>CM027866.1:13557752-14757752 GCA_016097605.1 Eucalyptus guilfoylei
GGGACAATAACTTCAGGGATTCATTTTGAAACTATCTGATTAACTGTATACTTCTAGTTATTTTGGATGAGCTCCAAGGACAAAGAAATCCAGAAACTATCATATTTTGGGGTATACTTTCTTGGTTATTTTAGCTGAGCTGCCAACAAAAAGAAATCCAGAAGGCTTCCTCAAGCTTTTACAACGTTGGGAGGCTATACTGTGTCCAAGACTTTAAAATAGACTAGTTTCATTGATATAATCAGTAAAGTCCTTTCAGAATTGCTAAAGCAACTCATTACGATGGCTTCTAGATTTGAAAATGCGGCAAATTATACATTAGAAAAATGTCCATTCACTCAACTTAAAAATTGGAAAGGGTGTTGGATGCCTTTTTGATATGATATGCTATCAGAATGTCAAGTATCTAGAGACATAAGAAGGTCTTCAAAATGTGGCAGGAAATTGATAAGTTCTCAAGTCTGAGCATGATTTCTTCTCTTCAATCTGATACACACAGGCAATTGATGGGAGAACAACTCGCCGGCCTCAGCATCAAAGATCTTCGTAATCTAGAAAACCAACTAGAGCTAGGCCTAAAGGGCATCCATGCCAAAAAGGTAGTAGCGGAATATCTGCCTCAAACTCTCAAACGTTGTTTCTGTATTACCACCAGATCCAGGAAAAGACACCACAAGCTCACTTTATCCGAGGAATAATTCTGGTAATTCTTTCTCTGCAGGAGGAAATTTTCTCTGGTGAGAAAAAGAGCTGAACCTAAAGGTTTCGACAACCTAACGACTTCATTCCAATAGTACGGTTATCAACTATCAAGTGACTCACATAAGCTTAATTCATTCCAGGGAAATGTGATGCATCAGGAAAACATAGAGCTTCACAAGAAGATCAGTCTCTTCCTTCAGGAAAGTAATGCATTGAGAAAGAAGGTATAAGTTCAGATGACAAGTGCATCTATTACATGTCAATCAATTACTCATCTTTTATTTTACTGACAAATTTCCTAATCCATAGGTCTGTGGAGCAAGCGATGTGAATCAAGCTAACCAATATTGCCATGAACCATCAACTATGACCATAGTGCATGACTTGTTTCCGCCTTCAAACCTCTGGCTAGGCCAACCACAGCCTCAGAGTAAAGAAGTCCCCCTAGAAGCAACCAATCTGGGGTAAATTTCGCTCTCAATTATTTTGAAGAGAGTACTATCAATCAACGACATATCTTTCACACAACAGATCTGATTAAGCACTGTGAACCAGACTGCAACTGCATTAGCACGAGTTCAGACTGTGGAATGGTTATCAACACATTGCATCGAAAGCTAGCAGACAGTTCGAAAGCTCAAGCTGCTACAAGTTATCTTCAAACAACAAACTTGTATATTCACCAGAAAGACCTCAAGGTATGGTATGTCACGTCTAAAACTCAGAACATGGGACACTTTATCTTTGTAAATGGAAATATGTCAATAAATAATGAAAGCAAGACAACATGCCAGAAGGTATCGATCATCATCAGCTAAGTTGTTGTCCCCTTTCTAAGCAACATCTGTTAAAATGTTTGTACTGCCAATTCTCTACTCTACAAATTCATAGTCTTGTAACTGCATTTTTTCCACAAGTGTGACCTCTACAGTTTATAAACAATTTAGAAATTTGAAAACTTTTGCAGATTATAGTTCGAAATCCATTCATTATGTGTAGGAGTATGGGTAAAAAGGATGGACCTCACTGTTGCTATTTGACATGCAAACGCAAAGAATGAAGAGATGTGGAAAGAAGAGCATGCATCGGAGAGTTCTTTCAGCTTCCTTTCGTGAAAAATACACGCTATTTTCATAGATCAATTTGCAACCAAATGTACACAACCGTGAACCTCACACAGCCAATAAGCACATAAGAAAAAGTGCTTCAAATTGAAAATCCAAGCCAGCACAACAATTCTGAGTATCCCTTGTGTCGTAATGCACTGATAGGATGAAACATAGTATGCAGACAAGAAGATAGACCAAATAAGCATGGTATCTAATCGCACATAAAGTCACAGGCAGATGGGTTAGTCATTTAAGCTTCCTCTAAATCTGGCTTGAGTCAAGAAAAATGTGTACAGCCATTCCATGGCTATAACAAATACATCCAGCTTTTTCAAAGCCAAATGATATACAGAACAAGTATGTGGCCATCCGCATGAACTTCACTTTTTATGTCCTGATTGGATTGATTTTGTCAGTCCTTGACCTTTTAGGAATCTTCTTCCAAATTACCTTCCTTCGACATGAAGAACAACACTCTAGGACTCCAAGTGTCACAGACAGATCATCAAGATGACTGGGACTTTTTTCATGCAGTTTCATTTCATATTACAAGTCATGGGTTTGGTTAACCGTCAATTATTCCTCTCCTTCAGTGATCCCACCATGTTAACATCTCCCGCATACCTGAACGACTTCTTTGCGAAGAAAATTGGCAAGACCTAATACCATTTTTTTCACTATTTTCGTCACCTATAACAGAAAGTAATTCTTTTTTTCCCTTTTTTCTTTTTTTTTGGGGGGGGGGGGGGGAGAGGGAAGAAAGAGGGTGAAAGAGGGTCTGAAAGAGATGACCATTAGCTACTTGATCAGTCTTTTTGCACAATCTACGCGGCAGAGCCATGCAGCAACCGCTGCGAACTGCCACAACAGCGGTCTCGGGGGCGATCTTCTGCTGATGACGAGAGAAAAAGTCGCGACGAACAGAGACGAGATCGATGGACTTACTGTCGAACGACACTCGCGAGCTGACACAAGAACGATGACGCGAGTAGTTTGTCCTCCACGAAGATTGACTCCCCGTTTTCCCTCCGTGAATTAGTTCAAGATCGCTTGCAGAAAAGGCTCAATCACCTTTTCATTGGAGCAGAATGGGCTCTCCGCACTTCCTGGCCACGTGGCGTGTCAATTTGGATCTTATAACGCGGGCAGTGAGGATCGCAAGCAACGTGGAGGAACTATGGATCAATCCGTTAGATCTTACGAATATATTCACAGGGTTAGCTAGCGTTAGTCGGCTTTCCAGAACCAGGGGGTCCGCCTTGGTTCGTCCGGCTGGTTACAAGTTTCTTCTCAAGACAGAAGTTGTTTCCAATCAACAGGGACTGTCTCCGCCCGTCCACAAACGTGGCGGGCTGCAAAACTATGTTATTTATTTTAACGTGTCATGCTCCCATACTCTGTTGCTAGTTTCTTTACATCTTAGGGATGCAGAGGTTCAAATTACTCCTTGGATGAAGCCTTTTAACAACTTGCATAGATTGGGTCTTACAAGAAGATCCCTAGCCACAATATTTTTTTTTTGAGGTGTGAAAGCTATCTCTACCTCCTCAGGGTTCGACATCTAGGGATGTCGGGGTCTGCTAGAAGCTCAAAAGAAACCTTTTAAAAATCTGCTCAGCTCCGATCTTATGAGGAGGTCAATAGCCATTATATTTTTTGAGGTGTTGGAGTATCCCTTGAGGGTTTAACATCTAAGGATGCTTGCCCAAACAAAGCTTTTAAAGGATATGCTCAAGTTTAATTCTTACGGGGAGGTCCCCAATTACTATATTTTTCGAGGCATGAGAATTGCCTCTACCCCCTGAGGGTTTGATATTTAGAGATGCTGAGATTTGCAAGAGGCCCAAACGAAACCTTTTAAGGACATGCTCAAATTTAAGTCTTACGAGAAGTATCCATAGCCACTATGGCGCGTTTGGTAACGATTTTGTTTCCGAGAACAATTTCTAATCAGAAATGATTTTTTTTATTTTATTTTGTTCCTGCTAATAATTTCTAAGCATTTTAAGCCGTTTGGTAACTGTCCAAAATTTCAATTCCCAGAATAGAATTATGTTTTGTACCGTGCTCAAAATTTCTATTACAAATCATTTTTTTTAATTTTTAAATAATTTTATTACTTTTTTCCTTTTTTCTTCTTTTCTTTTTTTCCTTTATCTCTCCTATTATTCTTCTTCAAGTGGTCAATTGCCGGTCCGCGACCGACCGATGAGGGCCGGCGACCTCACGGAGCATCGCCGGCTCTCGTCGGCCGAGCCTCACCTCACCGGTGCCGGCGGGCCTCGGCCAGTGGCCGGGCTTGCCTTCGGCGAGCTCGTCGGACCTCACCTTGGCTTGGCAAGCTCACCGGACCGATTGTCGACGACCGACGGCGATGGGCGGCGGACAACGCCGGACAGCAACCATAGCGGTGGATGAAGAAGAAGAAAAGGAAAGAAGAGAAGAGAAAAGGGAAGAAGAAGAGAAAATATAGGCTTGATTTTAAAATTGTTTTTTTTTTTTTGGTAAGGTATTGATTTTAAAATTGTTCCCGGTAATAAGAATCAACTTTTTTTTTTTATTCTTGATTCTGTTCCAAATCTACTTCCGGGAACAAAAAAATAGAAATTTGTTCCCGGAAATAAAATTTTTACCAAACACAATTCTCGCTCGAAAACTACTTCTGGAACAAAAGAATAGAATTTGGCATTGTGTGGATGGTTACCAAACATGACCTATATGTATTGAGGCATGGGAGTTGTTTCTATCCACTAAGGCTATGTTTGGTCATCCGGATTTTTAACAAAGATAGGACCTGATAGGATAGGTTATGAAATCCTGAGATTTTTCTATATCATATTCACAGTTTGGTGAATCACATTAAAGTTGGATATATTCTTATCCTATCATATACATTTTTTTAAATATAAATGGCATATCATTGTAAATGAACCTAAAAGTTCATAAACGTAGATGGTAAAAATTTCTCGTGACACTATTCCTTAATTTATTTTTATTTTATTTTTCCTCTTTTTAAAATTATTTTTTTTTTATTTCTTTTTCCCCTTTCATCATTCTTTAATAAAATTTTATCAAATAGTAAATTGTACTAACATACCTAAAATACAAAAATACCTCAAATATATATAATAAATATAAATATATAATTTATAGATTGAATGTTTATTATAAGATAGAATTAAAGTTGAATATATAAATTAAAATAAGATTAAATAAAAATATAATTTTTAATTTCTTAAATTAGAATTCAAATATTATTTATATTGAAATGTAATTTTAATTTTGTTAATTTAATAAGTTTGTTATTCGAGAAAAATAATTTTCCTATTATGGATATTAAAAATCTTATACACCTCTATCCCACATCTCCATGGGATAATTTTATCCGGCCTATATTTCCCTTATATCCGATTTTATCCTATTTTGAACAAGCACTAAATATAGGATATGACAAATCATATCATATCCTGAATTTTATCCTGACTACCAAACGCAGCCTAAGATTTAATGTTTAGAGATGTCGAGATTCGCATGAGGTTTAGATGGAGCATTTTAAGAACTTGCTCAAGTCCAAACTTTACAAGAGGTCCACAGTGCTATATTTTTGGAGGCTTTCAAGCTGTCACTACCCCGAGAATTTAGCGTCTTGGGATATCGGGGGGTTGGCAAAAGATTCGATGGAGCCTTTTCAAGGACCTTCTCTCGGTCCAATTTTTTAAAATATAGTAGCTAGGGTGCGAGTAGTTTTGTCCTCCACGAAAATTGACTAGCCCTTTTTTCCCTCAATGAATTAGTTCAAGATCACATGCAAAAGGCTCAACCACATTTTTATTGGAGCAGAATGGGCTCACCACACTTCTTGGCCACATGGGGTGTCAACTTGGATCTTAAAACGCAGGGCAGCGCAGATCGCGAGCAACATGAAGTAACTATGGCTCAATCTAAAAATCCATTAGAAGTGTTAGATCTTATGAAAATATTCAAAGGGGTAACTAGTGTTAGGTCCTGTTTGATTTAGCATTTGGAATGAGACCTTAGTCGGCTTTCCAAATCCTTTTAATTATAAAAAGATTTTTGGTTGTCGTGGGCTTTTTGAAGCGAAGAGCTATTTCTCTCTTCTCGGTTCCCCGAGTTATTGTTCATTGGTCTGGTGAGATGCTGATTCCCGAGTTCTATCTATCGGATTGGGCTGATTTTTGGAGGAAAGGTCCCTCTCACCCTCCTCTACATCCCCACCGAAGGAATTTGTTAGATCTGGTCTACATCCAAAGTTATCATCAACCCTAGAGCTGCTGTTCATGCTCCAGTTCTGAACTGGTTGCTGCTAGTGTTCTTCATTTTCCCGAAGATTCTACGATTGGAATGGGCTGATTTTTGGTAGGTAGTCTCCTCTTACCTCCATCTACTTCCCCCGAAGGATTTCCGCTGGTTTGGCCTAGATTTCGAGATCCACTCGGAGGCATATGCGCTCATGTTTCTTCGTCTGCTTGGCTGTTGCGAGCTGAGAAGACTCCATCCGGTGATTCGGCCTCACTTTTGAAGGCTAAGGTCGCATCGGCCTAATACGTTGAACCTCCAAGCAGCATCTTCAGTGGAGATCTTCTTCAACTCTCAATCGTCCTAGCTGGCTGCGAAGGTCTGTATGTTTCGTTTCTTCTGGTTTGGTTCGTTTCTATTGAACATTGTTGCTGTGGGAGGAGGGCTGGCTTTGTCTCTTGCATCCCAAGTCGTTGTTGAAGCTTAGGCCGGTAAGCTCCTCTTGCGATGGCTTCTCTTTGGTTGTGAACGGGCTGCGCATGTGTGTTTGTCAAAATGTCTTCACTTGCGATTGAGGCTAGAAACAACACGTCCGAACCCAGACTTGTGGCTGCTTCTTCTAAGGGACCTCCAACATCATTCCATGGTGCTGGCTCATCTACGAATCTAGCAGGAGTGGGCGTAACAGCCATGTCCGGCCAAGCTGGAGCGAAGAACAAGTAGTAGATCCCGCTGGAACCTCCTACTCGCCCCCATCGCTCTAGAGGCCGGTCGAGAGGCCGGAGCCGCAGACGCTCTTCTTTCAAGCATCCACAAGCCCCTCTGTAACAACCAGCGGCGCATCAGAATACTCTTGCTCGTACATGGGCGAATGTGGCCCGTCTTGCGGCTAAAGGCTCGAAGCTGTCCTTTATTCCTCCTCCTACAGTTGTTGATGGTAAAGTTGTTCTTAATTTGGCTGATGAGGTTCTTGAAGCAGTAGACCCGAAGTGGCATCAATGCTTAGTTGGTTTTCTGGTTGGGAGAAGAAAGCTATCGTTTGGCCTGTTGGAGCATTCCCTAAAACAAGCATAGGGGTCCAAGCTTGTGGAAATCCTCGCCAACAACCAAGAGTTCCTTTTCTTCCATATCCCGGACCCAGTGTTTCGACAAAAGATACTTGAGGATAGACCGATCATGGTGGCTAGGGTGCCGCTCATTCTCCGTCAATGGCAACCACTCATAGACCTTAAGAGGGAGAACCGATCATCGGTCCCAATTTGGATCCGTTTGAGGAATTTACCTTTTGATTGCTGGACGGTGCCGGCTATGAGTGCAATAGCAAGTGTGGTGGGTAGACCACTTTATGTGGGCAAACAAATGGACCAAATGAAAATGGTCTCGTTCGTGAGAATATGTGTGGAGATCAAGACTAACCAACCACGTTGCAGGACAGTAGAAGTGGTATTGAAAGGAGTTTCTCGCTCGATTACAATTGAATATGAGTGGTTGTCGGTTGAGTGCCCGGACTGTGACACGTTTGGCCATAATTGCCGAGCCCCTCCTTGTGTGCAAAACAATGCTGGTCGGAATAGAACTCAGCAGCCTCTGACCAAACCTTCTCTAGCCGCTCCTGCTCCTTCGGTGGCCCACAACCCTGCACCGGTCTTGGAAGATTCGATGCCACAAAGGGGATGCGCCCGCTCTTGTTCCCCGGATCCGCAACCTTCACTATACGTTCCTACTCCTTCAATGGCCCTAAACCCCGCTCCGGTTGCTGCAAATTCGAATCATCAGCGATCCTTGGCCATTACGGTGAAGCTCATCCCTGATCCGGTTGGTGTAGAATTTAAGGCTGCTCATCTGGTTGGTGTAGAATCAAAGGCTGCTCCTGAACAGCCTTGGAAACAAGTGAAGAAAAAGAAGAAGAACTCGGCCTCCAATAATAGAGCTTCATCCTCACACTCGAACTTAGATGCGGTTGAAGACGCCTCTCGGCCAAAGCCTCTTGTTGCGAGAAGGTCCCGCCACCCGGTCTATTCGGAAGTCGCAAAGGGGGTCTAGTGCTCCCTTGAAGGTGGCTCCCTCACTTGTAGCCGATTCTTGGCCCGAACAAAACCCCTCCTTAAGCCTTGACCATGGTGCGGAGTCGGAAGTTGCAGCCACTTTTGATTGCTCGGACGAGGATGATATTGTCTCTCCGGCTCATCAAGCTCGTCCCTGAAAGCACCAAGAGCAACCTCTACAAAGGTGGAAACCATCCAGGAGAGACTTCTTGCTTTAACCCTGTCCGAGCCCGAAGGGAAGATTTGTGCACCGGCAAATCCTTGTCGGAAGCCTCTCAGCGAGGTAGGCTCTTTTGCCTCATTCTTTCCTATTGCTTAGTAGTAGTTGGCTTATATATATTTATATATATACATATATGTATTTCGGTTTCTGGAACTTTAGGGGTCTTATGGATCCTTTGGGGAGAGCCGAGGTTAGGAAGTTCGCTCATACTAATGGTCTTTGTACGGTCGGATTACTGGAGACCAAAGTGTCGGAGTATCTTTTTCAATCCTTTTCTATTGGGCTTTTGACGGGATGGAATTGGATTGCCAATTATGACTCATCTCCTAAGGGAAGGATTTGGCTTGGATGGGATCCTTCACTGGTCGAATTTGAAGTCATTTCTTCTATCGATCAGGCGATCCATGGTCGGGTTTTGCTCCTTTCGTCGGGTTTATGTTGTTGCACTTCAGTAATTTATGCTGCGCATTCATTTGTTTCTCGGAGACCTTTGTGGGAGGACCTGGTTAGAATGAGTTGCTCCGTCCAGGACATGGCATGAATGGTGGTCAGATTTCAATGTCATAAGAGACCCTTCTAATAGGATTGGGAGCTCGGATACTTGGCATCCCTCCTTTGACGAATTCAACCATTGTTTGACTCGGGCTGAACTTCAAGATTTGAGGTATATAGGACTTCGCTTCACTTGGTTTACTTCCTTAGGACTAATCGCAAGGTCAGGAAAATTGATCGGGTGTTGGTCAATGCTAAATGGAGCTTACAATTCTCTTACTCGGAAGCGACTTTTCTGACCCCTGGAATCTCTGATCACTCTCCTATGGTGGTCAAAGTGATACAACCGACTCATCGAAGGAAGCCATTCAAATTCTTTGATTTCTGGATAGAGCACCCTTCCTTTTAGGATATTGTCTTACAAGTTTGGGATACCCCGGTTGAAGGGGTTCCTATGTACAGGCTGGTTAGTAGATTGAAGCTCCTGAAGAGCTGACTCAAGCAACTCAACAGGGATTCATTCTCCAACATCTCAGAGAGGGTTGCCGAATCTAGAAATGCCTTTATGTTAGCCTAGCTCGATTTACAGCAAGACCCAACTAGCGAAGTGCTGGCGGAGCTAGAGAGGACCCATCGAAAGAACTTTGTGGAGTTGAGAAGTCAAGAGGAATCTTTCTTCAGACAAAAATCCAGAATTAGATGGCTCGAGAATGGTGATAGGAATACCAAATACTTTCACCACTATGACAATTCGAGACAACTAAGGAATATGATTCTTTCCGTTCTTGATAGAAATGGCAACCTGGTCTCTGAACCAAGCCTTGTACAGGACATCTTCGTTTCTCACTTGCAGGAGTTATTCACATCGCGTTCCTCTCCTTCAACCCCAACATTAATGGGAAGTGCAGCAAGTTATTTGATGCCTGCTCACGGAAGATCAGGTTAGTTTTCTCTCTCGACCCTATTCAGATAGAGAAATCCAAGATACTCTATTTTCCCTAGCCCGTGGGAAGGCTCCTGGCCAGACGGGTTTGGGGTAGAATTTTTCAAGAGCAATTGGGACCTAGTAGGACTTTCGGTCATTGAAGCTATCAAGGACTTCTTTGTCATGGGAAGACTTCTTAGGGAGATTAATAACACCATCATTGTGCTGATCCCTAAAGTGCCTAATGCGACCTCGATGAATGATTATGGACCTGTTGCCTGCTACAATACGATTTACAAATGTATTACCAAGGTCTTAGCTAATCGCGTGTCTGCAGTGCTTCATGATACCATTAGCCCCTCGCAAAATGTCTTCGTGAAGGGCCGGCGCATCTGGGATAATATTTTTCTTGCCCAGGAATTATTTGCTCGTTTCTATCTTTAGCCTTACCTACCTAAATGTGCTGTGAAGGTGGATTTCCAGAAGGCCTATGATACTGTGGACTGAGACTTTCTAGAATTGGTTTTGCGCGCGTTTCGATTCCCGGACCATCTCATTAGTCTTATTATGATTTGTGTGCGCACTGCCAAGTTTTCTATTTCATTGAATGGAGAACTCCATGGTTTTTTCCCTAGTGGGCGTGGACTTCGGCAAGGGGATCCCATGTCCCCTTACCTCTTCACTTTAGTTATGGAAGTTTTTTTCTGGGATCCTTACTATGCGTGTTGCGCATCTTGCTTTCAAGTTCTTCTGGAGATGTAAGGCTATAAGACTATCTCATCTTTTCTTTGCGGATGATGTCTTTCTTTTTTGTCGAGTGGAGTTGGAATCGATTTATCTTTTGAAGGATGGTCTGAATACCTTCTCGGCATGGAGTGGACCGTCGAACAACAACAAAAGTGAGATCTTTCTCTCAAGTGGTTCGGAGGAGCTACAAAAGGAGATTATGGAAGCCCTTGGTTTTGTTCAAGGAAAGTTGCCGGTACGTTACTTGGGAGTTCGTATTATATCCTCGAGGCTTGGTAGGGCAGACTGTGTGTCATTAGTTGATCACATAACATTCGGGTCCAATCCCGCACTCACTTTGTTTCTATCATTTGCTGGAAAGGTCCAGTTAATAAGGTCAGTTCTTCGTGCAATATAGGCTTATTAGGCGAGTGCTTCACCATTCCTTTTGCAGTTCTAGATCGCATCGAACAGATACTCAGACAGTTTCTATGGAAGGGCCGCAACTTGGGGAGGGGTGGAGCCAAAGTATCCTAGGATGATGTGTGCGTCCCGAAAGACGAGGGAGGACTTGGTATTCGCAAGTTAAGAGATTGCAACAAGGCAGCAATGCTCAAGCACATTTGGATCCTATTTACTAATAAGGAGTCATTATGGTGCAAGTAGATCCATTCAACATTCCTAAAAAGAAAGAGTTTCTGGGTGGTTAGGGTTCCCACCTTCTGCTCTTGAGCTTGGAAGAGAATCCTACACCTAAGATCTGAGTTTCAACTCTACTTCCGATGGAGGATTGGTGATGGCCGTCCCATCTCCCTTTGGTTTGACCACCGGCATCTTAGAGGTCCATTACACCTTCATTGCTCGATGAGATGATTTTAAACTCGGCTTATCCAAAGAAGCCAAGGTAGCTGATCTTTTCTTACCGGAGACAAAGCTTTGACGGTGATTGAATCTTGGGAGCAGTCCCTTCCCCTCCTTTCAACGACACCGGACCGTTTTATTTGGAGTGATACCCCTTCTGGTCTCTTCTCAGTTGCCTCCGCCTGGCATGTTATCAGGAAAAGGAAGAATAGGGTTAATTGGGCATCATTCATTTGGAATAAGGCTATCACCCCGAGATATCAATTCAATCTTTGGCTTATTACAAAGAATCGTCTTCCCACCCAAGCACTGCTTATGTCATATGGCAGAATTGGGAGTGGGGTTTGTGCTTTTTGCAAATTGACACCAAACTCCGTTGATCATCTCTACTTCAAGTGTTGCATCACTATTAGCATGGCTTTCTTTTGGGCATCAAGATGCAACCTCCCTTGGCAGAATATGACTTGGTCCGAGAACTTGCAGTGGGCAATGACATTCCTCTCCGGTAAGGAATCCTATCGATCCATTGGCCGGTTTTCATTTGGTGCTCTATGCCATCTTATTGGAAGTACATGAATGACATACTCTTCAGAGATCACAAAGTGGCGGTTGCAACTGTTAAGAATCACCTCATAAGAGTGGTGAAAGATAAAGCCTTAACGTTCAGAAATATTGAAGATAATCCTAGAAACAGAAGACTCCAGCATAACTGGGAGATGGATCCTTGTATTTTTTCTCCTACTCATGCGGTTCCCTAGTATTCCTTCGAGTTCTTTTCGGACGGCTTGAGGATGGATTGCGGTCTTTTGTTTGGCTATCTCGCTGGGTTGGTCGCTCACCGTCTTCGACAGAGGTGCTTGACTTGGCGGTCTTCTTTTCCTTCTATCCTAGCTTGTTGTTGGTTGGTTTAATTGAGTTTTGGAGTCCTTTTGGCCTTGCGTGGTCTTCTCCTTAACCTGTTGTTTAGGCTTCTCCTTGCTTTAGCCCGCTCTTGCGGTTCTTTTTACATCCGGCACCCTTTCACTCGCCTCGACTTGTTGTCGTGCTGAGTGCAAGTTTTGTGGCGCTGGATCTTGTGTAAATGTTGGCTCAAAGCTCTATAGATTATTATTTTTTACCAGAAAAAAGATGTTTGGTTGTCGAGACTCCTAGTTATAATAGGTGTGACATCCTGAATTTCTCAACCTGTTTTCTACTGAATTAATCGGGCATTTCGTTGACGCGTTTATAGGGCTATTCTCAGAACTGATCACTCTTGAGATAACTAGACTGTCTGGGTAAGTAATTAAGAAATTTTAAGGTAATAAACTTAAGAATTTGATCAGGAATCGACTTCTCAACTGTGCTCATCTTTAGAGGTCATTGCGGCACAGTTAAAAATCGATGTAAGATCAGAGATAGGTCTGTTCGACTGAGATGTGTGGCCGATCGTGGATGACTCCACTAAATTGGAAAATTCCGTCGACCGACACTAATCTGATTTACTGTCGTTTTGGTACCCTATGTCCGTAATTGAATGCTCGAGATTTTCACGACAATCAAAAGTCGCCATTGAGTCGAATGGGTTCATAGTGGTTCGAAGAAAATCGACCACGGATCATTTGCCTTAAAAAGTTCTAAAAACCACCAGGTAGCCTAGGTCACGCTAAAAACACGCCAAATGGAAATTAACCGCCGATTCAAGTCCGATTTTAGAAATTGAAGGTTCTGTCATGTCACAATAAATTCTAGGATCCACGACTCGGTCTCGTAAAGATTTTTCTAACAACCGAGACTTTTTAGGAAAAAGTCGGGTTAGAAATGTTTCTTCTCGTTCAGTTGAGGCCGGGGATTGATTCTGATTGTGAAATTGAGAAGCTTGAGGGACCCTTGGAGAAGGATATTAATCAATTTGATATTTGGAACATCAATTGATTTTTCGAGATTTATTTGAGAGAAAATCAAGAAGGAAATTGGATGCAGAATCGCATTTGGGGACCAAGTGCTCTAATTGGAAATTCTTTGAGCATAATTGAGCTAATTCAAAAGAAAATTGGACGAGAATTTGCTATGTTAGGAAATACTTTTTTTGTTCCCTCCCATTTCCTTTTCTCTTTTTCCATTCTTGGCTAAGCACCATTTGGTTCCTTTTATTTTATTTTTATTTCTTTTTTTTTCCTCCCCCACTTGGCCAAATCCCTTTCTCTCTCCCTCTTTCTTCTCTTTTCCCTCGTGCGGAATTCCTCCTGCCAGTTCCAATTTTACTTCTCCCTCTCTCCTTTTTACTTTTGACTTTTCAACTCTTATCTTCTTCTCTCTCTCCCTCGACACCCTCTCCCTCCCCCTCTGTTCGAACGAAGACAGAAGACAAAAGACAGAAGTAGAAGCCGCACGAAGATGGGAGCAGCTCGCCGTCGCTGCCGCTCTCCGTCGCCCGCACGCCGCCCGTGCGTCCCGCCGTTCATCCCTCGCGTCCTCACCGCCTAGCAGCTCTGTACAACAACTGTTCGGTCTCTGTCCAGCTTCGGGAGCAGCTAAGGAAGTTGCTGGACCGCTGGCCAGCTCCATCCGGCCACCGTTCGAACCCACCGGAGCCCCTCTCGTCCTCCGCTAGCCTCGCCCAGCTAGCTCAGCCACCGGACGAGCTTCGTCTAGCCAAGAACGGTGGTTGGAAAAGTGGGTTTCCAGCACTATTCAAGACTCGCTTTGGGCCGCACGAAGACAGAAGCAGAAGCCGCACGAAGACGGGAGCAGCTCACTGTCGCCGCTGCGCTCTGTCGCCTGCACGCCGCTCGTGCGTCTCGCCGCTCATCCCTCGTGTCCTCGCCGCCTAGCAGCTCTGTACAGCAGCTGTTCGATCTCTGTCCAGCTTCGGGAGCAGCTGAGGAAGTCGCTGGACCGCCGGCCAGCTCCATCCGGCCACCGTTCGGACCCACCAGAGCCCCTCTCATCCTCCGCCGGCCTCGCCCAGCTAGCTCTGCCACCGAACGAGCTTCGTCCAGCCAAGAACAGTGGCTGGAAAAGTGGGTTTCCAGCACTATTCAAGGCTCGCTTTGGGCTGTTTCCGTGCCCCAAACCCGAGTCGTGCTTTGGGAAGAATGAACCCTCGCGCCGTCCCCGTCAGATTGATCCGATTTGCACGCGATTCCGGTAAGTAATCTCACTAATCCTTGCTTAGTGGACTAATTACACTTAAGGGTTGTTTATTTTTAATTAATTAGGTTTAGGTGGTTAGATTAGTATAGATTAGTGTTTATTAATCAATTGTGATGCGAATTAGACAATTTGATGGTGCAATTAGCAAGTAGATGTGGTCTACTATTTATTGAAGGTAGCTCAGGATTTTTCCCGACCCTTATCGGGCTTCAACTTGGCAATTTAGGCCTAATTGAATTTTTTTAGTAATTAAATATTATTTTTCGAAATTAATTTAATTAATTATTTATTTTCCTAAATTCAACCTGGATGGCCGGTGACCTAATTTTATCGCTAATGATCGTGGTGAAGTCTGTTTATTTAATTGAGCTCCGATTTGAGCTAAATTGGATTTATTGTAATTAATTATTAATTTTCGAAATTAATTAATTAATTATTTATTTATTTTTCAGAAATTAAGGCTGAGACGGCCGACGATCGAAATTTCATGCTGATTGTCGTGGTGCAGTCCGTTTATTCATCTGAACTCTACGTTGCATGGAATTAAATTAATTGTGATATTTTAGGGATTTGCCCTAAATTGTTTGAAATTGAGTGGAATTGAATGATTGATTGATAGATGACCGAGTATGTTTATTTAGCATTTATAATGCTTTGATGAGTTGTAATGCGGAAAGAATCGTGAGAGTGAATTGGGGATTCTCTTGGCTGAGATCGATCAGGTACGATGTCACGCCCCGATCCTCAGGCACGCGCACATCCCTTACTTTTTGTCAATTTTAAAATGCGATATCCTAGGACTATGTATCGCCGACCCTTTCAATTATATATGCACATGCGGAAGCAGTTAAAAAAAAAATCCCCAGACAATAATTCAATGGGATAGAAAAGCAGGACCACAACTCATAGAAACTAGGACATACCTTTATACATACCGGGCTAATTTATTTATATCACTAGCCGATATTTACAAGGTCTAACAAAAAGATTGGTTGTCAAAATTTATTGTTCTAGTACCAACTATTCAAACTCGACTTCTAGACCCTCAGGGTCCACTTGATCCGGGCGAGACGACGGGTCTTCTACATCACCATCAGGTAGGTCCGCTTGTTCCACATCCTTGGCCGCATCAATCACTTCGGCAGGGACATCGAACCTTAAAAGGGGGCCTATCCTTAAACCGTATGGAGTAGTTCGGAACCAGGCTATAAAATGATCGGGTACTTCCTGATTTGGGGCCTCTTCTGACCAGACTGAAGTTATCACCAACTCATATGTCCAAACGCTCCTTGGATCAGGAAAAGCATAGACTCGATCGGTCGTTCTCGTAGGATGACCGTAACGCCCAGGGGGATCTGTCATCTCCGAACCTAAAATGGTTATTCAATAACCAATGAGACCACGTCTCAGCAAGCTCTACCCCTTAATACCCTATTAGTAAACCAATACACCGTCTAGGTTGCCTATGCACAGCACAAGTCAGAGGACTTACCTTGACCTCAGATTCCACCTGCAGGTCAGTACAATACACAATAGGCATCCACTTATTCAAAACAAATCGAACGAGTCGATTACATGTCACCCCAAATCATTCCCCATGGTGGAATATATAGAAGTTAGGCCACGTGCATTCTCCAGGACGACATCCCAAGTCTCCGAGCCACGTGCCTCAAACCTTGGGTCCATGTGTATTCTCTAAGGCAACCTCTTTGCCAAGGTGGTACATCAAGTCACCGAGCCACGTGCCCTTTTAGATGTCATTCTCGAGTACTGGACCCACGTGATTCTCTAAGATACTAGTTCACCAAAGTGACGCATCAGATCACCGAGCCACGTGTCCTTTTAGATGCCATTCCAGAACGTCGGGCCCATGTGCATTTTCTAAGGCACTATTTTGCCAAAGTGACGCATCAGATCACCGAGCCACGTGCCCTTTTTAGATGCCAATACTTAATCACCGAGCCACGTACCTTTCTCCAGGTGATTTACTTTCTACCGTGATTCCACTATGAGACAACTCTTTTCTCTACAGTTCGCCAATCCACTGTCGATACCCAAATAATTCTCAATCCAATAATCAAGTCAACTCAATAGGGACATATTCAAAAATTCACAATTTAAATCAATTCCATACAAATTGAAGCTCAATTAAATAAACGGACTGCACCACGACGATCAGCACGAAATTCTAGTCGTCGCCATCTCAGCCTTAATTTCCGAAAAATAAATAAATAAATAATTAATTTCGAAAATTAATAATTAATTACAATAAATCCAATTTAGCTCAAATCGGAGCTCAATTAAATAATCGGACTTCACCACGATCATCAGCATAAAATTCCGATCACCGGCCATCCCGGTTGAATTTTCGGAAAATAAATAAATAATTAATTAATTTCGAAAATTAATAATTAATTATTAAAAATCCAATTTAGGCTCGTATTGCCTAATTGAAGCCCGAATCGGGTCGGGAAAATCCCGAGATGCATTCAATAAATAGTATAGGCAATTCTCTAACTAAGTACGCTAACCACCTATCTAATATGCAATGCAATTAATTAATAATCCCTAATCCATTCTAATCTAACCACATAATTGCACTTAATTAACACTAATCAACCCTTAAGTGTCATTAGCAAACTAAGAAAGCATTAGTGAGCAAAACTCACTGATTACAGATTTGATCGGATCAAATCGACGAAAGCACACGACAAGGCTCGCTTTTCTCTAAAGCAGTTCCGGCAACCGGGGTCGAGACGACTCGAAAACGGGCCAAATTGGTTGCTGAGCTTGCTGGAATTTTACTCTATTCGGTGCTGGTTTTGAACTAAGCTGGCTTCGACGGCTTGGCTTGACGGGCCGAGCTGCGGGGCTTGCCATTTCAACGGGGATCGACGTGACTCGGCCAGAAGAAACAGCGAAGAGGAACTGCTTGGCGAGGAGGCCTCGGTACTTCGGTGGACCAGAGGTGGTCGAGCCGTAAAAGAAGCGGACGAAGAAGAGAATTCCACAATTAATGGGCCCTTCGGTGGGTCGCATTCACGGGCCAAGGAAGTCAACGCTTGAGGACAGTGCTGCATGGACTGGTGGGGACGTCCGTGAAGCGGCGGCCATGCGAGGGGAAAGAAAATTGAAAGCGAAGGGAAGATCGAAGTGGTCCAGGCGTCCAGCAAGCTGACGTCGTCCAGCTGCAACCCAGGGAAGAAGAGAATAAAGATAAGAAAGCAGAGATGTTTGTCGGCCAGAAAGAAAAAAGGAAAACGTGCGGTTGAAAGAGAGAGAGAGAGAAGGAGTCGTGCGAGTGGAAAGAGGCCAGCTGTGTTCTACGGTCAAAGGACTTCAAGACCATTTAAGACCAAAGATGTGTTGTCGGCTAAAGTAAAGATGAACGTGTGGAAATGAGAAAAGAGAGGGATGTGATCGCAATGGATAGGAAGGAAGGGGGGTCCCATTGGTCAACATTTAAAGAAATAGAAGACCAAAGAAGTTTTCAAAGAGAAGATGTGCATGGGTGTTGTCGGCCGAAGAGGGGTACGTGCATGAGTGCGTGGATCCAAGGAGAATGGAGAGAAAATTAAACAAAACATAAACATCAATTTCTCAACTTCAACCAACTTCGTCGATTTGTCATCCCGGGGTCTTATTCTTTACCAACTGCACAATTTGAAGTCTCAATGAAGACCAGGATGAATCGATTTCTCCATCTCATGAATTTTCTTCAAATCTGAATTCTCTTTCATTTTTCTTGGAATCCAATTTTCTGAACAGATAAATTCGATTGAGGTCCAACTTGAAATCAGAAAAAGCTCAAATGACTTCCATTCACCGATTCGCTTACATCAGATGCCAAATATCTCTTCAAATTGGCTAATCTGTATTTCCGTTCATTTTCCGAATCGTCTATCTTGATTTCTCGAAAATTCTCGAATCCTCCAGAATTTCCTAAAAAGGTGAGTCGACATTCTTAGAATGACTCATGACACGACAAGACTTCCAATTTCTGAAATCGAATTCAAATCGCGGTTATTTTCAATCAAACGCGCTTTTAGTGTGACCTTGCCTACCGGGTAGCTTTTGGGAATTTTTGGTGCAATTGACGCGTGGTCGATTTTCTTCGAACCACAATGAACCCATCCGACACATTGGCGACTTTCGATGGTCGTGAAAATCTCGAGATTTCAAATGTGGACACAGGGTACCCAAAACGATAGAAAATCGGTTTAGTGTCGTTCGACGAGAATTTTACAATCAGGTGGAATCACCCACACTTTGATCACCATCTTAGTCGAATCGACCTATCTCTGGTCTCTGATCGATTTTTAATTGTGCTGCAATGACCCTTGCAGACTAGCACGATCGAGCAGTCGATTTCTGGTCGAACTCTCAAGTCTATTGCATTCAAAATTCTTTAATGGCTTCACCAGATAGGTCAGTTATCTCCTGAGTGGCCATCTCAGAGAAAAACACTATAGTCACGTTGATGAAAGGCCCGACTTATCCAATTGAAATCAGAATCTGAAAATCAGGATGTCACATACGAAATATAGACAGGCGTGGTTTGGTGATTATGGATATCACTGTGCGAAAAACGGTGCCTTAAAGAACGCACGTAGACTATCTATGACTTGTGATGGGCGTGGTTCGGTGATCAGGAATATCACTGTGCGAAAACGGCGCCTTAAAGAACGCACATAGACCGTCTGTTACTTATGTCACCTTGGCAAAAGCGACGCCCGAGAGAATTAATGGAGCTCTGTGACTAAGTGTATTATTGGAGGTTTTATGGGATGGAATCCATGATCTAGGAATGGTTCAATTGACATGTAATCGACTAGCTCGATTGATCAATGATTTGATTCGCGTGTCGTGATTTGATTGACTATTCGATGTGATATATGAAGTATCTGTATATAACCTTGAATTGCAGGTTGGAATTGATGCTAAGGTAAGTCTTCTGACTCGTGCTGTGCTTAGGCAACCATATGGTGTATTGGTTCCCTGATTGAGTCTTAGTGGGGTAGAACTCGTTGAGACGTAGTCTCATCCCGGTTATGGGACAACATTTTAGGATCTTGATGAGGTGCTAAGAAGGAGGAATCTGAGAAGGAGAACTCTGAGGTGAAACCCAAGGAGAAGGATTTTTGGAAGAAGAAGATAATCCTAAGAGGGATCTGGAGTACGACTCGGATGAGGACTGAGATCCCATCCTCTTTTGTGAATACTGTTTTGATGTGAATAGAGTGAAACTAGAAAGTTGTGAATAGTTTTGTGAAGTACTCTGGTTTGTGTTTTGTGTAAAGGTTTGGTTGTGGTTTTCAATATGAAAAATATGGCTTGCTTTTCTATCCCATTGTTTTATTGTCGGGATTTATAATTGCTTCCGCATGTGCTTAATAAATGAAAGGGTCGGCAATACATAGTCTTGGGATATCGCATTCTAAAATCGACCAAGCAGAAGGATGTGTGCGTGTCCGAGGATCGGGGCGTGACATCCCCTTTTTGTGGTATCAGAGCGAAGTTCAAGATTGGAGTGATAAGGAGCGTTGACCATGGGATAGTCGTTAGGAAAGGCCTTTAAATTCATGCTGGTGCATGTCTGTGTTAGTTGAGTGCTAAAATTGCTTGTTGATTGAATCGCTCCGTTTCTAATTCGGTGTTGAATTGGAAGCAGGTGTCAGTAGATTAAATTGACACCATGACCAATCAGGAGCCGAGAACTCCTAGGCAGAGGACCTTATCCTCAGTGACTCGGGCCAGAACGCCGATTAGAGGCAGTACCCGAGTCGGCCGTGGTAAAGCGCCAGCTGTGGCTAGCGCTAGTGGTGAAGCGCCACCTTCTGTTGGTGCTGGGGTGGTAGCCCTTGATGATCCTAGGTTCGATGGGATCATGCATGTACTAGAAGCAATGGGTACAAGATTGGATCAGCAAGCCGCTACTGTGGAAGCCGTCGCTCAGGCTGCTACAACTGCCGCAACTGCCACCACTGCTCAAGCTGCCCCTGCTGCAGCACCTACAGTTGCACCTGCCGTCGCCCCTGCTGAAGTTTTGCCAGGAGTTGTGGCCGTTGGAAGGCCGATCCACCAGTTAGTGGAACAATTCCTGAAGCTGAAACCGCCGAAGTTTATTAGTACCGAAGAAACTGAGGCCACGTCCTTGTGGATACAGGATATGGAGAAGGCATTTGCACTTATGATGTGCAGTGAAGAGGAAAATGTGGTACTAGCTGTGTACCAACTTCAAGGTAACGCCAATATTTGGTGGAGAGCTGCCAAGGACACCGTGTTCTCGAAAGGTGTGACTCAAGTGTGGGACACCTTCCTCAGAGCCTTCAATGATCAGTACTTTTCAGGTATTGCTCGGGAACAAAAGATATAAGAGTTCCATCGTCTCCGCCAGGGGAGCATGACAGTTGACCAGTATGGGGTCAAGTTTGCAGAACTGTCTCAGTATGCTCCTAAACTGATAGAAGACCCTGAAGAGAAAGCTCGAAAGTTCAAAAGTGGTCTTCGAACTGAATTGAAACAACCTTTGCTACCTTGGGACTTGAAAGATTATAGAGAGGTTTATCGTTGATCTCAAATGATAGAGCGAGGATTGAATGAACAAGCTGCCTCATCTGGATCGAGGTTTAGCTTTCATCGAGAGAATATCCGTCAAGGGAAAAGACCCATGCCTGGAGGTAAGCCCAATGCTCCACCCTTCAAGAGAAGTGGATTCAGTAGGCCGATGCTTGGTAGGGTTAATTCTTGTCGCTCATGTGGAAGACAACACAGGACAGCTCCGTGGCCAGCCAGGACAGGAGCGTGTTACGAATGTGTTTAGCAAGGCGTGCTCGAGGATCGGGGCGTGACAATAGGGCTAGATAAAATAGGACGTAAAATCCAAAGGCTTTGTTATATCATATGCACCTGTTTGGTAAATTGAAGTAATAAAGTCAACATTTTTATATTGTATCTAGTCCATTATTTGGAAGGAATTGCATATTAGTGTAGTGTAAATAAAACCAAAAATGCACAAACGAAGATGATAAGTGTCTCTCATGGTTCACTATTAAAGAAATCATAAATGCTCAAATGGAGACAACCTCTAGTTAATTTACAATCCAAACCTTGACTCGCGAATGAGTTCATCGTAGCATTCAAGAATTATATGTTTGACTATAACAAGAAATGTAAAGATCAACTAGTAAATGGCAAATCTACAGAGAAAAAGGATGATCATTTACCTTTGAGATCCTAAAAAGTTTAATACTTCAACTCTCTCACCCCTTTCATGAAACTTGGACATGAACCAAGAAATATAGAGGATAAGGAACTTTAACGAGAAAATAACACTAAAAATGTCACAATTTTTATACAGTGTTCACTTTAATGTCACATTAGAGAAAAAATGATCACTTAAAAACCTCTAATGAGAAATTCCAGCAAAATATCCTACACGGCTTTCTAATAAAATGAAAGATCTTTTGTGGCTTTTTTTGTTTATAAAAAGACAAGTCCAACGTGGACATTGGAACATTAATATTCACCTTCAAAATTGCGTTCCTGCTAAAGGTTATCGGCTCCTGGTTCAATCCGCTCTCACCTAAGAATCGGGAATTGGACCGAGAGGATGGTCATGGGATCGGCAACCTAACCAATCCGGTCTAGTCTGGTCCAATGGAACTAATCATGTAGCCAAAAAAATTAAAAATTAATTAAAAAATACCAAGAGTTGTTATTATTTTACGGTTTATTGCTATTTTTAAGAAATTAAAAAATATTTTTAAAAAAAGAGTTAGTACGGTCCGGTCTATCGAGAATTGGACCAAAAATCATTGGTTGTATTTTTAAGAAATCGACAACCAGATCAAACTGGCCAGTTTAGGGGATTCTCAATTCGGTCAGTTCAACATACTCACCTAATTACAAGCAAAAGCTTGCAAATGCGGAAGCCCACGGATCCCAAATTATCCTAAAATGAAAACCTCCCAATTTGCTTGAATATTGACAAAAATCTTGCTCTTGAACCGATGACAAACTGCCCAACCGCAAACAAGAATCGACAAAAACAATCTAAATGCGCCCCCCCCCCCCCCCCCCCCCCAAAAAAAAAAAAAAAAAAAAAAAAGAAAACCCTAGTCCGCTATCCGATTAAGCTTGGGTCTGAATCCCGCAGCTAATGATGCAGTAAGAAACACAGCCATGAAAGGCCAACCCTACAAACCTGGAATCTTCTATCGGGATTCAAGTTGTCCAAGCTATTCTATTGGACTTCTAAATCCACAAAAATAATAATATTCACCTCTGTCCTGGCTTTGTTGAAATGAATGTGAGCCCGTTGTACGAGTCCTACTTTCCATTTTAATTTTGAGGTTCCCAAATTTAGGTTCGAAGAATTTGGGGAAATGGCTTGATTTGTTCGAATTAGGTTTTATATTTGGCAAAAAATATGTCAACGATGTCCTTTAAGGCTATTACTGTTGAGTGTGCAGGCTGACGGAACACATCAATTAAGGAAATTGATAAAATATTACAACACCATGTTTCTGGCATCTCAAATCAGGTTGATACTTAAATAATCATTTAAGTGATCCTATAAAAAATTTAGCACTAAAGTGAGTATTGTAAGAAAATTATGACACTTCTAATTTCCTCTTCCGAACTTTCCCTCTCTTGCTGCTTTTGTGAACCATCAACTTGAACTAGAGAGCTATAGGAAAAGAAGCTTCCGGTCTCTTGTTGAACCGAAGAACTACGGAGTAGCAACTTCAACCTCAACCAGAGCTACAGAGAAAAAGGACAGGGTAGGAATTGTTTAGAAATTTCATTGGCCCTCACCTTCGAGAATTAAAAAAATCTTTTTCAAGTTAAAATTTGTTCATTTGAGATCAGCATTGCTCTACTTCATTTTTTTTACTCATTTTTTCAATAATTTTGCCCTCTCTGTTTTGCTTTTTTAATTCCCCTCCTTAGTTCCTTCAAAAAAATTTATTAAATAATAAACTATACATATATACCTAAAATATAGATTTTGCCCTCTCATTTTTCCCTCATTCCCTATACTATCTTTGTTGACACCTAAATTTTAACTAATCATTTAGTAATTAGTTGCATAAAAAATAATAAAAAAAAATAATAATAATACATGTAGGTGTCATTTAATTAGTTGCGTTTACATTTAAAGATGACAAGAAGTAGGGGCCCTCGATCAATAAGGTGCGCGAAAGGTGGTCTCTCTCTTGAAAACACACAATGAAAGTCAAAAAAAAGAAGAAAGAAGAGTTCTTCACGTCCATTGTCTCTCCCTCATTAATGCATGCACATGCATGGACAAAATTCAGCGGACGTGAAAATTCTAAAGAAGCCGCAAGCGTGAAGAAAGCGAAGAAAGAAAACTCCACGGCACACGCGAAAATTCTGGGGAAAGCCTGCAAGAGGATAGGCCAGCATTTTTATAATACTTCCCTTGCGGTGGCCTCCTTAGATAAAGACCGGACGTGAACAACAAGAAAGAATTGCGGCGCCTCATGTTCACACTAAAGGCGGTGGGACGCCTATAAATACGCAAGAGGGGAGGCCACGCACAGAGGGGGGGAAAAAAGCCATTCGAGAGGTTTGTCAGAGAGAAACAAAAAAAAAAATTCATTTTGGAGGGGTTTCTCTTTCTGTCAAAAAGAGAGAGGAGCTGAATAGAAAAAGAAGAAAAGGACACTGAGAGTACAGAGACAGGAGAGGGACGTGCGGCTGCAGAGAGAAAAAAAGAGGAGCGCTCACTGTTCTTCTTCTTCGCTGGACTTTCTTTCGGTTTCTGCAGCCCGCGCCCGCGCCGCCGCGCTCGCGCCGTCGCGCCTCCACCTCCGCCGCGAGCCGCCTCGCCTGCTGTGCACACCGCCCCACGACGACCCGCTGCTCCTTCTTCGCCCGCCGCTGCTGCAACCTGCCCCTTCGCCCGAGCGCCGACGAGCCGGCCGCCGTGTCACCAGCCACCGTCGCGTCCCAACTCGCCTACCCGCGACCACCCGACGCCGCTCTGCTTCGCCGTGGCCGCTGGTCGTCTTGCCGGCCTCGCCCGCCACCGCGACGTCGCAACTCCACGAGCGCACCTCGCCCTCGCTCGCCACCGTACCCGCAGCTCGCCGGCGGCACCTCCAAGCTAGCACCACGCATTCCGCGCTTGTAGAGGCAACCGCTCGAGCCCGCCATTGCTCTCCGCCGCTCGGTCCTCGCGACACCGGCGGTCCGTGAAGCCACCGTTCCGCCCGCGCCCGCACTTCCGCCCCGGTGTCCCAAGCCGCTCGCTCTCCGCCCTCTCTCGCAACCAACCACTGCTGCTCCTCTTCCCGCCCGTTGACGCCGGCAACCGACGCCACGAGCTCCCGCCTCTACGCTCGTAGCCCGCACTCCGCTCCTCCGTCCCGGCACCTCCCGAATGCCCGGGCTACGACGCCGCCGTTGCTGCTGCCGCTGCTCTCTCTCGCGTACTGCGCGACGCCATCGCCTCGCCCTTGCTGCCTTACCTTCCTCTTCGCTCGACATCGCGCACGCCGTTGCGAACCCTCGAGCCTACCTAGCTCCGCCAGCCGCCGTCCCCTTCCGAGCAACGCCACCACAGCAGCTCACTGCCCGTTCCGAGCTTGCTGTCCCTCGCCGGAGCTCCGACGACCGTGCCCACCGCACACGGTTGCCCATCGCAGCTGCAGCGGCCACCCCGGCCGTGAGCTGAGTCCCTGTCGTGGTCCACAAAGCACCACTCGTTGAGGCAAGCTTGGGAAAAAGTTCAAATTAGGTAGGTTTATTTTATTTTATTAGGTAGATTCATTTCATCTTATTTTATGTTATTTTTAATTTCGTTTCTTTATTTGAATTAGTTCTTAATGCATGTTTGAAAATCCCGGACGTACCACTTAATTCGCAACCGCACACGAATTTTTATTCCATCTATAAGGCTTTAGATGGAATAATTAATCATGCGGGAGTAAAATTAATATCTTGATCTTTAAGGCTTAAGATCAATTTATTAATTTTATTAGCGAAATAATCAAGTTTGAATCTAAATTCGAATGATGGATAACATTTTTGATGACCATGGATGATTTGGTGTTTAACTTTTAATTGTTCTGTTTATCCCGAAAATACAAAAAAAAACTGTATTTGCATTTCACCTAAATTAGAATTGATTTTCCTAGATAAAATTGCATGATAAAATAGTTATTTTTTAATGTAAAAATGCATGTTTAGATGGTATCTAGGTTAGATAATATCTTTTGAATTAAATGGCATGACGAGGTAATTTTCTAAGTTAAGATAGGATTTAGATTAGTCTATTCCTAACTTAAAGTAGATAATATCTCACTTTAACTAGTTTTTTTAGCATTTTTAATTACGAATTTCAAAAAAAAAATCAAAAAAAGCGTAGGTTAGAATTAGGTTTATTTCCTGTTTTAGGGTTTGTATATTTAGAATAGGAATTTTATTTCGAATAAAAAAAAATCAAATTAATCAATTTAGGTTGCTAGTTTTTAACTTAGGTTTCATGTTTGATTACTTGACAATCTTTAATTTCAAAATTAATACAAAACACACAAAAAATTAGAATTATGGCATTCTTTGCATGTCATTGCATTTTAGGGTAAAATTTCATATAGTTTAATTCTATATAATATTTTTAATTTATTATAAGTTTAGATAAATTTTTTAGATAGATTTCATTTTAGTTAGGGATTTCTAAGTTAGGATAACATTCTAGTCTAAATTAAGATTTGGCTTAACCTCATTCCTAATACAAATTAGATGACATTTTAATTTAGATAGATAGTTTTCACATTTTTATTCCGAATTTCATGAAAAATACAAAAAAAAAAATGTGTCTTAGAATAAGTTAGTTTTGTTTTCTAGGATAAAGTGCATCTTTTAAAAAAAAAAATGTCATGTGCATGTCATATATAATTAGATTCATGAAACGCATGTCATTTAGTGATTGTTGTTAGGTTCATTTAGTTAAAAATTGCCCGTCATTAGAATCAAGTTATTAGGTTAATTTAGATTGCATATTTAATTGTTACATTTATTTAATTTCAAATTTCATGAAAAATACAAAAATGCCATAGGTTGAATTAGTTTTATTTTCTAGGATAGATTGCATTCTTTCAGGAAATAGAAAGAATAGAGAAAAAAGAAAAAAATGTCACATGCACGTCATTAGGATTAGATTCATTGAAATGCCTCATGTGGTAGTTGTTGCTAGGACCATCCAAATTACATGTCATTAGAATTAGGTCATTTAGTTATATTGCATTGCATATTGCATGATTTTCATTAAATAAGCGAAAACAGAAAAAGAAAAAAAGAAATTGCGTGTTAATTAGAAATCATATTTAGGACCGCTGATGTGAATTTTGATCTAACAACGCAGATGCTTTCGTTGCTATGAGGTAAGTCTTGCAATTTATTCGTTGCTTTATCTGGGTGTTAAATTGGTGGTTTGTGCACCCGCGTGATCGCTTCACATGGTAGGGAGATAAATTAAAATCAATTCAAGCTGCCTGCCAAACATTTTTTCTAAAATAAAAGAGAAAGGTACCGAAAGGGCGTTAGAGAAATCTAGCGTAATCAAGTCCCCCGAACTCATTTAATCTCTGGTTCGTAGGAGTGAAGTAATTCTCCCATTGCTTTACTTGGGTTTCTAATCGACCCACCAAAAATAGATTAGTGGCGACTCCTAATTGAAAAATCATTTGCATGTTAAAAAATTTGAACTTAAGTCGTGAATTGGTATGGGCCTGGGAGAGCCCGAGTTAAGTCTAGGCTTAGCAATCCATTAGCCGAACCCTTAGGTGGTCCAACCCGCTTTATGGAGGTCGCGACAGCTTGGCGACTCCATTGGGGACTTGAGTTAAATTTCTTAGTGGACTTAGGCCAATTTTCTCTTGTATTTGAAAAAATGTTTTTGTTTGGCAGCGAGGATCCCAGGTACGTCCCTAACATTTAAGGTGTTAAATGGTCTTGCAGGATGGGAGGTATAAGGGGAAGTGTTTGCTGACCTTTGTTTTGCAGGGAGGTGTAGGAATGTATGGTTTATTTTCATGAACGAAGTGTTGTTTGATATAAACTGTTGTGCATGCCTTGCATTTAATACTACATTATTGCACACATGACCCGCCGCCGGACCTGGGCCGCACTAGGACACTTAGGATGGTATTGAGTTGGATACGACTTCGACCGCGAGGCCGCGTAGTAGAGGTTGCCCAACTCAATCCCGAAAACTTCTTTCTTGGTGTCAAGAATGTTTACCTCTGCCCGCGAGACTGCGCCGCATTGGGGTATCATTCTTGGATCGAGCCGAGTTAAGAGGACTTGACTTAGTACGCTAGGCTGCGACTAGTCATCCCACCCTTTTAACTCCACTTTGCTTAGCCGCTTTAGATAGAAATCGAACCTCACATGTCATGTGCTTGTCTATGTGGTTGCTTTAATCGCCTAGTAAAGTAAGTTCTCTACCCTTTACTCTTTGCAATTTACTTACCTTATTATGTCTTTGGTCAGTCCATGACATTAGGTTGGTCGAGTCTCGGTCTATAAACAATGGGAAGGTCTGACATTCGATTCGTGCCCGCACCAAAGGTTGAACTCAAATCATGGTGGGATCGTCTCGGCCCCGATGGTCAAAGTTATGTGGAAAGCAGACTTGGTCGCCTTGTTCCCCTCCTTGACATCGACGTCCAAAGCGGCGTCATGCAAGCACTTGCTCATTTATGGTGTCCCCAAACATCAACGTTCATATTTGGTAAGCATGAGCTGACTCCGACTCTGGAAGAATACAACATTGACATAGGAAAACCTTTGGAATTGGAATTAATAAATCCACCCCTTGGGTTAGAACCTGAATCAATTTTGTCGGACTTTCTTAGGATGGATAAAAATCAAATAGAAAGAGTGTTAAAAGATAATTGTCATGCATGTCCTTTCTCTTTCCTAGATCAAAGTTTTGCTAAGGCTAACACTCTTTTAAAAAGTAAGATTTTCCTTTTAGCCTTCTTTGGGTTTATTGTGTTTCCTCTTTGAAAAGGCGCCATTAATCCTTCTATCGCATGGGTAGTCAAACAAGTATGTGCAAGGATTAGTTTTGTCAACACTATTTTAGCCGAAACATTCTTATCGCTCACCCGATTTAAGGAAGATGAAGATAGAACCTTTTGTGCACCAATTGAGCTTTTACAAATTTGGTTCTTTTCTCACATGAGTAGGATTGATATTCGCATGAAAATTATTAATATCACTGATTCCCATCATCCCATCGAGGTGTTCAAAAGTCATCAAGATCGAACTCCAAATCTTTCTTTCTCAAAATGGGTCAAATTGTTGAAAAACCCGAAAACCAAGATTTTCCTATGGCATGCTAAATGGTTCCAAGTCTCCAAGGCACGTCTCTCTCATGGCGATAATGAGCCGATCCCGCTATTGGGGATCACTGGTGCCACTTCCTACTACCCACTTCGAGTGGCTCGTCAATATCGAGTTGTGCAGGACCTACCGCCCCCTCTTAAGCTGGGTTTGTTCCAAGTCCGATTCACTGCCAAGGATGATCACAAAAAGGAGCTTCGCTGCATCGAACAAGCTTGGCTCGCATGTCACGAACAAAAGTTGAGCTTGCCAGAAGATGAGCTTGAGGGGAAGGAAAAGACTTACTACGCCACGGCTCGGTACATCCGTCAGCACAAGATCCCAACCGAGTTTCTCCCAAAAGTGCCGGATGTGACTGAAAAGCCCACTCGACAAGCAGAGCTTAATCGTCACAAAAGGAAGATTGAAGAACTTGAGAAGCAAGCCAAGAAGGACGCTAAAGAGAAGAGGCAATTACGTCGAGCGTTGGCTTCCCATTTGTTTATAGATAGGGCCAAATAAAGTGGCTTGAATCTATTTAATCTTTTTACTTTAGCTTATTGTTTTGGAAGTTGAGTCATTTTACTTGATTAGTTTTTTGTTTAGGGCCTTTCAAGTTTTTACATTGTCGATGTCAAACAATTTCATTAAATAAAAGCAGTTAGACTTTCGTCATGGACTGACATGTTTTATATGAAATGCTTATGTGTATTCATTTCTCCAAATTAGGTGATAACGGATCCTCCACGTTCGCCCATCATTACACGATCGAGAGCAAAAATGGCCGACCAAACTGAAATGCGTGATCGTATGACCGCTATGGAAAACCAACTCCAGCAGTTGCTCACCTCTATGCAACTTATGACAGATCAGATGCAATCCCTCCAAGTGAACCAGACTCTTGCACCCGCTCTCCCCAAGATAATAGTCCCAAAGTAGACTAACAAGGCCCAAATGGGTGACGACGACATGCCTGAGCTAGAAGATGACCCACTGTTCGTCACTGCCGAAAAGGCTAAGCCTGACAATGTCCCTAAGGCGGAGCAAGATGAACGCATCGCCAAACTTGAAGAGAAAATGAAACAATTGCAAGAGTCGCGGAATTCACTCCCGTTCGACTTGTCGGTTTATGAAAAGGTCAAAATGCCAAATAAGTTTAAAATGCCGAGTTCGAGAAGTATGATGGTACTTCCCGCCCAAAGCTCACCTGCAGATGTACCATGTAAGGATGGCTCAAGCATGTCAAAAATGAGCCCCTTATGATCCAAATCATTCCAAATGAGTCTGGTCGGGCCCGCACTGAACTGGTATATTATGAAAAATATAAACCTCCTCAACACTTGGAATGAGGTGGCCGATGCATTTCTCAAGCAGTACAAGTTCAATATGGACATTGCACCTTCACGAGAGGATCTCGAACGAATGGAGAAAAAGAGGAGTGAGTCATTTAAAGAATATGCCATAAGGTGGCGGAATCTAGCTGCCCAAATCACTCCCGAACCTACTGACAAAGAATTGATGAAGTTGTTTGTCAAGACTCTCCCATTCGAGTTTCGCAATCGGATGGCCAGCACGTATGTTGAGAACTTCAATCAACTCATCCCAGTGGGTGAACAAATCGAGACAGGACTGAGAGATGGCTGGTTTAATGAACCAACCACTGCTGGCAAAAGATTTACTGCAAAGAAAGACAAAGAACCAATCACTGAAGTTAATGTTGCATATGCGCAACCAGCCTCTAGTAAGCCTCCGATGGTTCGTGTCCCCGGAATCGCAAGATGGAGGTCGAGTGCCCGCACCACGGCAATTCACAAAACGGCGCTTCTCTCCTCTTCCCGGCCCTTTATCTCGGGTCCTGCCGATACTCCAAAAGAAGGGATTGATCTCCAACGAACCAAAGCGGCCCAATGCTGAAAAATTCTTCAACTATGATCCCTCCAAAAAATGTGAGTATCATATGGGAGAGGTGGGCCATTCGACTGATGATTGTATGACTTTGAAGCACAAGATCCAAAATTTATTGGATACCAAGGCATTCTCTTTTCGTACCACCCAACCGAATGTCAAGAAGAATCCGTTGCCGGAACATGAGGGAAACGTGAATACAATCTTTGAGTTTAATGCTGGCAAAAAGATTAACTTGAAGGTGTCTGTCAAAGATATCTACAGCGGATTAGTTAGAGTTGGTTACTATCCGATAGATGAGAATCCTCCCTTGCTTAACATGAAGGAAAGGGTTCAAGAAATGGTTAAGGCTGGCGTGATTGTGTATGCTGACCAAACTGGAATAGTGTCAATTATCTTCGGAGTCGTCATCGATTGGGAGAAAGAATTTGCTGAGCTGAGTACTGGAAAGAGTGAACCAGATCCATTAATCGAGGACATGCCCCCACTTGAGGACGCCTCTGACCATGAAGGACTAATAGTGGAAGTGCCTTCAACTGATGAAGAGATAATAATTGAGATGCCCCAGTTGTATGAGTACAAGGATAACAAAGCAGTCCCCTGGTCATACGAGCTAGATGTTGACCTAATTACAAGGTCTGGTCGAACCTATGCTCAAACCAATACCCAACCGGCAAAGCCGATCGATGAAGAGGCTAAAGAATTTCTGGCTATAATCAAAGCAAGTGAGTATAACGTTGTCGACCGATTGCGGAAATTGCCCGCTCAAATCTCTTTACTTGAACTCCGCAAACGTCTCCTACGCATCAAAAGTCCCTAATGAAGGTTTTGAGCGAAGTTCGTGTACCGGAGACAATCGAGGAAAACAGGTTGGAGGAATTTGTAGGGTCGATCCTTCTCAAAGACCTAATAGCCTTTTATGATGAAGAATTTCCTCTTGAGGGGAGGGGACATACTAAGGCATTATACATATCTGTCAAGTGCAAAGCTTCTCATGTGGCTCGAGTACTTATTGATAATGGATCTCGCCCGAATATCTCTCCATTGGCGACTCTTCACCGCCTTAAAATAGATCCTTCAAAAATAAATGCTGCAAAGACCTCTGTTCGAGCTTTTGATGGTACTAGAAAGGAGGTGATAGGGAGACCCACCTTGATTTGCAAATAGGGCCGGTGATGTTCAACGTCCTTTTCCAGGTGATGGACATTCCTACAGCATTCAATTTCCTATTGGGTCGTCCCTGGATCCATACTGCAGGAGCTGTGCCATCAAGTCTCCACCAAAGCGTGAAATTTGTTGTCGAAGGAAAGCTAGTCATTGTTCATGGCGAGGAGGATCATCGAATTTATCATGAGACAGCCATCCCCTATGTCGAGCCGGAACGTAAGGAGGAGTCGAGCTACCAATCGTTTGAGCTCGTATCCACTATTCATGCATCTCAAGGATCGACAAAGACTCATCCCCGATGTGTCGAATGCAGCGATTATGGTAGCAAGAGTGATGGTTGGAAACGGCTTTATTCCTGGCCGTGGACTTGGTAAAAGAGAACAGGGGTATTCGGAATCCTATTGAAGCCCCTCGAAGGTCTCGTTCTGCCGGATTAGGGTACCATGGAAGAGGTGGAGGACATGAACAAGAGAGGAGAAACTCACAAATCCTCGACATCCACAAGACATTCCCCAGCCCTGCTAGAATGATGCATGATGAAGGAGGAGTGATCGACACCCGAGGTATCATGCCCAATGGGTGGAGTGGCATGGATGACCCGACAACTTCAAGGACAGAGGATCCGAATGATGGGATGGAAGGGATCACGACCCTATTCGATGATCTCCTTATAGGTGCCATTGATGAAGAACCATCGGAGGAAATGGGTGCTAGCCCACAAGAGTAACACGTTTACTTTTCTGCACTCCCCTGCGCGGGAATCTTATCGTTTTCAGGATTTTATGTTTTCTAGGGTTTGCTTTTGCTTTGATTATCGCATGTTGCATATCGTTTGTTAGGAGTTGATGTTTCATTTCACTTTGATTGTCGTACTTTCCATTCCAATAAATGTAATTTGATTGATGAATATCAATTACAATTACAAGCTTTATTTTGAGGGCATGATGGGGTATACCAAACCAGCCCGGTGATGATATCCAACCAACGAAAGAAAAGAAAAATCCAAGGAGAATTTTGAGGCCTGGGCTTCATCATGCTTCCTCGTGTCAAAAAGTTTTCCAAAATGTTTTGCCAAAGTTTTTTTTAAAGAAAAAAAAAATTTTGAAAAAAAAAAAATCAAAAGGAAGAAAAATTCAAAAAAAATAAAATAAATAATAGATAAGAAATCCATGCTGTTTAGCCCTGTTTGTCTTTCTGAATTATCCATTTTACGTTTCAGGAGCAACCTTATGGCAGGCAAAGAGGTGAAAATGGTCGAATCCAATGCCATGAGCAATAACGGTGATGACCCTGATGATCCAAATGGTGACTCCATTGAAGTGCAACATAGTTGGGAGCAGCATGAAAAACCTAAAGTTCTCACCTCCGAGCAAACCGTCACTATCAATTTGAGTAATGCCGAGGAGCCCAAGGAGATAAAAATTGGGGCAAACCTTCCCAAAGATGAGGCCGAGCACCTGACTCAGTTGCTAAAAGAGTATCAGGATATCTTTGCCTGGACGTATGCTGATATGCCAGGTTTAGATCCGTCAATTGTGGAACATTGTTTGCCCACTAATCCAGACGTGCGCCCTAAGAAGCAGAAGCTTCAGAGGACTAAACCGGAGCTCTCAAAGAAGATAGAAGAGGAAGTAATGAAACTCCTCAAAGTGGGATTCATCGAAGTCTCGCAATACCCTGAATGGGTGGCCAACATAGTGCCTGTCATGAAGAAGGACGGTCGAGTCCGAGTGTGTGTTGATTATCGGGATCTGAACAAGACCAGCCCAAAGGACGATTTCCCATTGCCACATATTGATGTTCTCGTGGATAGTACTGCCGGATTTGAATTATTTTCTTTCATGGATGGCTTTTCTGGGTACAACCAGATAAGAATGAAAGATGAAGACAAAGAGAAGACATCATTTATCACCCCGTGGGGAACCTTTCATTATAAGGTCATGCCCTTCGGACTCAAAAATGCAGGAGCAACTTACCAACGAGCCATGGTTACGTTGTTCCATGACATGATGCATGAAGAAATTGAGGTATATGTTGATGATATGATTACAAAAACCCGACCTGGGAGAAGTCACGTCAAAACCCTCAGGAAGTTATTTGATCGGCTCCATGAATTCAAGCTTCGTTTAAATCCTGCCAAGTGCGTGTTCGGGGCAGCGTCAGGAAAATTACTTGGGTTCATTGTGAGTAGTAAAGGAATCGAGATTGACCCATCTAAAGCCAAGGCAATATGTGAGCTACAACCTCCGTCGACAATGAAGGAAGTCCGGAGTCTCCTAGGGAGACTGAATTACATTGCACGATTCATCTCCCAACTCTCTGAGACCGCTAAACCGTTCTTCAAACTCTTGAAGAAAAACGCACAAGTTGATTGGAATGATGAATGTCAAGAAGCATTCGACAAGCTGAAGCAATATTTGATGAATCCACCCGTTCTTGTCCCACCAATATCTGGGCATCCTTTGATTTTGTACCTCACAATCCATAGTGAGTCACAAAAGGGTGCGATGTTAGCTCGAAAAAGTCCCGTGGATCATAGGGAACGGGCCATTTATTACCTAAGTAAAAAGTTCACTTTGTCTCGAGCTAAAATATTCTGATGCTGAAAAAACTTGTGCTGCGTTAGTCCGGGTATTGCATAGATCTATGACAAGACACCTTGCATTACCGAGATGTTTCTTGTGACGGAGAACGATCCCATCAAGTATTTATTTAATCAACCAGCTTTGGTGGGTAAGCTCGCTAAATGGCAGGTCTTGATTTCGGAATTCGACGTGCAGTTCATGCCACAAAAATCAGTTAAAGGCCGAGTAATTGCTGATATATTAGCTGAGAATCCTAGAATCTCGGATGATGATGATTGTCCTCTGGATGATCGTATTTTGGCCATAAATGAAGATGCATGGTCGATGTTCTTTGATGGAGCTGTGAACTTGTCCGGTTACGAGTGCCAAGGGCGTCGATATCCCCCGACGGACAACACCACCCAGTGGCTGCGAAATTAATATTCCCATGCACTAACAATATAGCTGAATATGAAGCTTGTATTCTTGGACTTCAGGCCGCAATTGAAATGGGAGTGGCCAAATTGAAAGTATATGGAGATTCTGCACTGATTATACTCCAGACTGTAGGTGAATGGAAGACTAGGGATGCCAAATTACTGCCGTATCACAAGTACCTCGAGGAGTTGGTGAAGGAGTTCGATGAAATCTCGTTTGACTACTTGGCTAGATCTCATAATCAGTTCGCCGATGCCCTGGCAACGTTGTCATCTATGTTGCAAGTTACTGATGGTTTAGAAGTCGAGCCTTTGAAAATTGAGGTTCTAGCCAAACCTTCTTATTGTATGGTCGTGAATGAAGAGCTTGATGAGAAGCCCGGTATTACGACATCATGAACTATATTCAAAAGCGGAATTTCCCGAAGGGAGCACTCCGGCCGATAGAAAATACATAATGAAGATGGCCTCAAAGTTCTTCGTCGGTGGTAAGAATTTATACAAGAGATCTTATGATTCGGTCTTGTTGAGATGCGTAGATGAAGCGTGAAGCTACCCAAATCATGCAAGAAGTACATGAAGGAGTTTGTGGCCCACACATGAATGGGCACATGTTAGCCAAGAAGATTATGAGGCTAGGTTACTATTGGCTTGCACTTTGGAAAGTGATCGCATACAGCATGTAAGAAGTTGCCATCGTTGTCAAATTCATGGAGATAAAATAAATGTTCCTCCAACGGAGTTACACCAGCTATCTGAGCCATGGCCTTTCTCAATGTGGGGGATCGATGTGATTGGCCCGATAAATCCCAAAGCTTCAAATGGGCACCGATTCATATTGGTGGCAATAGATTATTTTTCAAAATGGATTGAAGCCGCATCATATGCTAATGTCACAGCCCGAAACGTTGTGAAGTTTATTAGTCGTGACATAATCGCCCGTTACGGTGTCCCCGAAGCAATTGTCACTGACAATGGGACAAATCTGAATAACAAATTCGTCGATGAGTTGTTCAATGAGTTCAAAATCAGGCATTTGAATTCATCACCATACCGCCCACAAATGAATGGAGCTGTTGAGGCAGCTAATAAGAACATCAAGAAGATCCTGGCTAAGACGGCTGAGAATTATCGAGATTGGCATGACAGGTTACCCTTTGCTCTAATGGCATATCGGACATCAATCCGAACATCTACCGGGGCAACTCCTTTCTCCTTAGTTTATGGCATGGAGGCAGTCTTACCTGTGGAAGTACAAATCCCCTCTCTGAGAATCTTATCCCAGGTGGAATTGTCTAAGGCGTAATGGACACAACAAAGGTTTGAGCAAGCTTGAACCCGATCGATGAGAAAAGGTTAAGAGCTCTTTGCCATGGTCGGGCGTATCAACAAAGAGTAGCCGGTCTTTCAATCGGAAGGTACGGCCGAGACACTTCGAAGTGAATGATCTAGTTCTAAGAAAGGTGTTGCCGATTTTTCCTGATCCTGGAGGCAAATTTGCTCCAAATTATAGCGGCCCGTATATGGTAAAGAGGGTACTCCCCGGAGGTGCTTTAATCCTTACAGAAATGGATGGTCGTGAGTTTTCTAATCCTGTTAACTCTGATGCTGTGAAGAAATATTACCCTTGATAGAATTTGTTGTGAATTGAAGGTACTCATTTCTTCATTGAATTATGTGGGAATGAATTGAATGAGATGAAAAGTATGCCTTGTTCCATACACATATCGAATTCATTTGATTCGGCATATCAGACATGTTGACCCAGAGTCGGTTCAATTAAATGAAAAAAGAAATGCCTCGAGGACACCACCGCGCGCCTCGGCCTGGTGGCATGGGGAATGAAAGGGTCCGAGAACGACCGGGGTTCGATCCACAGGAAACGGCAACAAGTTTGCCACACAAAAAAAAAAAAAAAAAAAAAACAAAAAAAAAAAAACAAAAAACAAAAAAAAAAAAACAAAAAAACAAAAAAACAAAAAACAAAAAAAAAACAAAAAAACAAAAAAAAAAAAAAAAAAAAAAAACAAAAAAACAAATTTTTTTTTTATCAATCATTTCCTTTCTTTTTGAGCTGCAAACTCTTTATGTTCAAAGCTAATGAGTTCATGAAGTAATTGTGACCTTTCAAAGGAAAATTTTGCATGATAGTTTTACCTGTTTAATTACCAATTCCGCTGAGGATTGTCACCATCGATCAAGTTAATGAATGATGTGGAATGGATTGAGCATGCTAAATGAGACATATCAGGATGATGAAAGGCAAGCCTTATCCTATACACAGTCCCTTGCTCATACACTGGTGAGATGAGTGTAGGAAGTTCCAAGTTCGTAAGGTAAAGAGTTTTCTCGCAAAAGGTACGATGATCGAAATGATGAGAGGCGATTCATTCTCTATCCCAAACACTACATGCATATCCATTGTTTAAACCCTTTTGAGCCTACACACGTGGATAATTTTCAAATTACCCCTGTCAAGAACCACCCCACATTGGGGCAGGCTGGAGGTAAGACGACATCATGAGGTGAGGAAATTGATAGGAATATTCTTGCTCTCACTCGCATCAATCTTCAAGTGTTGTTATTACATTGAATTCATACAGTAATTTAAGTGCCTTAGGATGATGAAGAGCAGTTCTTTCTCTATCCTACACACTTTATCCATTGCGTAGCCCCTTGAGCCTGTAAAGTCATTTCATTTAAACCCAATTGGTGATCATCCCCCACACTGGGGCAAGGCAAAAAGGCAAATGCTCAAACAGCCGAGTCCAGAGCATTGGAAAAATTGAAAATATCCAAGAGCCCAAATGTTAAAGCATTACGTGGTTATTTAATGCATGTAATGTGCCAAAAAAAAAATGATGGGTATGAAAATGCAGTGTGCCTGGTAAAAGCAAGGCCAATGCCCATAGAAAATGAAAGAAAGAGTCAAGATAGATAATTATCAGTTGTAAAAGGGAGTATTCCCAATGCAGTGGTACTCAAAGAACTCAAATGCCAAGTTTTTATAGTACCTATGAGGAAAATCCCAATGGTGAAGAAGAAGACCGGTGACAATGCCAAGATGATCATCAATTCTCATCCCCCTATACACATTTTGAGCCTAATGATCCATTCATTTCTCAACCCATGAACTTAACCTATGTTACGTCCCTTACGAAGTCTCTTCAGATTAGGGCACTGAAATTAATGTAGGGATTCATATGCTTATAAGCATCGCTCGAAGAAGTGCGAGCAAGACCATTTCTATCTCATTTCGCAGGTTCCTTGACTTGTAAACCCGAAGATGATTGCGAAGTATTGTTCTTTCATTAACCTTGACTCGAAGGGTCCCTCTTTGTTGAGCCATTGACCAAGCCTGAATTACAGTCCTAATAAAGACCTCTCAGATTGATAAGGTCGTACCGCTTGCAAGAATACTCAAACCCTTGTCAACATGATGATGATAAAATGAAGTGGTTCCTGTGATCCCACATTAATGGTTGGGACAAAATAACCTTCTCAATGAGAGTGAGTGAAAGTCCTTTCTAACTGAAAGTCTCTCATTTGGTATTCTTGAAATTCCATGTCATGAGTGAAATGGTCTTAAATGATGATTCTCCCCAGTGGAAATTCGGTGGTGCAAATATGGTAAAACCATCATACATAAATCTTGATTGAATGGATAAAAACTTCAGTGGACTTTGGAGTATGTTGAATTGCTCACTTCTTTGGTAAATGCGTGTATTTTTGCTCTAATCATGTCTAACAGGTAATGTTTCCTTGAAGACCCAAGAGCTCCTGACATTTATGTTGCTTTCAAAAGCCTTGAGGTGAGAAACCTTCATGAATATTTGAGGTACGTCGTCAATGTCCCAAAACTTCTTTCTACCAAGAGGTAAGTGACCTTCACGAATATCCCAGGTTTGTCCTAGGTATTCCCAAATTCTTAATGAATGTTTCAAAACTCTTTGTTAAGCATTTCATTCTGGATATGAATGCTTTCTGATCTTTTTCGTTATACCTTAGTCTGGATCTAGGTATTTCGAATCCTCTTAATCCAATATTCATTTCATCTAACATTGAGTGTTTATTGGTTAAGTTCACAAATTCTCGACATCTCAGTCTGGATCTAGATGTCTCAAAACTGTTCATTAAGCATTTCATTCTGGATATGAATGCTTTCTGATCCTTTTTGTTATACCTTAGTCTGGATCTAGGTATTTCGAATCCTCTTAATCCAATATTCATCTCACCTAACATTGAGAGTCTATTGGTTAAGTTCCCAATCCTCTTAATCCAATATTCATCTCACCTAACATTGAGTGTCTATTGGTTAAGTTCCCCATCCTCTTAATCCAATATACATCTCACCTAACATTGAGTGTATATTGGTTAAGTTCCAAAACTCTTCGTTAAGCATTTCATTCTGGATATGAATGCTTTCCGATCTTTCTCGTTATACCTTAGTCTGGATCTAGGTATTTCGAATCCCCTTAATCCAATATTCATCTCACCTAACATTGAGTGTCTATTGGTTAAGGCCCCAATTTCTTGACATCTCAGTCTGGATATAGATGTCTCAAATCTCATCGATTTTACTCGCTATACCTTAGTATGGATCTAGGTATTTCGAGTCATCTGAATTCAACAAGGCATCTCACCTAACATTGAGCGTCTGTTGGATAAATTCACGTGGACTCTTCAGGGAACCTGAAATGAAAACTGGACACTTGTTGAGCAGATGAAAATTCGTCCCGATGCTCTGACTGGTAAGTAATTACAGGTATGCTCTCCTTTTCAACATCTCACATTTGCATTACCATTTTCATGACATTGCATATAAAAAAAAAAAAAAGGATCCATGATCCTACCAAAATTGCATGTGCATGGTCAAAATTTAGGTATCATATTGTCTTTGAATGCAACCTCTGCGAGCTCACCTTCAAAGAGGGGCAGCTGTTGACACCTAAATTTTAACTAATCATTTAGTAATTAGTTGCATAAAAAATAAACAAAAAAATAATAATAATACATGTAGGTGTCATTTAATTAGTTACGTTTACATTTAAAGATGACAAGAAGTAGGGGCCCTCGATCAATAAGGTGCGCGAAAGGTGGTCTCTCTCTTGAAAACACACAATGAAAGTCAAAAAAAAGAAGAAAGAAGAGTTCTTCACGTCCATTGTCTCTCCCTCATTAATGCATGCACATGCATGGACAAAATTCAGCGGACGTGAAAATTCTAAAGAAGCCGCAAGCGTGAAGAAAGCGAAGAAAGAAAACTCCACGGCACACGCGAAAATTCTGGGGAAAGCCTGCAAGAGGATAGGCTAGCATTTTTATAATACTTCCCTTGCAGTGGCCTCCTTAGATAAAGACCGGACGTGAACAACAAGAAAGAATTGCGGCGCCTCATGTTCACACTAAAGGTGGTGGGACGCCTATAAATACGCAAGAGGGGAGGCCACGCACAGAGGGGGGGAAAAAAAGCCATTCGAGAGGTTTGTCGAGAGAAACAAAAAAAAAAAAATTCATTTTGGAGGGGTTTCTCTTTCGTCAAAAAGAGAGAGGAGCTGAATAGAAAAAGAAGAAAAGGACACCGAGAGTACGAGAGACGGGGAGAGGGACGTGCGGCTGCAGAGAGAAAAAAAGAGGAGCGCTCACTGTTCTTCTTCTTCGCTGGACTTTCTTTCGGTTTCTGCAGCCCGCGCCCGCGCCGCCGCGCTCGCGCGGTCGCGCCTCCACCTCCACCGCGCGCCACCTCGCCTGCTGTGCACACCGCCCCACGACGACCCGCTGCTCCTTCTTCGCCCGCCGCTGCTGCAACCTGCCCCTTCGCCCGAGCGCCAACGAGCCGGCCGCCGTGTCACCAGCCACCGTCGCGTCCCACCTCGCCTACCCGCGACCACCTGACGCTGCTCCAGCTCCACCCGCGGCCGCTGGTCGTCTTGCCGGCCTCGCCCGCCACCGCGACGTCCGCAACTCCACGGCCGCACCTCGGCCTGCTCGCCACCGTACCGCAGCTCGCCGCGGCACCTCCAAGCCGCACCACGCATTCCGCCGCTTTGTCGAGGCAGCAACCGCTCGAGCCCGCCATTGCTCTCCGCCGCTCGGTCCTCGCGACACCAAGCAGCCCGTGAAGCCACCGTTCCTGCGCGCGCCGCACTTCCGCCCGGTGTCCCAAGCCGCTCGGCTCTCCGCTGTCTTCGCAACCAACCACCGCTTGCTCCTCTTCCCGCCCGTTGACGCCGCAACCCGACGCCACGAGCTCCCGCCTCTACGCCGCAGCCCGCACTCCGCTCCTCCGTCCCGGCACCTCGACCGCCCGGGCTACGACGCCGCTGTTGCCGCTGCTCTCTCTCACGCACTCGCCCGACGCCATCACCTCTACCCTTGCCGCCGCACCTTCCTTCGCGACATCGCTGCACGCCGTTGCAAAGAACCGCTCGAGCCTACCTAGCTCCCGCCGCCGCCGTCCCTTCCGAGCAACGCCACCACAGCAGCTCATTGCCCGTTCCGAGCTTGCTGTCCCTCGCCGTAGCTCCGACGACCGTGCCCACCGCACACGGTTGCCCATCGCATTTCAGCGCCACCCCGGCCGTGAGCCGAGTCCCCGTCATGGTCCACAAAGCACCACTCGTTGAGGCAAGCTTGGGAAAAAGTTCAAATTAGGTAGGTTTATTTTATTTTATTAGGTAGATTCATTTCATCTTATTTTATGTTATTTTTAATTCCGTTTCTTTATTTGAATTAGTTCTTAATGCATGTTTGAAAATCCCGGACGTACCACTTAATTCGCAACCGACACACGAATTTTTATTCCATCTATAAGGCTTTAGATGGAATAAATAATCATGCGGGAGTAAAATTAATATCTTGATCTTTAAGGCTTAAGATCAATTTATTAATTTTATTAGCGAAATAATCAAGTTTGAATCTAAATTCGAATGATGGATAACATTTTTGATGACCATGGATGATTTGGTGTTTAACTTTTAATTGTTCTGTTTATCCCGAAAATACAAAAAAAAACTGCATTTGCATTTCACCTAAATTAGAATTGATTTTCCTAGATAAAATTGCATGATAAAATAGTTATTTTTTAATGTAAAAATGCATGTTTAGATGGTATCTAGGTTAGATAATATCTTTTGAATTAAATGGCATGACGAGGTAATTTTCTAAGTTAAGATAGGATTTAGATTAGTCTATTCCTAACTTAAAGTAGATAATATCTCACTTTAACTAGTTTTTTTAGCATTTTTAATTACGAATTTCAAAAAAAAAAAATCAAAAAAAGTGTAGGTTAGAATTAGGTTTATTTCCTGTTTTAGGGTTTGTATATTTAGAATAGGAATTTTATTTCGAATAAAAAAATCAAATTAATCAATTTAGGTTGCTAGTTTTTAACTTAGGTTTCATGTTTGATTACTTGACAATCTTTAATTTCAAAATTAATACAAAACACACAAAAAATTAGAAATATGGCATTCTTTGCATGTCATTGCATTTTAGGGTAAAATTTCATATAGTTTAATTCTATATAATATTTTTAATTTATTATAAGTTTAGATAAATTTTTTAGATAGATTGCATTTTAGTTAGGGATTTCTAAGTTAGGATAACATTCTAGTCTAAATTAAGATTTGGCTTAACCTCATTCCTAATACAAATTAGATGACATTTTAATTTAGATAGATAGTTTTCACATTTTTATTCCGAATTTCATGAAAAATACAAAAAAAAAAAAAAAAAATGTGTCTTAGAATAAGTTAGTTTTGTTTTCTAGGATAAAGTGCATCTTTTAAAAAAAAATGTCATGTGCATGTCATATATAATTAGATTCATGAAACGCATGTCATTTAGTGATTGTTGTTAGGTTCATTTAGTTAAAAATTGCCCGTCATTAGAATCAAGTTATTAGGTTAATTTAGATTGCATATTTAATTGTTACATTTATTTAATTTCAAATTTCATGAAAAATACAAAAATGCCATAGGTTGAATTAGTTTTATTTTCTAGGATAGATTGCATTCTTTCAGGAAATAGAAAGAATAGAGAAAAAAGAAAAAAAATGTCACATGCACGTCATTAGGATTAGATTCATTGAAATGCCTGTCATGTGGTAGTTGTTGCTAGGACCATCCAAATTACATGTCATTAGAATTAGGTCATTTAGTTATATTGCATTGCATATTGCATGATTTTCATTAAATAAGCGAAAACAGAAAAAGAAAAAAAGAAATTGCGTGTTAATTAGAAATCATATTTAGGACCGCTGATGTGAATTTTGATCTAACAACGCAGATGCTTTCGTTGCTATGAGGTAAGTCCTGCAATTTATTCGTTGCTTTATCTGGGTGTTAAATTGGTGGTTTGTGCACCCGCGTGATCGCTTCACATGTTAGGGAGATAAATTAAAATCAATTCAAGCTGCCTGCCAAACATTTTTTCTAAAATAAAAGAGAAAGGTACCGAAAGGGCGTTAGAGAAATCTAGCGTAATCAAGTCCCCAAACTCATTTAATCTCTGGTTCGTAGGAGTGAAGTAATTCTCCCATTGCTTTACTTGGGTTTCTAATCGACCCACCAAGAATAGATTAGTGGCGACTCCTAATTGAAAAATCATTTGCATGTTAAAAAATTTGAACTTAAGTCGTGAATTGGTATGGGCCTGGGAGAGCCCGAGTTAAGTCTAGGCTTAGCAATCCATTAGCCGAACCCTTAGGTGGTCCAACCCGCTTCAGGGAGGTCGCGACAATCTTTAATCTCCAATTTAGGCATTCGAGAATCTTCAACAGGATCAATTAGCCACTGAAATTGATGGACACAATCACCGAGAGATCTCTTCACTCATACAATCAAATCTTTTTGGTTATTATGAGGTTTTCCTAAATAAAGTCAATCATACATGGTAAAGTCAGAAAATAAAATAGGCAAGAATTTGATTCATCTACAGTTCTTGTTTCTGAAATATTAGACCTTGAAGCTAGCCGTTAATCCATTTTGATCAATAAACTAAGTCAAAGAAATATTTGCATTTTCTTATCCACACGATAAACAATTTCTTTAGAATTGATATTGGGAGCCACCTATATCAGCAATCTAATGATTATCTAAGCTACTTGCTGGAAAACACCTTATGATTTGTTATCTATCGGTCTTCTTGAGTACATTAGTGATCAAGACTTCACTCAAATATTCACCTTATCATGGTACCTATAAATCCTCACAAACTTCCCATACTTGTTCACTATTTATCAAGATCCATCTAGCTTCAACATGTCTTTCCACTGCGTATTTTGGATGCCCTTAATATTTGAAAAATATTCTTCATGCCAACTTCACTCAAGGTTATGTTTTTTGGCCCTATCCAATTGTTCACCTTTCCATGGTCCTTTCAAGCTTTATTGAACTCCTCATTTTAATCTTGTTCACCTTCCACTTAAGTCTATTTGACTTATAGATAGCCCAGCGTCTAATGACTTGTTCACCCTTGATAAAGGCAAAGTATTCATAGCCTTTAGACGATCGTAAACACCACCTACATTGCTTGTGCATCTCTTAACCGGTTCTACTCAACCAATACATACATTAGTAGCGTTTAATTATTTTCTCATCTTCAAAACAATATAGGAGATTTTCCTATAATAAAAAGTTGGCAAGTAATAACATAAAGTTGTAATTTTATAGAAAAATTGGTGAATTCAAAAGGAAAAAAAAACATCAGGAAGCAGTTCAAATGAGTATTGGACCCAAAACTAGTGAGTAAATTGATTAAAGATAAAGGTTGGTAACTTATAATGGTTGGTAAACTAAGGTTGTTGGTAAGAAAGATCAATAAAAGTTTGTAAAATTAAAGATAAATGTTTTTTTGGTCATAAATAAGTGAAGTTGGTAATTTATAAAAACTAAATAGATGTTGGTAACTAAGTCAAATAAGAGTTGATAATGCAAAACTAGTTGGTTACTCAACCGAAAAAAAATTGGTAGTCAATCTAACTTAAGTTGTTAACTTTTGAAAAAGAGTTGGTAAAATTAACATGTGGACAAGTAAGACAAATAAAAGTTTGTAAAAAGTTGTTATACGTCAAAAAAAAAAATAAAGATTTGCGAGCAACTAAAATGAGACATTGTTAAACAAAACTAGTTAGTAACCTAATTGAGCAAGAGCTTATTAGTCATACAAATAAAGGTCTATAAAGTCATATAAGACCTGATAAATTTAAGGATTTGTAAGAACAACACATAAACATTGGTAAATGATAAGGAAACTTAATAAATTAAAACCAAAAACAAATTTATGTTGGCAAGTAACCAAAAATATAATTAGCCATTCAAAACTAACTGGTAATTTAATAGAAAAATGTTGATAACTCAATTAAAATGAAACAAATACCATGAGTGTTATAACTTTCGTGCAACACTCATTCAAGTGCTATGACTTATTAAAAAAAATCTGACATAATTGAATTCCTAAATTATCGTAAGTGGAAAGGGACGTCTCTCAACCAATGTTAATCAAGCATAAGCGTGCAATGCATGATAATAAATTAGCAAAAGCTGGTGCAAAATGAATATATTCTAGAGTGTACGAACTAAAAAGTAAGAAAAATATATAAAAGATAAATGGGGATGGGATTATAGAAGATGAGTGGGGATGCGATAACGGCGCTTTCCTAAATTTCACATGCTCTGTAAGAGCCTCGAGCCAACAACTCTCTGACAGTACGAGGTTTCCTTCTCTCTGTGTTCTCTCGAGTACAAACTCACTCCCTACTCGCCATATTCGACCGACGTCTGTCCACATCATCTCTACCTTCGCGTCGAAGACATCCTCAGACAACCCTGGGTAGGAGAGTGGGTTGAGATCGTACTCGCGCGAGTGTGCATCGGCCCGCGCCCCCCGGGGGTGTGGGGGGGAGCTGACCTTTTATTGGGTGAAGAGAATCGAGTCCCACCATCGGTTTCTGTCCTTTTAAATACGCTAGGTTTCCCTTGCCCTTTGAGAGGTTGAGAAGGCAACTGTTTCTACAGTGAATCAATCATGGCTCCAGGCAAGCGAGCATCTCATCTTTCTTCTTCTTCTTCTTCTTCTCGCTATGTGCCTCTCTCTCTCTCTCTCTCTCTCTCTCTACCGTTTCACACAGTTGTGACTTCTATTCTTTTCCTGGTTCTCTTTAATCAATTTGCAAATGCTTCTTATTCTTAACATAGAATCATGGATTTCACTCCTCTTGTTCCAGCAGCAAAATAGGTTAAGCTTATTGATATGTGGTTTTTTACGGAAGAGTGGTTATCGCCTGAGATTATTTGTAGATTGGACAGATAAAGAGGGAAGTAAACCCTAGGTGCCAAAAAGGACGGTAAGAAATGGGAAGAGGAAAGATTGTGATAAAAAGAATCGATAACTCCACGAGTAGGCAAGTTACTTTTTCGAAAAGAAGAAAAGGGTTGATAAAAAAGGCAAGGGAGCTTTCCATACTCTGTGATGCCGAGGTGGGACTCATTGTCTTCTCTTGCACAGGAAAGCTTTACGATTTCGCGAGCTCCAGGTTAGATCTCTTCCTCATCTTTCCTTCCCTCGAAGTCAAATCTCTTCTATGTTATGCTCAATATTTTTCCTTGATTAGTTTCTAGTGGCTTCAGTTCTTTTGCAACATCATATAGGGCTTTGATTTCTTGAGGATTTGACAATAGATATCCCAAAATATTATATTGATAACAGGATTGTTGATGTGCATATATATTAGCCAAAGGTATAGGAAACTTCTGATGTCATTATCTTAGCATAGCACACTTCTTCATTTGTATGTTTTCCTTATTTGATACAATAGACTTACAATTTTTTGGTATACCCATGTTGGCAGTAATTAGAATAAGGTCTTGAGAAGCAATCATGCATATGAACTAGAAATTGTTTAGGAAAAAAGTAGCTTCTTTAAAAGAGTGAGTTTTATAAAAATTTACAAGATATATAATCCTTCAAGATTAATTTCCCGCGAAGACAACCAAAATTTATTGCAAGTATATGCGTGAAAATGGATCCTCACCAAAACATAAAAACAATTTTGCGATGAGTGTGTTAATATTGAGTGGTGAATATTCTTTCTCGAATCTAGATTAACTCTAGATAGAAATTCTATTGGAAATTGAAACCCTCAAAATTCCCCCATGCAAAAAAAATCATGACACTCTCAAAATTATACAAGAATCTATACTACCTACAAAACCAACTTTGATTTTGAAGTTGGTGTCCACCCCGGAAAATTCCATATTTAACCCTAATAACATTCAAACTATTTTACCAAAATGAGCTTAAATACTTATGTCCATTTTCAACATCAAGATCCAAATGCAATCCTCGTGCAAATACCTCTCACGTTTCTTGTCCATTAATTTCTATTTTATAAGTTTAGATTTGGTCTATACATAGAATCGACCAATGGGTTTGCATTGCTTGAGTTGTTTCTATAATAAGACAGAAGGTATTAACAAATTAATGTCTCCGGCAGAAGCATAAAATGTTTTTATTCGTTTATCATAATTTCGGTGTCTCTCACAAGTTTTTAATTTAATTTCATATAATTTTTAGTTTGATAAAATTGAAAAAAAAAAATAAGACATAAAAATCTCCACGCCATTGTGTAGGTAACCGCCTTCCACTCCTTCCCTTGTCAACTTATCCCACTGAAGAAGCAGTTGTTCCTAAAATTATACCATAACTCTCCAGGAATTGTGTCCTTTAACATCATTTTTCAAAAAGAGCTTCCTCTTTTTTTCGAACTGTAACTATAAAAGTAGAGACCATTAGTGTGGACATTTAAGATGATTGGTGTGCCATGAAGCCACGGAGAGTGCGAATTATGTGCTAGTATTTCTAAAGTAGAAAAAAAAAATTCTAACGACATAATGATAGAAATAACACCCTTTATCCTTATCACCAACATAACTTCTAATTATGCAAGAAATGCCAAAGCCTAATTGTTTTGTCTTTATGGCAAATGGTGCTTGGTGGAACTGTTAGGTGTGAAAGAATTTCGTAGATTGACAAGGTGTTAATGCTTTGTGCTACCAACAAGACTTCTAATGGCTGGTGGATGTGTATAAGTCATATGCTGCTATCCGAAAAGTAAGATACATCATCTAGAAGATGTAAACTAAGGGTGGCTGGTGGATGTGTATAAGTCATATGCTGCTATCCGAAAAGTAAGATACATCATCTAGAAGATGTAAACTAAGGGTGCATTTGTTTCACAAAAAAACTTCATGATAAAGAAATATATTTTTTCATGGAAATCATTTTTAAGAAAATAGTTAGCTTTCATTTATTTGATAATTTAGAAAAAGTGATTTCCTTCCTACTAGAGAGGAAATTTTTTTTCCCCATTTAAACTTGTTGTTTAAAGTCCATATAAACACTTTCTATAAATCGATTTGTTTTCTGTCATCAAAAAATCAGAAAGTTGAAAAACAATTTCCGAAAAATAGTTTTTCTTCAAATAAATGGATAATAAGTGTATAATAAGATGAGTACATATATCAATAATAAAAGTGGGTGAAAACTTTGAGTGCGATTGCGCCACGTGGCTCGACCATATGCAACCTCTACCCATTAAGTTTTATTTGTGTAGTTGATGTTTAGTTTAGCCTTTTGTATGAAGCTAGAATACGTAAATTGATGAAATTTTCATTCATAATTGTGTAGATTTAGTTTCCAAGAGATAGTAACTATTTAAAGAGGAAAGGATGACTAGAGATTGGTTTTACATGTTTCCGCTTGAAGCAAGTAACACTGTTTCATATACAAATTTGTAAGCATGAGATAGAATTTATTTATGCGTGATCCGTGAAAAATGACTAGATACCTTAATAAGATAACATTGTCTTAAACAAAAACAAAATAAATCACCATTTTTAAATGCAAATGATACGGGAAACAAATAAAAATTAGTTTCTTATATAGAAACGTGTAATACAAGCACAACGTGAGCTTTCACTGAAAATTGATTTTGCACATAAAAAAATGTGTTAAAGAAGGCGTAAACTCTATGACAGAGAGTTTTTCAACAAAAAAAGAAAAAGAAAAGTAAAGTAAAGAACAAGAAGTTGATATTATTAGGGACACAAAAATCACAACTGGATTTGTTAAGATTATTAGGGAAAATGATAAAAATATGTCATCCTTTTCGAGAGTTCAAGTTTTATCTAGACTTTAAATTCTATTATAAGAATCCATCATTTCAAACAAATTTCAAATCTTCTAATTCGAGGGAGCAGATATGCAGCTCGATAACAGCTATATTCAAAATATTTATTTGATTTTTTATGACGAAAGAATAGAAAAGAACAGAAAATAAAGAACTTGGAGAAATTGAAATACATGGCTGCTTGCTTTGTTGCAAGTGGGAAAATCAAATTCCATGAAAATTATGGAATAATCTATCCATAGCAGGATTGGCAGTCTGCTGATGTACATGGAGATCATTGATGAAGTTGGGGATGTAAAAACAGTGAAAAAAGAACAGGAAGACAAGGCTAGAATGAGAAGAACTAAAGCTGCAACTATTATTTGATATTATATGGTTTAGAGAAGCACCAATGAGAAAGTGACTATCACATGACCGCTAATGAATGCTAATTAAATAGGGAAAGATTAAATAAGGAAGAAAATTGGACTGCTAAATATGCTTTTTCACTTTTAGGTTTCCATTGTAGAGGTTGTCTCACTTTCTTTAACACATCTTCAATGGCATCTTTAAGGTTCTTCAGCAGTTGACTGACTTGATGTTCCAACTGCAGCGACCTTTCTGTCAAATTCCTCAAAAAAAAAAAAAAAAGTCAGAAACATCGTAATAAGGCTAATTTGCAACTCGGATGGTAGCTATACAAAATAAGAGAGATCTTCTTCGATACATTTAGAAGGTCAAAACTTCATCAACTTAAAGTTCGTCATAATCGCCCTCGGGAAAGCTCTCTCGCTTCAAGTGAACATGTACCAAGTCTCCCTCTTGACAATTCTTCATCCAGTATGCTTCATTGTTAGCCTTCACTTCTGCTATTGCCTCCTCATAAACCCTTTGAATATGTTCTGCAAAAAGCCTTATCTTGAGGTTTCGAACCCATATATATGCTCCAAATGGGGTCTCCTTTATGCTTCCATTCACTTCTTTATAGGCAAGTTTTGCCTGAGGAGTGACAAAATCCCAGCTCTTCATGTTATCTTCAATAAGAAATCTGATAATATTACCGGAGCTTTTGTTGAGCATTTCTGGCTAAGCATATGTTTGGATATAAAAAGCACTAGAATATTTCAATTGAATGTTGGACCTCCACAACCAAGTCCAACGATGACCTATCAGTTTCACACCTTTATCAGCAAGTCGGAATACCACTTCGCCTTGCAACTTCTGAAAAGAAAAACTCAACGATACTTGTTGCATAGGAGTGAGTATATCAGACTGACCGAATTAGGAATTGTTTGAATCGGATTGGACTAGCCAATTTGGTTTGGTTCCCGAGGGCATCGGTCCAGTTCCCAATTCCATTTTTACGGAATTTGTGATTTTCGGTCCAGTTTCCGATTTCAATGGAGAATCAGACCGGACCAATTTTTTTTAAAAAAATATATATATATTTTTTCATTTCTTAAAAATAGCAATAAACCCTAAAATAGTAACATTTTTTTTTTTTGGTAAATGACTAGTTCCCAGTCCCAAGATCATCCGGTCTGGTCCTCGGTCCTAAAAATTGGGAACCGGTCCTCTCGGTCTAGTTCCCAATTCTTAGATGGAACCGGATTGGGAACCAATTACCCCTACTATTGCATCAATTGACTTCGAACGGGGAATGAAGTACACCATTCCTTAGACAATCAGCCCAATACAACGAGAATGAGAATCTTACCCTTTGTTGGCTATGGAAGTCCTAAGATGAAATCCGTTATCCAATGAATCAAAAGTGCTTCTGGTTATTTGCTGAATGCAGGTATTAACCTGTGTTCTTTGAGTTCCCATTGCCAAATTGACAAGACAAATACTCTCACCAAGTTGCTTGGGTCTTAATACATTCTCGGCCAAAATGGCAATCGGCCATCAGTTTCATGGTTTTATCTCTGTTAAAATGTCCTAAGATTTTGTAGTAATCTGTTCGCATAACGAACATTCTTCACTACATAGTGAATTATCTTCAAATATATGACCACCATGCAAACCATAAGTAAAGACTTCTGCACTTGCCGCTTCTTGTGACAATTAGAATTCATATGCTACTCGTTTTTTAACTCTTCAAATTTTACAACTCGAGCGCTTGAAATACTTAAAAATAGGGATCTCTTGCTCAATACATCTGCCTATACATTAGATTCTCCCAGATTGAAATTCAATGAAGCATTAATTTATCTGAAAGTGAACTTCAGTTCGCATGTTTATCAGTAATCTTCTTGGAATTTAAATTCGGTCAGACAGTGCCCTGAGATGACAGGCCTTGATGGGTACAGCCATAAGGAAAATCGGCTGTCTCACTAACGCTTCAATGGTGATTTCAGCAATACAATAGCTTCAGATAGATATCTCAAACGTCAACAAAGAATTTTGGAATTGCCATGAGGCGACTAATGCGTTTGCACTACACAGATGTACCTTAACTTGTTTGTGTATTCATTTTATTATTCTGGAAGTAATACCACAAAAAGGACTATAACAGCGAAATATAGGAGACAATCTCTATCTAAAAACTTCAATTTTACAGTATGCAGTCGGTGCTGGAACGTTACAAGAAGTTTAGGGGGGAAGGCCACGAACTACATAATCCAGCTTCAGAAATCAAGGTAAGAATCTGAAACGACCAACTTTTTTCCTACAAAGTTTTACAGAAACATCAGATCTGTTTCATTTCAAAAACACTCATTTTACCCTAAAATGGCATCAGCATCCTGTGAAAACTTGGTAATTGCCACTAGTAACGTCGTACTCTAGCTGTAAAAGTGCACCTGCTTAATACTCCACTTCTCTGTCAAAACGTTTCTCTTTTTATCATTTGAACAAGCAAAAAATGCACGAGAAGTACTGTAACCAGAATGAACATGTTTTAGTGCTAAAACTAAAGATTAGCTGCATATAGACCTTCGCCTAATTCAGCAAGTGGCAGGAGAGATTTTGTGAGATGCAGTTTAAAATAAAGCTTTTCTTCAAGAACATAGTAACTAATGTAGCTGAAAAATGACATTTACCGTAAAGATTGAAGATATAACAGTCCAGGTCCTAAAAATAGTTCCACACAAGCTAAACAGACTATTGCTGGTTTAAATTTGTTAATCACAGTATACTACCAAATAACATCTCAATCTGCTTTTGCTGTTTATTTTCATAAGCTTTTCCCCATATTAATATTTATTATAACAATGATGACCAGAATTTTTTTAATTAGTCCTATTTAATGTACATGGAGTCTGATTGTTTGGTGAAGAGCAAATTGGATTAACTCACTTGAAAGTCATTCTTCAAGTACAGAAACTTCTCACAGGATTCTTCATCAACCAATCCGTGCATAATGGTGACAACTCCATAATGCATGGATTCAAGACTTGACATCTAACCAAAACGTCTAAGCATAGATGACGAAGTAGAAAAATACACAAAAGATAGACTGCAAGAGCAGTGTAGCAGGGGTCACAGAAAATGTCGAAGACCCTTTCCTCTGAAGTCTAGTAATGAAGGACTTCAATTGATTATGCAAGGGAAGCCAATGTGTATCCATTGGCCAATTAGCTGTCAATAGTCATATAGATGGTGATTTACACTCCATCACGCAAATATGCTATGTGGCAATAAGAGAACCAGCTGATAAGTCTTTGGGAGATGGACACAGTCCTTTGATTTATGTTTGAAAGTAAAGTTCCGATTGACTGAAGGGACTGGCAATCGAAACAAGCTCTTCTCCTTTCATATGATCTAAGTGTGCCATGTTGCTCAAATAAGATCTTTCATGTGATGTAAGTCTAGCATTCTCTTAAAACAAGCATCTTCTCACAAACAAAAGAAGGATATGGGCGAGGAAGTCATCATATGTGACCTGACAATCCAAAGCTCTTCATTCTTGAGAAAGACTGCCATTATTTGAAGTTCCCAAAAATTTTCAACTATGTTTGCCTATTCAGATCAAAGCACAGAATGACACCTGCAAAAATAACCAAGGAAGTGGACAAGCTAACTTTTTGGGAAGTGGCATCAAAGCTACAAAGAACATCTCTGACAGAGGAAGCTCTCATTAAGAACCTCTGACTTTAGATATGGGCCTAATATACAAGTCGTTCACAACACTATTAAATTGACAAATCCAGGTGAAGTTTTCAAATGTTTTCAAGCTTACTGGATTACTCTATTGACCAACTAGGTATAAAAGAAACAAAACAATTTACATAGCAGAGGTATGACGTAATGTCAATGCCACTGGGAATTGCTTTTAGATACACAAATGCGAGACAATGATCCTGCTTTTCTAATTTGACTGAAGATACAGAGCATTGGCACCTCAAAGTCGTACGAAAGATGAGTGAGAGGGAAAGGTACTGGCAACTAACCACCTTACCACCCAATGATGGATCATTCGCTCTTTAGTTATATCCCACTTGCAACCAGCTAAGTAGCGCTAATGTCCTTGCCTCTGCATTTGTGGAGTCAAGTCAGAAGTTTCAGAAAAAGATGCCAAAGATGGTATGAAGCCTCTTGTGGCTCAACAAGTTGAAGCGATGAGCAAAATTTGACTGAAGGATGATTCTCTTTTACCTAGCCTCAAAGAAAAACAAAATTCTTGGGTTCAAGCAATCATTTGGAAACAGGGAATTACTGAAGATTCAGAGAAAATATTGCTAATGATCCCAGGTTTGATTTGAGAATATCGATACTCTCAATGAGCTAGAGAGACTAAAGTAAAGAAATGCTTACCCACCTTATCATCTATCCTGTCCTACAAACAAATTATGCGTGCATAAAACTAATGCAAAAGTAAGTGAGAGGATCATTGGGTCACTGTTCTGGTAGCTGAAGCAATCGATATATTGTGATTGCAATTTAACTGGGGTCAATAGGTGCCAAGGACATATTAGCAGCATTAGCATATATAAAACGTCTAATGACTGCACACATACTTGAACTTTTGCCTGTTTTACGATCGAGTACCTAATTTTTTTTCATTCAATTAAATTTGTGAACTTCTCAAATGTGGATCAATGTGAGGCCTTCATTAAATTTGGCTATGGAAAATGCCAAATTGAACACTAATGCTGGCATATAGCCGTCAATTGTCAACATTCGGCATATGATGTTGGCCTCTTTAAATGATATCATGTCAACAGTCATATTGAATGGCTAAGATCTTTCAAGTCAGTACTCTATCTCTCCTCATCAACCAACACCTAAATGAGCCATGTCAATAAAATTACATGACACGGCCATTTATCAAAAGGAGGTCTCATATTGACCCACTGAAGAGGTACTTGATTGAACGAGGTACTCGATGGTAAAAAAGACAAAAGTTCTAAAATATTTGCATTGTCATTATCCCTTTGTAAAAGTGGAGAACTAGCAACAAAACCGACAAAAACTAGGTCTTCTCCCACTTAGTGTGATCGGCTTTGTTTAAGTACTCCAACTAAGCTGTTAGTGTGCGCTCTTTTGACCTGAGTCTTACGTAAGGTTTAAGTACTCCAACTTTCTCCTTATTGTTTCTCCCATGTCCTTATGGTTTTTCGCTTGCCGTTATTAAACTACATATCCATCATGTACTCACATCTTCTCGCTGGAGGGTCTGAAGACCATTGTTTAACATTTCCAGATAACCTCAAATGAGCTTTCCTCATTTTACCTTTGATTGAGGTCGTACTCACCTTTCATCAGATATATTCATCTCTATACTATCAATTAGACCTTTGGACCTAAGCAAGTCCTTAAAAGGCTTCATCCTAGGGCTCACTCAGACCTCGGAGTCCCTAGTATGTAAAGCAACCAGAGGGTAGAGCCAGGTTTAGGGCTCGATAAAGATACCATACCAATGATGGGGAGCAAGGCGCGCAGGCACCGGCATGTGAAAATAAGAACGCAATTTGACAACCCACCACATAAGCGGAAAGGCACATATGGCCTCATTGGTTGGCAACAATTTCTGGCTTATTGAGGAAACCTTAACCAAGCCTATGATCCAAATCAGGCCTCTTTATACTATCAATTAGACCTTTAAGCCTCTTTATACTATCAATTAGACCTTTAAGCATGCGATACAAATGTTGGCACAGGAGTTGGTCCTTGAACCATAATGCCTCATTCTCACATAGGATGGGAAAAGACTTACAGCTTGATTTTAGCTAACCCCAAAGGCCGCTACTTGAGTATTTGTTTTGGGAGGTTGATCCACGTGGACTGGACCGGCTTATCATAAAATGGTATGAGGCAAAGCACTAGCAGGAAGTGTATGAACTAAGGAGCATGTAAGACAATGCTACACCATAAGAGCCACCTCTAGAACCTGTCTGAAACGAAGAATTACATGGTAGGAGTCACCTCTTGAACCTATAGGCCACTTGTTGAATCCTAGGTAATTATTGTGGTGTTTAATTTAGAGCCAACATTGACAAGAACATCAGTGTTATAAATAGGAAAGTTTGTGATGCTCTGATCTTACATCTGATGGAAGAGGACTTATTACTTTCTTAAGGAAATAAGCCACCTCCAGCAGTCACCTTTTTTATAATTTTTTGGGGACTTGGGATTGGACCATATGGGGACTGGATTAGGTCATCACATGAACCATACTATGACATGTGTTGGGACACGTAAGAGCAAGGTGTTGCTGCTAGAGCATGTTCTGCAAGTCCAAGGACATGAGGATCGGCAAGCAGACAGTTTGTCCAAAATTAAAGAATAGCACGGGCAATGACTCATAGGTGCAAAAGAGAAGGCCGGGCTACCTTACCCATGGTCCAGCAGGGATGTGCTTAACAGAGTAAAGCATGTGTATGAGGGCAGCAAGACAAAGGTCCACAAGTCCCCTAATGCACGAGCTATTTGTAACAATCTGGAACCATATGAGCCAAAACCTTGAAAGAGTTACTCAAATCTGTGGTGACCACAGGGGTAGGCTGCTCGTTATGTATCAGTGCAATCCCTCTCTCTCTGTCTACGACCTGTGGTCTTGCAATATCTTCCCCCACGTGTAGCAATAATGCCAAGATCAATGTCGCCCTTAGAGGTCAACCCATCAAGCCCAAAACCATACAAGGAATATCTGATAAATGCTGCACTTTGGCTAATGCAGTATCATATCTTACGACCTGGCCCACACCACGTGAGCTGAGCCCCAAAAGGAGAACTCAAGGCAGTGATGACCTGTGGGAATCGGCAGCTACTTATGTATCGAGCACCCAACATCCCGATCCTATTCTATGTGGGACTTGGGATGTTTAAGTGTTGGGGAAGGCCATGTGCACTCCACAAGGGTTGTGAGTGGGCAACCATGGGCTGTCTCACGGTTGTTTGAGCAAGGTCCACACTGCCTCGTCCGAGATGATGCATTATCCTGTGCACGGGCTAATTCAATAACAGAGTGATTAGATTCATGAACTAGTGGACTGGTTTATGAGTGCATTTCTACGAGCAAAATCCATGTGGACTAGCGCAGTGCAAGTGCACTTGCAGGTTGCACCAGCAAGGTGCATGTGCATAGAACCATGAAACATTGTGCAGTTTGAGCTCTTAAACATTTGATTGTACGACATTATTAACAGGTTTTTTAAACATTGCAACACATATTATAATCTACAGTATGATTAACAGCTAGTGTATTCCAACTTTTATCCGCATGGTTGCACATTTTTCCAGTTTACTTGCTTTGGGAACCCTACTTGCTACAAATGCTACCAAACACCAAATTCAATTGGTAGAAACTATTATAGTTAATTAAATCAGAACTCAATGAAAAAAAACTCACTTCCGTATGCTTACATAATACTTCACCACCTCTAATAGAATTTCCAAAACATGCACTTACAACTAAAATATAAGTAAAATATCCATCAAGCATCTATTAGAAAAAGATCATACGCAGGTTCTTACCTTACAGACCCTGCCTGCAGTTGCACTAGTAGACTCAGTCATAAAATCATCCGTTCCATCAGTCCTCATCAGTCATTGTTGCCAATGAAATCCATGTAACGCTTTGAACTTTCCCATTGTAAAACATGCATTGCACTAATGCCTTCCCATTCATTAAGTTTTCTGTCATGCTACTTCTCTGATGTTCCCAGCGTTGCCAAAGAGAGGTCGCAAGCTTAAGACAACAGCTGCAGCACCTGCAAGAGCACCACAGGTACAGTAATTTTCCACTTGGCCATGAGTTTTTGGAGAAATGTACATGAATTATGTAGACGTGGACTCTCAAAGGATTGAGGACTTCCAATTTTCTCATTATATGATATTTAGCATGCTTACCTGGATAAATTTTTCTGTTCCGACTGTTAGCATCTTTTAAACTTATCATCTTGTAGATTGAGGAATATCAAGAATCGGTTTACACAGTACAAATTGCCATGGTATAAAAGATTCATATAATTAACACCACTAAGTGAAAAAAACTTGTCTGTTGTTTGTAATGTACAGCCAAGGGTTTACCCCCAAGTGATGTCTAGTCAAGTAAAATACATCCTCAACTCATCCATGTCCGAGGAGAGAACAAGATATATATGTCATCTTCTCAATCACGTGCATTGAGAATACTTGTGTAGAGCAGATGAATCCTTTGGTAGATCCTGCAACACAGAAATTACTTCATAACCAAAGAAGACAACAACTTCTCTTAAAACCATTAACCATAATCACTGAGCCAAGCATATTCTATCTACTTGATATGTATATGATTCAAGAGTGCTACCAATGTCAAGGCAGAAGTAGCATAAAGTATTATTTGTTGCAACCAAATAGATCTTCTTAGTCCATGAAGAACGAGTTTGGGGATTAGATCTAACAAGTTTTGTATTGGCAGAGGGGACAATAAATTCAGGGATACATTTTGAAGCTATCACATTAGGGTTGTACTTCTAATTATTTTAGATGAGCTGCTAAGACAAAGAAATCCAGAAACTATCACATTTGGGGTATACTTTTTCGGTTATTTTGGCTTAGCTGCCAGCAAAAAGAAATCCAGAAGGCTTCCTTGAGTTTGTACAATCTTGGGGAAGCTAGACTGTGTCCAAAACTTTAAAATAGACTAATCTCATTGAAATAATCAGTGAAGTCCTTTCAGAATTGCTAAAGCAACTCATCACGACAGCTTCTAGATTTGAAAATGTGGCAAATTAGAAGAATGTCCTTCACTTGACTATATAATTGGAAAGGGTGTTGGATGCCTCTTGATATTATATGTTATCAGAATGTCAATTATGCAGAGACATAAGAAGGACTTCAAAATGTTGCAGGAAATTGATAAGTTCTCGAGTCTAAGCATGATATTTTCTCTTCAATCTGATGAACACAGGCAATTTACTGGAGAACAACTCTCTGGCCTCAGTGTCAAAGATCTGCAAAATCTAGAAAACCAACTGGAGATGAGCCTAAAGGGCATCCATGCCAAAAAGGTACTGGCTGAATATCTATCTTGAACTCTCAAACATTGTTTATGTATCACCACCAAATCCAGGAAAAGACACACCACTACCTCAATATGTATGTGAGGAATAATTCTGGTAATTCTTTCTCTGCAGGTGCAAATTTTCTCTGACGAGATAAAAGAGCTGAACCTAAAGGTTTTCACAAAACTGACGCCTTCATTCCAATAGTATGGTTATCAACTATCAAGTGACTCACATAAGCTATAATTTATTCCAGGGAGACGTGCTGCATGAGGAAAACATAGAGCTGCATAGGAAGACGAGTCTCCTCCTTCAGGAAAATAATGCATTGAGAACGAAGGTATTAGTTCAGATGACAAGTGCATCTGCCACATTTATAGAAACCACAGTCAATCAATTACTCATCTTTTATTTACTGAAAAATTTCCTAATCCATAGGTTTACAAAGCAAGGGATGTAAATCATGCTAAGCTATATTTCCATGAGCCATCAACTACGACCATAGTACATGACTTGTTTGCACCTTCAAACCTCCAGCTAGGCCAGCCACAGCCTCAGAGTAAAGAAGCCCCTCTAGAAGCAACCAATCTGGGGTAGATTTCCAACTCAATTATATTGAATAACATAATATCAATCAAGCTCAATTATTTCTGACAACAGATCTGATTAAGCACTGTGAACCAGATTGCAACTGCATTAGCACAAGTCCGGCCTGTGGATGGTTATCAACCATATAGTGTCGAAAGCTAGAAAAGCTCAAGCTTCTACAAGTATTGAGTTCTCTTCAGACAACAAACGAGTATATCCAGTAGAAAGACCTCAAGATATGGTATGTCACATTTAAAACTCAGAATCATTGTGCAATGGGACACTTTATCTTTGTCAATGAAAACACGTCAATAAATAACAAAGGCAAGACAACATGCCAAATGGTATTCACCATCATCGCTAAGCTGTCCTCTCCATTCTACCGACATCGATTAAAAGGTTTGCACTGCCAATTCTACTCCAATCATAGTCTTGATCACTGATTGTCTTCCAAAACTGTGATCTGTACAGTTTCTGAACAATTTAAAAATTTCCAAACTATTGCAGATCATTGTTTGAAATTTACTCATTATGTGTACGAGAAATGGTCTAAAAGGATCGACCTCTCTATTGCTATGTGACAGATCAACACAAAAAGAATGAAGAGATACAGAAAGAAGCATGAATTGAAGAGTATGTGCAGCTTCCTTTAGTGACAAAGTACCCTTTATCTCAGATAAAATTGCAACCATATGTACACTAGTGAGCAGCCTCGCACAAGCACATAAGAAAAACTGCTTAAAATGGAAAATCCAAGCCAGCACAACAATTCTGAGCATCCCTTGCGTCGTAATGCAATGGATAGGATGAAACATAGTGAGCAGACATAGAAGATGGACAGTAAGCATAGTATCGAATCGCACATGAAGTTACAGGCAGATGGGTCAATCAATTAAGCTTCCTGCTAAATCTGGCTTGAGTCGAGCAACATGTGTTCAGCTTATCCCATGTCAATAACAATACATCCAGCTCTTTCAAAGTCATATTACCTACAGAGCAAGCATGAACTTCACTTTTCATGTCCTGACTGGATTGATTTCATCATTCCTTACCCTTTTAGGAGCCTTCATCTGAATTACCTTCCTCTGACATGAAGAACAACACTCTAACCCTCTACGTGTCACAGACAAATTACTCAACTGGGATGATCAGGACTTCATTTTTCACGCATTTTCGTTTACCATTTCGAAGCCATTGTTGGACTAGCCGTGAATTATTCCTTCCCTTCCGTGATCCCACCATGTCAACACAGCTACATCTTCTTGACATCTTCATGACTCCTTAGCGAACTAAGATGGCAAGACCCAATACATATTTTTTCACTATTTTCGGCCACATTGATGCAAGGAATTATCGCGCGAGAAAAAAGAGGGCGATGTAGCAAATCCAGCAACTCGAGAAGCCTCTGTGCACAGTCCACATAGCAGACCAACGAAGCAACCGCCGCGGACTGCACCGTCTACTGATGACTAAAGAAATGGTCGAGCTGACAAGACACGAACTCGATGGACTTCACGCCTGGAACGACGCTCGCGTGCTCGCACGCCAGAACAAAGACGTGGGTAGCCTTCGTCTTCCATGAAAACCGACTAGGCCCTTTTTCCCTCCGTGAAGTAGTTCAAGATCGCGCACAGAAGGCTCGGCCACCTTTTCTGTCGGAGTAGAATGGGCTTTTCCAAGGGTGCGGACTAATTATGACTTAATTTGAATATATCGATATCCGACCTTTTTATTTATGAGAAGAATGAGTATAATCAGGGATCCGACTGTGAATGGGGGTTTTGGACTAGGATGGTATCAACTGTCTAAAATCCAATAAAATCTAATATTTATTTGAGATCTTGTGATTATAAAATTCAATGCCAACTTAGTCTTATCTATTCAATCCCAACCTCCCAGGCAAGAGCTACCCTCGCCTAGGTGAGGCCTGGGCAAGAGTTGCTTAGGTAGAGGCCACCCTCACTAGATTGAGCAAGTCTCTTGCCGACCTAAGAGAGGATGGTGGCCCACGCTTGTTGAAGTGAGGGCAAGACCCTCACTCAATTTGGCAAAGGCTATCATTGCTTAGGGGTGGTGACCTTTGCTAGCTATCAACGAGATTTAGCCACGGCAATGCCGCCAAAGAAAAAAAAGAAAATATTAAAAAAATTAAAAATGAAAATTTGAAAAATTATTAAAATATTATTAAATTTTGTCCATATCAATCTCGGCTGTCCTACGTGGTATGGTTATCATCTACATTAGTGATTTCGATCAAAATTAATCGGATGAATTCAATTGATAAAAAATAAAACGTTTAAGATTTAATTTACAAAATTAAAATTGATAAAACTATAATTAGTTTAGAACTTTTCGACAATCTTACATTTTAGCATGTACATTATTATCATAATCTTACTAGAGTTTGGGGTGTCTTTTAGATTTACTAAATACTTAAGTTTACTTATTATTTTGTCAATCTCTAAAGAAAATTAATCGAATATTTTCAGTAACAACCATCATTGCAAGCCTGAGATACTCATTTTAATATTATTAGATTTTATTTTTTTTATTTATTTTTGAGATTGTTGGTCTTGAAGCTCTTTTTGGTCTTATACATTTTTCTACTTTAGAGGTTTGCTAATTGGTTATTTGCAATGTATGAGTTTCGAATAAATTATTGCTTTTATTAAGTTTGACATAATTTATTATAAATATAATATAAGATATAACTAAAATAATAACATCGTAAGGTTATGGGAAAAAGTAAGAAAAAAGTTCTAAACTTATTATATTTATGCCAATTCAAGCTAAAACCTTTCAATTGAATTAATTTAGTTTTAAATATTTTGCATTTATATCAAATAAGTTCATCCAATTAATTTCGGTTAGAAATTGCTAAGATTAACGAAAAATAAATGTGACACATAAGTATAAATTTGAGGGTTTTTATGTTACATGAAAACGTTTATGGTAATTATTTCACAATTGTCACATTTTATATAGATATGTCATAATTGGTATAATTTAAGATTGTTTGTGGTTTTTTTCCTTTAGTTAAAGACAGAATATGCAAATTATTATTTGCCTTATTATTTATGAATTAATATAAAAATCTTTTAATATCTCATTACATGAAGAGAAATACTAATGGCATTTTTGATAACATTTCTACTTTTTTTTTTTCGCTTCTTTTGTTTTTTAGAATAAGAAATTGAAATCCATTTATGTACGTCAATTAATTATTTTATTTCTTGTAATATAAAAGTGATCAAAGATTATATTTAAAATGAAAACGAGAAGTAAAAACAAAAAATCTACTCTTTTTTTTGCAAGGAATGATGGGGAAACAGAATCCCATTATTAGATACTATAACATATTCCATAAGTTTGTAACTTAGATGGCTATATTTCTATTTCTGTAATTTTCCTCAAAATCATATAAACCTTTTCCTATTTCCGTCCCGCGCTCGCCCGCCTCCCTCTCTCGCCGCCGCCGCCGCCGCCGCGGTCTCGCCTGCTCACCGACGGCCGCCGCCCCAACTGTGCCGCGCGTGCCTGTTCGTCGTCTTTTCGAGGCTCCGCCGACTCCAGGGGACGGCTCCGGCCGCCGTCGATTGTCCGTCGCTCTTCAGGTCGCTCCCCATCTCTACTGGTCTCTCTTTTGCACTGTTTAGTTCTTCTCCGACCTCTCGAGCACTGCCGTTTAGATCCTGGGGAGGGCCTATTGCCCGGCCAATCGCCGTTCGTCTGCGAAAGTTTTGATCTTTTCTTTGTTCATGCGGCTGATCACTCGAATCTTGGTTGGAAAATTGGTGGTGAAGTGAGTAGGTGCAATGTAAATTTGTGCAAAATTCAACCTTGCTGGCTTAATTTGTGAAGAGGGGGATCCTTTCATGCTCTTCTGTTTTTTTCCTTCTGCTTGTGTGGTCACAAAGCTGAATTGGGAATCGAGTTACATGTCACGTTTTCCCGTTTATTCGAATTTTTCGTCTTTTTACTGAAGGGTTTATCTTATATTTGGGAAAAATATTCTCACCTACTTCGTGATAAATGATAAAACATTAAACACCACCTCAAACTCATGAAAATTTCTGTCTCTCCATATTGATTTCTTGGTATCCTGATTTTTGGGTTGAGGAAGTAGGCCGTTTATGGAAGAAAAAGTAGCCACCTTTTTTAAGCACTAGGAAAGATCAGGTTAGAGTGAGGTGGCAATTGTTGCCGAGATTGAGATCGGAAGATTGGGAGAGGATGAGTGGGGATGAGTGTGGTTTGTGGCAGGTGAGCTGTGTGGAAGGGGGATAAGTGAGTGCTTGGATTGTGTAGTGGGTCGAGTGCGGCAAGTTGTCTCTTTCAGGTGAGTTAACCGTGGTCTTGTGAGTTTGAGTTTTACTGGAGGGTGAGTGAAACGAATCGGTCCTAGCAGCTGAGTCTGTTGTTGAATTCAAGCTCAGCAGCTGATGTTTATTGACTTTTGAAGGATATTAACAATGGTAGAAAATATTTCTTTGAAGAGTTGCTGCTTTGAGGAAAGTAGTAGATGAATCTTTATATGAAGATAATCTCATATCTGTTAATTATGAATCTCTCTCTCTCTCTCTCTCTCTATGGTACATCTCTGAGCATGGGTAGATATATTGTTTTATCAACATTTTGGAATATCTTGCTTGTGCAGTAGTTGTTGTTAATGGAATGTGCATCCTTTAGAGATCACGGAATGCTACATTTATTCTTGCTGAGGAGGATCATACACTTGCAAATGCCCTCAGATTTACCTTGAATCAAGAGTCAGTACTTCATTACTGTACTTTGTGCTATTTGTCTGATGTTTACATAGTAGGATAATCTATTCATCAATCGTTTTGGTCAATATCAACGTGCGAGTGTTAAACATCGGGAGTGTTATTAAGCATGGAAACTTACTAAATGGAAGAATTTTAATTAGATAGTTTATCCGGTATGAGTTTTATTCTATCATTATCACATGCTTGATAATCTTTTCTCTTTCAAAATGAAGTTTATTTCTTACTTTTGCTTTACAATGGGCAGAGGCCGCAGAACCATCGGATGATGCCTGAGTTACTCATTTTGTTGTTTTGGGATAATAAATCTGGAAAAATGTTATGGTGAACTACTAACTGGAACATTTTTTGTTATACTTTCCCTTTTCTCCTCGGTATAGAATTTAGCTGGATTGTCTAGTAGACTTCAATCTTGCTTATTTTTCCTGTTCTTTCTAATGCGCAGCTTGCCTGATTTTAGTAAGTTTAAATTCCATATAGTTTTAATGCATGTCGTGTCTATTTTGCAGTCCACAGGTCATATTTTGTGGTTACAGCATTCCTCATCCTTCGGACGCCCAGGTTAATGTTAGAGTTCAAACAACAGGTATTATATGCTATGTCAAAGCCTAAAAGATGTGATGTAGTTAGGATGCTTAGCTTTTCTTATAAACTTCATATTATTATGTGAAATTGTAGTTGGTTTTGTTACCTTTTTTATGGATAGGTAGACCAGGAAATAAGGATAAAGTGTTGCCGGATATTGTCAAAATATGATTGATGAGCTCATGGAATCCACGCGGCACATAATGGAATCTTGGGTATTTGTTGCATAACCAGCACTGTTTAAGTCATTCAAAATTATACCAACTCTCTGTTTTAACTTGGCACCTTAACACCATGAAACTTCTTCCATAGAACATTGGAGAGGATTGCCCTGATTAGTAGAGGCATCCCTTTCCCATGCATTAGGCCTAGTTTTGTGTCTCGCATCAATCTTCCCCCACCTTGTGTAACCAATGGAGATGTTGGTCATCTAGCATTTCTTCTCAGGTAATGTCCAGAGTGGCTTTTCGTGTATTCTACTCTGTTCGAATCTTTTACTTGGTGTTTCTCAGAAAAGGTGGCAAGAGATGTATTGAAAGATGCATGCCAACGTCTGATGCTGAGGTGTCAACACATAAGGGGCACATTCGATAAGGCTGTTGATGATTTTAGAACGAAAAATCCTCCTGATGACCATCCTTCCCAGAACATGGACTGAGATCACTGGTGAAATTCTTGTAATAGCTTTTGATTTATCAGGCCTTCTCTTCCTATGCTTGCTCGACCTTTTCAAAGAATGGCCTCAATCAAGTTCTTGTCTGCAGAAAAATGTTGCACTGATATTTTTAAGTGAACTGTTTGTGAGTATTTGGGAGTATTTGGGAAGCGAACCCTTCGTTTCTATGTAAATAGAAGCCATTGTCATTGAAGACAAGAATATTGATGTCGGGGACATATTTCTTCTAAACATATGTTTTTTTATGGGGAACACGAATCATTCTTTTCTATGTAACGGTTTGTTTTTTGCTTCTGCTCATTCTTTTATGATATTTCCATCCTCGAGAATACGCATGTGGGGCATGCCATTGGGCTCATAATAGCTTCAGGGAACTGTTTCTTTGTCAACGGGCATTGGTGCTCATTCTCTGGCGGAAATCTGTCTCATTTTACAAACTTGATAATCAATACGGTAGAATCTCTATATATCCTCCTCTCTTTTCTACTTCATTTTACTGGGAATCATTTCTCCTTGTGTCCATATGCTTCAAGATCACATGAGCTACAAGTGCAGAATTACAGTTTTGCAGTAGGCATGGCACACTATCCGTAAAGGTGTCTCCCTAACCAACCCTATACATTTCGTGTATATTGTGGGTCATATCGAATTTCTACATGCTCTTAATATAACAATCCAGTGTATCTGTACCGCGCAATTATGCTGACACACGATAAGGTGGTGCCCATGGTGCAACCGCCAAGGGTCCATAGGAAGTCTTCCTGGGACTGATTTAGGGGATGCCAAAGTGAGATACTGATGTTGATGCCCATCACGCCAACGGCGACTATGTAAGTGCTGAATACCAGAACAGCAGTTGTTATCAGCACTTCCAACTGCACAAAATGTTGATACCCAACCCATGTCTTGATCATCTTAGTGAAGATGCTCGAGCTCATCCCTCACATAGAGACACACGGAAAAGGCACATGCTATAAAATTTAGCCACCATTTGAGATATGTTTTCAACGCAAGCAATGTTAATTTGATGCTTTAGCTAGTTACTTTTTTGTGCTAGCAAAGTAAATGCTCAGTTGTTCTAGCATAGAAATCGCGTTTTCCTCACCTCTCTCTAAGGCCTAAGTTATTAGTTAATTAATCTTGTATGTTAGTGTATTTCTTTCTCTCTCTCTCTCTCTCTCTTTTTTTTTCCTTTTTGATAACCCACAAGCACAAGCAAGGGACAACGTCTATCCAAAGACCCATTAAACACCCTAGAAGCCCGAACTGGTAAAGTTCAGGCTTTTGTTTTATGCAAGTGGCCTTGACCTAAAACAATTTATCCATGGTTTATGGGATTTGAATGGGTGATTTTCAATTATATTAGAAGTCCTCTAACGCTCTAACCAATGCCCCAACCATGTCACTTATGAGGGGCTAGCCTGTTAGTATATTTCCGACGAAAACCAACAAATTTCTACAAGCTTATCAAGATTTCCATAGATTGACGTGACTATTGGATGCTGAATCCAAATTTCAGGTGCCAGGAAAGCATAAATTTAGGATAGATAGAGAGGAAGAGTCTCAAACCTTTTGAATGAGTTGAGTTCATGTTACTAAACGGCCTTTAATCTGACGAACTCTTTCCAATTAGAAGCTACTAATCTATGAAGTTAGCTTATCCAAAGCGGGATAAGCCTCTTGCTCTAATGCTTTTGTCTAAATTCTCAGGTAAAAAAATGCATTTTATGTTCGACAATTTTTTGTGAGCATCAGGTGCAAGTAATTTAATAGAGAAGCCCTAATAACATAGAGACTGTCTTTCCTCTTTAATGCCTTCGCTCTAATGCTGTTCCGTTGACCAATAAATATGTGATGTGAGAAAAGTTGCTTTTTTGTCCTCGATCAATGTAGTATGTCTTCCCTCGTGAACGCATTGGCCGACAAGAAGGATTTGCCGGGAGACATTGTCAGAATAAGAAAGGGGAGATCTCCACTTCTTTATCGAGTAAACGAGCGATGAAATCTTTAATTTGAGTACAACTGATCACAACGTCTCCTACTCAGATTAATTATATGATCTAGGTCGATTATTCTATTGATGAAGCAACGCTTGAAAGAGCGATTTGCATAGTACGACTTTTCGATAGATGCGGTTATCTCCATTGGACGAGATATTGTAATAAAAGGTCTCGAACGGATACATAAAGGTAGTAGGTTCTGTTGGGGTTATTGTTCATTGATTGTGGAACTAGTTGACAGTCAATGTATAACTTTGAAGGAAAGTTTTCCTCTTTGAGCTAACTTTTAAGGTGAGAGACGCTTAAAACCACATAATATTGGTATTAGAGCCTAGGTGACCAACAAGTTTGAACCTGATGGGAGATACGGGTTGTTGTTGCTTCGACTCATGACCCGCTAGTGGCCAATTTATAATGTTCTATATAGGGATTCTAATATTTTCACATCCTAAGTGTCTATTGTTTAGTATAAATGTTGTATTAGTGTGAAAGAAACCTAAAAATTGTAGAAATGGAGATGGTAAGAATTTCTCAAAACACTCTTACCCACTTCATTTTTATTTGCTTATCTTTTATTATTTTCCCTTCTCTTTTTTATTTTATTTTTTACTTCTTTGTTCCCTTCCATCATTCTCTAATAAAATTTTATTAGATAGTAAACCATACTAATATACCTAAAATACTATAATACCTAAAATATGTAATAAATATAAATACAAAATAATTTTTTATATATGAATTTATATTATTATGTAGAAAGAAATTTGAATATATAAATATAAATAAACAAAAGTAAAATTGTTGTTATTTTTTGATATTTTGAATTTTTCATATTATAATTCAATTATTATTTTAATTTTATTAATTTTAAGAAGTTTGTTATTTAAGAAAAATAACTTTTATATTATGTATATTATAAATTATATCCACCTTTATCCTAAACCTTATGGAATAATATTACCTAAGATTTATTTCTCTTATATCCAATATTATCCTGTCTTGGATAGGAACCAAACACAAGATCCTGTCTTGAATCTTATTATGACTACCAAAAATAGCTAAGTGTAAGGGAAGACCTCTTTCTTTCAAATAGCTTTTGAAGTGAGAGAGGCCCTAGACCACCCAATTTATATTCTACTTCCAATTTGTTACGGTACCTAGTGATTATCTCAAGGAAGGATATGGTGACCAATGCGGTTTTCGAGTGGTGGGCGTCATGGTTTAGCAATGTGGACTGGATGACAAACTTCATGATTCAGCAGAAGAAAAAGATCGGGGATGAAGTTGAGCATTGATAGAGATTGTAGACTTCATGGTTTGGTTTGAAGAAAATGACCAAGATTGAAGTTAGCCATTAATGGAAATTCAAGTAGAGATATCTTGATACAGAAGGATGCCTAAATTAAAGGGAAGTAGACTTAACACTGAGCTTACACATGATAGGGAGATTGTCAATACGATTAAGTTGTGTTTGAAAAGTTCTACATCGGAGAATTGGTGTGTCGTAGAGTGGTTGATATATTCTAATTAATCTATAACTTATTAGCTTAAGTGTTTGAATAAAGTAAACCCAATTGGATATGTTGATGGGCTCGAACTTGAGCTTACTCTTGGCAATCTCCTTGAGCAAAAAAGGTACTGAACTTATTGACTACCTTTATCAAGAAAGAAGCAATTTTGGAAACTAGTGTATCGGTACTGTAATTTTTCTCTCATCCTCAATATCTACTATGGGGCATTTATTTAATGGAAATAAATGATTTGGAAAATATTTTCCAAGAAACAGTTGCTTGTATCACTTAAATGAATAAACGATATCTATCTTCACCATTCACAAAAACATTTAAATATAAATTGTTATCAGCAATGAAAGAAAGATTTTCATTAATTAATTATTTTAAATGATACAAACGATCACTTTGAGATAATATTTTTTAGAATTTTAATTTTCTACAAAATAAATGGAGCTTAAAATCATGTCCATTTGAGCAAAGCTCTCTTTTACATAAATGGTCTTTGATTTTTACATAAATGGTGAGGAATGATGAAGATATACTGATGAGAGAGAAGCAAACCTGTTGAAGGAATTGTCAGTAAAAAGAGCTAACATTTCTCTATACTGAAGGGCATTAATATGTACAATCACAAAGCTGAAGCTGAGGAAGAAACTAAACTCCCTCTCTCTCTCTCTCTCCCCTCCCTCCCTCCCTCCCTCCCTCCCTCCCTCCCTCTCCCTCTCCTCTCCTTTTGAGTTACCAATTTTTATTTCCTTGTCTAGCAATAGGGGTGAGCATAATTCGAATTGGGCTAGGCTGATCCAGTACCTAATATAGGGATCGACCCGTACAATGTTGATCCTCAAGTTTTGGATCTAAGGACCAACCTTATTGAGCTTGGGATTGAAGACCGGACTAACCCTATGGGTTCGGTCCAATTCCAAGGTCAACTCGAGATCAATCATTTTTTTTCCTTTTTTATATTCCTTAAATTGGGAAACATACTATTTTAAATTATGTATGCATCAACAATGTGACATTGAGTAACCGAATTATGAATACAAATATATATCAAACATAAATATAAGATAATGTCACAATAGAAATTGATACTTGTTAAAAGTAACAAACTATAAAAATGAATATCGAGGCAATGAAATATAGGTGAGTAACGAGGCGAGTGAATAGAGGTGAGCGATAAAGTGAGCAAGCGAGCGAGGCCAAAGCGGATGAGCAAGGCTCGGGCAAGCGAATAGGGTTTCTTTCTTTCTTCTTCTTTTTATTTTTTATTTTTTATTTTAGGAATTAGGATTGGATTTTTTTTAATGCTCTAATTTACACAATAAACCAAACTACAAAGAGAACAAATAAGGAGGTGCTAGAATTTAGAATAGACGAAGCATATAATATATAGAGTTAATACCACGAAAAACTCTAAATTGGTATGCTTGCGACAAATTTACCCCAAACTAATTTTTTGACCATCAACAGCCTCAAACTGGTACACTTTTGATAAATTTACAAAAAATTAGTACACTTATGAAAAGTTATCACTTATTAGTTTTTATTAAATTTTACTATCAAATTGCTGAGTTAGATAACGTGTGACGGTTGATTGTTATATGATTTTGAGATTTCACTCTTTGTTTATTAGAGTTGTATTAGTTTTGTGATTTTTTGTGGTATTAATCCAATTTAACATAGGCTATATTTATCATAAATGTATCAATTTATGGTTTTTTGCTTTCAAAAAAATTAATTTGGGATAAATTTGTCATAAGTGTATTAATTTGGAGTTTTTGGTAGTTAAAAAAATTAGTTTTTGGTAAATTTGTCATAAGTGTACTAGTTTGGAGTTTTTGGTAGTTCAAAAATTAGTTTATAGTAAATTTGTCATAAGTATACCAGTTTGAGGTTTTTTGTGATATTAACCTTGATACATAATACATTAGATTTTTTGTATATATACATATATATATATATATATATATATATATATATATATATATATATATATATAATGTGTGTGTGTGTGTGTTTTGAGGTTTTTTGTAATATTAACCTTGATACATAATACATTAGATATATAGTGTGTGTGTGTGCGCGCGCGCGTGTGTGCGTGCGTGTGTGTGTGCGTGTGTGTGCGTGTCCTTGATACATAATACATTAGATATATAGTATAGTGTGTGTGTGCGTGTGGGCGTGTGTGTGCAGGCGTGTGGGCGTGTGTGTGTGGGCGTGCGCGCCCTTAGGAATTGGACTAGAACAAACGAGATGGCCCGGTCTAGGGGTCGGTCTAGGGCCCTACACTGATGCTCACTCCCATCTAACAACTTGTTCGTAATTACCACATATTTCCAAGAAAGGCACAAAGTCATTTTCATTGCCACAAATGAGTTTAGAGTATAATTTCTTAATATGGATCATAAACTCACGATGTTCATCTAGCCTTAATGATTTATGTGCAATGCAAATTAATCAGTGGACTTCTGTGTTCTCGATGCCATGTAATATTTCAAACTCTTCCAACTTCCTGAGCTAATGTTCAGGGACAATAGAAGCGGAGGTGGTCACCAAGATTCAAGGAGCTACATTTAAGCAAAGGCATGATGGAGATTCTGGCCTGTTTCTTTGGTAAAGTTATGCACATGATCTTTGTAGAGATCTCACTGCAAAAATGCTAATTGCCACTGATAAAAGATTTTGCTTAAAAGCACCCTTGCCTTTAAGCCCACCGGAGATGTCAGTCATTGAATATTTTAGTCCGCAAACCGGAACCCAATAAATTGTATTGCCTTTAAGCCACTGGCCTGTTTCCTCGGAGGAATGTTTATTTACAAATACAGCACTTGCTTTTATGGAATTGGTGTTCATCGTAAAGAAATCAATTTCATGTCCTCAATATCACTGAATGAAATAAGATAACAATGATGCAGAGTACTTATGTTCCTAATGAGTTCTGCATCACCGACCCTGCAGTCGCAACGTAAATGCCTGCAGTGCTTGAAGAACCTTCTTGAGTCTCTCCTTAGTCTGTGGATCAACCAAGTTCCCCTCACTGTCGAATTTCGTCGGCAGTTCGTGTCCGTTTATGGAGAATTCAGGCTTGTTGATGAAATGAAGATCGACAAAGACTCCAATTTGACGGAGATGATTCTGCGCTCGTCTCCCACCAGAACCTCCTGCCGAGCTCACAATGGCAGCTGCCTTATCGGCCCAAACATTTGGTGGTCTAGATACCCAGTCGATTGCATTCTTCAAAGGTGCTGGTATAGCAAATAAAAGAATATGATTAAGAAATGAATGACTTCTCCGATAAATTACTTCATCGTCCTTTATCATCGTGTGAATGCTAGGGAAAAACTCAAGCTGACAACGGATGTCGCGTACTTATTTTCCTCCTAAGCAGGAAATGGATCAAAACACAGTAGACAGCCATGTCAAACTTACTTTCCGACATTGACGAGTCAGCTCAATTGTAAAGAAATGGACAAGGGTGCGCGGTGGACGCAAACGACACAGGTTCATTCTCCCAATACCGTGGAGCATTATTAACTTAATGTTTGGGCTATCCACTCTGACTTTAGCTTAGGTCTTACTTGGTCTATGAGATCATTAGGGTATTCATGGCCCTAGATTTACTCACCTAAGGTGGATATGTTGTAAGAAATATGAAATATTTCATTTCCACAATTTTTATAGCTCGAAAAATATCAGAAAGATTCATTTCGTCGCATTGGACACAACGAATAGCGCGTAAATTCTGTTTACTTGTAATACTCGTACCCTGCTAACCACGTTGTCGAATTGGCAAAAGGCGTCCCTAACGAGCATTTGGAGACTAGTATGATGATGTTGTTTTATGGATAAATTTGAGTCTTTCGGATTTCCCGTGTTTTAGTGAGATTGAATGGTGTCGGCAATGTGTAGTCTACCTCAACTTTTGGACAAGATCACTACCAGACTTATAAATTCAAAATGGGAGTATATAGTTCACTTTAGTGAATATGGATTCAATGAAATAGTATCGAAGAGACAGATGATTTAATATGATTTCTTCCACATACAGATATGATATTTTCAGGAATCGGTACCAATGTACTAAGTAGCACCGATATCAATACGTGATATGCGACACGATATAACATGTGTCGGCGACATGTTGTTTCTAAAAAGATAGAGAATTTCGACACGTTGTGACACGTTATATATTAAATGTATATTTTTATATCTACATGATAAATTGTCATATTTATGATAATTTCAATCAAATTAATTTGATTCAAATTCAAAAATAAATAAATAATAAAAAAGAGTTTAAAATGAATTTACAGTAAAAACATTAATCCACTATTTGTTAATATTATGCATTGTTTTAATTTGACAAATTCAACTTCAATCCAATAATCTATAAAACTTGGAGGATGTCAGAGTGTGTTGGAAGAGAAGAGAAAAAACAAACTTGAGGGTAAATTGTGTGTCACGAGAAGTGAGAGTCAAAAGAGAAGAGAAAACTAGGTTTTTCTTCTTTCCCTATTTATTATTTTCATTATTTTTATTTTTTGCATATTTATATTTTGACCCCTAATTTATTGAAAATTTTTAAAATTGACTCCATATGTTCAAAATAACATATCGGAATTCTGAACTCGGGTGTTGGAATTCTAGACTCAAGTGTTAAAGAGTATCGAGAGAATTGATTTGGTGTCGGATTTTCTGACACTTGTTGACCAAGTGTCAAAGAGTGTCAGACACGTGTCAAAGTGTTCGACGTGATATGAAAGTGTCTTAGAGAGTGTCAATGTTTTCTAACCAATGCAAATGGTCACCTTGCCCTATACCTATTATCAGCAACAAGGTTTCCACATGAGGAGACAATTGACTCATGGCATCTGAATTGTTAGTGAAGTAGCATTCTTAAATTAGTAGGAAGGAGATCAGTCTCATAGTAGAAACTAAATGATTGATCCATTGAGAATTTTCCAAGCAACAGATGTCTGTCAAGCAAACCTCAATGCACAGCATGATAAATAGAGTGTATTCTCATACCTTCCTCTAACCGGTCAAATGTGTTTGGAAAACCTCCCATTGATGTTTTGAAGTTGATAGAACCATATATTTTAATTATTGATAAATGTAGATATTGTTAATATTAGGTGAAGTTGATACAAGCAATGCTTTGTCACTATCAATGGTATTTGAAGTATACAGAGAAGGACATCTACAAGCTTAAGTGAACAAGTTAGGTAGAACAAGGTGTTTGAGAGGACTTGGAGAGACTGTAAGCTATCATCTTGATCGCTAATATAATTAGGAAGACCAAGGGATAAGGATAGCAGATTGTAAGTCAATTTCCAATGGCTAGCTTGATTAGATTCATCGGATTGTTGAGAGAGGAAACTCCCTGTAGATGTTCATCATGTTTTTCAAATTAACTGGAAAAGAATACCTAGATTTCTTTCCCAGGTTGTATAGTTTGATTATAAGTCAATATATTTTTACCTTACCAAAAAAAAAAAAAATACCTAGATTTCTTTCCAATTTAATCTTATTGGTGTCTTATGGCTGATCACAAGTTCTGGAATTCATAGGAGGACTACAGATTGAATCAAATGAGTTCTTGCCTATTTTGTTCCAACAACTGGAGGAACAGATAATAGAAAAAATTTAGCTTACTCTATTTAAAAAAAAAATTACTATTGCAGGAAAATCTGATTGTATGGGTGACAAGATTTCCAGTGATTGTGTCTAGCATCTCCAACTATTTGATCTTCTTGAAGATTCTCTAACAGCTAAATTGAAGATTTGATGATCTATATATAAGAAGACTCAAAGCAAGCTAAAGGGTGTGGCGAAAATAGAAAGCTACAACTTTGATATTATCTCGGTTTCTCATCACTAAAATTGTGACTCCACTCTCTTGTGAATCCCTCTATTAAAGTTTCCTTTATAATATGTGATTTGAGAAGTGTACAAATGTGATAACAGTTTTGATTATTGAGTGTTTATAAACTTTACGAAGAGGTAGTACTTGTTACTGTTAGGGAAGTCCCTTATAATGTTTTGAAGATGAAAAAATAAATCAAAGGTTACTAACGTGTTTAATGATTGAGTAATAGACTATGCAGATGATATAATGTGTAAATGATATTACCAAGGTTTATATTTGGAAGAACTAAAATGTAGACTTTATACTGAAACTGAACTTATTCAGACTGTATCCAAACCTTAAAGCTAAATATGTTCAAAAGCATAATACGTTCAGACTTACGTCTATATTGTAAAGTCTATTTCCGATAGAAGACACTTAGACTCTACCTCAGACAGAAGATACTCAGACTTTATTTCCAATGGAACACTCTCAGACTTTACATACAAAACGAGACACAAGTCCAGAACGTGACAAGGTCCAAAATAAGACACAAGTTCATAATGTAGCAAATTCAGAATGAAGTATGTTTAGAATGAGATAACTTGACAAAATGTAACACAAGCCCCAAATATCTAATGGCTAGTGATCTGGTTTGGATTTCATACCAAGATAGAATTGATTGACTCAATCTAATTTATTAACAATTGGATCTTGAAGACAAGAACTTTCTAAACGAATGAGCTTTACTTATGAAAACCAAGATTTTGTTTGTATGGGCGATCAGAATCAATTTGGGATTTTGCTTCTGTCACTCAACGGCTACTAAATCTTCTTGATACAAATCTGTCCAATGGTTAGTTTGAAAGCGGAAGAGTATTTAAGGAGATCAAGGACCAATGAGTAAGTAAGAGACGGAGCGTCGAATCTATAATTTCAAAGTTTAAGTGAATTTCGATCATACACTCGTCTTTCATGAGCTTAAACGTTTGTGATCATGAGAGAATTACCAAAAGAGTGACTTAGTGAGATAGTGTGATCTACTACTGAGTGTTTGCACTCAAAGTTGTAATCTCTTGTTGATCACATAGTGGAATCTAGCCAAAAGGCTGTTAGCGTGGGAGAGTCCACCACTATAAATTTTGTGTGCAACATTCTCTTTCCTTAACTCTTCTTATTTAAGTCTATTGCATACTTACAGATTATTTCAGAAGTCTGGTCCATTGCATTATAGATTCTGAATATCTACCAGAAGTCTGGTGGCTCGTTTGTCAAACTCTTATCCTTATTTAGACTTTGTTCGAAACTTATCTTATTCCACATTTATTTGTCAATATTTCTTTTAAACACCTATTCACCCCCGTAGGTGTTGACGATGCTAATTTAGTCCTTAACTTTTTGACTTAGTGTCAATTTAGTCATTCTGGTAAATTTTGGCTGGATATTGCTAACGTGGATATTGGTCAACTTACGTGGCATAACTGATGCTTGACGTGACAACTTATAAGAATATTTTAATATATTTTCCATATTTTTTATTCTTATTTTTATTTATTTATTTCCTTTTTTTTTGTCTATCTCTTCTTCTGTTTTTTCCCCTTCCCTTCATTCTTCCTCCAGGTAGCCAAAATTAGCTAGATGATTGAATTGGCCATAGGTCAAATGTAATAGATTTATAACTTTTCTAACACTTTTTCTTTGTTTGGTGACTGTGGATGATTATTCCATATTAGTTTGGGTTCAATTTTAAACTCATAGGAATGAAACATTTCATTCTTTTTGTAGAATTTGCAAAATAGGTTCAAAACAAAAAAAGGTTACAATACTTCATCTATCAAAACAGATTCTGGTGAAAATTCGAAAATCAAAACTTTTTCTATTTTTTTGATGAAAATGGTTTTGAACACAGCTTCCGTTCTCCTTGCACTCCGCAACAGAATGGAGCTGTAGAGAGAAAGAATAAATCTTTACAAGATACGGCCAAAACAACAAATCTAGAAGAAAGGGGAGTTCATAAAGACTTGGAAGTACTAAGGTGAACGGCCAATGAGATCTAAATGACCATATCCTTGAAGTGTCTAAGGAGAAGCAGTTGAATATAATTGGAGTTTGATATAAGTAGGAACTTGTTGAAGCTCAATATAAGGAGAAGCCTGGCGAAAATCTGATATCATCTTGGAAAGCTTCATATGATCAGAGATTATTAATATAAGTAGAGCACCCATACTACCTACGTCAGCATCTTCAAGATTAATATTTTGAAATATTTTATCCCATCTTCAAGATCTTGTATGGTCAGAAACTTTTAACAAGGATGCCGGCCGCGCTAACGTGAACCACTTTATATAATTTAAAAAAATAAAAATTTTAATTTAATTTAATTTTTTTAATTTTCCTTATCCTTCTTCCTTTGTTGGTCATTGAGCCTTGGTGATGGTTAGCGACGGGCTACAAGTGAGGTTGACGTCGCTAGGATCAAGCTCGTTTGGATCTGGCGAACTCGAGCCTTGCTGATCCACACCTATGGCTGGCATCCCTAAGGTTGGGTGATTGGTGGAGGAAGAAGGAAAGAGAAAAAGAAAGAAAAGAAAAAATAAATAAAATAAAAATTTCAATTTTTTTAGATAAAAAATTGGCCTCAATGGACCCAAGCTCGAGTGTTGAGAACCAAGGCTCGGCCTCGATATTACTAGGCCTAGTGTCTTGTTCATGGGCACCGGTGTCCAGGCCTAGTCTCGATGGATCCAAGCGTGGTCATCGAGGTTGCGGGTGCAACCTAGATGGACTTTAATCCTTGGCCTCACCTTGATGGACACAGCTTAGATGCTGGGGATCGAGCCTTACTGCCAAGGGCTTGAGAACAAGTGTTAGGGTTTTTGTGTCTAAGTGTAGAGTTTTTTGTCCAAGTGCAACACCTAGTCATATTTTGAAAAATGATTTCCGATTTTTAGAAAGGAAATCACTTTCTTGAATTTAAGCTTAGATAAGGAAAACCTTTTCCGTTGACTCATTTTCCTAAGTGAACCAAATGCCAAAAAATAAGAAAAATATTTTCTTGAAAAATTATCTTCTGCGAAACAAAGAAGCCTACGATAATTTCAATTTACTCCTTAAGTGTTGTCTCTCAATCCTTTGACGCTTGTGTCAATAACATAGCTTTCATGGTAGTTACTCTCAATCGCATCTCTTATGCTTCTATCAGTAATCTTTTATATTCCCCGATCATATCGATGTCTGGAGACTTTATCAACTCCTTATATATGCTCAAATGTTTAAGAAAAAATATCAAATAAGAATATGAAGTACTCTTATTTTCTAAAATAAAACTCTAAAATATTATAACTATTTCAAACAAGGGCCTAATCTTGCCATCCGACAAAATATTCCAACCAATCAGAGGTATTTTCCTACAAAGTCAATGTTAGTTTAAATTTTAATTAAAATAGATTAAAAATTAAAAAGATATTTTTTTTTTGAAAAATAAGCAAAAATACAAGGCGGCTGCCCCATCACTAGTGGGCGATGATGATGGTTTATGGGGGCACCGACTCCTTGGCTAGGGTCAACTACCCTCGCCAACTAGAGGCCCTTGCTAGAAATAAGAGAAGGCAATGATTGTCTCCTAGCAGTGGTCGTTTGCTCTCGCCTAAGTTTGGGGGCTCAGGTAGTCCTCTCCCATTTTTGGCGAGGGTTGCTAGCCCTCAACTAGGCATCAACAATCTCATTGGCCATTGTTGCCACCTTACCGATGATGGGGTAGCAACCACAAGCGGAGAGCCTATGTGTTTTTTTTATTTATTTATTTAAGTTTTAGTTTTTTTAGTTTGTTTCTTAATGGAAAGAAAAAAGGGGAAAAAAATTTAAAAGACAAAAATGCCCTTCACTAATCAGTTAGTTTAGGCCCTTCTTTGAGACTGACATGGCCATTTCACACTCTTGTTAGAAAAAAGTCCATTTCATATCTTTATTTGAGAAAATGAGGGTACTCGGGCTTTTATTTGAAATAATGTCTATTTCAAGCCCTTATTTGAGAAAATTAATGTACTTCAGGCCCTATTTGGAATTTTCATAATGTTTAAATATGATATTCCTAGAGCCTAATAAGCAAGCTAATCTATTTTTACTGCAATCTTATATTTCAAGTTACTTGTTTGCATTTTTACATTTGCATATTTAGAGATTATTTTGTCACTATAAAAAATGGAGCAAATTGTTGGGAAGACCTCCTTATGATATTTTGAAGTTGACAAAACCATTTATTTCAATCATTCATTTGTTGATATAAGGTGAATTTGATATGAGGAATGTTTTGTCACTATTAACATTATTGAAGTATACAATGGAAAGACATCTACAAATTGGATGGATCTTAACAGAGGGTGAGTCTAGTAGAACGAGGTGTTTTCAAGGACTTGGAGAGATCGTAATAAGGTGAATAGCTGGATGAAATCTCGATCACTAAAAAACTCAGGAAGACTAATGGATAGCATATATAAGTCTATTTCTAGCAGTCAACTTGGATAGACTCATTGCTGATAAAAGCAACTCCCTCTATCAACTATATATGAGACGTTTATCACGTTTTTCAAGTTAATTGGATATGAAGACCTAGACCTCTTTACAATTTAATTTTAATTGGTGTCTAACGGCTAATCACAAGCTATGGGTGGAAGTCACATAAGAAGAATAGGAGATTGAATCTAAACAGTTCTTGTATATTTTGTTCAAACGACTAGAGGAACAAATAATCAACAAAATCAACTGACTCTATTTAAGGAAACTTCCCTAATTTCAAGAAAATTTGATTGTTTATGTGACCAAATTTCCAGTGATTGTGTTTATGATCTCTAATGGTTATTTAATCTTGTTGAATATTCTCTAGCAATAAGATTGAAGATTGAGGTCCTATATAAGAAGATTCAAAGGAAGCTAAAGGGTGTGGCGAAAATGGAGAAAGCTACAACTTTGATATTATCTCATTCTCTAATTACTGAAATTGTGACTCTGCTCACTTGTGACTCCCTCTATTAAAGTTTCTCGTCTAATCTCTGATTTGAGAAGTGAACAAGTGTAATAGTGGTACTTGATTATTGATAGGGGGATCCATCAACTTCGGGAAGAGGCAGCACTTGTTACTCCGTAACATCTCTAAAAGATTACATAGTGTATTCCAGTCTTGTTGGTGCCTATTCATCTTGGAGAGTAAAGATAGGTTTGATATAAGTTGAACCATTATATTATCTGCTTATAAAACTTCTCTCCTTATTCATTTCTATATTTGTATATGATATTATCAAGCTATTCTTGCATCATTCAAGTTTTAATTTGAAGGGATAAGTGCAATAAAAATCTTAAAACTTGTTACAAAAGTGCAATCGAGTTCTAAATTTTTGAAAAAGTGCTATTAACAATAGGACTTTATTTAACAAATATGACAAGTTTTAGGATTTGATTGCACTTCTTAAAATTTTCAGGACTTGATTGTATTTTCGTAACAAGTTTTAGGACTTAATTGAACTTTTTGAAATTTTTAACATTGAATTATACTTTGTTGACAAGTCTAGGACTTTCAATGCACTTATCCCTAATTTGAATTATTTCACAAAAAACTGTCAAGTTTTGTGAATCAACAACCTATCACTGCCCCTCTATATTGCATTGTTAGCCTAAATAATATAATTCGATAAACAAGGCTGATAAATTAAGCAAAAATGTTCGAGTGAGTGTAACATACATAAGTATAGTCTCATCATATAATAGACACACACATATATATAAAATATAAGCAGCGAAAAAGGCAAGTTTAACACAATTATGAACGAGTAAATAACTTAGATAAAGCAGAGAAAAGTGGTTCTGACTTACGAGTGACGGAGTAGTTATACTCAGGGGAAGCAAAGAGGATGCTGTCTGCTGCTAGAACCTTCCGGCGAAAAGCCTCGACTGCCGCCGGGAACCTGCCGTCGACTTCGAGGTCCGTGTTTATCATCGGAAGTGAAGACACGTCGATCAGCTCTATTTGCATCCCCTTCACCGATTCCTCACATATCTCGATCGCTATCACCATCAACAGGAAAAAGAAGCGAACACATTCCGGTTAAAGAACTCCAGATATAGCTTTTAGATTTCGAAAATTAGGATTGACATTGCTTACCGGAACGAATGAGGCCTCGATTGGAAGAAGCTTTTCGAATTGACCCGCAGATTGCTGCGACCTTGATCACTGGGCTAGCGACCCCCGTAGATTCCATCTCTCTCTCTCTCTCGCTCTCGGAATTGTCAGTGAACGAACAGGCGCAGTGAAGAAGAAGATGAAGAAGAAGTTGACCAATTAATGGCGATTGCGTTTTCTCTTTGTCTTCTCAAAAAGCAGGTGGAGTAAGGAATATTAAAAGCGCGAATGAACGAGAGGCAGTGATGTTGACGAGAGGCCGCCAGCTGACTAGCTCTGCTCGCTGACCGTTCTTTTCGGCTACGCAGAGAGACCGAGAGCTGCAATAGTTTGAGAGCCGGATAATTACCAAATCAGTCTTAAATTTATTGTATGGATATTAATTTTATCCTAAACATTCTAATTTTGCCAATGTAGTGTCAAAACCTTTGCGCGAAATTTATTATAATCATTTTAGTCAATTATTGACAAAACTAGTCATCGCTGTCCTATGTGGATAACTTTACTCGATACGACGTCCTACATGAACCGCCACATAATCAATTTTCTTTGGTGATTAGCTGGAATGATTACTCTGGATTTTCGCACAAAGATTTAGAATTACATTAACAAAACTGAAAAATTCATAACTAAATTGACATCCATATATAATATTTATGACTAAATTGATAAATTTCTTGTTTGAATCTGTTGGTGTAGAATTCTAATAAGATAAAAATAAAAATGAGATGTTTAGATAAACAATTGACGATTTGAATATTCACTAGCGGTGAATCTTGAAGAAAATGTTAACTAAGTTTCTTGTTTGCCTTTTTGATGAGTAACAAAAGTGGGAAGGGGCAACTGTCAACAGCCTCCTCTGGATATTACCACATGAGTTTTATAGCCACGACGAAATGTTCGGTTTTCACGGTGAGCGAGCCCGGCACAGTTAAAATAGTAAAATTGATTTTGGTTGAAGAAGCAAAGTTAAAATTAGATTTTGATTCTAAATTGACTCCAACATTTAAGACAAAGGAGAGAACAGATTGAACCTGGAGGACATGTAGAGTCCAACTTGGAGAAGTTGCTTCTTTGAACAGAACTTGTAGTTTGAACATGGTTTCCTATTTTACCAGTTGAAGTCGGCAAAAGAGCAAAAGTTCAACTTTGTTTTTTACATGTTGGAGTTGGCTTACCTCTAGGCGGTGGGGTCTAGGCAGTTACAAATATTCTAGATATGCTAGTCTTAAATTTATTTTTATTTTTATTTTTTGCAATGTTTTCTCACATGCAGAGAAAAGCTTCACTATGTATTGGAAAGCATACTATTATGTACTAAATTATTTTCTATCTTGTGTGATTGTTGGTCCCTTGCCATTCCTCTCCTTCTCTGTTATGTTCCACTTACATCCATTTAAACAACCAACAATAGAGACGGGTAATCTTACGTGATGGCATAACCGAACCTACATCACCGAATAATCAAGGCTTCCTAAGGTTGAGCAGCGATTGGGACGTTCAAGCCCGTGATCTAGGGGTCTCAAACTACTTGAGAGTAAACTCTACATCACTAGGCTAACAACCGCGCTGGCTGACTTCAATGTTTGTTGTTTATGAGCTCTATTGGCTCCAACAATTTCACTTATCTCATTAGAGAAATAGGAGAATGTTGAATAATTTCTTTTTCTAACTCACTAACATACACTCTATATGGAAATATTACCTCTTTTTGGACCCTTTTTATGTATTGTGATTTGACGCATGGACAATCCCTTAACATCTTGTTCATTGGCAACAAAGTATTTGAAAAAGGAGAAATTGGAAGGGAAGGAGAAGCGTGAAGGCAATGTCATTAGTATAGACTCGGTCATGGATTTGACAATTCGGATAGGTTTGATTATTCTTAAGACCAACTTATGTCAAACTTTTGCATTTGGAGCTAAGCTCAAGCTAATATGACGGATTTGGACAAATGACCTCTTGAGAGTCTAGCACGTGAAGAACCAACCGAATTTCTTTTTTGTCTAATGAACAGGCTTAGATATGGTGTTCTAGGCTCAACCTTGGTCCAGATCTAGCTGGTAAGTATTTTGCAAATTGTGAAGTCATCCGAAGTTCATTTCACTAGTAATAACAATTCCTATTGTAATCACATTTTTACTCTTAAGAAATGGGATAATGACATAAATGATTCTCTATGTTGGCCCAATGTGTAATGTAGTTTATAAAATTTTAATATGTTTAATGTGGTTCATGAACTTTAGCCAAATGTGTAATATAATTCTTGAATTTTTAATTTTGTTCAATACGGTTCTTGAGCTTTTTTTGCACGTTTAATATAATTCTTCTACTACATGAAAATGTTTAATATTGTCATTCCATTAATTCAAGTTCAAGAACAATATTGAACATTTTTTTATATAATCCAAGGATTAAATTGAACATATATTAAAAGTCTAATGATCACATTGAATAATTTAATGGTTCAGAAACCACATTGCACATTGGGTTAAAGTTTAGGGATCGCACATAATAAATTAAAAATTCAAGGACTACATTGTAAATTAAACCAAAGTTCATGAACTTTTTGTGTCATTTTTCATTTAAGAAATTAAGAGACCTTCCATTCAAATTATATATGAGAACTAATTTAACAATTAATTGAATCGAATGTTGAATCTCAAATGTAAATTCATGCTATAAAGGCTAGAAATATTTTAAATGCAAGACCCTGCCAATCCTGTAGCTTGACCGAGGCCTGCGGCCATGGCCGGGCTCGACGAAGCTCAACTTCCGCGTCCTTGGTGTAATGATTGGACTTTAAAAATGAAGAAAGGAGTGCATCTTTTGGACACCTATCCCACATGCATGCTTTGACTAGTCAATACCTGGACACATGATCGTGAGCCGCCCCTACTGTGCCCCGCGCGCGCGCCTGCTCGTCGTCTTTTCGAGGCTCCGCCGACTCCAGGGGACAGCTCCGGCCGCCGTCGATCGTCCGTCTCTACTGGTCTCCCTTTTGCACTGTTTGGTTCCTCTCCGACCTCTCGAGCACTGCCGTTTAGCTCCTGGGGAGGGCCTATTGCCCGGCGAATAGCCGTTCGTCTGCGAAAGTTTTGGTCTTTTCTTTGTTCATGCGGCTGATCACTCGAATCTTGGTTGGAAAATTGGCAGTGAAGTGAGTAAGTGTATTGTAAATTTGTGTAAAGATTAACTTTGCTGGCTTAATTTGTGAAGGGGGATCCTTTCATGCTCTTCTGTTTTTTCCTTCTGCTTGGGTGGTCACAAAGCTGAATTAGGAATCGAGTTTTTTTTTTTGGTATCCGAATTAGGAATCGAGTTAGGAATCGAGTTACATGTCACGTTTTCCCGTTTATTCGAATTTGTCGTCTTTTTACTGAAGGTTTTATCTTATATTTGGAAAAAATATTCTCACCTACTTCGTGATAAATGATAGAACATTAAACACCACCTCAAACTCATGAAAATTTCTGTCTCTCCATATTGATTTCTTGGTATCCTGATTTTTGGGTTGAGGAAGTAGGAAGTTTATGGAAGGAAAAGCAGCCACCTTTTTTAAGCACTAGGAAAGATCAGGTTAGAGCAAGGTGGCAATTGTCGTCGAGATTGAGATCGGAAGATGGGGAGAGGATGAGTGGGGATGAGTGTGGTTTGTGGCAGGTGAGCTGTGTGGAAGGGAGATAAGTGAGTGCTTGGATTGTGTAGTGGATCGAGTGTGGCAAGTTGTGTCTTTCGGATGAGTTGACCGTGGTCTTGTGAGTTTGAGTTTTACTGAAGGGTGAGTGAAACGAATCGGTCCTAGCAGCTGAGTCTGTTGTTGAATTCAAGCTCAGCAGCTGATGTTTATTGACTTTTGAAGGATATTAACAATGGTAGAAAATATTTCTTTGAAGAGTTGCTGCTTTGAGGAAAGTAGTAGATGAATCTTTATATGAAGATAATCTCATATCTGTAAATTATGAATCTCTCTCTCTCTCTCTCTCTCTCTCTCTCTCTCTCTCTATGGTACATCTCTGAGCATGGGTAGATATATTTTTTTATCAACATCTTGGAATATCTTGCTTGTGCAGAAGTTGTTGCTAATGGAACGTGCATCCTTTAGAGATCAACGGAATGCTACATTTATTCTTGCTGAAGAGGATCATACACTTGCAAATTCCCTCAGATTTACCTTGAATCAAGAGTCAGAACTTCATTACTGTACTTTGTGCTATTTGTCTGATGTTTACATCGTAGGATAATCTATTCATCAATCGTTTTGGTCAATATCAACATGTGAGTGTTAAACATCAGGAGTGTTATTAAGCGTGGAAACTTACTAAATGGAAGAATTTTAGTTAGATAGTATATCCAGTATGAGTTTTACGCTCTCATTATCACATGCTCGATAATCTTTTCTCCTTCAAAATGAAGTTTATTTCTTACTTTTGCTTTACAATGGGCAGAGGCCACAGAACAATCAGATGATGCCTGAGTTACTCATCTTGTTGTTTTGGGATAATAAATCTGGAATAATGTTATGGTGAACTACTAACTGGAACATTTTCTGTTATACTTTCCCTTTTCTCCTCAGTATAGAATTTAGCTGGATTGTCTAGTAGACTTCAATCTTGCTGATTTTTCCTATTCTTTCTAATGTGCAGCTTGCCTGATTTTAGTAAGTTTAAATTCCATATAGTTTTAATGCATCTCGTGTCTATTTTGCAGTCCACAGGTCATATTTTGTGGTTACAGCATTCCTCATCCTTCGGACGCCCGGGTTAATGTTAGAGTTCAAACAACAGGTATTATATGCTATGTCAAGCCTAAAAGATGTGATGTAGTTAGGATGCTTAGCTTTTCTTATAAACTTCATATTATTATGTGAAATTTTAGTTGGTTTTGTTACCTTTTTTATGGATAGGTAGACCAGGAAATAAGGAAAAAATGTTGCCGGATATTGTCAAAATATGATTGATGAGCTCATGGAATCTGTGCGGCACATAATGGAATCTTGGGTGCATGTTGCATATCCAGCACTGTTTAAGTCATTCAAAATTGTACCAACTCTCTGTTTTAACTTGGCACCTTAACACCATGAAACTTCTTCCATAGAACATTGGAGAGGATTGCCCTGATTAGTAGAGGCATCCCTTTCACATGCATTAGGCCTAGTTTTGTGTCTCGCATCAATCTCCCCCCACTTTGTGTAAACAATGGAGATGTTGGTCATCTAGCATTTCTTCTCAGGTAATGTCCAGAGTGGCTTTTCATGTATTCTACTCTGTTTGAATCTTTTACTTGGTGTTTCTCAGAAAAGGTGGCAAGAGATGTATTGAAAGATGCATGCCAACGTCTGATGCTGAGGTGTCAACACATAAGGGGCACATTCGATAAGGCTGTCGACGATTTTAGAACGAAAAATCCTCCTGATGACCATCCTTTTCAGAACATGGACTCAGATTAATGGTGAAAATCTTGTAAATAGTTTTTGATTTATCAGGCCTCCTCTTTCTATGCTTGCTCGACTTTTTCAAAGAATGGCCTCAATCAAGTTCTTGTCTGCAGAAAAATGTTGCACTGATATTTTTAAGTGAACTGTTTGTGAGTATTTGGGAAGCCATTAGGCATCATTATATCAATCATATACGAAATATTCATTTCTATATAGAAGCCATTGTCATTGAAGACAAGAATATTGATGTCGGGGACATATTTCTTCTAAACATGTTTTTTTGGGAAACACGAATCATTCTTTTCTATGTAACGGTTTGTTTTTGTTTATGCTCATTCTTTTATGATATTTCCGTCCTCGAGAATACGCATGTAGGGCATGCCATTGGGCTCATAATAGCTTCATGGAACTGTTTCTTTGTCAACGGGCATTGGTGCTCATTCTCTGGCGGCAATCTGTCTCATTTTACAAACTTGATAATCAATACGGTAGAATCTCTTTATATCCTCTTTTCTTTTCTACTTGATTTTACTGGGAATCATCTCTCCTTGTGTTTATATGCTTCAAGATCACATGAGCTACAAGTGCAGAATTACAGTTTTGCAGTAGGCATGGCACACTATCCGTAAAGGTGTCTCCCTAACCAACCCTATACATTTCGTGTATATTGTGGGTCATAACGAATTTCTACATGCCCTTAATATAACAATCCATTGTATCTGTACCACGCAATTATGCTGACACACGATAAGATGGTGCCCATGATGCAACCGCCAACGGTCCATTGGAAGTCTTCCTGGGACTGATTTAGGGGATGCCAAAGTGAGATACTGATGTTGATGCCCATCACGCCAATGGCGACTATGTAAGTGCTGAATACCAGAATAGCAGTTGTTACCAGCACTTTCAACTGCACAAAATGTTGATACCCAACCCATGTCTTGATCATCTTAGTGAAGATGCTCGAGCTCATCCCTCACATAGAGACACGTGGAAAAGGCACACGCTATAAAATGTGACCACCATTTGAGATGTCTATGCAAGCAATGTTAATTTGATGCTTTAAGCTAGTTACTTTTTTGTGCTAGTAAAGCAAATGCTCAGTTCTTCTAGCATAGAAGTCACGTTTTCCTCACCTCTCTCTAAGACCTAAGTTATTAGTTAATTAATCTTGTATGTTATTGTATTTCTTTCTCACCTCTCTCTCTCTCTTTTTCTTTTTGATAACTCACAAGCACGAGCAAAGGACAACGTCTATCCAAAGACCCATTAAACACCCTACAAGCCCGAACTAGTGAAGTTCAGGCTTTTGTTCTATGCAAGTGGCCTTGACTTGAGACAATTTATCCATAATTTATGGGATTTGAACGGATGATTTTCAATTATATTAGAAGTCCTCTAACGCTCTAACCAATGCCCCAACCATGTGAATTATGGGGGTTAGCCTGTTAGTATATTTCCAACAAAAACCAACCAATTTCTACAAGCTTATCTAGATTTCCATATATTGACGTGACTATTGGATGCTGAATCCAAATTTCAAGTGCCAGGAAAGCATAAATTTAGGATAGATAGAGAGGAAGAGTCTCAAACCTTTTGAATGAGTTGAGTTCATGTTACTAAACGACCTTTAATCTGATGAACTCTTTCCAATTAGAAGCTACTAATTTATGAAGTTAGCTTATCCAAAGCGGGATAAGCCTCTTGCTCTAATGCTTTTGTCTAAATTCTCAGGTAAAAAAATGCATTTTATGTTCGATTAGTTTTTTGAGTATCAGGTGCAAGTAATTCAATAGAGAAGCCCTAATAACATAGAGACTGTCTTTCCTCTTTAATGCCTTAGCTTTAATGCTGTTCGGTTGACCAATAAATATGTGATGTGAGAAAAGTCGCTTTTTTGTCCTCGATCAATGTACCATGTCTTCCCTCGTGAACGCATTGGCCGACAAGCAGGATTTGCCGGGAGACATTGTCAGAATAAGAAAAGGGAGATCTCCACGTCTTTATTGAGTAAACGAGCGATGAAATCTTTAATTTGAATACAACGGATCACAACATCTCCCACTCGGATTAATTATATGATCTAGGTCGATTATTCTATTGATGAGGCAACGTTTGAAAGAGCGATTTGCATAGTACAACTATTCGAGATATGCGGTTATCTCCGTTGGACGAGATATTGTAATAAAAGGTCTCAAACGGATACATAGAAGGTAGTAGGTTCTGTTGGGGTTATTGTTCATTGATTGTGGAACTAGTTGGTATTTAGTTTATAACTTTGAAGGAAAGTTTTCCACTTTGAGCTAACTTTTATGATGAGAGACACATAAAACCACCTAATACTAGTATTAGAACTTAGGTGACCAACAAGTTTGGACTTGACGGGAGATACGAGTTGTTGTTGCTTTGACTCATGACCCATTAGTGGCCAATTTATAATGTTGTATATAGGGATTTTAATATTTTCACATCCTAAGTGTCTATTATTTAGTATAAATGCCGTATTAGTGTGAATGAACCTAAAAATTGTACAAATGGAGATGGTAAGAATTTCTCAAGACACTCTTACCCACTTCATTTTTATTTGCTTATCTTTTATTGTTTTCCCCTCTCTTTTTCATTTTATTTTTTTACTTCTTGGTTCCCTTCCATCATTCTCTAATTAAAATTATTAGACAATAAACCATACTAATATACCTAAAAAACTATAATACCTAAAATATGTAATGAATATTAATACAAAATATATTTTTATATATGAATTTATATTATAATGTAGAAAGAAATTTGAATATAAAAATACAAATAAATAAAAGAAAAATTATTGTTATTTTTTTATATTTTGAATTTTTCATATTATAATTCAAATAGTTATTTAATTTTATTAATTTAAGAAGTTTGTTCTTCAAGAAAAATAACTTTTGTATTATGCATATTAGAAATCATATCCACATTTATCCTAAACCTTATGGAATAATTTTACCTAGGATTTATTTCTCTTATATCCAATATTAGCCTATCTTGGATAGGAACCAAACACAAGAGCCTGTCTTGTCTTATTATGACTACCAAACATAGCTAAGTGTAAGGGAAGACCTCTTTCTTTGAGTTAGCTTTTGAAGTGAGAGAAGCCCAAGACCACCCAATTGATATTCTACTTCCAATTTGTTACTATACTTTGTGAATATTTCTAGGAAGGATATGGAGACCAATGTGGTTTTCGAGCGGTGGGCGTCATGGTTTAGCAATGTGGATTGGATGACAGACTTCATGATTTGGTTTGAAGAAAAAGATTGGGGATGAAGTTGAGCATTGATAGAGATTGCAGACTTCATGGTTTGGTTTGAAGAAAATGACCAAGATTGAAGTTAGGCAATGATGGAAATTCAAGTTGAGATATCTTGATGCAGAAGGATACCTAAATTAAAGGGAAGTAGATTTAACACTGAGCTCACACATGATAGGAAGATTGTCGAGACAAATAAGTTGTGTTTGAAAGTGGAGAATTGATGTACTGTGGAGTAGTTGATATATTCTAGTTAATCTATAATTTATTAGCTTAAGCGTTTGAATAAAAGTGGATCTAATTGGATATGTTGACGGGCTAGAACTTGAGCTTACTCCTAGTAATCTCCCTAAGCAAAAAAGGTACTTAGTTTATTGACTATCTTACCCTTTATCAAGAAAGAAGCTATTTTGGAAACTAGTGTATCGGTACTGTAATTTTACTCTCATCCTTAATATCTACTATGGGGGCATTTATTTAAATGAAAATGAATGATTTTAAGAAACGGTCGCTTGTATCACTTATAAAAATGAATAAACGACATCTATCTTCATAGTTCACAAAAATATTTAAATATAAATTTTTATCGGTAATGAAAATTTTTTTCATTAATTAATTATTTTAAACGATACAAACGGTCACTTTGGGATAATATTTTTAAAATTTTAATTTTTTGCAAAATAAACGGAGCTTAAAATCATGTCCATTTGAGTAAAGCTCCCTCTTTTACATAAACAGTCTTTGATTTTTACATAAATGGTGAGGAATGATGAAGATGCACCAATGAGAGAGAAGCAAACCCGTTGAAGAGAGTTGACATTTCTCGACACTGAAGGGCATTAATTAGTACAATCATAAAGCTGAGGAAGAAACTAAACTCTCTCTCTCTCTCTCTCTCTCTCTCTCCCTCGCTCCCTCCCTCCCTTCTTGTCTAGCAATAGGGGGTGAGCATAATTCGGATTGGGTTAGTCCAATACCTAATATAAGGATCGACCCATACAGTGTTGATCCTCAATTTTTTGAGCCAATGACCAACCTTGTTGAGCTTGGGATTGAGGACCGGACTGATCTTATGGGTTTAGTCCGATTCCAAGGTCAACTTGAGAACAATCAATTACTCTTTTTTTTTCATTTTTTATATTCCTTAAATTGGCAAACATACTATTTTAAATTATATATGCATCAATAATGTGACATTGAGTAACAAAATTATGAATACAAATACATATCAAACATAAATATAAGATAATGTCACAATAGAAATTTATACTTGTTAAAAGTAACAAACCATAAAAACGAACATGTGAGGCAAGGAAACATGGTTGAGTAAAGAGGCAAGTGAATAGAGGTAAGCGACAAGGCAAGCAAGTGAGCAAGGCCAAAGTGGGCGAGCGAGGCTCGGGCGAGGCTTGGGCGAGCGAAGAGGGTTTCTTTCCTTTTTTTTTTTTTTTTAAGAAATAGGATTGGGTTTCTTTCTATGCTCTAATTTACACAATAAAGTAAACTGCAAAGAGAACAAATAAAGAGGTGCTAGAATTTAGAGTAGACAAAAGCATATAATATATAAAGTTAATACCACGAAAAACTCTAAATTGGTATGTCTGTGACAAATTTACCCAAAATTAAGTTTTTGACTACCAACAACTCCAAACTGGTACACCTTTGATAAATTTACAAAAATTTGATACACTTATGACAAATTTATCCCTTATTAGTTTCCATTAAATTTTACTATCAAATTGCTAAATTGGATGACATGTGATAGTTAATTGTTGTATGATTTTGAGATTTCACTATGCGTTTGTCAGAGTTGTATTAATTTTGTGATTTTTGTGGTATTATTCTAATTTAACAGAGACTATATTTATCATAAATGTATTAGTTTGTGGTTTTTTGCTTTAAAAAAAATTAATTTGGGGTAAATTTGTAATAAGTGTATCAATTTGGAGTTTTTCGTAGTTAAAAAAATTAGTTTTTTTGTTAATCTGTCATAAGTGTACTAGTTTGAAGTTTTTGGTAGTTAAAAAAATTAGTTTGGGATAAATTTGTCATAAATGTACAAGTTTAAGGTTTTTCGTGATATTAATCCTGATACATATACATTAGATATATAGTATAATGTGTGTGTGTGTGTGTGTGTGTGTGTGTGTGTGTAGTGTAAAGGGCTAGTTCAAGTTGGACAACCCTAAATTCCGAGGATTGAGGCCAACCCGCATAGTACAGAGTCCAGGGGTCCTACGACCAAGGACCAACGCAATCCCCTTGGGAACCAGACTAGAACCAACGAGTTGGGCCGGTCCAAGAGTCGGTCTAGGGCCCTAAACTGATGCTCACCCCCATCTAGCAACTTGTTACTAACTCCTTTATTTCCTGTGCCCTTCATATTTACCGCATATTTTCAAGAAAGGCACAAGCTCATTTTCATTGCCACAAATGAGTTTATAGTATAATTTCTTAATATGGATCATAACTCACGACGTTCATCTAGCCTTAATGATTTATGTGCATGATGCAAATTAATCAGTAGACTTCTGTGTTCTTAATGCCACGTAATATTTCAAACTCTTCCAACTTCCTGACCTAATGTTTAGGGACAATAGAAGCGGAGGTGGTCACCAAGATGCAAGGAGCTACATTTAAGCAAAGGCATGATGGAGATTCTGGCCTGTTTCTTTGGTAAAGTTATACACATGATTTATGTCAGAGATCTCACTGCAAAAATGCTAATTGCCACTGATAAAAGATTTTGCTTAAAAGCACCCTTGCCTTTAAGCCCACTGTAGATGTCAGTCGTTGAATATTTTAGTCCACAAACCAGAATCCAATACATTGTATTGCCTTTAAGCCACTGGCCTGTTTCCTCGGAGGAATGTTTATTTACTACTACAGCCTTGCTTTTATGGAATTGGTGTTCATCGTAAAGAAATCAATTTCATGTCCTCAATATCACTGAATAAAATAAGATACCAATGATGCAAAGTACTTATGTTCTTAACGAGTTCTGCATCACCGACCCTGCAGTCGCAACGTAAATGCCTGCAGTGCTTGAAGAACTTTCTTGAGTCTCTCCTTAGTCTCTGGATCAACAAAGTTCCCCTCACTGTCGAATTTCGTCGGCAGTTCGTGTCCGTTTATGAAGAATTCAGGCTTGTTGATGAAATGAAGATCGAGAAAGACTCCAATTTGACGGAGATGATTCTGCGCTTTTGTCCCACCAGAACCTCCTGCCGAGCTCACAATGGCAGCTGCCTTATCGGCCCAAGCATTTGGTGGTCTAGATGCCCAGTCGATTGCATTCTTCAAAGGTGCTGGTATAGCAAATAGAAGAATATGATTAAGAAATAAATGACTTCTCAGATAAATTACTTCCTCGCCCTTTATCATCGTGTGAATGCTAGGGAAAAACTCAAGCTGACAACGGATGTTGCGTACTTATTTTCCTTCTAAGCAGGAAATGGATCAAAGCACAGTAGACAGCCATGTCAAACTTACTTTCCGACATTGAGGAGTCAGCTCAATTGTAAAGAAATGGACAAGGGTGCGCGGTTGACGAAAACGACACAGGTTCATTCTCCCTATATCGTGGAGCATTATTAAACTTAATGTTTGGGCTATCCATTCTGACTTTAGCTTAGGTCTTACTTGGTCTATGAGATCATTAGGGTATCCATGGCCCTAGATTTACTCACCTAAGGTGGGTACGTTGTAAGAAATACGAAATCTTTCATTTCCACTATTTTTATAGCTCGAAAAATATCAGAAAGATTCATTTGGTCCCATTGGACACAATGAATAGCGCGTAAATTCTGTTTACTTGTAATACTAGTACCCTGCAAACCACGTTGTTGAAGTGGCAAAAGGCGTCCCTAACGAGCATTGGGAGATTAGTATGATGATGTTGTTTGATGGGTAAATTTGAGTCTTTCAGATTTACCGTGGTTTAGTGAGATTGAACGGTGTCGGCAATGTGTAGTCTACCTCAACTTTTGGAGAAGATCACTACCAGACTTATAAATTCAAAATGGGAGTATATAGTTCACTTTAGCGGATATGGATCCAATGAAATAGTATTCAAGAGATAAATGATTTAATATAATTTCTTCCACACACGGATATAATATTTTCAGGAATCAATATCAATGCACTAAGTAGAACCGACATTGACATCGACACCGATATGTGACACGTTGTTTCTCATCATATTATAGACACGCGCACGTGCATCTATATATATATAAGACAGCAAAAAAGGCAAGTTTAACCCAACTATGAACAAGTAAATAACTCAAATAAAGCAGAGAAAAGTGGTTATGACTTACGAGTGACGGAGTAGTTATACTCAGGGGAAGCAAAGAGGATGCTGTCTGCTGCCAGAACCTTCTGGCGAAAAGCCTCGACCACCGGCGGGAACCTGCCGTCGACTTCGAGGTCCGTGTTTATCATCGGAAGCGGCGACACATCGATCATCTCTATTTGCGTCCCCTTCACCGATTCCTCACATATCTCGATCGCTATCACCATCAAAAGGAAAAAGAACGAACACATTCCGGTTAAAGAACTACAGATTTAGCTTTAAGATTTCGAAAATTAGGATTGACTCTGCTTACCGGAACGAATGAGGCCTCGATTGCAAGAAGCTTTTCGAATTGACCCGCAGATTGCCGCGACCTTGATCACTGGGCTAGCGACCCCCGTAGATGCCATCTCTCTCTCTCTCTCTCTCTCTCTCTCTCTCTCTCGGAATTATCTGTGAACGAACATTGGCAGTGAAGAATAAGATAAAGAAGAAGTTGGCCAATTAATGGCGTTTGCGTTTTCTCTCTGTCTTCTCAAAAAGCGGGTGGAGTAAGGAATTTTACAAGCGCGAATGAACGAGAGGCATTGATGTTGACGACAGGCCGCCAGCTGAGTATCTCTGCTTACTGATCGTTCTTTTCGGCTACGTAGAGAGACTCGACAGCTGCAATAGTTTGAGAGCTGGATAATTACCAAATCAGCCTTAAATTTATTGTATGTAGATCAATTCTATCCTAAACATTTTAATTTTGCCAATGTAATGTCAAAACCTTTGTGCGAAATTTCAATATAGTCATTTCAGTCAATTATCGACGAAAATCGCTGACGTAGCGTCTAGTCATTGCTATCCTATGTGGATAACTTTACTCGATATGACGTCCTACATGAACCGCCACACATAATCAATTTTCTTTGGTGATTATGTAGAATAATTGCATTGGAATTTCGCACAAAGATTTAGAACTCCATTAACAAAACATAAAAGTTCATAACTAAATTGACATCTATACAAAAGATTTATAACTAAATTGGTAAATTTTTTGTTTGGAATCTATTGGTGTAGAATTCTAATTATAAGATAAAACACTAAAAATATGAGATGTTTAGATAAAGAATTGACGATTCGAATATTCAATGGCGGTGAATCTTGAAGAAAATGTTAACTAAGTTTCTTGTTTGCTTTTTTGATAAGTAACAAAAGTGGGAAGGGGCAACCGTCAACAGCCTCCTCTGGATATTACCACATGAGTTTTATAGCCACGACGAAATGTTCGGTTTTCACGGTGAGCGAGCCCGGCACAGTTGCCCATCACAGTTAAAATAGTAAAATTGATTTTGGTTCAAGGAGCAAAGTTAAAATTAGATTTTTATTCTAAATTGACATTGACATTTAAGACAAAGGAGAGAACAGATTGAACTCTTGAGGACACGTAGAGTCCAACTTGGAGAAGTTGCTTCTTTGAGCAGAACTTGTAGTTTGAACATGGTTTCCTATTTTACAAGTTGAAGTCGGCGAAAGAGCAAAAGTTCAACTGCAAAAGTTCAACTTTGTTTCTTACATGTTGGAGTTGGCTTACCTCTAGGCGGTGGGGTCTAGGCAGTTACAATTATTATAGATATGCTAGTCTTAAATTTATCGTTATTTTTATTTTTTGCAATCTTTTCTCACGTGCAGAGAAAAGCTTCACTGTGTATTGAAAAGCATACTATTATATACTAAATTATTTTCTATCTTGTGTGCTTGTTGGTCCCTTGCCATTGCTCTCCTTCTCTGTTATGCTCCACTTACAACCTTTTAAACAACCAAAAATAGAGACGGGTAATCTTACGTGATGGCATAACCGAACCTACATCACTGAATAATCAAGGCTTCCTAAGGATGAGAAGTGATTGGGACGTTCAAGCCCGTGATCTAGGGGTCTCAAACTACTTGAGAGTAAGCTCTACATCACTAGACTAACAACCGCGCTGGCTAACTTCATTGTTGTTGTTTATGAGCTCTATTGGCTCCAACAATTTCACTTATCTCATTAGAGAAATAGGAGAATGTTGAATAATGTCTTTTTCTAACTCACTAACATACACTTTATATGGAAATATTACCTCTTTTTGGACCCATTTTATGTATTGTGATTTGACGCATGGACAATTTCTCAACATCTTGTTCATTGGCAACAAAGTATTTGAAAAAGTAGAAATTGGAAGGGAAGGAGAAGCGTGAAGGCAATGTCATTAGTATAGACTCGGTCATGGATTTGACAATTCGATAGGTTTGATTATTCTTACGACCAACTCATGTCAAACTTTTGCATTTGGAGCTAAGCTCGAGCTAATCTGACGAATTTGGACAAATTACCTCTTGAGAGTCTAGCACCTGAAGAACCAACCAGATTTCTTTTTTGTCTAATGAACAGGCTTAGATATGGTGTTCTAGGCTCAACCTTGGTCCTGATCTAGCTGGTAAGTATTTTGCAAATTGTGAAATCGTCCAAAGTTCAGTTCACTAGTAATAACAATTCCTACTCTAGGATAATGACATAAATGATTCTCTACGTTGGCCCAATGTGTAATGTAGTTTATAAACTTTTAATATGTTTAATGCGGTTCATGAACTTTAGCCAAATGTGCGATATATTTCTTGAACTTTTAATTTTGTTCAATACAGTTTCTGAGCTTTTTGTGCATGTTTAATTTAATTTTTGTACTACATGAAAATATTTAATATTGCCATCCATTAATTCAAGTTCAAGAACAATATTGAACATTTTTTTTATATAATCCAAGGATTAAATTAAACATGTACTAAAAGTCCAATAATCACATTGAATAATTTAAAGGTTCATAAACCACATTGCATATTACGCTAAAGTTTAGGAATCGCATCGAATAAATTAAAAATTCAAGGGCTACAATGCAAAATGACCAAAGTTTATGGATCTTTTGTTTCATTTTCCATTAAGAAATTAAGAGACCTTCCATTCAAATTATATATGAGAACTAATTTAACAATTAATTGAATCGAATGTTGAATCTCAAATGTAAATTCATGTTATAAAGGCTAGAAATATTTTAAATGCAAGACCTTGCCAATCCTGAAGCTTGACCAAGCCCCGCGGCCATGGCCGGCTCGACGAAGCTCAACTTCCGCGTCCTTGGTGTAATGATTGGACATTAAAAAGAGAAATAGGTGCATCTTTTTGACACCTATCCCACTTGCATGCTTTGACTAGTCAATACCTGGACCCATGATCGTGAGTTAGCTTACTTTAAACAAGTTATAGGGAGTGCTCTAACAGATTCTCACGGCAAAGAAAGGGAAAAGAGACCGTGCACGGCGAGAAGAAAAGGGGAAAAAGGGCTGTTCTACGTAGATGCGACGGGGACCTCGCTGACTCAGGTTAGCTTCATTTTGTGGCGCCTGATAGGTAATTAAACTCGTTATTTGTCTAATGAGAGTAATTTTCGAAATTAGGTCATAAATTCAAAGTTATGAAAATTTTGAATTGCAAGGTTCGATTTAAGAGTTATTAAGCCACGGAGTTTTTGTGGAATTGATAATTTAGGACATTGAGGAATCATAGGGTTTGGTGGGAATTGATTCTAGCTTATGGTACGCATAATGGATAATATGCATAATGAACATTGATGAATGTTCACTATAAACGAGTTTCTTTGTTGGCACATAGGAGTTGATGGGTCGACAAATAAGTGTAGTTTAGCTAAGTTGTTCACTCAAATAATGTATTACTCAGATATTGATATCGTTTTTCAGTTAATTGATAAGAATATAAGTGTGTGGGCTTTGGTAACCTTTGTAAATTGGTTTTTAACTTTCGCAAGTGAGTTATGCTAACTCTTATTTGAGTTTGTAAACTCATATTTCCAAATCGATATGAACTAGATATACTCTAAGTTATGAAATAATATATTTATTGCATAAAATCTGGATCAAACATTTACTATTGTTTTGTCTATTTGAGATGGTGAGATATATTATAAGGCTTCCTAACGTTGAGAAACGATTTGGGGGTTCAAGCCCATGACCAGAGAGGGGTCCCAAGCCCATGCCCAGAGAGGGCTTGCAAACTACTTGGGAATAAGCTCTATATTATTAGACCAATCACTGTGCTGGTAACTTCATTGTTTGTTGTTAATGAGCCCTATTGTCTCCAACGATTTCACATCTCTCATTAGAGAAAATAGGAGAATGATAAATAATTGATTTCTCTAACTCACTCACTATCGTACACTTTATTTGAAAATAGTACTTCTTTTTCGGTCCTTTTTAAGTATATTTATTGTGATTTTACATATTGACGGTTCCTCCACGTCTTGATCATTTACAATAAAGAATTTGAAAAATGAGAAGTTGTAAGGAAAGGAGAAGCGTGAGTATGATGTGATTTGTGTAGACTCGGTTATGGATTTGACAACTCAATAGGTTTAATCATTCTTACCAAAAACTTAGGTCTCGATCATGGATTTGACAACCCAATATGTTTAATCATTCTTACCAAAAAGTTAGGTCAAAACTTTTGCTTTCGGAGCTAAGGTCGCGTTGATTTGACGGATTTGGACAAATAACCTCTTGAGAATCTCGCACGTTATCTAGCTTGGCTTTTTTTATTTACTTTCTTAAAACCCATGGCACCAATGTGGCTTCTACCAAGCGCAACATTACAAAAGAGTGAAAAGAACGAGGAAAATTAAAAAAAAAAAGATAAAAAACTATAAAAAAAGAAAAGAGAATAAAAAAATAGGAGAAAAATAAAAAAGCTAGACATATTTTAATTGCAAGACTTGCTAGTCACTTAGCTCGACGAAGCTCTGCCGCCATGGCCGAGCTCAACGAAGCTCACCCTTAAACGTCCTTGGAGCTCCAAAAAGCTTTGCCTGCTATTCGTGAGCTCCATATCTCCATCGCTCCATGAGCTCGGTGAATCTCAAGCGGCCATGATCAAGCTCGACGAAGCTCGAGCAACAATGGCGACGAGCTCGAGGAAGCTCCAACTGCCATTTGCAAACTCCAAATCTCCTGCCTCCACGCGCTTGATGAAGCTTGAGTAGCCATGGTCGAGCTCAACGCAACTCGAGCGGCAATGATGGCCTAGAAGCTCCAGATACCATGGCCGCACGCTTCACGAGCTCAACGAAATTCCCCGATCACCTCCCCAAGTTAACTCCATCCGTTACTTTTTTAAGACATGGGGCATCGATCTGGCTTCCATCGAGCATTCATCTGTTACTTTTTTAAGACATGTGACATCGATCTGGCTTCCACTAAGTGTCACATTAGAAAACAGTGAATAATTTAAAAAGCTAAAAAATAGTTACTTTTTTAAAGACATGTGGCATTGTTTTGGCTTCCACCAAAGGTCACGTTAAAAAAAGAGTGAATAATTTAAAAAGCTAAAGAATAAGAAGACAAAAACAATTAAAAAAGGAAGACGAGGATTAAAGAAAAGATAAGAATTAGAAAACTAAAAAAGCTAAAAGAATCTTAAGACAAGACCTTGCCAGTCGCCTAGGTTTGACGAAGCTCAGCCGCCATGGCCGAGTTCGATGAAGCTCAATTTTAACGTCCTCGGAGCTCGAAAAAGCTTGATGAAACTCAAGTGGTCATGGTCGAGCTCCACAAAGCTCGAGCGGCAAAGGTCACAAGCTTGAAGAAGCTCCAACTGCCATCTGCGAGCTCCAGATCTCCTGCCCTCCACCAGCTTGATGAAGCTCGAGCAGCCATGGTCGAGCTCGATGCAACTCGAGTGGCAATGACCGCGTGGAAGCTCCAGCTACCATGGCCGCAAGCTTCACGAGCTCAATGAAATTCCCCTCTCTTCCAAAATCAAACTCCGTGCTTCACCCACTCCCATTCAAAGTTGGTTTTATCGACGATGCAAGCGACCCATAATCCACCGCATTCCTTGAGCAAATTCGCCGAAATCCAGCGCAAAACCGGCGAAGATTCGAGAGACAAGGTCAAGACTAACGTCTCTCGCTGTGAAGACGAAGGACAGAAGAGACCCAAGTTGGAAAAGCCATTGCTTTCAGAACTAGAATCTGGGCAAAAGGAAGAGAGAGAACAAGAAGATGACGGTGATGACGATGACGACAACGGCGGCAGCAACAAGAGTTTGATTTCACGTTCACCTGCATGAACCCGGACAGCTCGCCATTCTTTATGGGCGCTGTCTTCTAGAACGGTCACGCCCGACCCATCAGCTGGTCTTTGACCGGAACCTCCATTTCACCGCCGACAACGGGGCCTGTCGTTGTCGCTGCATTCGCCTCCTAAGGAAGTTCTTCGTGGAAGGGTGTGGCGGTCGGGCTTGGCTCGTTAAATTATAGTTTAATCTCAGTTAATTAAGGTTTGCTTGAAGTTTCAGGGAAAAATTAAGACGCGGGGAAAGATGTTTCGAGCACCGGTTCAACGTTAACAAGCATGTAGGAAAGAGTAAATGATAAAAATAAAAAAAAAAAAAACCACGTTGACTTTTTCATTAATTAAATCAGATGGATTTAATGAAGGGGCTTAATTGCATTAATTTGATAAGTTATAACTTAATTGTACTATATGAAAGTTTTAAAATTCAATTATACTTTTGCGATAAGTTTTAGAAGTTCTTAACCAAATAAACATTGGTAACTAACTCAAATAAGACTTGATGTTGGTAATTTAATTGAAAAAAAGTTTGTAATCACTCTAATTAAGGTTTGCAATTTCTAGAAAGAGGTGGTAAATTTTAAGAGTGTTGTGGCAAACAATACAACTTAGAGGGGATGAATAGATTGATTTATGAAACTTGATAAATATGTGCAGTATTATCAAAATTAAGTTTGATATCTACAAGATATGATATCAAGTGTGGTATGCATTTATCAGATTAATATAAAAATAAGTAAAGACATGTAGAAAATGATACATGCAGATCATTTTAGTGGTTTGGCTTAGACCAAACATAAATCTACTCTCCCAAACTAAGAGTGACCAATTGACTAGAATTCACTTGTAATCTCTTAAACAATTAATTTTAACACGTTTAAATATGATATTCTCTCTCTATGTGACAAGTGATTCCGTCATTCTTGCTCCATTCCTAAAAGTCTGCCTTAGACACCATTTGCAATATTTTGTTCATATAGCCGAGACCCCCGCCAAAAGGAGTTTCAAGCGACCGTTGGGTTGGTCCCCCATGTATGAGTCTCTTCGTCTAGCTTTTTGTATTTGATGCGAGACTTGAGCCGTCACAATTTTTGACGCAAATGATATAATGTTCTCTTTTTCCCAACTCAAAAATATTCTCTAAAAAGTGATTACATATTCTCGGATAGATATTTTATAAGGGACTTATTATATATATCGAGGCATATATCACAAGCCAAAGCTTGAGATCGCAAAACATGCGACGCTTAGGCTCCCTTTGGTTCTTGCTTGGGTGCCAAAGCTTAGCCTTCGCAGATGTATTGCTTAGTACCCTACCTAGATTATAGAGAGAAAAAGGATAGAAGTACACTCCAAGTGGTAAAACTTGATATAGGTGGACACATAAGTACCAAAATTTCCAAAAAATACACTCAAATGTCACTTTTTTTTTTTTTTAACACTTAAGTGCCAATTCTAGTTAGTTTGCCGAAAATCCGATGTCGCGTTATTTCATTAATAAAACTGATTTACGTAGCTCGCCAGAATATCTATTTAGCAATCATGGTTAAAACGACATCATCTTCCATGTTCACTTAAATGCTAGTCATGATTAAAAAATAATTTCTCAAGTGTCAAGTTATGATATAAGTGATCACTTAAGTGCCACTCGTGATTAAAAGTAAATATTTAAGTGTCAAGTTTTATAGAAAGTGATTATTTAAGTGCCAAAAACGACGTCGTTTAGTGTACTCTTAGTGTCTACATGGATACTTTTTTTTAAAACAATTTCCACATTAGTTAAAATTCTCGTTGGAAAAAGCCATGTCAACTGTTTGGCTAGAAATTCTCATCATTGGGACTTAAGTGTTCATTTCTTTTCTAATTTTGGCACTTAAATATACTTTTTGGAAGTTTTGCTACTTATGTGTCCACCCATGCCAAGTGCCAAGTTGGGTGTACTTCTCTCAAAGAAAAAGAGTTTAAAAAGAGAATGTACTTTATTGCTTAAATGTTGGATAATACAGGGGAGAGAATCCCTATTTATACATGAGGCATTCGCATTATTACCGTTAGTCACCCTTTGGTCAAACATTAAAGATCCACCTTTCCCAACTACACCATATCCTACTAAATATAAGACTACCATTTACCCCATTAAATTCAAGAAATATCTTGCATACAAATACACAATTCCCATACCGTCCTTAGAAGTATTCCAAAATCCTCATGAAAATCCTAGAGTCCAAGACACTTCAAGGTTTTCCTATCATCAAGACTATTTCTTTGGCCGGTTGGGTCTTGAAACCTCCAATCCGAGACACATAGCCGTGAGTTATAAGTTATTTTGGAGCCGCGCGGCGACAACCCAATATCTTCATCAAAGAAATCATCAAGAGAAAGCCCATGTCTTAGCCTAGTAACATTTTCAATTGGACTCATTTTCATTTAAAATTTAAACGAATGAGTTATGAGTCAATTATATAATATTAACTGATTCATAGTGCATCTCAACTTGATATGAAACTTTTTTTAGTCTAATATTCTCACACATGGACTTTAACAAGTTAATTGTCACACATTAGGTCAAATCGAAGGTTTTAAAAATTGAGAATGCCAAGTGATATTTGGGCTAAGAGTAATAAGCGTATTTGGAGATTTTTTTTTATATGTTATTCAAAATGGTGAAGTGCCAACGAAAGTAATTTACCATCCGCCTTTACAATATCGAATGTTGCCTCCACCATAGGAAAAAGAGGAGAATCATAAAAAATCAGAGACATGTATTTTAGGCAAAAAGCAGAAGCGAGTTCCAAACGAAAAATTCTTTTTTATCATGACAGAGAGCATCCACTCAATGCATAGGCCAATCTATCCTGCATCATGCCAAACTTATTTGTGCTTGACACATTCTTGATCTCTTATCTGCTAACCCTAGGCCAACAACGGTGATGACGCTAGACTTGGACAGCCACCACGACCAATCACCTTTGCGATCGCCATCGTCGGGGCACCGCTCCATGGACGGTGCTCAGCCACCGGATCCCTCCCTCTCTCTCTCTCTCTCTCTCTCTCTCTCTCTCTCTCTCCACACCATCAGATATAATTAACCAACCTAAAAAAATGATGATATATCTTTTGTCTTCCGTCATAAAGGTGACGAGCGTGATCTCGAGCCCCTCGTGGAGACGATGGCAATGAGGCCACCGAGGTGATGATCGGACATAGAAAAGACGTCAAAGGTTATGGTGCAAGTGGAGTTAACTCCCAAAACACCGGTGATGAATATATAATCCAAAAGTTTCTTAAAGGGCATGCGTGATAATAGATAAGTTGTGACATTCGGATTTTCGCTTGACAAAATGATGAGCTTTGAATGCTTGATAGGCATTGCCATGCCGTCAAGCTCGTCACTGGACCAACACCATCCGCGTCCTCGCCACATCTTGTCAGCCGTGCCAACCCATCATATCCACGGCACCATCACTACTCCAACACCTCAGCCGATCGGGTCACACCACCTCACTCTCGCGACACCCCTTCGCACCTCGTCATCGTCATCCAGCCGCCGCACCCAGCCTTGAACGAGCCATGCCACTCAATTCTCCGTTCACGGCCACGTCTTCACAGCTGGCACATTGTACCACGTTTAGTATTGGTAGTTTGTTTATAAAACAAATGAAGAGGTGCCTTATCCCACATCGAAAAGATGTGAGTGTGCATGTGGACAAGATTTGGTATTAAGTGATGATCATTATTTTTATTTATTGAAAATTTGGATTTATTTCTATAAAAATTAACTATAAATCTTGTTGAAACAGTGCGACTAATCACGAAGAGTTACGGTTTTTTTTATTATTTATTTAATTCCGAATTTTTTATGTCTTTTCAACGTAACCTTTAAGACATACTTGTTCATTTTGCAACCTTTCCCAAAATGTTGCCTTTGTTCTTTTTTGCAACCTTTTGAAGAGTTGCGCTTCTATTCGAAAGACAAAGATAAGTATGTTTGTTTTGAGATCAAACTAACTTCTTCTTTCATTTTTTTTTTCATTTTCTTTCAAAAGAAACTATAGCCATTGTTTCTAAATGTTTCTCATGAGAGATCTTGGAGAAATACTAGAATTGCTATCTAGTATTTTTATTTGAGATTTTGTTGTATCCTGGAGGAAATTTGCCGGTAACCATTAGTAACTTTGTGGGGCAAATAAATCCTTAAAGAAAGTGATATCACACCTCAAAGTTTGACTTGATTATTCTAAAGATCCGAATTCATTGTTTTACTCAATTTGAAGCCATATATTTTCCCAACATTTAGTCACGCAGCAAGAAAACGCGACCAGATTTCCACTACGTCCTCTTCGTGGCTTTCACCGTTTTACTGCTTGCAGCCACCTCTCCATCCAGCTATCAAGAACTTTGGCTGCCAGAGTCAAGAACAAAGACCAGCAGAAGTTGAAAAATGAGAAACGACCACAATATAAATAAAGCAGCCTCTTCAGTTCACCGGAACTTGCTCGCTGCCCTTCAACATCTCTCACCGTCTCTCTTTAATTCCCTTCTCTTTAACGCATGCCACCACCATGCGCCCTCGTTGGCAACGCCTCGGCTCGGCCAACAGCTCGTGTCACTGCCCATCAACTCGGGCGTCACCTTGACTGGAACCACCGAAGTCCCGCCGCAACCTTGGACTCCCGATATCTCGCCAAACCGCTTCCACAGCTTATCTAGGACCAGAGTTAAGTGAACCACTTCCCGTTCATGCTACATAGGTTGATTTACGTACGTCGAGGTCGATTCTTTGAATTTTAGTCGTGTCGGCTGATTTCGTGCTTAATTGTGTTCATCGACAGTTTTGGAATAAATGTGTTGCAAGTATTGTTGAGATTTTAGTACATTGAGTCTATGGATATGTTGTTGGAATACTAGATGGTGAAGTGTGCACCAATTTGAGCTTAATTAACATGAGTCGTGAATGAATCTGAAGTTACGACTACTCTCGGGTCGATTTACTATAGGAAGGAATTTTGCCAATTCTATGATTGTTTTTGTGGTACGAATTTGATAAGGCTTTCTTCACGAAAGTTGTGCGTTATGCCTTTTTCTATGACATACTTTTTTCGAACTTCATACGTGCAAAATATATTTAAAAAATTATGTGGGTTCGAATCTATTTTGATAAACCATTACCAAACCTTTGTTTGATCTCCATTTTCTACATAATTTTCAATAAATAATTTGGACTAGTGTCCTTATGAGAATTTTATACTACATCTTAAATTATAACATGGAATTTTTTCATGATTTTTGGAGTTCAATTAGGCATTTGAAATGCCCTTCCTCGAACTTCTTGTGTCTTGGAATTGTACACTATTTTGACCCAAATTATATAAAATTATTGGGACCCGTACAAGCTTAACTAGGTTTTGAGTTCATCATGAAAAACATTCTTCGGAGTCTCGTCCACGTTGGGTTAAAGTTTCGTAATTTTTGGAACTGAATTACTTGGTGAATGCTCTTGATTTCTATTGACAGGCAAGCTGCCCTTTTTTCTGTCAAATTTGGATAAACTCTTGTTTTGTAACCTGTCTTTTGAACTGGTATTGCCGACTGAATGTTTGTATCACTTCTCTGGTTTACCAAAGATAGTTGGTGGTGGATGCTGAATTGCTCTTGTGCATTTTACTTTGTGGATGTCTTGTTTAAGTTGAATTATGGAATTACTACACCATGAGATAGGTGTGTGATTTGGGATTGCCGTCGGTCCTTGGAATGACAATATCTTAGTGGTAATAGAGATGCCTGGGGGGATAATTAAGTTCTTCCAGATGCTTAGGGCATGTAACATGGTTCCCTAATTGTCCTTGTGATGTTAGATGGGTGTAAGATGCCCAGAAGGTAACAAGGTTTCTCGAAAGATGACGACAGGTAATTCCTAGTGAAGATGATCTTTGGCATTTTTAGATTTAATTTAAGTTTTTTCAAAGGAATGTTTTCTACTTCTTATTCCAATTTTGAGAAAGGCTTTCAAGCAAGTTGATATCATAATGATTTTTTTGTCTTTTCATGTCTGAACTTCCTTGCATATGCAATTATTGACATATATAGTGCATATTAGGTAGTAATTTGCTTGCTGAGTTTTATGCTCACTTTTGGTGGATTATCTTTTTCCAACCCAGTAAATATGCCTCTATGACTTGCGTCCCCTGACCCTCTATGGTGCCTCGATAGATTTCATGTGACACTAGATGGAGTTAAACAACCCCGACTTCCCCAAAGTCACCTTCATTCGAATCATTGCTATACTGATGGTAAATGCTGGCCTCCCATTGGGCCTGGTGTTGATTGTGTTCTTTGCCATCTAAACTCGGGTGGACAGGCATCTAGTGGGACCACTCTCACTCCCGGATGGTAACGGCGATGGAAACAGCGGGGTTGAGTAGGACAAGGACCCGGAGGATGAGGATGGCATTTTTTGGAGAGGCCAAGTAGTGGGACTTGGACTTGTAGGTGGTCATGTAGACAGACGGTATCTTAATTGGAGTAGTATAGTTGATGGACTTTTGGCATAGTCTTGGGTAAGAGCATTTTTTATCCCCAACATATCTAACCTAGATCACCAATAGTATATAAATAAGAGAGAAATGATTTTATATTCCTGCATGCATTCTTTGAATTTCATATGTCTGTGATTATTATTAATCTAAATACGCTTCGTATGTCTTAAAAATGGAAAGAATTGGATAAATACGTTAGTCTTGACGCACAAAAACGTCAGCCTTGACGTGCTGGGACATGTCCGGACGCGCTGAGACGCCAGCCTTGACGTATTGGGACGCCAGCCCTGACGCGTTGAGACGCCACATGAGCATCCCTCTTGAAAAAGGAATTTATTTGAGAGTGCGAATTAAAAGTAATACATGTGTGGCAATTGTTCATACGATAACGGCGCTGTCCAAATTCACAGGACCCCGAGGGCCTCGAGCCAACTGTCCCAGAGTACGAGGTTTTCTCTTTCCTCTGTCTCTCGAGTACAAAACCTCTCTACTCTCCTCATTTGACTGACACGTATCCAATGCCGAGTTCCTCACGCCGCCCGTGAAAGATGGGCCTCTCGGAAGGAGAGTGTCAGCTAAGATCCTACTCGCGCGAGTGTGCATCGACGGGTGAGTGGGAGAATTAACCTTTTATGTCTCGGGTCAATGAACTGACCGTTCTTTTGGGTGAAGGGAATCTACCCAATCTTCGGGGTTTCCCTTTTAAATTAATAGGCGCATGCTTCGTATTCTTAAGCTAGAATCATAAATTTCATGGGCCCGGTTCCGGCCACAAAGTATGTGAAGCATCTTGATGCGTGAAACCCCATGCGCCAAAGTACAGTCATAGATCTGACAAACAGAGAGGGCAAAAAACCCTGAGCGCTGAAAGAGGAAGGGCAGTTGAAAATGGGAAGAGGAAAGATCGTGATAAAAAGAATCGATGATTCCACAAGCAGGCAAGTCACTTTCTCGAAGAGAAGGAAAGGGTTACTCAAGAAGGCAAAGGAGCTTGCCATACTCTGCGACGCCGAGGTGGGAGTTATCGTCTTCTCTTGTACTGCAAAGCTTTACGACTTTGCAAGCTCTAGGTTAGATCTCTTCCTCGTCTTTCCTTCCCTCAAACTCATTATCTTCTATTCTATGCTGAACATTTTTCCTTGACTATTTTCTGTTGGCTTCAGTTCCTTTCCTCAAACTCATTCTCTTCTATTCTATGCAAGCTCTAGATTAATTTCTTGCAATGATAACCAAAAATATATTGCAATAGATCCTCACCAAAACATAAACAGACGGTGATAACAAAAGTACATAATTTCAGGATGAGTATGTTAATATTGGGTAGTGAAACATTGACATAGATAGACTCTCTTCTAGTCAAAACCCTGAATTCCCAACGTGATACTTCCAAAACTATACAAGAATATCTAATTTGTACAAAACCAACTTTATTTTTTAGTTCGGTGTCCCCCTGGAATAATTTATATTTGAGCCCTAATTAATTTCATGCTATGTTGCTAAATGAGGTTAGAATAGCATGTAAACAACAAGAAAATTAAGATTTAGTCTATATATCAAATTCATTAAAAGGTTTGCATTTCATGAGTTGTTTTTCAATAGGGCAAAGGTATGAAAAAATTAATGTCTCCAACAGAAGCATAAGATGCTTTTGTTTGTCTTCACTGTAATTTGGCACGCATGCACGATGCTAATAACACTATTAAGGGAGAGATCACCTTTTGGTGTCTCTCACTACTTTTCAAGTTTAATTTTTATTTTTAACCGGATAAACATAAGCAAAAATTTTAAAAAAAATAAAAATCTCCGGTCTCTTTTGTATATGACCGCCTTCCCCTTCTTCACTTGTTAACTTATCTTTGTATGGAAATTGTCATTCCTTAACTCAAACCATCTCTCTCCATTAATTGTGCTTTCGACGTCACATTTCAAAAAAAGCATTTTTTTTTCAAAATATTAGCTCTATATAGAGATTATTAGTGTGGTAAAAAGCGGCGGCATATAAAGACGAGTGATGTGCCATGAAGCCACTCATAATGCGAATTGCGTGCTATGACTTCTTATAAAAAAAAAAAAAACTATAGACATAATGATAGAAATACAAACCCCTTAACTTTATCATCAATATAACTCCTAATCAGCATGAAATGCCAAAGCAAATTGTTTTGTTTTTATAAAGTGTGCTATGTGGAGAGACCACATTCAAGCTTTATCCAATAGTTGTATTGTTGTTGTTGTTGTTTAGCCTTTTCTAATGACATTAGAATTTATAAAATTGATGGATTTTATTTCATAATCTGTAAATTTAGATTCTAAAAGATAGTATATATTTTTTTAAAATAGGATGACTAGAATTTGGTTTTACATGATTCCCTTTAAGCGAGTGATACTATTTCATATACCAATTTTTCAGAATGAGATGGAAATTATGAACGCATGATACATAACTCTTTCATTGATTTTATTAGTTTCATATGACATTTCTTATATGAATATATGAGGTTAGGAATCTATATGATCGTACCATGTGTTGGATGTCAATAATCACCATGTTCAACAATTAAACGCTATGGAAAATAAATAAAATTTTAGTTTTGTTACACTGAAACAGAACACTACGCAAGCACAACATTAACTTTCAATGATAACTAATATATTTATATAAGCATGGTCATCATCTGAATTGAAAAAGTTCGTCCGAAGATTAGCTCCTGTCAATTCACGCTCGATATCAGCCATTTCTATCTATGAAAAATAATTATTTGATTTTTATAAAGAAAGATTAGTAAACTAAGGTTTCTTTTCATGAAAACATATCCTAAGTGACAAAGTTGGAAACATAGAATGCTGAAAGGGTAAAACATAACTAAAATAGTTTTTGGATCGAGGGAGTTTACTTGTGGGATCGATAGATTTGATACTATTTCGAAAAGGTCAAAGGTAGGGATTTATTTTGCTGTTTACGTTAATGCTAACCGATCTAAAGTTCAAGCTATTAAGTAAGGCGTGGTTGAATTTTCCAACGCAATGACATTCCACCTGTGCATAAGCTAAATTTACCTTGATATTAAATCATGGAAATTGATAATCAAAGAGGAAAATAAACGGTATGGAGATGTCAAAATACATGGCTTATTGCTTTGTTACCAGTCGAAAATCAAATCCGATAAAATTGGCCCTATGTTAATGTATATGTATCATTTTATGTAGTTGGGGATGTAAACACGGTAAAGAGAACAAGAAAACAAGGCTAGAATGAGAAAAACTGAAGCTACCACAGCAATTTGATATTCTAGGGTTTAGAGAAAAAGAAAATGACTTAGACCCCATTTTTTGTTTAGTGGAAAATGAATGATTTTAAAAATATTTTTCTAAAAATGATCTTTTACATTGTTTGTAAAATGAATAAATAAAAAATATTTTCATAATCCAAGAACATGTTTAGACATAAATTATTATCGATAATAAAAATATTTTTTATTGACTAACTATTTCAAGCACCTTTAGAGTTTTTCGGTAGTTCACTAACTTCATCTTCAACTGTAGCAACCTTTTTGTCAAAGCTAGGGGTGATCGGTTCTAAGGTGGGTAAGTTCCATACTTGGAACGTGGAACCTACAATGTTATAATTGGTTTCTCGTTTTTGGACCCTATAACTTACCATGTTTGGTTGAACCAGTTTTGAAACCTACCTTGTTTATTCCGGTCCAGACTTAGGGTCAACCCAAGAACCTATTTTCTTTCTTTCTTTCTTTTTTCCTTTTTCTGGTTTAATTTTTGTAGCGAAATCATGAGGTTATGAGTAACAAAATGATATAAAGTAAAAGATGAACAACATAAATCCTTATCCACCAAAAACAATAACCCATAAGATGAATAAGTAATCATGTACTATTATAAATAATAAACAGTTCAAACACGTAACATGAAACACAAATTATAAAACTCCATTCTCCATTCATATATATAAATTTAGGGGAAGAGGAAAGATTGGTGAGAAGTTCCGAAAAAAGATAAAATACGAAGGAGTGCTGATATTAGAATTTAGGGGAAAAAGAAATTAGGGTTTTAGCTTTTAGTTTATAAATCTAGTTCCAAAACCAGTTCCAAAACAGGGTGGTCTAATCCGGTTCTTAGGTGGGTATTCACTTAGAACCTATTCCTAGACCAATTATAACCTGTTCCCAAAATTTGGAACCTATTCTCGAAACAGTTCCAACGGGAATTGGTTCCCGAACTTGTTTCTCGGCTGATCTGATTTTCTGATTTGGTTCCTCAGTAGAATTGGTTTGGTTGCTCACCCCTAATCAAAGCGCTCAAGACCATGTGAATCAGAAACATTCTAATTAGGCTAGTCTGTAACTCGAATTGTACCTCTGCAAGATAAGCAAAGCTTTTCTTCAACACTATAAAAGGTCCAAACTTCATCGACTTAAGTTTGTCATGTTCGCTTCATATGAACATGTACCGAGTGTCCCTCCTAAAAATTGTTTTAGCCTTTACTGCTGCTATTACCTCCTCATAGACCATTTGAATATGTTCTGCAAAGCCTTATCATCATCGCTTACTCTAGCCTCTTGTGAAAAATAGAACAAGATCAAGCAGACGACGAGGATTGACCAAAGTATATGCTTCCACTAGGGTCTTCTTTATGCTTCCATTCACTAACTTGTAGGCAAATTACGCCTGAGCAAATGATCCCAACTCTTCATTTTTTTTCCCAATGATAAACCCCATCATATTACCAGAGCTTTTGTTGACCATTTCTGTCTAAACTAAATGCTGAATCTCCTCCATGAAGTCCAACATTGGCCTATGAGTTTCCCATGTTTATCAGCGAGTCAGAATACCATGTGGCCTCTCAACTTCTGAAAAGAACAACTCAACGTCATCTGTCAGGGAATGAAGAAAGAGAATCAAAGCCTCTGTTGGCTATGGAAGTCCTGACATGAAATCCACTATCAAATGAATCAAACGTGCTTCTGGTATTGCTGAATGCAGGTATTAAACTGTGTTTGAGTGTTCCTCCCAAATTGACAAGACAAATACTCTCACCAGGTCTTGGTACATCGGCCAAAATGACAATCTGGCCATCAGTTTAATGGTTTTATCCTTGTCCAAATGTCTTAACTTCAAATAAACAATCACCATGCAACCTAGTGACCATAAGGATCAATGGGTAACTCATTTTTTAGCTCTTCAAACCTTATAACACGAGTGCTCAACATACTTAAAAATGGGGATCTCTTGCTCAACTCAACGCCTCTACCAGTACATTAGATTCTCCCCATTTGAGATTCAATGAAATGTTGAATTAATTTGAAAATGATCTCCATTCCACATGTTTTTCAGTAACCTTCTTCTTGGAATTTCAGTATCCAAAAAAGTTCAACAGTCCCCTGAAATGACAGGCCTTGATGGGTACAACCATAGTGAAAATCCACAAGTCTCACACTTCAATGGTGATTTTAGTAATAATGGTAACAACTTTCAATAGATATTTCAAGAGTCGACGAGGATTTTGGAGTTGACAGGAGGGACTTGTGCATTTGCACTATGCAGATAAACCTCAAGTTGTTTGTGCATTCATTTACAATTTTAGAAGTAATACCACATAAAGTACTACAACAATGAAATATATAAGTAAATCTATAAAGTTCAATTTCGCAGCATGCAGTCGGTGCTACAACGTTACAGGGAGTTAAGGGAGGAAGGCCACCAACTACTTAATCCAGCTTCAGAAATCATGGTAAGAATCTGAAACGACCTCCTCTTTTTTCTAGTTTTCATGGAAGCTATAGATGTCTTTCACTTTCAAAGGACTCATTTTATGCAAAAATGGCATCAGCATCCTCTGAAAACTTGGTCATTCCATTAGCAATTAAACACTCTAGCTGTAAAAGTGCACCTGCATAATACCACGCTTCACTGTCATAATGTCTCACTTTATCATTTTAACAAGCAAAAAATGCATGAGAAATATTTTACCTAATGTGAACATGTTTTGGCAGTAAAACTAAAGATTAGCTGCATATAAAACTTTGACTATCCCAGAAAGTGGCAAGAAAGTTTTTGTGTAATGTAGCCTAAAATAAATCTTTCCTTTGAAGAATATAGCAACTAATGTAGCCAAAAAATGACATTTGCGGCAACAATTGGAGATATAACAGTCCAGTCCTTACAAATAGTTCCACAAAAGCTAAACATAGTATTGTTGTTTAAAATGTGCTTAACCAAGTATACTACCAAATAAGATCTCTATAGCTAAACATAGTATTGTTGTTTAAAATGTGTTTAACCACAAAATCTACCAAATAAGATCTCAATCTACCTTTTGCTATTCGATGAAGGAGTGATTTAACATTTAATTACTCTAATACTCGCCCTCACTCCTTGGCTGGACTCTAGCGTGGAAATATATAATTTGGGAAGTAAATAGGAGCTAGAGAGATTTGAACTCATAATCTCCTACTTTGATACCATGTGAAAATTTGTGGAATCATTGTCAATTGTTTTAAAAGTTTAAGCTATTAGATAAATATGTGGTTTAATGTTTAATTACTTTAACACTCCCCATCGCTTGTAAGTTGGACTTTAGCCTAAGCTTAATATATAATTTGGGTGGCAAATAGAGTTTGAAGAGATTTGAATTTAGGACCTCCTGCTCTAATATCATGTGAGAATTTATGGAATCACTGACAACTATTCTAAAAGCTTAAACTATTAGATGAAGGTGTAAAAATAATTGATTACTCTAACAACCGAAATTATTTTTTTAACCCTAGGCCTATTTAATAAACATGGAGTCTGAACGTTAGGATTGAAGGGAATTGGATTAACTCACTTGAAAGTCATTATTCAAGCTGAGAAACTTCGGGCAGGATTCTTCACCAACTAATCAGTGCATAATGATGACATCCCCATAATGCATGGCTTCAAGACTAGATATCTAACCGAATACAAACAAGAAAAATATACAAAAAATAGACTGCAAGAGCAGTGCAGCAGGGGTCATCAGAGAATGTCGAAGACCCTACTTGCCGCAAATGCTTCCCTGATCAAACACCAAATTCAATTTGGTAGAAACTGTTATAGTTAATTTAATCAGCACTCAATGAAAAAAACTCACTTCCGTATGCTTTCATAATAGCTCACCACCTCCAATGGAATCTCCAAAACTTTTACTTAGTAGTAAAATAGCCATAAAGCATCCATTAGAAATATATCATAGGCAGGTTCTTACCTTCCAGATCCCGGCTGCAGTTGTACTAGTCTACTTGGTCCTAGGATCACCTGTTCCATCAGTCCTCATCAGTCATCATGGCCATTGAAATCCATGTAACGCTTTCAGAACTATCCCATTGTTAAACATGCACCACACCAATGCCTTCCCGTTCATCAACTTTTCTGTTTTGCTACTTCTATGATGTTCCCAGCATTGCCAAAGAGAAGTCACAAGCTTAAGACAGCAGCTACAGCAACTGCAAGAGCGTTACAGGTACAGTAATTTTCCTCTTGGTCTTGAGTTTTTGGAGAAATGTACATGAATCGTGTAGAAGTGGATTTCCACAAGGATTGAGCACTCTTCCAATTATCTCACTGAATAATATTTTAGTATGCTTACCCGACTTAGAATTTCTATTCCAACTGTTAGCATTTGTTAAAATTATCATCTTGTAGATTGAGGAATATCAAGAATCAGTTTTCAAAAAGTGCATATCTCCATGGTGTCGAAGAATTCATATAATTAACTCCACTTAGAGCCAAAAAAAAAAAAAAAGTCTGTTGTTTGTAATGTATCAGCCAATTACCCTCATGTAATGTCTAGTCTAGGAAAATACGTCCGCAGTTTATCGATGTCCAATGATATATATATGTCATCTTGTCAATCATGTGCATTGAGAATCCTTGCATAGAGCTGGTGAAACCGTGGGCAAATAGTGCAACACAGCAATTATTTCATAACCAAAGAAGGCAACTACTTCTCTTATAATCATTAAGCATAATCACTCAGCCAAGCATACTCTATCTACTTGGTGTCAATGTTTCAGGAGAGCTACTAATGACCAGGCGGAGGTAGCATAAAGTATTGTTTGTTGCAATCTAATGGATCTTCTTTGTCCGTGAACAACGTGTTCGTCAATTAGGCCCAACAAGTTTTTTATTGGGAGACGGGACAATAAATTCAGGGATTATTTTTCAAACTATCACATTAGGGGTGTACTTCTATTTATTTTGGATGAGCTGCCAGGACAAAGAAATCCGGAAACTATCACATTTTGAGTATACTTTCTGAAATATTTTGGCTGAGCTGCCAGAAAATAGAAATTCAGAATGTTTCCTCGAGTTTCAACAATCTTGGGAAGCTAGACTGGGTCCAAAACTTTAAAAATGACTAATTTCATTGATAAAATCAGCAAAGTCGTTTCAGAATTGCTAAAGCAACTCATCATGACAGCTTCTAGATTTGGTAATGTGGCAAATTATACATTAGAAGAATGTCTATTCACTTAACTAATGGATTGGAAAGTATTGGATGCCTCGTGATATGATATGCTATCAGAATGTCAAGCATCAAGAGACATGAGAAGGTCTTCAAACTGAGTCAAGAAATAGATAAGTTTTTGAGTCTAGGCATGATATTGTCTCTTCAATCTGACGCATGCAGGCAATTGATGGGAGAACAACTCTCTGGCCTCAGTGTCAAAGATCTGCATAATCTAGAAAAACAACTGGAGATGAGCCTAGAGGGTGTCCGTGCCAAAAAGGTACTAGCTGAATATCTGCCTCAAACTGTCAAACTTTGTTTCTGTATTATTACCAAATCCAGCAAAAGACACATCACTTCCTCAATATATGCAAGGAATAATTCTGGTAATTCTTTCTCTGCAGAAGCAAATTTTCTCTGACGAGATGGAAGAGCTGAGCCTTAAGGTTTTCACAAAACTGGCGACTTCATTTCAATGGTATGGTTATCAACCATCAAGTGACTCACAAAAGCTTAATTCATTCCAGGGAAATGCGATGCATCAGGAAAACATAGAGCTGCATCAGAAGATAAATCTCCTCCTACAGGAAAATAATGCATTGAGAAAGAAGGTATTAGTTCAGATGACAAGTGCATCTATTACATCTACTTAAACCAGAATCAAATCATTACTCATCTGTTATTTTACTGACAAATTTCCTAATCCATAGATTCACAAAGCAAGGGATGTCAGTGAAGGTAACCAATATTCCCATGAACCATTGGACAGGGCCATAGTACATGATGTGTTTGCACCTTCAAACCTCCGGCTAAGCCAGCCACAGCCTCTGAGTAAAGAAGCCCGTCTAGAAGCAACCCATCTGGGGTAAATTTTCCAACTCAATTATTTTGAAGATTATATTTTATATCAAGGTTATTTTTGTCCCACAAAAGATCTAATTAAGCACTGTGAACCAGATTGCGACTGCATTAGCACCAGTTGGACAGTGGATGGTTATCAACCGTATTGTCTTGGAAGCTAGCAGACAGTCTAAAAGCTCAAGCTCCTACAAGTGTTGAGTTCATTCCAGACAACAATAAATAATAAAAGCAAGACAATATGCCAGAAGGTACTCACCACCATTGGCTAAGTTGTCCTGTTCGTTCTAACCGATATCTGTTAGAAGGTTTACACTGCCAATTCTACTCTAAAAAATCATAGTCTTGATCACTGCTTTTCTTCCAGAGGTGTGCCCTCTACAGTTTCTAAACAATTTAAAAATATTTGCAAACTTTCGTAGATTATAGTTTGAAACCCGCACATTATGTGCATGAGATGGGGTCCAAAAGGATGCACTTCTCTATTGCTATGTGACTTATAAACACAAAGAATGAAGAGATACGGAAAGAATATAATGCATCGGAGAGTTTGTTCAGCTTCCTTTTGTGACAAAGTATGTGCAATCTTCATAGATAATTTGCAACCATAAATGAACAGTCGGTTAGCCTCGCACAGTCGGTAAGCACAGAGGAGAAGCTGCTTAAAATTGAAAATTCAAGCCAGCACAACAATTTTGAACATCCCTTCGGTCGTAATGCAGTGGATAGGACGAAACATAGCGTGCAAGTCAACCAACATGTGCACTGCTCATTCCCTGTCAACAACAAATACATCCAGCTCTTTCAAAGCCATATTACATACAGAGCAAGTATGCGACCATCCGCATGAACTTTACTTTTCATGTCCTGACTCGATTGATTTCCGCGTTCCTTACCCTTTTAGGAGTCTTCATCTAAATTACCTTCATTTGACATGAAGAACAACACTCTTAAGCCTCTAAGCGTCACACAGACCACCCAATTAGGATAATTAGGAATCTATTTTCCATGCAGCTGCAATTCCTAATACGAAGTCATCGCTGGACTAGCCATGAATTATTTCTTTCTTCAGTGATCCCACCATGTTAACACAGCTACATCTTCGGGATATCTTCTTTGCGAACTAAGATGGCAAGACCAAATACATTTTTTTCACTATTTTCGGCCACATGTATGCAAGGAATTCTTGTGGGAGAAAAAGAGGGTGATGGGTCGTTAGAGAGAAAAAGCTATTGTAAATTAAGTCGGATCACAATCAATCGCAGCGGAATTACAACTGTCAGAATTGCATAATGCAGAATGTAAATAACACCACAGATGAGAAAAAAAAAACGACACACCCGAAAGTTTTTGTGGAAAACCTAAGATGGGAAAAATCACGGGAAGCTAATCTAGGCTATAATCAAAGGGTTACAATTAACACTCCGACGATGTTTATCTCACAATAAGTCCTCACAACTGTCACAAAACACATCATCTCTTAAAAACTCTTAAGAACTCTCGTGTTTACTCACATTGTTAAAGACTTTTGCAATCTCTCTGAAGTATTTTCTGGTGCTCTTTAAATTTCCATCCAATCCTTCTATTTAGAGTGGTAGACCTCCACCCAAATTAGGAATCTTGCTTGATTGGTAATCACCTCCTAGTTAGAAACTTTCCCGATTTATTGAATTCCTCTAATTTAGTCATTCTCTAGAATTATATTATGGCATTCTTCCTTTTTTTTCCTTCTTTTTTTTTTTTTCATGTCCTACCATAATTAAGACTGCCTTCCTATTATGTAATCTTGATAAGCAATCTTCAGGAGATTCCAAATTGACTCCCGAACATGTTGGGCTGCTCCCAACAAATCTCCTCCAAGCCCATCATGGAGGGTATTAAATATTCTTATCACTTCGATAAGCCGGCCTCCTTCCTACACAATTTTAGTTTCTCCATAGGTAGAGACTTTGTCAACATATAGGCACCTTTTTTGTTCATGTGAATCTTCTAAAGCATCAATTGCTTCTTTTCCAACACTTCTCGTATCTAATGGTGCCTAATATTAATATGCTCCGTCCCCAAATGAAATGTTGAACTTTTATTGAGATGAATAGCGCTTTGGCTATAGCAATGCACAACATACTCATCTTGTTTGTAGCCCAACTCTTGCAAAAATCTCTTCATTTATAACATCTCTTTGCTAGCTTCAGTGGCAGCTATGTATTCAGCCTTTGTTGTGAATAGTGCAACACACTTTTACAATCTTGATTGCCAAAAGACAACAAAAGTCATTAAATAATCAGACATAGATCACCTAGAATCTACATCTCCCACAATGTCTGCATCGGTGAACCCCTTGGGTATCATTTTTTCATCACCAAAACACAAACACAAACTACATGCACCTTAAAGATACCTAAGTATTCTCTTGACAACCTCCCAATGTTGTTTATTGAGATTTGACATGTATCGACTAACAATTCCAATAGCACACTCAATATCTAGTTGTGTGCACACCATTGCATACATGAAACTTTCAACAGCAGAGGTATAATGAGTTTTCATCATCTCTTCCTTCTCCCTTGAACTCGAGGGACATTGCATCGTGCTTAGATGAAAATGACTAGCCAAAGGTGAGCTGGCTGCTTTGACGTTGCTCATGTTGAATCTTTGCACAACTTTCTATACATATCTCTCTTGGGATAATCATAATTTCCATAAGCTCTATCGCACGATATCCTCATCCCAAGTATTTACATTGCTGGTCCAAGGTTCTTCATGGCAAATTTTTTACTCAACTCCTCCTTGAGTTTTATGATTTTTCCAACATCATGCCCCACAATTAACATATCATCAATGAATAATAAAAGAATCACACAATGATCTCCCGTCGTCTTCTTGTATTCATTCATCTCCATGAATGAATCAAACTTCTTGAACCATTGCCTTGGAGCTTGTTTGAGCCCATGGAGACTCTTTTTCAACCTATATACAAGATTTTCCTTACCTTTGGTGACAAAACCATGGGGCTGCTCCATATATATATATATCTCCTTATCAAGATCACCATGTAAGAATGTCGTTTTAATGTCAAGTTGTTTGACTTCCAAGTTCAAGGTTACTATCAAATCAAAAACTACTTGAATAGATGACATATTTATAACAAGAGAGAAAATCTCCTAATAATAAACTCCCTTCTGCTAACTGAAACCATTCACCACCAATCTTGCATTGTAACCGACTCTTTGGTAGCTTCACCAAATTATAGGTATGATTATCACGCAAGGATTGTATCTCTTCTTGCATTATCTTCATCCATTCATTCTTGTGGGTATCAATTTCCACTTCTTGGAAATTCTCTGATTCTCCTCCACCAGTGAGAAGCACATACTCATTTGAAGAGGATTTTATGTTAGGTTGCCTCTCTTATTGATCTCCTTGGTTGCTCTTGAGGAACATCATCAACATCAATTTTTTCCTCCTTAACCTCATTATCAACAATTGTTTTTCTACCATCTTCATTATCAGTCTTGACCTCAACTCATTCGGCAGCCTCATCATTAGCTACAATCTTAGTTTGTGCTTGTTGACCCAAATCATTCTCGGCATCTTCATGTGCTCCCTCACCAATAGAATTTTCTAATGAGCCTAAGGGCTCCAAGTCTATTAATTCTTTCTCCACACTTTGAGATTCTTCATGGTTCTTGAGGTCTTTGATAGTTTGATCTTCAAGGAACACCACATCTTGGCTTTTGAACACCTTCTTGCTTTCAGGATCCCACAATTTGTAGCCAAAATCCTTGTGAGCATGTCCCAAGAATATGTATTCCTTGGCTTTTCCATCATGCTTGATTCATTCATCTCTTGATATGTGTGCAAATGTCTTGCAATCAAACACTCTCACGTGACTATAAAATGAACTCTTACTATTATATACACTTTGTGGTGTCTCTCCCTTGAGTGGAATCGAAGGTGATAAATTTATCAAGTCCATCGCCGTCCTCATTGCCACCCCCTAAAATGAGTTTGGCAACTTCGCATGGAAGAGCATACACCTTATTCTCTCACATATTGTCCAATTCATCCTCTTGACAATGCCATCATGTTGTGGTGTCTTAGGCACTATTTTCTCGAGCCTTATGCCATGAACTCTACAGTAATCCTCAAATGGCCCTAGGTATTCCCCGTCATTGTCAGTCCTCACACACTTCAATTTTCTGTTAGTCTCCCTTTCTAGTTTTACATGTAAATCCTTGAAGGTATCAAGAACTTGATCCTTCATCTTCAATGCGGTGGGCCACACCTTCCTTGAGAAGTCATCTAATAAGGTAACATAATAAGAAGCACCATGAGTAGTTCTCGAAATCATAACACAAACACCAGTACGTAACAAATCAAGTCGATTGGCTTTTGTCATTTGTAAAATAGATTTAACGGCAACTCTATTATTTTTTCCTACAATGCAGTCTTCACAGGGTTTATATAGGTACCTTCTATTTTTGGGAGTGAATTCTTTGATGTGAGAACCTTCATTCCATTCTCACCCATATGTCCAAGCCTTTTGTGCCAAAACTTGGTTGATATCTCCCTCACTACATTAACATCTCTGCCACATAGTTTTACTTGTATAGAGTGATACGTTTTTTACTCCTCTTGCTACCACCAAGCTGCCCTTGGTTACTTTCACCGAAGTGACTCACATAATCGTCATCATCTAGCTTTCCTACGGAGATAAGGTTAAGGCAAATATAAGGGACATGTCTTAGCTCTTTCAAGATCAGCTTGCATCCATTGTTGGTCTCGATCATAACATTTCCTATGCCAACAATCTTCGATGAGCCATCATTACCCATCTTCACGAGACCGAAGTCTCTAGCTGTATATGAAGAGAAAATTTCTCTCTTGGGGATTACATGAAAGGAGGCTCCATAATCAACTAGCCAAGTGATGTCTTGGCATGTTAAGTTGATGCTTTGATCAATACGGATAATTATCATGTCTTCATAAACTATGGTGACATTTGCAACCGATGCTTCAACTTTCTTTTTGGCTGCCTTTAATCGATAATCTTTAATGAGATGTTCAGTTTTTCCATAATGAAAACAAGCTCTCTTCTCAACCCTTGGCCTTAACGTTGAATGACCTTTAGGTCCATGACTTTTACTTCTCCCACGATCTACTTTCTTCTCTTGTTTATTGATAAGAAGAGTTCTTACACCATGGTCATGGTACTTTTCATCCTTGCACCTTTGCTTTTCACTTAACAATCTGTTCTTCACTAACTCCACAGTCAATGCTCCATCAAGTGTGGAATTATGCATAAACACAATTAAGGTGTCCAGCTTTTTGGCATAAAACCTGTTAGGAAGTGTGTATGCAATTTTGGAGTGATCATCCTCTCCATTGCATTGATTTGGTTAACTAGATCTCATATAGTGCCCATGTATTTAGAGACACTCATTCCATCTTCGTACTCCATACACGACACCTTCTTTATTAGGCTTGCTATGTTTTAAGATGTATTCATTGTGTATGTCCACTCCAGATTTCTCCACATGTCATAAGTGTTGTCTTCTTGAATGAAGTTTTTAAAGATGCTTTGATCGAGCCACCTTCTAATGGTGCCAACACATCTTTTGTTGAGGATAGTCTCCTCCTCCTCCTCCTCCTCCTCTACTACTATTATCGGGGCTTTTGAGGAATCATTTTTTTCCTCTCCAGCTTTTGCTGAATTAAAAAATATGATGCCAAAGTCTTTATTGTGCCCTTTAGGGGCATTCTTGTCTTGATTGGCCTTTGCAAGCCTTTGATATAGAAATGATCCTCCATCTTGCACCTCCATATTACATAATTTGTAGCTATGAGCATAATCATGTTGACCTTGTCTTTTGATATCTTTTACAATCTAGCTCTGATACCACTTGTTATAAATTAAGTTAGAATGAAATCAATTGCAACAAATTTCTAACTATTAGAATTGCGCAATATGCAAAACGTAAATAGCATAGCAAATGAGAGAAAAGAAGAACGACATAACAGAAATTTTTTTGTGGAAAACTCAAGATGGGAAAAACCACAAGACGTTAATCCAAAAACCCTCCACTATAATCAAAGGATTATAATTAACACTCCAATGATGTTTCTCTCACAATAAATCCCCACAATTGTCACAATACATATCCTCCATTGAAAAAATCTCAAGAACTCTCATGTTTACTCACGTTGTTGAAGACTCCTGTGATCTCTTTGGACTATTTTCAAGTGTTCTTTAAATCTCCATCCAATCCTTCTATTGATAGTGGTAGACCTCCATGCAAATTAGGAATCTTGACTAATTGGTAATCACCTTTCAATTAGAAACTTTCCTGATTTATTGAATTCCTCTAATTTAGGCATTCCCCATAATTATATCCTGGTATTCTTCCTAAATAAGACTAATTCTTATTTAGATTTATTCATTTTCATCATCCTTTTAAAATAAAACTCCATTCCTATTATGTAATCTTGATGAGCAATCTTTGGGATATTCCAAATTGACTCTCGAACATGTTGGGTTGCTCCCAACAAGAGTCAACCATCATAGCACTAAGCAACTTGATCAATCTTTGTGCACAATCTACATTGTAGAGCAATGAAGTAACCATTTCAAATTGCAACAACAGTGGTCTTGGGGTGATATTCTACTGATGATGAGAGAAAACCGTCAACATAACAAGCGACGAACTTGATGGACTTACTCTTGAACGATGCTTGTGTGACATCCTCAATTTGATCCCTATCTAAGGAATAGAATTACGACGATAATCAACAAATTATGGAAAAAGCAAGGGATGACCACCTTAGGATAAAAATCCAATTTTACATCGGTGGACCGTGAATTTTTGAAAAAGTGGAAACGAGCCATGAACAAGGAGTCACGAGGGCCCAAGCTCAAACGGGCCCACTGACCCTTACGCCAATCATGGACGGCCCAAGTGGACCCATCAAGGCCAACCAAGCCCAACTTGGTCTTTTGGAAACTTGTACATTAATTACCCATGTGCATGAATAGTATTTTATACTATAATTTGATTAAATCCATAAATTACCTCTTCTAGAAGCTTGTTGGCTTAATGAGACAAGGATTGTTGTTTTCTAAGGAAGGGTAGGTGACCTGTTGAAGAAGGAAAAGGAAGAGACCAAATTAGTTAACTTCCTTAGTTCATTCCTAAATAGAGCACATGCTTGAAATCTAACATTAAATGAAGAGTGGATTGGAAGATTTCAAGAGCTCTCGGTGGCCATTCAAAGGACTTGGCCAAGAGAAATTTAGGGGATTTTGTACTAAGCTTATTAAGGATGTGAGGAAACTTGAAAGAGAAGCTCCTTTCTCTCATTTATTTCTCTCTCTTTCCCCCTTCATCAATCGACCTCTCTCTCTCTCTCTCTCTCTCTCTCTCTCTCTCTCTTTCCTTCTCTCTCTCTCCATTACATCACCATTTTTGCCACTACACCACCATTGCCCACTGTTGCCTTTGCAATTGCCGTCCTCATGGCAATCCAGTTGTTGCGACGCGATCTCGCCGCCATCCCTCACGAGGAAAGGAAAGGGAAAGGTTGAATTTAGGAGTACTTGACCACGAAAGTTTCCTCACAGTCCTCAACCATAGGGATGTCATCACCTCACATCCCAGACGAACGTCGTGTGAGTTTACTTAATCATAATCATGAGTTCTCCCAAACTCATACCCGCGTAATAGCGTAGAGTTGCCCACAATATGTCTTGATCGACGGTTTTAAGGTAAAAAATCCAGACGTAAAGGTGAGTTTAGAGGTACCTTTACCATGAAAACTCTCTCGATAGGATGCTTCACCCATAAGGATGGCATCACTTCATCCTTTAAGGATACTGCTAATATCGAGTATGCTAAACTATAGTGAGTTTTATCAAGACCCATACCCCACATGATGAGTTCATTTATAATATTTAGTTGTTTAAGACAACCTAGAAATAAGACAGGAGTTGCCACTAGCCTCATCTTTAGGGGTCAGCTAGAAAAACCAATCGAGGGTCGGAGTGTTCCCTTGATTCTTACGCAACTAAATATCTAGATTTGGGGACTTAATTATGTCAATATTTCTATTATTGTCATTTTGGTACTTAACAGTATATTGTGTTTACCTAAAGTGTCCATGCATTTCTTCTTTAACTTTTCAAGATCATTTATCCTAAACTAGGTGATCATCCGTGGTTGGTCATTTACATGCTACACTATTTCTAGAAAATGTGAAAAAAAAAACAATCAATTGAATTAAAATTGCCAGATAGTAAGTAAACAACCAAGGAAAGCAATAAATCTATCATGCAATCTTAAGAAAGATAAAAGAAAAACATAATTAAAAGAATAAGAAAGAAAAGAACTCGCAACTCATCGGGTTTTTATATAAATAATATGAACTCAAGACATATGTCAGGGATGAATGGTACAAAGATATGGTCAAATTGGACATCAACCTTTCATCGTCTTCGTGTCATCTTCGTTTTCGGGATCATACTCTAAACCTACTCTAAGAATTATAACTAGGTGCATACAATGAAAAGAAATGAGCATATACGTCAAAACAACCAAAACACAATATCATGCCAAAGTCAATCAATCAAAGGAAGTTCAATTCACGAATCGGATTTAGGCCTCAAGGTTGACCTTTGAAGTTCATGTGTAAGTCCCTCTAAGACATCTACCCAATTCGTTTTATGACTTATAGTCATTATTGACCAATTGTGTTCTTGCATGGCCCTAACAAATCGTTCTATGTGATTCCCAAGATCTATCCTTGGTATCATGCATCGGCCCTAACATACATCTAGAAGTCACATGCATGAGTGTGAATTAAATGCATAGGCAAGTCTTTTGGATCTTATTTTTCAACAATCAAACAAGAAAGTGAACCGCTAATGGGTCACTTATTACTAAAGGCACACACCAATCACAAGCATAAACATTTCTAATAAATGATGTGATTATATGCATGAGGGTACATGTGATGTTTCAAAGATATTTTAAAAATTATTAACAAAGTTTTTTTTTTTAAACAAAGTGATGGACTCACATAAATACAATCACAAGCATCTCAAACATTTTGAATATAATCCAAATCATGTCCTTCATAATTGTCAAATCAAGAGTTAAAGATATTTGAAAATATTTGGAATTAAGGAATATCTAGTTTATAGAACATATTCAATTGCCAAGGTTAGCTCAAACTCGCATAAATGCATTCACAAGTATCGCAGAAATTTTGAATATGGTCCAAATCATGATTTAAGCTAGATCAAGCTTCGAAAAGATTTTCTAAGAAATTATTTTCGGAAATATCACATGTACCAAAGTGATTTCATGATATGATTTAGAATGCCAATTTACTAAAAGTTATTTGACAATGAAAATCAAAGCATTTAAAACAACTTTCATGAAAATGACATGGCATAATTTCATGTGCAAACTAATTTAAGTGGTTTAACTAAATAATCATAACAATAATTTCATGTCAAGAAATTTTAGACCAAGCATGATAAATCAACAAAATTAGATACTCATTAACAATCTAACTATGACAAAATTCTCTAAAATGTATGACATGATGACGAACAAGTTTCTTGAAGAAAGTTTTTTTAAATGGAGCTAAGCATGATTTTATAAAAATCAGACAATAAATAATAATGCATCAAAAAATCACTAAAATAGCAGGACATCATATCATTGCAATCAAGATTAATCCTATCAAAAGAAGTCCAAAAATCATGAAATTTTCACACAACATAGTCAACACAATGGCAAGCAAACTTTATTAAGGGACCAAGTCGAAAATCCCTACCAAAATAATGGTACAAAAATGATAGTTGTCTATCAAAACAAGAGTAAAAACAAGGGTCCGAATTCAATCCTAGGTCCAGATCCTAGTCTAGTATGGGAAAAATAGAAAAGGGACCTAATTGTCACGACCCCCAACTCGATCTCTAGGGTCACAAGTGACAGAGGTTATTTTCGCGACGTCCCAGGTGCATCATCCTCCCATTCTTTTTATCTTTTCATTAAGCATATGCAAACACGTACATACAACACTCGGACAACAACAATTAGCCAAAAACAACCATTTAAAAACATACAATTACATCAGTTATACTTACAAGCCCTTTTTGTCATGAGCCATTATATATACAACCATTACATGCTCTATGCTTAAAAAGGCTGGGATAAATCTTAGCTCCTCTATCGAGACCGCAACTCCTCCACTAGTGGGAGACATCAATACCAACAATTTTGAAAAACAATAGGGTGAGTCATGGACTTAGTAAGTAAAACCAACTAATTTCTAGGTATGAGGATGCCTCGCCCATCAACAATCACATAACTCGTCCAAAAACATTAGTCGATGACAAATCAATAGCAAAACAAAAGTTTTGTCTTGGATGAAACATGAGGAATTCTCAATCAACAGTATGCAAACATAAACCAATATTCACCCATAACATGAGGAACTCACGCCTCACTCAATATTATACAAGCATAAACAAAAACCATTCCATAGTATGAGGAACTCACACCTCACTCATATGCAAGCATAACCGAAATTCATTTCATAATATGAGGAACTCATGCACACGGGATTTATTTATTAACAGCCGAAATTCATCGGCTCTTCCAAAATCCACCGGGCATTCGAAATCCATCGGGCAATGTCCCCTAATCCAAAGGTGACGACGGTCCTCCAACTATGCATCTGTTGGGCATCCGAACTTAATCGGGCAACGTCCCTTAATCCAAGGGTGATGGCATCCTCCAACGATGAGTCCATTAGGCAACGTCACCGAAATCCATTGGTCAATGGCTAGAAATTAGTCCGTCGTGTGACCATGCATCAAGCATCACAATCCAATTATTATCTTCACTTTTAGTTCAAGGGCTTGAAGGCATGCTATGCATAAGTGTGTGAAATGACTTACCGAAACCTAGACGTTAAGCATGCCAAGCACGAATCAAGGATCGCGATTTAATCTGACACGTTTGAGCACTGATCTAGTACCCAACTTAGCTCGAGAACGACATACCTTGATATCGCAGCGAGACCATTAGAGGATTGGCTCTTGTAATATGTTCACCGACCTAGTACCAGACTTGACTCGAGAATGATACGTCTCAATATCGCACTGAGACCATGAAAGGACTGGCCCGTCGTGACATGTTCACCGACCTAGTACCAAAATTGGCTCGGGAACAATATGCCTAGATATTGTACCGAGACTAAGAAAGGACCGATCTATCGTGATCCACGTACATCAAGGCCGACAAAGCCCTTTTTTTTTTCGGAGCTTAGGGCGTGAACTAGTACATGCATTCATGAAATAGTTTAAAATAGTTTTGTAAGGAAATAACAAACTTTCACAAAAATGCTTTTCAAATTGGTTTGAGTCAAAACATATCCGAAGCATATCAAACAAGTACACAAATCAAACTTCTTTCAAAGAAATTCAAGTTAAAGCATGACCCAAGCTCAACAAGCAAGAACTTAATCAAGGAACAAAGTCACAACCCAACCTCAAGCAGCAACAAATCAATCAACTTCAGTCAAGGACTCGTCACATGCTCAGAATAGCATAACACAACATCTTAGCCAAATATTAGTAAGTTGTACTTACCACACTTCAAGGAACCACCTAGGTGATCAAGTAACGTGTAAGCGAGCAAATGGGCAAGGGGGTGCGACCACGAGAAAGAAGGAGAGGGTGGCAGTGAGGGTGAGGTCAAGAGAATGAAGAAGGAAGAGGAAGTGGTATGGAAATGAGGGGAGTGAAGGCCTCTATTTGTAGGCAAACCCCTCATGATGATTTTTCCAAATGCACCAATCATCTTCATGTAGGTGGATAATCTAGGTTGAGGAGGTGGCAAGCTAAAGAGATGGGTGACAAGTCTAGTTCCTAGGGGCAACACTTGCTCATCTTTCCATTGGTCCATCTAAGGGGTTGAGTCATCATAAAATAATTACATATAATTATTATGAGGACACCTAAGCCCCATTTAATGTTTGGATCTTGAGTAATCATTAGGCTAGATATCTTCATATTACATACTTGCTCTCCAAGTTTTTAGGTTAGGAGGCATTATGGCCTATTCCTTTGAGGGACACCTCAACTTGGCATTGAAGAACTAGAGTTCAAGATAGTTAATGCATTCTTATCCTAAATTAAGAAAACTTTAGATTAGCCTTGCTCCTTAAGTTGGCCGTGCAGTCCCCTCCCCTTCTAAGTTGGACGTGTGGCCCTCTTATCCTAGAGTGAAAACAGTTTCGAGTAGTTTTCGAAATCAATATCAATACTTATCAAATGGGCTCGAAAAATTGTAAAATTTTAATATGTTGTAGATAAGAGCAAAAAATCATTAAAAACAATCCAAAAATTCATCCGTTGAGCAGATTCAACGGTTGGAGAGGGAGACTCATTTTGAAATCCAAATCTTCACAAAACTCTTTGAAATTTCTATATGTTGTAGAAATAAATGTCCTTTAAAACTTTTGTGAAGAAAACATGTTCAAATTCGAAAGGGAAAATTTTATAAAAAAAATCGAGAAGGCAATCTGGTCTGTTTTTACTACACTGAGCAAGTTTTATATGGTAATTGATTGTGCTTTCGTCCCAACCATTTCACCTTAGAAAAATCTGAAATTTAAGTATGTTATAGATTAAAGTAATTTGAACAATATTCATGAAGGAAGTTTCTCAAATTTGAAGTACGAAGAGCTCTGTAAAATTAGAGAAGTTAAAAAGTAACCGGAGGTGGAATCCTCTCTACTGGATTCCCGTGTAACTGTTCATCGGTTTGGTGTGAAGCTCATTCCCGAAGATCTAGCCGTTGGATTGGCTTGAGTTTTGGAGGGAAGGTCCCTTTCTTTCCCCTCTACATTCCCACCGGAGGGATTTGCAAGAGGAAGACTATTCCCTTTCTTTCCCCTGCCCTAGGGGTCGGGCTCTGCAGTTTTCTGGTTCTGGATTTCGCTTCTGGTTTTCTGCATTTCAAGGAGATCTAACCGTTCGATTGGATTGCTTTTTGGAGTGTAGCTTCTTTGCAACATCCTCTTCAACTCCACCTTTTGGATTTGGAATCTGTGGGCTAAATTTCGAGGAAACCAGCGACCTAGGTTTCAATTTCTGCAGATCAATTTCTGGATTCTTCGCCTGGTTTCTACTTCTTTACTGGATCAACTTCGGTTGGATTGTGCTGATAGTTTTAAGGAAGCTTCCTCCTACCTATGTCATCATTCCCACCGAAGGATTTCAGCTAAAGAGCCTTAGTTTGGGCGTGCGCACAAACTGTTCGACGATATTCCTGTAAGGGCCTGGGCTTGTTTGGGCGGCTTCTAGTGATTCCGTTTGTTCGGTGCCTTATCTGCAGAGGCTGTGATTGCGTTAGCACCTCTTATCACCCTCCTTACAGCTCTCGCCCAGCTAATCGACCCAGGAATGGTACCGTCCAGGTGTTTGATGTAATGCCCCCATCTCGTCAGTTGTGGGGCGGGAACACAGTGCCGCAGTCGGCCTCTACCCGTCTCCTCCATGGAGCCGCCCGACCACTCCCCGGTGCGGGAGCCATGCCGAGGTGCCCAGAGGCAATTAGCTTCTTCCTCTCGAGTATAATACTCGATTCCTAAGCATCAAACCCACCGGATCCCAAATGGTCCGAAGAACAAGCGGCAAAACTCGCCAGGACCCCTCATCCAGACCGAATCGGTCGAGGGGCCGGAGCCGTTGGCGGTCAGCTTCTAAGAGACCGGCGCCCAACTCCGATGGACAAGATGATTCATCCCTTATGCGCAATGATCATCCCACAGCTGGACCGCATGGTAGGACGAGGTCCGGCTCCAAGCGTCCTCAACATGGGGTGGCGGGGAAGTCCAACCTGCAGACTTGGGCTAGTGTTGCGGTTGCTAAGGCGGCCTCAAAGGGATATGATCTGGATTTCTGCCCCCCGACTTATGTCCAGGATCAAGCGGTCCTTCAAATGACCGAGGAAGACCTCGATGCTGCAGATCCTTTGCTCTAGGAATGTCTCGTGGGCTGTTACATAGGTCGACGTATACCTTTCAAGGTAACCGAAGCTGCCTTCAGGAGAGCTTGGGGGCCGAATTTAGCCAAAGTGATGGCCAATGGCAAGAGATTATTTTTCTTCCACCTCCCAGATAGGGAGTTTTGCCGCAAGATCCTTGAGGGGCCGCCTTTGTCCGTTTCGAGGATTCTCATCGTGTTACAGCAATGGCGACCAAACTTGGACTTCCGAAAAGAGTCCCTTCCTTCGGTTCCAGTGTGGGTAAAGTTGAAGAACCTCACAATCGCTCTTTGGTCGACTCAAGCAATTAGTAAAGTGGCGAGCTATGTTGGGAAACCCCTTTATGTAGACCTAAGAACGGAGCAACTAGATATGCTCGCTTTTGCAAGAGTCTGTGTGGAGATCACAGCGAGGCAACAACCCTGTGACTCCATTGAGGTGGTCCTGCAAGGTGAATCGTGCATCGTTGAAGTTGAATATGAGTGGAAGCCGTTGGCTTGTGTTGGATGCGGAGTCTTTGGCCACAAATGCAAGGTGCCGAGTGCTGAACCTTAGCCCAAGAGCCTCCGAGATGATGGAAACGCCTCCGCCCCTGGACCTAGCTCCCCTCCTGCACAGCATCTTCAGAGTGGAGAGAGGACGCATGACAACCCATTATTCTCGACTAGGCCTGCTGATTTGTTGGTGCAGACGGATGAGCGCCCAGCTCCTCTAAACGCGCTACTGGCCGCTCACTCACCTAGAGTTGCGCCTGCTGCCTCTGATTGTCCTCCCCACCAGGAGAAGGACCTTCACTCCCAATCTCTTCTTCCGACCCCTGCTGTGGACTCATCGTGGCAACAGGTCATGACTAAGAAGAAGAAGATCCCGAAAGAGGCGGCCTCCTCTAGCCTGGCCTAGTCTTCTGAAGATGGCTCGCTGAAATTGAAAGGGACTGTCCAGAAATCGGGCCCGCCTCCAATGCCCCGAAAGCCGGTTGGTATCCCCCTTGCTCCTTCCATTACACATACAGGTTCCTCGGTAGCAAGACCGAAACAGGCTGCCATAAATGAGCAAGTGGAATGCTCTGATGAAATTTCTAGCATGCACGCTGGAATTGAAGATGAGGACCTTCTTTCGGTTGGGTGCCCATCCCCAACATCCTCTCCTGCGACTGATTTGGCTACTATCCAGGATAAGCTGTTGTTACTTCGCCCCGACCCGGCCCCATCCTTGGATCCCAAGTCCGTGTCGGCGAAGAAAAAGGCCTCTAAACGAGGTAAGTGACCTTCCCTCTTTCTTCATGTATATAGGAATATGGAACATTAGGGGCCTTCATGACCCGTTAAAGCGGGCGGAAGTTAGAAAGTTAGTTTCCAAATATAATCTTTCTTTTGTTGGTCTTGTTGAGACGAAAGTCTCTAAAGCGGATTTCGATTCTTTGTCCTCGTCTTTGCTTACTGGCTGGAAATGGGTCGCAAATTATGAGTACTCTCCTAAGGGACAGATATGGGTTAGGTGGAACCCAGACTTTATAAGATTTGAATCAATGGACATCACCGACCAGGCTATCCACGGGTAGGTAACCATCAATCTCTCTGGAAAGTGTTGCTGTCTTTCAGTTGTGTATGGTGAACACTCCTTCTTACGACGCCGTCCTCTTTGGGCAAACCTCCTACATATGAGTAATCTTCTGCAGGATTCACCCTGGCTTGTTGCTGGAGATTTTAATGCCATAAAGGATCCATCTGACAGAAGTGGGGGCTCTAATGCCTGGATCCCATACTTTGATGAATTCGCCAATTGCCTGGCCCAGTCAGAATCAGAGATCTCAGATTTGTAGGCCTTTGGTTCACTTGGTCGACGTCTTCTGGCCAAGCTAGAAAAATGAGGAAAATCAATAGGGTCTTGGTAAATTCCAAATGGAACTTTGAGTTCTCTTTCTCTGAAGCATCCTTCCTCAATCCAGGCATTTCTGATCACTCTCCCATGGTGGTCAGAATTCTTGACCCGGTGATTAGGCAAAGACCCTTCAAATACTTTGACTTTTGGTCGGAGCATCCAAACTTTATCTCTATTGTGCAACAGGTTTGGGATTCACACATACAGGGCATTCCTATGTACAAACTAGTTTCCAAGCTGAAATTGCTCAAGGGCAGACTTAAGCAACTCAACAGGGACACTTTCTCCAATATCTCGGCTAGAGTGGAGGAAGCTAGGGAGAGCCTTCGGTTGGTACAGACTGAACTGGTCCTTGATCCGCAGAACCCACAGTTGGCTGAGCTCGAGTAGACACGACGCCGTAACTTCGTGGACTTGCGCCGTGATGAAGAATCCTTCTACAGGCAAAAGTCCAGAATTCGGTGGCTTAAAGAAGGCGATAGTAATACAAGATTTTTCCACCTCTCGATTAAGAAGAGAGAGCTCCGTAATAGGATTTTATCGATTACAAATGTGGCGGGGGAGTTGATCACTGACCCTCTTATGGTTCCGCAGGTCTTTGTTTCCTTCTTCACTAACTTGCTTGCTCCTCACTCAGCCCTGTCTAAGCCCTCCTTACAGGAGGTTACATATTACATCCAGAGGCCTTTGACTATGGACCAGGTTAGTACTTTGTCTAGGCCGGTTCTTGATATGGAAATTTGTGATACGCTTTTCTCTCTCCCGAGAGGTAAAGCCCCAGGCCCTTATGGGTTCACAGTGGAATTCTTCAAGAGTAATTGGGACATAGTTGGCCCATCTGTCCTCGACGCGGTCAAAGAATTTTTTTCCTCCAGGCGACTCCTCAAGGAGGTAAATAATACTATCCTCACCTTAGTTCCAAAAGTGCCAAATGCATGTGCGGTCACGGACTACAGACCAATCGCATGCTGCAATACCATCTATAAGGTCATCAGGAAAATCTTATCAAATCGCCTGGCCTCGGTCTTGGGAGATGTGGTAGATCTGGCGTAGAATGCCTTTGTAAAAGGTATGAGGATTAGAGATAATATTCTGATTGCCTAGGAACTTTTTGCTGGCTTCCACCTGCAACCCTATTTCCCCAAATGTGCTGTTAAGGTGGATTTCCAAAAGGCATACGACACTGTTGATTGGGACTTCCTTCAGCTGACACTCTTAGCCTTTGGATTCCCTCAAATTATGATCAAGCTGATTATGGTGTGCGTCTGGACCCCCAAGTACTCGATCTCGATTAATGGTGAGCTGCACGGATTCTTCTCAAGCGGGAGGGGCCTTCGCCAAGGCGACCCCATGTCCCCTTACCTCTTTACCCTAGTAATAGAGGTATTTTCGGGAATATTGAGTGCTTGCACATCCCATGCAAATTTCAACTATTTCTGGCGATGCAAACCGATTAGGCTTTCTCACCTATTCTTCGCAGATGATGTTTTCCTGTTTAGCCAGGTAGATTGGGGTTCCATCACATTACTGAAGAAAGGACTCGACTTATTCTCCTCTTGGAGTGGATTACTTCCAAACAAGAACAAGAGCGAAGTCTTCATTTCAGGAGGCTCTCCGACTATCCGCAACTACATATTGCTAGCCTTTGGATTTCATGAAGGTTCACTCCCGGTGCGTTACCTTGGAGTACCTATTATTTCCTTTAGGCTTCGGAAGACTGACTGTATTGCCTTGATTGAGCGGATTACTTCTAGAGCCAAGTCCTGGGCCCATCGCCTACTCTCCTATGCTGGAAGACTTCAACTAATCAGGTCAGTCCTACATTCAATTCAGGCTTTCTGGTCGAGTGTTTTCACCTTACCAATCTCGGTCCTAAACGACATTGAACAAGTGTTGCGCCAATTCTTATGGAAAGGTGCTGATCTCGGTAAGGGAGGGGCAAAGGTCTCTTGGGAAGACATTTGTCTCGCAAAAAATGAAGGAGGTCTCGGCATCCGAAAATTAAGAGACCGTAACAAAGCAAGTCATGATGAAGTATATCTCGGATCCTTTTCACAGACAAGGTATCCCTGTGGTGTCGTTGGATTCATTCCAACTTCTTAAAGAGGCAAAACTTTTGGATCACCACCACTCCCACAGTTTGTTCTTGGGCTTGGAAGAAGATTTTGCAATTAAAAAGCGAGTCTCGCCTATCCTTCCTTTGGAAAATTGGGAATGGCCTTTCAGTTTCCCTGTGGTATGACCACTAGCATCCAAAAGGGCCTCTTCACATCCTATTACCGGAACCAATCATCCGGAGATTCGAGCTTCCAGGAAATGCAGTGGTGGCGGATCTTCTTTCCCCCCTGGGTTGTTCTACGCGCCTCCTTCTATTGAGCCGGGTCTCTCTTCTCCTCGCCTAACTCCTCTCCGGATTGCTTTTCCTCGGAGATGGCACCCTTCGGGTTGCTTCACCATTGGGTCCGCATGGGACCGCCTCAGAAGGAAGAGACCCCTTGCTCCTTGGGCTTCTCTCATTTGGGCAGGCGACATTACTCCCAGGTTCCAATTCATTCTCTGGTTGATTGCTAAAAATCGTCTACCCATGCAGCAACTCCTTCTATCATATGGTAGAATTGACTACACCACCTGTGCTTTTTGCAATGAGGTCCCTGATTCCACTGACCACTTATTTTTTGATTGCCATCTAACGGCTTCTGTCGCTTACTTCTGGGCTACTCGTTGCAATCTTCCCTGGCATTCTAGGCCTTGGAAGGATAGCCTCCTCTAGGCTATGCGGTTCTTCAAAGGCAAAGAATTTTTTCACATTATAGCACGACATTCTTTTGCTGCTATGTGCTATATCATTTGGAAGAAAAGGAATGCCGTTATCTTCCGTGGAGAGTCGGTCGTCCTTACTTCAATCAAAAATCACATTATCAAAAGTGTGAATGACAAAGCTGCAAGTTTTTCTAATATCCCTGATATCCCGAGGAATAGACGTCTACAGCGGAGTTGGGGCTTCCACCCAGCTATCTTCAGCGATCAACAGGAGCATGCTTAGATCGGCGTCCTTCAACATCCTGCCTCTTCGGTATCCGGACGTTGGTTTCTCTTCTAGCAGCGGAGGGTCTTTGCTAGTCTTAGCTCTTTGTTGTCTCTCTTGGACATTCAGTCCTTGCTCTGTTTAGTCCGTGTTGTTCTTCTTTTCCTGTTTCTTGATTGTGCTCCCTTCCACTCTCCCTGCATTTGTATCGAGAGTGCAAGATTAGGAGCTGGTCGAGTTTTCTTGTAAATTTGTTCAAAGCTATAATACCACTTACCTTACCAAAAAAAAAAAAAAAAAAAAAAAGAGCTCTGTAAAATTGGAAAATGGCAAAGGTCTAGGAATTTCGAGAAATTGGAGAGTCAAAACCTATGAAACCTTAAGTAGTAAGTCTAAGGAGGAGGGGTGGCGCCCTACTTGGTCTTCAAGATCCCTTATCATCATTCTTCTAGGCCATGAGTCACTCCCTACCATTAATGAGCTTATGACTCACCCTCTCTTTAATATATAATCATCCAAAATTTCATGATTATATTCCAAGAGGAAGACTAATGGGGCCAAGTATCCTACTTAGTCATCATGCATTAATAAGCTACCTTAAAAAAAACATTAAATACACCATGGGGAAATATCAAGTCAGAATGCCATCTCTTTGGGCGGGAGTCAATCGAGTCCAACCACAATCGATTACCTTATTTGGCCTGAGGTTTGTGCTTAAGCCATGATCGGATAAAGCCGAATGCAACCGGGCTTAACTGGTGAAACCGAGTTCGGACTTCCCCTCTATCGAGAAAAGCTCGCGACGGGGTCCAAGGGCCAAGCCTTAGATCAGTCGACCGATCCTCTAGTTGGTCCATGGGTCAATCCAGGGTTTGCGCCACAATTTATAGCCAGTCTGGCCGAACCACGTTGAGTTTATTTGATTCATGGTCGATTCTCGGTTGTCATGTAATTGTATAGGATCGATCGATCTGCCGCAACTCACGGTCGAACTGGATTGATCCATGATCATCCATAACCAATACGACAACCGGGTGGAATCACCTGTGACCGGTACAATAACCGGGCATAGTCGAGCCACGATTGTCCACTGATTCGTAGTGGTGCGGAATCGTCCCACAACCGATCCTCATGATCAAATAATCTTTCCATGGTCAAACACTCTATAACCAATCATTGGATTGCCGATCCCTAAACAAGCTGCCCGGCTCATGATCGACTCTCGGGCCGACTCATGGCCTAGTCCCATCATTAGCGTACCGATCTTTGGCATACTAGTTGGGCCAAAATAGGGGTCTAAATCGACAATGTTACACTAACGATGAGCAAATCGTGTGAACTTGGTGGCATTTTATAATTGATGCTCTAAGACCGAAGTTTCTAAAAGTGCACATATCAATAATTAGAAAATCAGAACATAACATGCATTTATAAACCTCAAAATCACACAAGTGATACACAAATAGCATGAAGAAATCACATGCAACTTAGAATCGAATGCGATAAACAATTTGAGTAATCATCTAACCTTAAGTCGACATGTGAAGATGTCATATAATTTAATGACAATACGAGATGATTCAAGGTTCATAATGACAAGCTTGGAGGTTTTTGGGTGTAACAAGCACTTTTGCAATACAAATTTAACATGCAAAATGATACTCAAATGTAATGACCTAAATGTGTATATAAAACTTGTAACATGTAATTCAAATGTCAAGAAGGCACTATTGCAATATTTGGTCTCTAAAACACCTAAATGGGCATGGCAAAGCGCATACATGGTAAGGTCTAGTCCTAACCTTAACACTACAGAATGAGCATAATTTTGGACCCCTAAAAACGTGCAAAAATCCAATGAAAAATCTCTAAAAACATGCAGAAATCCAATGAAAAATCCTACATGCAGACTATGCAATGATAAATATATTTCATTGAGATTCCAAAACCTAAATGGGATCATGCGAATCATGACAAAATTGACAAACCAGATATGCACCTTCAAGTTTTTATGTTACGGCAACATCCCTTTACCTTAATGTATGCAATTGATACACTAAACAAAATCAAAACTTTGCAAATCTTGTGTCAATTAAACACGTACAAATTGTAGTTCATTCATCATGAAAGTTTTGAGGCTGAACAAGGTCAATTTCATATTCAAATCGACCTAGATTCATCTCGGACCAAAACGGGGCAGATTTACCTTATCTCAAATCTAAGTAGTTTTGACCTAGCTAAACATGTTCAAAAATACCGAGAAAATTATAGGACATTCATCACACAATTACAAACAACTTTCATGAAAGCAAGTTTGTCTAGAAATGATCATAGAGTTTAGCACAAAAGTAATAATGACATATTTTGGGACCAAAACAGAACCTAAAATGAATCTAAACTACTACAAAATCAAACAACTTCGGAGATGTTTTGCAAGGGACAAATGCCGCTCAATCGGGGCATGCGACTTATCAATCCAAAACTTGTGATATTTTTAGAGTTTAGAAGGACTTGAACTAAGATAAGGTCATTTAAGACCTCATTTTGGCCAAAACAGCAAGTCATGTTCAGTAGCTCGAAAATGCGAATTTAAGGCCAAATTAAGTTTAATCATCCAAGTTTATAATCAACAAATAATCAATCACAGCATATCAAAATCAATCCGTCAATCACATATCTAACATAATATGTGATCCCGAAATTGAACCCTAACCCTAAGTGGTCAATCCAGTCTTGCTTCACGGGATTCAAGATCAAGGAAATTACCTTTTGCGATTTTTTTTTCGATCTTTTGACTTGATTGAACTAGAGGAAGTTGCCAGAGCTTAATTGGAAGCTAGAGGACATGATCGGAATGCCTTGGAGCTCTATAAGGATCGGCCAAGGACGTTAGTTTAGCCTGCAATAGAAATAGGAAAATTAGTTCAAGTTTGGACCAACTTTGAAGCGGCCGATGATAGATCGGGTCACTGGTAACTATTCGGTAGCTGATAAGCTAAACTCTAGCCATGGACTGGTGGAGGACGGCCTAGGAATAGATCGGGCACAACTAGTCTTCCTTCAAACGGTGGCTGGTCACTTGGTTTGAATGATCGAGTAAAACCGATCCGACTTTAGACCGGCCTTCAGGCGCCATGGATGAAATGAATGCCAGAAGTCTCTCGATCACTTATTGGCTAATTCACAAGCACTTGGAGGTCGAATAGAGGTTTAAGACTAGATTGGAACAGTTAGGGATCTCAAAAATAGCCACTGGACACTGATCACAGAGGATGAACCGGTCGAAACCAATAACCAATTCCAATGCCGGTCTTGCTTTTCAAGATTGAAAAAAGTGGATCGGAGGGAGATCAAGGTCGTCCGACATTTCTATATCTTTGATCAGGACAAGGAGGAGATATAGATCATTGTGGGAGCTGGCAATGGCCAGAGATTCGTTGGTGTAAGGTCGACCCGATGGATTCAAGTGAACCGGCGAGGGAGAGAAGAGATTAGTGGCAAAGGCAAGAGAAAAGAGGGAGAAAGGAGGGAGAGAGAGAGAGAGAGAGAGAATGAAAATGTGCATAATGAACCCCCCCTAAAAAATGGAGAGAAAATTGGCTTATATACCATCCCCAAATCAAGCAATCTCGATCGTTGGTTCGATTTGATAGTCAAAATTTTCATCCAACGATCAAAATTCAATTTTGAAAGTTTCATTATGATCTCGAGGTATTGGACAATTGATCTAATTGGTTTGATTTGTGAAAACACGATCCAAAATCAAGAATTGCGTCAAAATGTCCAATTAGGGGTCAAATTGCAATTTTGTGAAATTCAAGAGCCAATCTACAAAATTTTGGGAAATTGGCACAAAGAGGATCCCATAACCGGTTGCCAAAGGTCTAGAACTAGCTAGGAAGCGACTAAATCACCTAGGATCGCTAGCAACCGATCAAACCGATCAGATTGATTTGCTCTAATTTAATTGGTTCTTTAGTGGTTCTTAACTAATTTGGTCTAGTTCTAGCTAATTCATTCACTTGGGGCCCCTGTCTATTCAAAATTTATGTAATTTGGTCCCTAAAGGACGAAATTGAAAAGAAAATTTTCCCTATTTGGGAGGAAATTTCCCAATTATGATTCAATTAGACCAATCAAATCTTATGAATGTGACCTAGGGGTATTTTATTGACTTAATTGAATTATCATTACGAAAGGCAACTAGTCAAACTATGGATGCTTTAAATCAAGCCTAAATGACTAAAATGATCAAATTTGCAATTTAATAGGTAAACTTGTAAATCGAATGAAATTGAATTCAATTAGTGCCACAATTATCTTATTTAATTAACCACCCATGTGTAAGATCACTTTTTGCGTTCAAATTGACTCGAATTGAAGTGCTTGAGCTTATGTCAAAAATGAATCTAGGTCTAATATCAAAATTGGACCTAAATTTATGAAGTTAAACCATAATCTTGAATGAGTCAATTCAAATTTTGTTAGTTGAAGCTTAATTCCTTGACTTTTTTTATGCTTGGAAGAGTAAAATTTTTCAAATTAAGAAATTTTAATGTGAAATTTTCAAAATTGATTTCGGATTTGAACTTATCTTAAGAAAATGAGTAGAGAACAATCATTCGTTCGCAAGTCATAAAGAATCGATTTTGGTCTCCTAATTAGGACTCAAAATGACAATTTATATTTTGACTTGACAATTCACGAAATTGAATGCACAAGTGGATTTAAAATAGTCTCTAAATCAAATATCGAAGAAGGAACTATACCTAATTATGACTACAATAAAAGTAATTTGATTTTTGGCCAATTTAAAACCTAAAACCGAAAAATTCATAAAACAAGGTTCTTAATTGAATTTTGTGAAATTTTCGACATAGAAGTCAATTGACATAAAAAAAAAATGTATTTGTGAATCTTTTATTTTTTCAATTTTTTTTGTCAAAAATTTGATCAAAAGTCAATCTTTTAATTGACTTTTCCAAAAAAGTTGATTTCTTGATCAAATCTTCGATTTTTGAGAAATTGATTGACAAAAATAAAATTAAATCTAAATGGTATTTTTTTCTGGTAAAAAATCAATTTTTGAACCGAGGTTAACTCTTGATCAAAAGGTTGACCAAAAGTCAACCCAAAAGTTAACTATTTGATTTTTTTGGATTTTTATTGAAATTGAATTGGAAAATGTTTAAAATGACAATATAAAAGAAAGAAATGAAAAACGATATTTTTTTTTGTCGAGAAACGAGCTATGTCTCAATCAAAAACCCAAATCTTGATTGTTTACCATTCTTGACACGTTAACTAAAAATCAGGTGTCAACTCCAGTCCTCACGCCATCACCCCACTATCCACCGCCGTGAGCGACGTTGTTGATGCTGCCCTCATTGTTGTCATGTCCTCACACCATCGCCTCATGTTCACCATCGTGAGCCACCATGCTGTTGTCATCGTCGCTGCTCACCGTCAAAGCTTGAAAGTCGGTCCCATGAGTGACTTCCTAAACTTTGATTAGGATGGTAGTTACACTTGGGATTAGGGTTATGATTAAGGTTAATGATAATTAAATTATTAGATAGATGGACTAGGTGATTACTTATCTTGAAAAGTGATCAATACTAGTGATAGCTTATCTTGAAATATGATAAGTAATTGTGATAGCTTATCTTGAAATGTGATAAACAATTGTGATAGCTTATTTTAAAAAGTGATAAGTACTATTGATAACTTATCTTATAAATACTTGTGATAATTTATCTTGAAAAGTAATAAGTACTAGTGATAGCTTATTTTAAAAATTGATAAGTACTTATGATAATTTATTTGAAAAGTGATAAGTTATGTTGATAAATAATCCAATGGTGTTATATTGTATGGAATTAAGGAGTTGATTGCTATGAAAAAAATGAAATTTAGTAATATTTTCCTAAAGTATTGATTGAAAAGAAAGCTTAGAAAGGCATCATAGGGTTGATTTATGAAGTACCATGGTGAGATATCAAATTTTATGTGTTTGCATTGATAATAGGGGCATGGGGTTATCATATGATTATTTTGGTGGATAAATAATTAATAGGTGATCACGTCGGATTATTTTATGGCACTTTTGTGTGTAAAAATTACTAATGTATAACGTGTGAGATAAAATTTGGCTCGAGTGGTTGGTGTACTCGTGTGATCACTTAAATAGTTCCATACTCGTATGACTACGAGGGACGGTACCCAATGAATTTCGGATGCCCGGTGAAGACTCGAATTCGCGGATGGATATTGAAATGATATTCTTAATTGAATGCCATCTTTGAGTAAAGTCGAGATGTTGCCGTCCTTGATGGGGAGAGACAATGCCCAATTACATCGGAAGACCACCGACGCAAGTGTCAATCGTAGCCAAGAGCGGCCGTAATAATCTAGACTCGTGTGGATGCATTGTGCATGGAAGTGATAATGGCTGTGTCTAGATTATTATTTGTATTTGTCATATGCTTGCTAGAATTGTGGACTCACGTGAAGAATTATGTAATTATTGGATATGTTGTTAGGGTGTTGTATGGTGAGTTGCTCATTTCATATTTATAGATGATGCAAAGCAAAGGCTTTGTAATTGATTTTTTATTGACAATTAAGCCACACATATAGGGTATCTCTAAGGCAAAGTACTCTTCTACGAAAGGTTTAGAGAGCTTACTTACTGAATTTTCTCACTTGTGGTGGTTTAAATTTTTTATGCCCTAACTATGGTAGTCCACTCCGTCGTGTGTTGTGAGATGCCCATAGATCAGGACACCTAGGTGGTCCCCTTCTTGATAGAGGGGACCAACACTGTACATGAGAAGTTCGTGACTACCATTTGGGTAAACAAGAGGCTGACGAACTTGGTGCCCCATTGTTTTGTGATGGGGAGCTTTTCGACCCCTTCTGGGATTTTGATAGGTTGCTTAGTGGAGGATCCAAGGGTGCCATTTGAGATCCCATGGTACTGGACATCCTCGACGACTTTGTCACTAAGCCAAAGTTGGACCTAGACACAGAGTCCGATCCCAAACTCAAACCATGGTACTACAATATGGACATGTACTAGGCATGTAGGAGAAACACTACTTTTTGAGGTCGCCTTAGTAGAATGAAGGAGATAGGCTAACCTCTAATCCCTTTTTGGTAAATCGAAAAGAATCCGCGTTGCAAACATGTAATTATAAAGTTTCCGATGTACTAAGTTGATGTATATGGAAACTTGGATCCTTGAAGTGCCAAAACTTAGCAGGGGATACTTAAGTGCCAAAAGTTAGGAAAGCTACATTTAAATGCCAAATTCAGAGTAAAATTGATTAGTTAAATGTTAATGGCGAGAAGATCAGACCAAAATACTGACGAGGCATTTTTCCGACGAGATAAGTGCAAAATGACGTCATTTTGCATGTTAACATGGCTAGATAAGCCAAAAACGATGCCATTTTGCATGTTGACATGGCTTAAAAAAAATGACATCGTTTTGCTTCGGTTTTAATTTAATATAAATATTAATTAAACTAAATTCAATACTAAAATTATATTATTATTATTTTTAAAAAGAAGAAGTTGCGGGTGTTGGGTGCGGGCTTTGCAAGCCCTCGTCACTACCTTACCATTGTTGATGAGAAGGACCGGTGATGATAGGGGGAGGGTCGGCCAACGTCATTGGGCCCTAGCCAAGGGCCAACGACCCTAGCCAATCGGTAGTGAGGGCCTACAAGCCCTCACTCAAAATTGAGGCAGAGTCGTGGCCCTCCCCCAAATCCGACGAGGGTTGTCGGCCCTCGCCCAATCGGACCAAGGGCCGCCATTGCTTGGGACCCTCGTTGCCGGTCAACTAAGGTCGTTGACCCCTAGCCAAGGGGGTCCCTCCCCACCATCATTAGCTCTTCCCAATGATGGTGGGAAGGCGACAGTGAGGGCTTGCATAGCTCTCACTATTCTGCGATCTGCCTTTAATTTGAATTTTAACATAAATATTAATTAAAATAAATCAAAACTAAAATTAAAAAAATAAAAAGGATGGTAGAACGGCAAGGGCTTGTAGCCCTCGCCACCTTCACCTACCAGTGATGGTGGGGGTGGGGTCCGTCAAGGTTATAGAGCCCTGGATAAGGGCTAGTGACCATAGCCAACTAACAGCGGGTTTGTAAGCCTTCGCCTAGATTTGGGATGACGATTGCGGCCCTTTCCTAGATTTGGCAAAGGTTGCCGCCCTCACTTAGTCGAGCTAAGGGTTGCCACTTGCTGGGGTGCCCCAGATTTGGGCGAGACCTTATAGGCCCTCGCCGCCGATCAACCCGCCAACCCTTGGCTAGAGCTTGGTGATGCCGACCCTTCTAGATGATGGTGGCGAGGTGGCAATGAGAGCTTGCATAGCCCTTGCCGTTTTGTCATCCTTCCTTTTTTTTTTTTTAATAATTTAGTTTTAAATTTAATTTAATTAATATTTATATTAAAATTCAAATCTGAGGCGAGCCCCGTAGGCGAATTATATTAATAAAAAATTATCACGTAGGTTTTCTGGTTAGGGTCGTTGGACTTAGTAATTAAGTGTCTCGATTTGTTTTTTTTTAAAAAAAGAAAGTGGCACTTAAGTGTACCTTTCGTAATTTTTGGCACTTAAGTATCTCCCGTGCTAAATTTTGGCACTTGCACTCTTCTTTTGGCTATATGCATGTATGAAATTGTTTGTTGATATGTTTTCCTTGCAATCCCTATAGGTGCGTATGATCAGGTGGAGTTAATTATGCTTCTACGTGCGTTTGATTGAAAGATAAAATGAATGGATCGGTGACGCCTCCTAGAAAGTCGCAATTAAATGACCAAAGGAAAGAAGAGGGTCGCAATTGGATGTCATGCCACGCGTTTGAGCATCGGGGCATGACATCCTGTGTTTGTTGCGCAGCTCCCTACAAAACATTGACATAGTTCGCCTTTGTCTTCCATGAAGAAGTTCAAGATCACATACGACCACATACCACCTCTTTATTGGCAGAAAATGGGGGTGATTGCTTTCCTGGATAAACCGGTTTCTAAGCTAAACAACCTCAATTTGGAGTTTTGGTAATTTCCTTTCCTAAACTTTTTAAAAGGAAAATAAATTTTTTTGAAAGAAATATATCAATCTGATTTGGTTTGGACTGTTCGAGCAGTTCCGCTTGCACTTGAGATAGGGAAGTGGCTGGTTTGGTGCAGTCCGGTCCAGTCCGGTCCAATTTCTAGATAGATCCGATTTCCACGCTCGCCCCTAGTCCACAATGAGCTCTCCACATTTAACTGGTTGTAGCGTGTGATAAATATTTAATTATGTCTCAATTCGCACATTTCATAAAAAGCTTGAGATCTTATGATAACATCCAAACGATCACAGGTGCTGATCCGCTTCCCCAAATTTCGCTGGGATTTGCGATGCCAATGGACTCAAACTTAATGGAAATTCTAAACGGATTTTGATATGATAAGCCTGGAAAAAATTGATACTCAAATTTAATATATGTTAATGACTAAAATGATTTTATCCTCTTTATGTTCTTTAGGTTATTTTTAGCGCATGTGCATAATCATTACAATCCTGCTAGAGTGTGGCACTCTTTCAGATTTGCTAAATACTTAAGCTTACTTATTTAATTTCATCAATAGCCAAAAGAAGATCGATTTTAATTAAGCATTTTCAGTAACAGCAACCGTTATAAACACAATTTCTTATTTTAGGGTTATCAAATTTTAAATTTTTGTGATTGTCTATCTTGTAGCTTTTTCAGTTTAATATATTTTTCTTTTATTTCGGTAGATTTTTCTAATTAAAAATTTAGAATATATGAATTTTGGATAAATTGTTGCATGCAATTATTACGTGTTAGTATGAGATATATATGTATATTAGAATATCAAAGTTTTGTGGGCTTAAGAAGCACCGATACTCTCTGAGAGCTTTAGTGTCGTGTTGGACACTTCGACACGTGTCTGATATTTTTCGACACTCTCGGACACTCTTCGATACTCGGTCAACATGTGTTGAAAAATCCGACATTTGGTCAATTTTTTCGACAATTGAGTTGAAATTTCGACTTGCGAGTTTCTAACAATGATTCCAACATGCGAGTTTTTGACACATGATTCTGACATGCAATGTCAATTTTAAAAATTTTCAATAAATGAATGGTCAAAATATATTTGTGAAAAAAATAAAAATCAATAACGAAAATACAAATTAGGAAAGAAGAAAAACCTAATATTTTATTTTCTTCTTTTTTGACTTTCACTTTTTGTGATACACAATTTACCCTCAAGTTTTTTCTTTCGACATGTCTAACACGCAACTCTAGAATGTGAATTACTTTTTTTTTCTTTCCAAGTTTTAGGGATTTATTGAAATGGAGTTAAATTTTTCATATTGAAATAATAAAGGATATTAATAAATGATGGATTAATATTTTTTGTATAAATTTATTATAAGATTTATTATTTATTTATTTATGAATTTGAATTAGATTAATTTGATTGAAATAATCATAAAAATAATAATTTATTATTAATATATGAAATATATATCATATATAACGTGTCCTGACGTGTTAGAATTCTCTATTTTTATTTTATTTTATAAATAATGTGTCAGCGTGTTGTGTCGTGTCATATCACGTGTTACGTGTTGGTGTCGGTCTACCTAGGTTATGGGTGTCCAATAGAAAAATGACGACTTACGAGTCGGGTATCTTATATTAGAATCTATAATAGAAAAATTGAAACATTACCATGCATACCCTAATTGTCTCAAATCTATCTCACTTCTATTCCTAAAAACCATTGTGTTAGAAAATAATATACCTATTTATTAATGATTATTGTTTAACTTTCACTCTTTTTTTTAAGAATTTAAGGCACACGCATTTTTGGACATTTTGTAGCATAAATGCTTGAAACCTTATTTGTAAATTGGCACATAGCTTTCATGATTTTTTCTTAAAGTTAGGTAACATTTTAAATTTGGATGGGAAAAAAAAACAATTTTTAACTCAAAATAAGACGAGCAAACGCAATAACTTCCTTCATATATTTTTCATGACTCAATTAACGGTAGAATATTTAGATTACTATTCATATTACAATCCATATATATACATACATAAGTATAATACTTTTTTAAAAAAATTCTCCTTACATGACAAGAAATATTAACAGAAAAACATAAAATAAAAATAAAAATAAATTAAAAAACCGACATAAATCATCAACCTTTTCCCGTTCCCGTCACCTGCTCGCCCTCCTATTCTCTCTCGCGCAGCCGCCGCCGCCGCCGCCGCCACCACGACGGTCTCGCCTGCTCGCCGCCGTCCCCCGCCCCATCCGCGCCGCGCTCGCCGTCGTCTCTTCAGGGCTCCGCCTCCTCAACGGGCAGCCCCGTCGCCGCCGGTTGTCCGTCGCTCTTCAGGTCGCTTCCGAGCTCGTCCTGTCTCTCTTTCCCTCTGTCTCTGTCTCTGTCTCTGTCTCTGTCTTGCTAGGTTGCCTCTCTCACTGTTTGGCTCCTCAGCCCTCTCGGGCATCGCCGTTTAGCTCCTCATGATTGTCTGTTTGTCGGGCGTGTCGCCGTTCGTTTGCGGGAAATCTTGTTGCTTGTTTGTTCATGCGCTCGAATGTTGGTTGTTGAATTATAGGACTACAGTGAAAAGGTACAAATTTGTGTAAATCAACTGCGCCGGCTTGCTTTGTGAAGGCGACCCTTTCATGTCGTTCTGCTCTTCCTTCTGTTTGTGAGGTCACGAATCTGAATTAGGAATGAATTCGATGATGCGTTTTTTTTTTTATCCCATTTTTCTTGTCTTTTTATTAAAGATTTCATTTTTATTTGGCAAAAGATTCTGACCCACTTCGTGTTAAATGATAAACACCTCTCAATCTCATGACGGTATCTCTCTAAAGCTAGCTGTCTCTCTCCATATTGATCTCTTAGTGTCCTGATTTTTCGTTGAAGAAGTGGGTATTTATGGATGAAAAAGCAGCCACATTTCTTGAGCACTGGGGAAAATTTGTGGCTAGAGTGAGGCGGCGATAATGATGGAGATCGAGATCAAAAGATTGGAAGAGGGGGTTGCCATTTTGCGGATTGCACAAGTGAGAGTTAAGTTTAAGGGTGAGTGGGATGAGTGTGGTTTGCAGCAGGTGAGCTGTGTGGAAGGAGATACACGAGTGCTTTGATTGACAAGTGGGTCAAGTGCAGCGAATTGTGTCTTTCTGATAAGTTGAGTGTGGTTTTGTGAGCTAAGTTTTTACAGAGGAGTGAGGGAAACAAATCGATCATTGTAATCAAGTCCATTGTCAAAATTAAGCTCGATAACTTATGTCTATTGACTTTTGAAGGATATTAACTTTGGTAAAGAATATCACTTCAAAGAATTGCTGTCTTGAGGAAAGTAGTATTTTTGTTCCGAATTGTAGAGATGAATCTTTGCACAAAGTTAATCTCTTAACCATAAATTATAAAATAACTCTCTCTCTCTCTCTCTCTCTCTCTGTGTGCATGGTTAGTGATGTTTTTCTCAACATTGTGGAATTCTTGCTTGTACAGTAGTTGTTGCTGATGGAACACGCATCCTTTGGAGATCAACGGAATGCCACATTTTCTCTTGCTGAGGAGGATCATACACTTGCAAATACCCTCAGATTTACCTTGAATCAAGAGTCAGTACTACATTACTGTACTTGGTGCTATTTGTCAGATCTTTACATAGTAGGATCATCTACCCACATATTGTTTTGGTCAATATCAGCATGTAAGTGCTGAACATCAGGAGCAGGGATGTTATTAATCTGTAAACTTACTTAAAGGAAGAATTTCAATTGGATAGTTATTACATATGAGCTTTCACCTATCATTGTCACATACTGAATGTTCTTTTTTCCCTCAAAATGAAGATGACTTCTTACTTTCGCTTTCCATTAAGTGAAACCAGCAAATGAAGCTTGAGTTACTTGTCTTGTCGGAGAGTAATGAATCATGATAATGTTATGATGAACTATTAACTGGAACATTTCCTGTTATACTTTCCCTTTTCTCCGTGGTATAGAAGTTAGCAGGATCTTCTAGTATACTTCAATCTTCTCCATATTTTCTGTTCTTGCTATTGCACAGTTTGTCTGTTTTTGGTAAGTTTAGATTCCATATAGTTTTAATGTATTTTGTGTCTATTCTGCAGTCCACGGGTAATATTTTGTGGTTACAGCATTCCTCATCCTTCAGAAGCGCGGGTTAACGTTAGAGTTCAAACGACAGGTATTATGTGCTCCCATTAATGTGAAGCCTAAGAAATGTGACATACTTAGAATCCTTTGCTTTGCTTCTAAACATCATGTTCTAGTGTGAGATTGTAGTTGGTTATGTATTGTTTTTATAGATAGGTAGACCAGAAAATAAGGATTAAGTGTTGCTGGATTTTGTCAAAAAATGGTTGGCATGCTCACGGAATCTGCACAGCACATCATGGAATCTTAAATACATGTTGCCATACCCAACACTGTTAAGTCATTCAAAATTGTACCAACTCTCTGGATTAACTTTGCACCTTAACGCTGCAAAACTTTTCTAATGTATTGCCCTGGTTAGTAGAGGCCTTCCTTTCCCAGGCATTAGGCCCAGCTTTCGTGTCTTGCATCCATCTTCCCCCACCTTGTGTAACCAATGGAGCTGTTGGTCATCTAGTATTTTCTTCTCTGGCGATCTCCAGAATGGCTTTTCATGTATTATACTCCGTTTGAATCTTTTACGTGGTGTTTCTCAGGTGACCCAGCGAGAGAGGTACTGAAAGATGCATGCCAAGATCTGATGCTGACGTGTCAACACATAAGGGGCACTTTTGATAATGCTGTCAAAGATTTTAGAATGAAAAATCCTCCTGATGATCTTACTTCCCAGGACATGGACTCGGATTAACAGTGAAATTATTGTAGCAGCTTTCGATTTATTAGGTCTCCTCAATCTACGGTCATGCGACCTATTTGAAGAATGACCTCTATCAAGATCTTCTCTGCAGAAAGGATGTTGCACTGATAATTTTTAGTGAACCGTTTGTGAGTATTTGGGAGGCCATTGGGCACCATTGTATTGATCATCTATGAAGACCTACGTAGCCTCAGTGGCAGAATTCAAGACGAGGATGTCGATGTCGGGGTCATACCTCTTATCTATATAGTGTTTTGGGAAGACAAATCATTCTTTTCTACGTCACTGTTTTTCTTTTCTTTTTTTGGCTTCTGCTCATTTTTTTACGACATTTCCACCAAGTTTTTCCTCGAGGATACAAACAATTGATAATCGATAATCGATGCAGTAGTCTCTCTTTATATCCACTTTTCTTTTCTACTTCATTGTACTGGGAATCATCTCTCTTTGTGTACACATGCTTCAAGATTACACGAGCTACAAGGACAGGATTACAGTTTTGCAGTAGCAAACTATCCGTGGAGGGTGTCTAGCTAAACATTTCGCGTATTTTGCAGGTGAATACCTCTTTTATATCCACAAGACAATGAGGATGAATGCTTTGCTTAAGCCCCACAATCAACCGCGTCCTTAACTCCTAACAGAAGTCCACAATTTCCACCGACTAGACCGAGGTTGACTTGAAGAGAACCATATTATCCTGCAGTGGTCGCATCACCAGCAATGGATCGTCCGCTGACCATGCCCTGCAAGCAGCCAAGATGCACAGCCGGGCCACATAATCCAAGACCTGAAGCCTCTCTAGGAAATTTTACTTTCAGTGATTGACTCTAACTCCATCGTTGCACAAATAATTCTTTATTTGTCTATATTGTATGGTCTCCAAGGCATTCCAAATGTCTTTGGGATTTGTGCAAGATCAAAAAGTTTCATATAGACAATTTGACAAAGCATTGAGAATCCTCCTCGGCACCTGCTTTCCTCGTCCTCACGCCTTTTCTTTGCAGCTTTGATTTCATCAAAATCATCATCCTTTAGATTGGGGGACAAGTTGGGGTCCAGGATGTAAAAGATACATAATGTAGATAAAAGAAGAATCATATTGTCCTTTCATCAAATGAATTAGTTCCATCATCAAGATCAATTCGCAATTTGTCAAGATAGCGATAACTTGATGCAGCCGATGTCTCCATCTCCATGATAATAATAACCTAAGATTGTTGGGGAAATTGGATTGCCGATGAAGATAGAAAAGTAGTAATAGACTCTTGATACTTTGATACATAATGATGATCTCTATCCTTAAGGTATTATTTGCCCTCACTATTATTGCTGTTGAGTTTAGAACAAACATATTTCCAGGATATTCACCAAAGGTGCATAGAAACAAGTTCAACAATCACTCAATTTCTCTCTTAGAATTTCATTTTGAATATGTTGTTAAAGTTGTGTGTATGAAAAGAGAAGAAGAGAGAGTTTTGAAGAAGAAACATTTATGACCAATTGTGATTTTTATAAATAATATGTGAATCGATCTCTATTCATAGACAGCCAATCAACATATTTCCTAGGAGTAGGTACCTTATCCCCAACTATTACCACTTTTCATGTCAAAAATAACTTTTTTTCATAACTATCAATAACCTCTTTTTAGGATCAAGAGTCACATATTTTCATAACTAAGAGTCACGTCTTCTTTTAATCAAGAAGTACATATTCTCTTAAACAAAAGTCATGTCTTCTCTTAATCAAGGAACACATCTTCTATGATAACAAACTATTTCAACAAACTATGGTCTTGTGAGCTAAGTTCTTATGGAAGAGTGAGTGAAACAAATTGGTCAGTGTAATTGAGTCCATTGTGGAAACTAGTGCTTTCATCTGAATTGTAAAGATGAATCTTTATACGAAGCTAATCTCCTAACCATAAAATATAAAATCTCTCTCTCCCGGCATGGTTAGTGATATTTTTTCTCGACATTGTATAATATTTTGCTTGTACAGTAGTTGTTGCTGATGGAACACGCATCCTTTGGAGATCAACGGAATGCCACATTTTCTCTTGATGAGGAGGATCATACACTTGCAAATGCACTGAGATTTACCTTGACTCAAGAGTCAGTACTACATTACTGTACTTGGTGCTATTTGTCATATCTGTACATAGTAGGGACCTTCTATCCATTAATCGTTTTGGTCAATATCAGCATGTGAGTCTTAAACATCAGAAGAAGCAGTAAACTTAGTAAAAGGAAGATTTTTAATCGGATGGTTACTACATATGAGTTTACACCTATCATTATCACATACTAAATGTTCATTTTTCCCTCAAAATGGAGGTTACTTCTTACTTTTGCTTTTCGTTGGGTAAACCAGCGAGCGAATAAAGCTTGAGTTACTCATCGTATTGGAGATTAACAAATCTGGAAATAATGTTATGATGAACTACCTACTGGAACATTTCCTGTTAAACTTTCCCTATTCTCCTTGGTATAGAAGTGAGGAGGATCTTCTAGTATTCTCCAATGTCCTCCATATTTTCTGTTCTTGCTATGGCACAGTATGTCTGTTTTTCGTAAGTTTACATACCATACAGTTTCAATGCATCTTGTGTCTATTCTGCAGTCCACGGGTAATATTTTGTAGTTACAACATTTCTCATCCTTCGGATGCCTTAGTTAATGTTAGGGTTCAAATGATAGGTATTATGGGGTTAAGTACACTAGAAGTGCAAAAAATTATGTAAGACGCTCACATTTGTGCAAAAAATTTATTTTTGATCACTTAAGTGTCAAAAAGTTTAAAAAATAATCATTTCAGTATCAACGCCAATCTGATTGGTTGGAAATCCAATGTGACACTTTTTTATTAATTTTTGAAGCCGAAGTGGCTCGCTGAACAGTATAATTAGCATCTAAAGAATAAAACCATGCCATTTGGTGTCTTTCAAATGGGCGTAAAAGGTGAGCACATGGGCATACTAGTGACGAGCAAGGGCAAGAGCAGTGACTAGAACTCGTCGGGCATGGGCTTCCTTCTTGTCTTCTTCCCCAAAGAACAACACTAGCACCAGCACTAGATCCGGCACTACCACCGCTCCACCTCCGGTTCGTCTGACATTGTCGACAAGCCCAAGCTTTTGTCCTCCTCCTCCTTCTCCTTCCCCCTTTAGAAGGAGCCACCCTAGCCGCCTCCTAAGTAGAGCCCTGTCTACCATCTTCATCTGCACCCTCCTTGTCTCCCTCACACTTCATGTCTTCGCTTTCTCCACCTTCGACCCTCTTTCTTCCTCCTCCTCCTCCTCCTCCTCTGACTTCGCCTCCTATTCTTTCCTTCGCTTCTTGCTCGAGCAACAACACCAGCCTCTCCTCGCTCCTAAGCCCCGGAACGACCTCACGCCTTCGTTGTTCTGGTCGTTCCCCACATTCTCCTGGCGGGCCAAGCCCAAAAACGATGGCTCCAAACACTAGTTCGCGCTATAGAGGATGGGCGCCTTGTACAGGTTGGGACGCGTGCCATGAACGACCTCATCGTTGCTCACTTGGTCAAGCAACTACGACGACAGCCAAGCGACGGCGGGCGAGCGACGACGGGCAAGCGAGCTACGACTAGCGTCAGGCAAGGATCGTAATTTGTATGCGGATGAAGAACCCCAATTTCAGTCCCCGTGTGAGCTATGCGGCATCATTTTTGTAAGTTCGTCCACATATAATGGCAAAACGACGTCATTTCTTAAGGAGGATGGAAAACGACATCATTTAAAAGCCACGTCATTTTTTTTTTAAAATATAAAAGCCATATAACCAATTTGGTCGAAATCTCTCACTGATGACACCAAAGTGATCGTTTTTTCTTCGATTTGGCTTTTAAGTGATCCAGCAGAAACTTTTGACACCAAAGTGAGTGTCGTACATAACTTTTGGCACTTCTAATATAGTTTCCCCGATATTATGTGCTCTCATCAATGTCAAGCCTAAGAGATGTGATGTACTTACGATGCTTTGCTTTGCTTCTAAACATCATGTTCTAGTGTGAAATTGTAGTTGGTTATGTATTGCTTGTATATATAGAGAGATGCGGACCCCTAGAGTGCCATAACTTGGCAAAAAGGGACACTTAAGTGCCATAATTTCCGAAATGTACACTTAAGTGCCAAAATCAGAGCAAAATTGCTCATTTGAGTACCAATTCGGCCAAAATCTGGCCAAATTGCATACGTGGTAATTTTCCGTCGAAGCGAGTGCAAAACAACGCCGTTTTGTACGCTGACGTAGCCAAATAATGCAAAAACGGCGTTGTTTTGGGCTGACATGGTAAAAAATAATATAAAAATTAATTAAATTTAGTTAAAATATTTAAGAATAATAATTTTAAAATTAAAAAATTACAAAAAAAATTAAAAAAAAAAAAATAAAATGGGGGAGGTAGCCGAGGGCCACCGTTGTCGCCTTCCCACCGTCGCCGGGAAGGGCCGGCGATGGAGGGGGGAGGGTCGGCTAGGGTCGCTGGGCCCTAGCTAGGGGCCGGCGACCCCGGCCGACTGGCGGCGAGGGCTCGCGAGCCCTCACCATAGATCGGGGCAAGGGTTGCAGCCCTTGCCTAGATTCGATTGGGGGGGTGGGGGAGGAGGAGGAGGGAGGCGGCCGACGGCCCTAGCCGACCCTCCCCCACCTTCTCGGGCGACGGCGAGGAGGCGGCGGCGGCGGCGGCGGGGCTCGGCCCTCGGCCGCCGGCCGTGCCTTCCTCCTCCTCCGTTTCCGTTTTTTTTAAAAATTAATTATTATTTTGTTTTAAATTTAATTTAATTAATTTTTATATTATGTTAAAATTCAAATTGTGCCAAAACGACGTCGTTTTGGCCGATTTATTAGAGTTGACTCAGCTATCCGGCGAGCCACCTCAGTGAGAAATATTAATATTTAAATGTCACGTATGATTTCCGGCTGGCTTCGCCGGAGGTGACACTTAAGTGTCTCACTTTTCTTCAAATGTGGCACTTAAGCGTATCTTTTGTAAGTTATGGCACTTAAGTGTCACTTTGTATCAAGTTATGGCACTTGTAGTGTTCTTTTCCCTATATATATAGGTAGACCGGGAAATAAGGATTGAGTGCTGCTGGATTTTGTCAAAAAATGGTTGAAAAGCTCATGGAATCCGCACAGCACATCATGGACATGTTGCCATAACCAGCACTGTCAAGTCTTTCAAAATTGTAGCAACTCTCTGTTTTAACTTTGCACCTTAACACCGTGAAACTTTTCCAATGTATTGCCCTGGTTAGTAGAGGCCTTCCTTTCCGAGGCATTAGGCCCAGCTTTCGTGTCTCGCATCCATCTTCCCCTGCCTTGTGTAACAAATGGAGCTGTTGGTCATCTAGCATTTTCTTTTCTGGTGATCTCCAAAATGGCTTTCCATGTATTCTACTCTGTTTGAATCTTTTCCGTGGGGTTTCTCAGGTGAACCAGCAAGAGAAGTTTTGAAAGATGCATTGCCAAGATCTGATGCTGATGTGTCAACACATAAGGGGCACATTCGATAAAGCCGTCAACGATTATTGTAGCAGCTTTCGATTTATTAGGTCTCCTACGGTCACGCAACCTTTTCGAAGAATGGCCTCTATCAAGATATTTTCTGCAGAAGAATGTTGCACTGATGTTTTTTAAGTAAACCGTTTGTGAGTATTTGGGAAGCTATTGGGCACCATTGTATTGATAATCTATGAAGACCTACATAGCCTCGGTGGCAAAATTAAAGACGAGGATGTCGATGTCGGGGTGATACTTCTTATCTATGTAGTGTTTCGGGAAGACAAATCATTCTTTTCTTTGTAACTGTTTTATTTTTCTTTTTGGGCTTCTGCTCATTCTTTTACGACATTTCCATCAAGTTTTTCCTCGAGAATACGCATGTAGGGCCTGCCAGTGGGTTCAACCCATTGGTTCAACCAATTTCCTCGTTTTCCGGCGAAATCTGCCTCATTTTCTAAATTTGATAATCGATACAATAGTATGGACCTGAATAGGTCCTTAAAAAGCTTACGGAGGAAACAGGCAGGAGAACCGCCCTGGGGTGAGAGATTCCACGCTGTCCTCCTATTCCCTCTTTGTCGAAAAGACAAAGATAAACAGGGAATTAGGGGGCCTCACGGTAGAACTTCAGTTCTGATTACTACTGGGTAGGCAAGTATAGTAGCTTCTCACGCCTGGAGTGAGTGAGGGTGGGTTAAATTTCCACAGCTAAGTTGACACGCCTTACGGCACTCTCCTCAACCACAGGTTGACCTAGTTCCCCCGATTGAGGATCTTTTTATATCCTTTTTTCTTTTCTACTTCATTGTACTGGGAATCATCTCACCTTGTGTCCACATGCTTCAAGATCACATGAGCTACAAGCTCAGAATTACAGTTTTGCAGTAGTCATAACAGACTATCCATGGAGGATGTCTACCTAAACAGTTCGCGTATTTTGCAAGTGATCTTAAATTTCTGCATGCCCTTAATATATCACACCTTTGTATTTGTACAATGCGACTATGCCGACATACAATACGATGGTCCCAATGGAGCAAGCGCCGATGGTCCATAGGAAGTCTTCCTGGGAATTATTTGGGGGATGCCAAAGGTTGATGGAGATGTTCATGCCCAACACGCCAACAATGACTATGTACATGTTGATCACCAGAATAGCAGTTGTTAACAGCACTCCCATCTGCAGAAGATTGTTTTGTTTGTCGTCCAACATTATATTCACGTAGTCCTCTGTGTCATCGACGTATTCCCTCAGCTTTAAGATCAGAAAAAAATAAGAAGAGGACTAACAAGTTAAGCTATGAATTCACAAAAAAAAAAAAAAAAAAGGTTGTTCAGTGTCTCTTCTGGTGTATGTGTTTTCATAAGGAAATTTAATTTGTCGTCAGAGAGTAGGAATGAGATTCATACTGTAGAGAGCTTGTTAAGTGTGCCATCAACTTGCACAAAGTATGCCTCTAGGAGCATCTCTAACTCTGCCACGTCGGCATGCCTGGCTGGGGCACCGCGAGAACTGTTGCTCTCGACCCTTTCGATTTCATCATTCAGCAAGCCATGCAGAGGAGTCAAGCCGTCGTCGGGTGAGATATCAGGATCTCCACTGTGATGCCTGTATAATTTGATGATAAGATAATAGTAAGAGGATTGAAATTAACAGAAAGCAAGAGATTGAGTATGTGCCTGTCGTTGTTTAAATTATGATCTTCGTCTTCCTCGATGGTATCTGAAGAAGAAGAAGAGTTGTCATCTTCTTCCTGAAGCAGTTTGCTGGTCAAATACATCCCCGCCATGTCTCCATCATCCTCGAGAAGATGCTCAAGCTCATTCCTTACCTAGAGATACATGGAAAAGGCTCATGCTATGAAATGTAAACACTTGAGACATGTACTTAATGAAAGCAATGTTAACTTTATGTCTTAGTTTGTTAAGATATCTCTGATCACTTGATTATGGGGTTATATGCTCTTTATATATATATGGTCTCCCTCCACTTAATGGCTTTTGGATTGAGCTTTCCTACATGAATTAAAAAGAGGCATTGTCTCAACTTACTTCGTGTGTGCATCCACCTCTAAAACTTTTGGTTCTAGCATAGGAATAACGTTGTCCTCATATCACTATATGGCCTAAGTTACTAGTTAATTAATGATATTTTAGTATATTTCTTTTTTCATTTTATTTTTTAATGAACGTTGGACATGGGCATGGGAAAATGGCTACCAAAAGGCCCATGAAACACACTACAAGCCCAATGAACCAATTAACTTAAGGCTTTGGTCAATACAAGTGGTCTTCTAAAAAAAGTAGTTTGCACGCAATTAGTGAGATTCAAACAAATGACCTTTAGTAAAGCTAGAAATCTCCTAACCCCCAACCAACTCTCCAATCATGGGGTTTAATCTGTTGGTGTATTTTGACATAAACCAACCTATTTCTACAAGCCTATCGAGATTTGTCATGGATTGACACTTGTCACGAATTGACACGACCATTCGATGCCAAATCCGAATTTCTAGCATGAGGAAGAACAAAGATTTAGTATAGATAGAGAAGAAGAGTCTCAAACCTTTTGTACGCGTTGAGTTAATGCAACCAAACGACCTTTAATCTGACGAACCCTTTCGAGGTAGAAGCTACTGATCTCCGAAGTTAGGTTATCCAAAGCGGGATAAGCCTCTTTCTCTAATGCCTCTGTCTGCATTTTCAAGTACAAATGCATACGAAAGTTCATCCATAGCAGTTTCATGAGCACCAAGTACCAAGCAATTAAATAATGGAAACCGAAATAACATAGAGACAGTGTACCTCGTCGTCTAAACAGGAGCAAGCAGCTTCAAGGCATGCCTCTAAAGCAACAAACTCGAAAGGAAGAGTCTGTAATCTGTCTTGTTGTTCCTTCAACACTTGATTGCGTTCCACACTCTCTTGCGGACCTTCAAGGATTTTTGTCAGCTCCTCCGCAGTTTGCTCTCTGCCACCATTTCCGCGAATCTAATTGAAAAATGAACAAGGTCATTCTTTCCTTACTAGGGTACACTTCTTTACCAAAAAAAAGAAAGAGAGAAAAAAGAAGTAAGCCATAATTCAAACTAAAAAGAATCTACTTAGATCTCTTAATGTATTTTACTTTATATTTTGATTAAATTAGGGATTAAGTAGAATTCTCATATTTTACTATTATTATTTTTTTTTTCAAATTCAGCTATATCATCTAGGAATATTTTTTGAAGATATTTTCATGTTATATGTTTTTCCTATTTTTGAGCTCAATAAGAGGTAAATGGTCAGAGACAAATAAGCTAAACATTTTTGTTTAATGAGTGCAAAAAACCAAGAGGACCACACACTGTCAAGAGAAAGACATTTAAAATGAAAAAGGAAAGTGGGACTAAGGGTTTTTGCCATGGAAGAAATAAAACAATAAGTTTATGGTGTGTTTGTTTCGCAAAAATTGATTGATTTGAAAATTAATTTCCTAAAAACAATCACTCGTATTGCTAATGAAAATAAATTAACAATTTTTTTTTATCGTCCATGAAAAAAATGTAAACATAAATCATTATTGATGGTGAAAACATTTATAATTAACTAATTATTCTAAATGATACAAGTAATCATTTTTAAAACATATTTTTTTATTTTTTTATTTTTTGAGAAACAAACGGATCATAGATGTGTGTGTGTGTGTGTGTGTGTGTGTGTGTGTGTGTGTGTGTGTGATTATTTGCTCAATTTGTTAGAGGGTACTTTTGTTTTTATAATTTTCATGAATGCTCAAAGAGATTGTGAATGGATTGTTAAGAGCAAATCAGTCCAATCAAAATGTAGATTGCGTAAAAGTTATCAAAGAAGAGTTTTTTGTTGTGGAAATATCATTTCATGTAAAATCATTGAATAATGTATCTATTCTACTATAACCTACTAATGCACAAGTGAATTGGAAAGGTGGAATACAATTCTAACTTCTTTAAATTTAGAAAAATTATAATTGATTTTCCCTTGTGAACCATCATATTTTTTAACATGTAAAACGGTGAGATCTCATTGCAAATATTTTTTATAAAAGAAAAACTAAAAAGAAACAGTATGGAAATATAATCAAATTAGAATTAAATTCCCCAGAAACACTTACTACCATAAAAATGAGTCACGTTTATTAAATCATTACCAAAAAAGTTAAAAATAATAAATTTGTTCCCATTGTAAATTCATATAAATGTTGTTGGTGGTTGAGTACAACAATATAAAAACATGTGTTACCTTGTTTAATGTAGAAGAAAAGATCATTGGACGTATCCCGTACATGAATTTGTAACTTCAAACAACAAGGTATGTCCATATTCTTTGATTATGTAACAGATTTTAATAACATATTTGTATTGATGATATTCAATTTTGTAAGATGCCAGCAGTATTTCACAAATTCATATATTATAAGACAGTATATTCGGAAATTTTTAATAAAAGCCTGAAGTGGAATTGTTTTTGAAAAAAAAAAATCCGAAGTGAATTTTGTTTCAAAGAAGATCTTGAATGAGAGCCCAAGCTCTATGTACATCTCACATGTCACTTTTCAAGTTATGATCGAGGACATTTTTGTCTAGGAGTATCTTTTTCTTTTTCTTTTTCCCTTCTTTCCCCTTTTCATCTTCTTCTTAGTTGTTCTGAAGCTAAGAAAAAAGTGTACCCTGTGAACTGGGACAAAATGGCTTAGAGCAAAAAACATGGTGGCCTCAACCTCATGAAATGTAAGTCTTGAAATCTATAGACAAAGTCCAAAACCTTGATGCCCAAATCTGGCAAACTCTCTTTAGATCATTCTTTGAGATAGGTCCACTTTGGAGCTTCTTCTTTGTTATTATTATTATTAATAATTAAGGGAAATGGCCTCATTTCATGCTCTGAAATTTTCCCCAATATATTTATCACTCTGAACAAATATGCCCTAACTATGGAAGTATATGTAATCAACTATATACTGTAAAAGAGTTTCCTTTAACGTGATAAATGCATCCTTCAATCCAAAATGAACACAATAAAACAACTAAATAGAAAACATCAATTTTGAATCAAGGAAAGATTGAAAACCTTGACCATGTTGGCTTCATGATAATTCAAGAACCGTCGCTTGAGCTCCTCCACGAAAGGAACCACCGCCGGGTCCCTAGAGTTCAGCAACCAGACATCATGCGCAGTGAGTATCCCCTTGATGTGCTCCAACTTGATCACAATCGCCCTCTCGCGGCCCGTGATCGATGACGGGTATGAGAGGAATGGGTCAAGGATCCGGAGGTCACGGGCTGAGAGCCTCGTGCGGCGCATGATTGAATGCTTCCCGGCATCGATCTGCTGGACTCGGCCAGTCGAGCCGATGACAAGCCAGGTCTTGACCCGCACCACCTTCTTCCAGGGCCGATGGTCGTTAGTATCGCTTATGTCGACCGGGGCCGGGCTCGCTGCCGGGTCATCTTGGGGCATTGTCGGAAGACGATCGCTGGAACGGTCATTGAGTGAAGATTGCTTTGGGAGCATCCGCTGATGGAGCGCGGTCTATTTAACTCTCAGATGAATAAATTATAGAGATAATTGGTAGGTGTTATGTATGGATTGGACCGTGCTTAACGAGCCAGGTGATACGCAGTGCCGGTCCCCACCGGGTTTTCCATGGACACTGTCCTAGGTTGTCCTGTGGGGCTCACTTTTTTAGGTCCAGAAAAGCACGCACTATCAAGGCCATGTCATGAGCACGTTCGATAGAATTATTTTACAAGAGATTTGGCAGGAATAATTTATCATTTTGTTGTACCAGTTTGACAACCATTAGATGATACAGTATAGGTCTTTCGCAGATTGTTAATACGTGATTGATGTTAAAATATTTACAATAGTTGACAATGATCCTACTAAATCTTACATAATAACAGAGTAATTATTCTAAGTTTAAATCTTCTAAATCCCTATTTACCTTCCTAATTGCATATTTACATGCTTTAAGAAAAGGCGAGAGCGTGTCAAATGCCTATGCTACGCACATAAGTTAGGCTGGACAAGGGCCCTTGGGGACAAGGGCTGGTATTGCAGGGTCTAATATTTTTTTATTTTCCAGTACAACAATAAATCAAACTTAGCAAAACCACCCTGTCTATATGATAAATCAAACTTAGAAGAACCCTGTCTATATAAAGAAGACCTGTGCCAATTGACAACCTAATTAAATAGATGTATGATACCGAGTTGACTTGCGGGAATTGGCTTGCAAAAAACGAAGTAAATGCCAGTTTCACATGATGACAATGTTGATGATTATAATAAAATGGATGTCCTTCAAAATGGCTCGCGGGTTTCAGCTTTTGAAATAGCTACATTCGTGGAAGAAGAGACCCGGCGTGCTTTGACTTCCCTTAAATGCCTATTCGTCAAATTGCTAAAATATTCATTATAATTTTTGTTTTTGAAAAAATGCTAAGATATTCAATCTGAAATGTGTTAAAAAAAGAGAAGAAAATAATGAGCCACACATGTCAGGTAAATGCCCAAATATGATGAGCAAATATTGCATAAACTAATCTAATAGATCGAGTTGATCATATTTTAAGAATCTAAGGAACTTGGATTGTGTTCACGCAAAAAGGACAAGTTCCGATTTTTCTTTTCACCAGCTCTTATTTGGACAGGATCTACCAATTGTTCTAGCCCTCTTAAGATTAAGTATACCGTTGTTTACTTGAAAATACCAATTTTAGTTATTAAACAAATTTTTTTCTTAATGAAGCCATCAACTAGTTTAATGTTGCTTTTATTTGAACCTATTGACAACTCATTTACTCATTCATTAATTGCATTGTAAATTAGTGATTAATTTTTAACCCCTAGCAAAATTAAATTGCACGGAATATAGATATTAGGAGCCTTTGCATTAATAATAATAGAAATTTATAAATAAAAAAAATTAAAAAGGAAGAAAATAAATAAATTAATTGAAAAAAAAAAAAAAAAAAAAAAAGAAAATGGGAACTGCGAGACCAGGCCGGGGGCAGGTCGGGCCGGCCTGTTTCTTTTCACCTGGGCCACCCCACCTTTCCTTTATTTTCCCAAAGACCGGCCCAAGCCTTCTCTTCATCTCCCTCTCTTTCCCTCACTCGTTCTGCAGAATAGAGAACAACGTACGCGAACCAGAGGACGGCACACCGCAGTCGATGGTCGGGGCAGACCGGCAGCAACAGCTGGCGTGGCAGGCGGCCATGCACGCCGGTGCTTAAAAGGGCGAGAGGAGCGAGTGAGAGAAGGGGGCGCGCTCGAGTGCGAGAGAGCTTCAACAGACGCCTCAGCCGCGCACGAGCTCCGCCGGACGACCCTTCAGCCGAAGTCCTCAAGCTGAACTCGGTAGGCCGTTCTTGCGCCCTGTTTTCGCCCTATTTTGTGCGCCCTGGGCCGGAGCTCGCGACCGACCGGCTCGCGCGAACTCCGGCCCCGTCCATTCCTCCGTTGGTTGTTGTGTGTTTTGTTGCTTGTTGGCGAGAGTCTTGGTTTGGGTTCCGGTCCTAGTTGAGACGGAAACCTCAATCAGCTGCGTTAAGTTCGTTTTGTTGAGGCGTTGTTTTTGTGATTAACGTTCCCGGCGTTGGTCGTTTAGTTGCTTTGCCACTTTTCCGCCGTTTCTTTCATCATTTGCGCGCTTGGCCGAGAGGGTTAATTCTATTTTAGAACTAGTTTAGCTATTTTTTAAAAACAAAAAGAAAAACTGAAAATCATTTCGTCAAAAACTGTACCTAAATCTGGACGAGTTTTTATAGCTTTACAATAGGGGTTGTTTTGTGTTGTTTTCTTTGTAGAGACTATGCTAGGTCGTTGCTTGTGCACTTCAATTTGATTATATTTGATTGCACAATTTTAACATATTGATCGTTATTTGTTGAATGGTTATGATGAACGTTAGAATTTTCAATAGGCTACCTTGACATTTTGATTAGCAAATAAATAAGTTTGGGTACTGAAAAGGCTTTAGTTAAATAACTAGGGTAATCAAGTTTCTATCCTGAAATCTCTAGTTGCGCATGCATCAAGACGATACTTCCGTGTCTTGATTAAGTTTTTTAGCCGACCTTCAACAATGGTTAGTTGCGGCTTTTTTTGAATATATAGATTAGAAAAATCAATGTCACGCAAGATATGGACTTAAGGAGAGTCCAAGCCTTATAAGCAAGTACCTCTAAACATATTTCTCTCCCTCGCCAAGGATAAGTCATGACAGAGCCATTCACTAAATTTTATTCGATCGATTCAAAATTATTAATTGTTCTAATAATATACCAATTAAGCAGCCTATTATTGATAAAGTACAAAATACAATTTTATTATGCCAAGTGACTCAAAATAAAATGGTAATTTTGTATTAGAGTTGATAAATTCAATAAGAGTTGGTAAATTATTTGAAAAATTGGTAATTCGGAAATTGCTTAGTCAACATTGATAGGTGGCTCAAAAAAGATCTAATAACCTTAGTTATTTTTTAAAAAAGAATGGTTAATACCACGAAAAATCCCAAACTAATATATATGTGATAAATTTATCTTAAAATAATTTTTTTACCATAAAAAACCCCAAGTTAGTGCATTTGTGATAAATTTACCCTATGTAAGTTTCTATTAAATTGGATTGAAACCATAAAAATTTACAAATTAGTACACCTATGACTAAAGGAGAGTAAAACTCCAAACTAGTACACCCATTAGCTATCATATATTATCCGACTCAGCAATTTGATGATAAAATTTAATAAAAACTAACATAAGGTAAATTTGTCACGAGTGTATCAATTTAGAATTTTGATGGTCAAAAAATCACTTCGGGATTAATTTGTCTTATGTGTAGCAGAACACCAATAATTTCTAAGTATAGTTGACAGTTTGATATAAGAGTCAGTAATTTCAATAAAAGTAAGCATTTATTAAAAAAGTTGTAATTCAAAACGAACTAATCAACATCCGTAAGTGGCTCAATTAAGAGTCGTAAATAGTTGGTAAAGAACTCAAATAAAGTTGATATTCAGATATGAAACTTAGTAACTTCGATATAAGTTGTATATATTATTAGAAAAAGTTGTAATTCAATATCGATCAAATAAATATCGATACATGACTTAAAAAAGTTTTGGCAAACTACAGATATAGACACATATTGTAAAATCATAAACTTTTCTGTGTTTCCACACAGAACATTCTCCGAGCGATGTTGATCTTGTCTGCTAGCTATATTAACCGTTTATACTTGAACAATGTTATTGCAATAGCGTACAAGACGATCGTCCCGAAGGTGCATCCACTTACTGTCCAGATGAAATCGTAGATCGTCGGATTTGGATTGAGGAAGAGTTCAATTTTGACGTTCATGCCGAATATTGCGGTCACGACGATGAACATGGTGATGAATATGGTTGCCGTCGATATCACCACTCCCATTCGCAGCAGATTGTTTTGTTTGTCATCCAACATTATGTTCACATAGTCCTCGGTGTCTTGAATGTATTCCCTTAGCTTTCAACAGAGACAAGTTGAAAATGTTTTTAATGAACCTAATGAGATTCGCCGTTAAGAGTTCGCGCGATCAAGTGTAGAGTTCGAGATTCGTACCGCGGATAGCTCGTTGAGTGTGCCCTCGAGCTGCACAAAGTAGGCCTCTAGGAGCATTTCCAATTCGGCCACATCGAGGTTCTTGCTTGAGCGTCTTGAGCCACTAAAGCGCTTGCTCACGCTTAAGCTACCGTGAGAGTTACTGTCTTTGACCCTGCCTTCCTTTTTATCATCGTCCAGCGAGCTGCGCGGAGAGCTAGAACTCTCCTCCGGCGTGATTTCATCGTCTCCTTTGCGATTCCTGCATGATTAACGGGAAAAGGCTTTGAAGAAATAGAGAGAAAGATCCGAAATTATTCGGCCTGCAACCGAAAACATGATGCTAGAGACATAGAATGCTTGCCTTTCTTCTTTGTCTGGCTCATGAAACTCATCATCCTCTCCTGAGATCGAGGAAGAAGAAGACAAGGGCTTTTCTTTTTCACCTTGGAGTAGTTTGCTGGTCAAGTACATCTCTGCCATGTCTCCATCATCCTCAAGAAGATGCTCGATCTCGGTCCTTATCTAGAGATACAAAAAAATGATCCATGGTGATCTGTTTCTTTCGATTAGTTATGGTCATGGAATTCAATATTAAATATACGTGTTCATCTAACTGTTTAAGCTTTTAAATTCATTGATTGTAACTTCTCTTACATCTATATCATAGCACTTTCAAGGCAGCCTCTACATGCCTCCTTGATCCCAATTTTCCATTTTCATAGTTCGCATTAATATTATATGGCATGTACATGATTCTAGTCTCTAACAAAAAAAAAAATTCTCTCATGATTTATTCACTTTTATTTATTTTTCTCACCAACATCACGACGGGTCATATAATTTCTTTCGGTTTAGAATCCCAAAAAATAGTTACCAGACAAATGAAATTTGGTAACTCACTAGATTAACCGGTAAAATGCAATAAAACATTAAATCTTGGTAAGTTATCCGAAACTAAGGGGTAATTTAATCTGACAAAAGTCAGTAAGTTATTCTAATTTAGGTTGGTAATTTTGTAAAATAGTTAGTCAATTCGAAGGGCTAGTGAATTTATGCTGATAAAAGTGGGTAAATTAGTATTTACGCACTATCAAAAAAGTTAGGTTTTGCATAAAAGTGTTAATGGGTTACGATTAAGTTAATTTAGAGAGAAAAGAAAAAGCATGAGTCGTTCTCTCTACCAATAGTTCATTTACACTTACCAACGCATTCGAAGTTAACCAGCATCGAGGAAAATTCTATAGAATTCTGCAGGATGGAAAACTCAAACCTTTTGAACTCGTCCCGTCAACGCGACCAAGCGAGCTTTAATCTGCCGGACCCGCTCGAGATGACGGGTAGTAATCTTCGAAAGTAGCTTGTCCAGCGCAGGATTCGCCTCTTGCTCCAATGCCTTTGCCTAAATTCCCGGGCAAACAATTCGAGGATCGATGAGTACGACATGCTGCTTTCCAATGCAGATAACGCAGATGAAAAACCAGAGCCCTTACCTCATCGTCTAAACTAGTGCACGCAGCTTCAAGGCATGCCTCTAAGGCGACAAACTCGAAAGGAAGAGTCTCGGATCTGTCATGCTGTTGCTTAACATCTCCAGAGTACAACCCCTGCTGATGTGTAGCTTCAAAAATCTGATGTAGAGCTTCCTCAGATTGCTCTTCACCACCACTGCTTCTGTTGACCTGTCATGAGAGAATAATAACGAAAGAAGAATGTCAGCAAAATGTCCCGTATCTAGGTTTTAAGTGCTAGCGACTACCGGAACTAAGAAAAACAAATTTTCACGGGTGATATCTTTTGTCAGAGCTTTTCACGAGCCAACCGGTTTTGGCTTACCAATACTCGTTTCGACGGGCAATATCTGTTCCGATAGTCGGTGAATGGTTACATGTTGTACAGAAGAAATGGGAGACGGTATCTGGGGTAGGATGCGTTTGTTGCTCCAGTTGGATACTGGACAAATCGAACAAATAAAGTATTGCTTCCCCAGGATTGGCTAGACCCAGTCTAAGACCCCAAAGAGATGGTGAGAGGACGAGTTTTTAATTTAAAAATTAATTAAAAATGGTAGTTCTCAGGACATGTTATGAAATGATAAATGGGTTTCTAGATTGTAGCCGCACCATTAACGACAATGTTTCATTTTCTGGTTAAGAAAAAAAAGACGTAGAGTTTGACGTTGAAAGTGAAATCAATAGACAGGTGAACTACTTTACTGTGTTGCTATTTCACATATTTAAGAACAAGAAGAGTAAACCTTGAATTCTACTAGTGAACTAAGTTGTTTTGTTTTCAAGGGATACTAAACAATCTCCCAATCCACTCTAGTTCACACTATTTCAATTTGAAACTTGAGTCAGAAGATGATGTTATTCGTATAAGGTGACTGATTTTTTCCCGATTTTGGAAGCTTTTCTCAGGAGATATTTTGTTTCACGGAAAATAAATGATTCGAGAAACATTTTCCTATATATGATCCATTGTAATAATTACAAAAATGAACGAATGAAAGAAAAATTCCATCCTTTACGGAAATGTTTAAACATAAATTGTTGTCGATAATGAAACATTTTTTATCGATTAATTATTTCAAATGATATAAGCGATTATTTTTAAAAATATATTTCTCAAATTATTCATTTCCCACCAACAAATGAAGCCTTAATGTAAAGTTCACATTGAATTTATTCAAATCACTCGATATCTAAATCAAACCCATTAATAGTTCAGAAACAATATTTCATGGTAGACAAAAGCTCAACCAACCCAGTTGAAAATTCAGACGCGAAATTGAGTGTCAAACCAAGAGACAAGGACAAGGACAAGGACGTCTAATAGCACATATCATGGATCAAGGCAAGCCAAGTGTTACGATCTTTTCTCATTAGTTTCTTTCATATTGAAACAAGGTGATTGACATGGGTGGACGAGGACATTGTCCTCCAGGAGCAGCTAAATAATTCTCAACTTCATAAAGTAAAATGGCATATGCTGACTTTGGACTAATCAATCAGATGCCATGTCTCCTTTGGTAAAGTTCTATCGTATTGACATGCTCAGAAAATATAACTGCGAACCTTCATGGCGTTGGCCTGATGATGATGCGAGCACCGGCGCTTGAGCTCCTCCACAAAAGGAGTTACCGCAGGATCCTTGGAGTTGAGCAGCCACACGTCCTTGGCCGTGATCACTCCCTTTATGTGCTCCAGCTTGATCACCACCGCCCTCTCCCGCCCCATCACTGTCGATGGGTAGGACAGCGATGGATCCAGGATCCTCAGGTCCCGTGCCGAGAGCCCTGTCCGCCGCTTGATCAGGTGCTTCCCCGCGTCGACCAGCTGGGCCTGGCCTGTCGAGTTGACCACAAGCCAGGTCTTGATCCCGATGCCCTTCTTCCGGAGCCGATGGCTCTTCAAGTGGGCCGCTGGCGTCTGAGGCGGGTTAAGGTCGAGGTCCCCTTTTGGGTTCATCGAAAGATGACCGCCCGGCATCATGTTCTTCTCTCTTTCCTATGAAATCAAAGAGATGATGAATTCGAGATTGAGAAAGCGTTCGATGTCATCTAAAAAGAAAAGGGTTTTTATATTAGAGAGAATAGTTCATCGGAGAAATGAGGCAAAGATGGTGGTGGACATTGGAAAGCACGAATTAAATTTAGTTTTTTGCTATAATTGCTAAGCCTAAAATGCATAGTTTAAGGAAGGTGGAACATGCATAACACGGCAGGTGATTCACAGGGACGGCCCTCACTGGGGTTGTTTTTGTGTGGGCGTGGAGAACCATGTCGCATTCGGAGGAGCACCAAACAAGGTGAAAATATCCATGCGCCGCCAAGCCCATGTTACACAAGCCACTTAGATAGGGACACCTGTTGCTCTCATGCTCACCTCCCAGGGATTTTTTCTCCCATTGAAGACTCCTGCGATATCTCTCTTCTCTCTCTCTTGTTTGCTACATTTACTTTTTCTTTTTTTTGCGCCACCATGGCTGCGTAGCTCGACCTCGAGTAACAATGGTCAACCATGGCTGCTTTGACCCTGAGCTCTATGCTCAAACCCGAGCTCCATAGCCATAGAAGTTGCGAGACTGCAGATTAATCGTCTATGAGCTCTTTGGATGAGACAATCTAGCACAATAGAGAAAAAAGAAAGAAAAATGTCTATGTGCTCAAAACTCGAGCTGCCATGGCTACCAAAAACTCTAGGCTCAAGGTCGAGCTCCGTGGCCATGGCAGCCACTAGCGTTGGGATCAAGCTCCATAGTCGAGGATCGAGAATACATTGGTGATGCTGATTTGGACAAGTTGTTGGGAGGCACTTCAACGTCCTCTGATTTTGGTGTCCATGAAGGAGATGAGGAATTGCAGACGGAGTTGAAGATAGAAAGTCAAGAGGAAGAGAGTGATAAGAGGAGAGAGAGAAAAGAGGGCCTATTCGGAGGCCTTTGATTAGATGTCAGCTCTCTGAGTGGCTTATGTAAAAATGAGGTGGCATCCAAGTTGTACATATGCTATATTTTCTCCCATTATTGAGTAACACATGAAAGTGGTTCTACCTCCCAAAAATATTATATATATCTTCCCGAAAGTATCTTTGAAATATCTTAGATTGATAGATGTTGGTAACTACCACAAGTAAGAATTGCTAGAGCAAAACTAATTAATGATTTGATAAGAGAAAAGTTACTAATCATTCTGGTTGAGTTTGGTAATGAAAGAAAAAAAGAGTATTGCATTGAATAAAGTCTTTAAGCCAAGTAAAAGTTGGAAATTAATAGAAAAATCGGTAACCGACCAACAAAAATAGAAAAATTGTAAACTAAAGAAAAAAATAATTAATGTTGGAAAGCATGTCAGATCTGAATTGAATAGAGAAAAGTTTATGAATCACGTAAATGAAGGTTGATAAGTCTACAATAGTTGGTAAATTTAAGTCATTAATAAAAAAGATAAATAAAAGTCGGTAATAGTCGAAAGAAGATTTTTTTCCAGTTCTTAGATAAAAGAATTTGATATTTTAATAAATCAAATAAATATTTTTAGTTAATTCAAATAACGGTTCGTAATGGCAAATAGTTGGTAATATAATTAGAGAAAGTTGTTAAGTACTCCAATAAAAATTGTTGATTTCCAAAAGTGGTCGGTAAAATTAAGAAGTTGGCAAGCTAGACAAATAGAAGTCGTAACTCATTAAAAAATTCTGTAAACTTAAATAATAAATATTCTTTATGAGCAAATCAAATGAAAGCCGACAACCCAATACTAATTGACAACATAATTGGAGAAAAATAATTATTCAAATAAAAGTAGGTGATTTGTTTTAATTGTTGGTAAATTAAAGGCAGGCAAGAAAAGCAAATAAAAGCTTGTCAATGACCTGGTTTACCGTTCTATAAGAAAGTTACCAAAAAGTTTGTAGATCTTTCTTTTCTGTCCTTTCCTCATTTTCTCTAAGGACTGCATTTGACGACAGCTTCCAATTTACTCGGTTGAATAAAGTGGATGAACGGTTTATTTCCTCGTACGCTTGAATAAGCTTGATGGGGGGTATGTTATTGATTGTTCAGAGCTAATTTAAAGTGATTAGGGTTATGTTCTTGTTAATAGATTCAGCGATTGAATCTACCCACCACCTGTTTATGTATATTCCTAGTAGGGGCAATCCCATTCCATTTGTGAATTTTGCCTTGGGGTTGACTGAATTTGTTCCCTTATTGAATCTTCCCACCACCTGATTGAGTATATTCATAGAGTCAACAATTCCATTTTTTTTTTGCATTGAAATTGACTGAATTTATTTCTTTTATTGAATCTGCCCTCCATCTGCTAGTGTTTATTCCTAATGATAGAACCACCAATCTCATAATCAACTACTGAAGTCTTTGTGCAAATTCAGAGCATACGTCCCAATCCGCTCGAGTAAGAAAAAAAAAAAAAAAACACTTGCGTACTTGTTCAGGATATGATACTAATTAAGTAGAAGAATGCGATGGTAGTAGATATTATATACGAACTTCATGGGTGTTGCTAGGATTTGTTTGTGTTTCAAGTTTAGTACATGGCATTAATACCTTGTGGTTATCTTTCTTATAGATTCATGGCCTGACAAGATCTCTTGTTTGAAAATTGAAGCCCTCTAATATCCTGTCAAACTCAACCTCCAAGTGATTGTGTAAGAGATATATATCCAAGGTATGATTTATCAAATGTTGTGATGTGCCAATTTTCCATTATTAATGCTTGTTGCATTTTGAATGGGAAACGACTGAAGTAGGTTAGGAACTTCTCTGATCCATCCTATAAGGTGTACAATTTTGGCTACTTTCTTAAGACATTTACTTTTGAATTTCAAGGACAGCATAAATACTACAGTTTGTTTTGTATGGTTAGACCTCTGCTTTGTTGAGCAATCTCTTTGAAAGACAAAGAATCAATTGCTGAGCCTTACGTAAGCTGTAAAACCGTTGGAGATGTTATTGAGCAACTGCTGCTTCACCATCATTCTTCATGAGGGCGTTGTCAATTTCATTCTACTTTGCACAGTTTTTCAAAATTTGTATTGTGAAGAAACTTGATACTGTATCGACATTCTGTTGTTCTGGTTACATAGGCACATCTCAGAACTGGCCTCGGAGCTTGAATTGATTAATGAAAGTTCCTCATAAGCATGAATGAGTCTTATAAGCTGTGCAAAAATCTGTAGAAGCCCCCTGAGTCGAGGAATAGGATCATCCCAAATAGAGATGTGACTGTGGTTGCTGATAATGGCTTGATTACTTCAGCTTTAATCAATCCTGACCCTCTTCTATGTATCACCCAGCGAAGTACTCTACTGAAACCACACATCATAATTCTTTGCAATGACTAAAGCAAACAAATAAATCCACAAGTTTGGTAACATGTGGAAAACGAAGTATATCAAGCATCTTTATTTCCTGTAATCAGACTCCATTAGCTTAAAACTTTTCCAGTTGGACATCCATCCACAGATATCCCTTTGGCAGTCAGACAACTTGCCAAGTCACAGTGCTCGCCGCCTGTTCCCCACCAATTTAGTTGCTTGTTCTCCATTTGTAGACAAAAGTACAAAAGCACCCCCATGAACGCCACTCCCGTGTCCATGGCTGCAGAGAGCACGTAGTTGTAACTCTGCCACCACTTCTTCTGATAACGGAAGACAAAGAAATTGAATATCGTCCCCAGGAGTACCCATGCATTGTGGTTCAACGGGGTGGTGGGTGGCATGTTAATTGTCGCCCCAAGGAGCACTGGGAGGTTAATCAGTGGGATCCAGGATTTGTCCGGGAATGCCTTGTGCAGCAACCAGACTAGGAACGGGCCCACTGCGCCACCGAGGAAGAACCAGTTCATGGCCTGGTAGTTCCCTTGGACTCCCGAAGATGCGCTTGGGCCCTGCCAAGCCCCATATCACGTAGGCGTCAAAGAATACCCTGTCAGTCGGGCATGTCCAGGTGCTGTCTGGTGGCAGGAGCTGAGTTTGGCATATGTTGGTGATGGAGTTGAGCAGCCACCATGCCACGGCCATGTTGATGGTCCCGGCAATGATTGTGCTGATGAACTGCTTCAACCACAGTGAGTTTTGCATTTCAACAACCAGCCAAAATACTTCCAGCATTTAAGATTTTTAGTCATATGGAATCAATAAAATGTACCTGAACTAAGAACATGGATCTTGGAGGGATCTTCATGTAATGTCCAAGCTTGAAGTCATTGAGGAAGGACACAGCCTGGGCCATGCTTATGTAGCCGTAGGTCTTGAAGCACACATTGGCTATCGGATGACCTGGATATATCACCCCCATGATATATTCTGTAACAATGTTCAATCCCGGTGTCTGTAAAAGAAGGTCATATCGAGAATTGGTGTCAATATTTTGGCCCTGTTTGGTTCAGCATTTCAAATGCTCATTTGGGCTCTAAAGTCCCTTGGCCAAATGCAAAGGTGTTTGGTTCGTTTTTTTGGGTGACTTTGGCGAGATGCAATTGCATCTCCAAATGGCTCTAAGGGACTTTAGCTGAATGCAAGGGTTGAGGTGCTTTGGGAAGTTGTATTTTGGGGATGCAAGTAGCTCGGTTACTGTTCATCTTCTCCAACCTCTCCAAGCTGCTGATCGGAGGCCGACGACCACCGGCGAAGGGATGGCGCGCGCCGGCGACCGCCGCCTGAGGGTCGCCCGACCCCGGCGACCGTCGCCGGACCTCAGGCGACGCCCGGATCTCGCAACCCAGGCGTCGGCCGCCCGGATCTCGCGACCCAGGAGTCGGCCGCCCGGATCGCGCGACCCAGCGGCCGCCGCGAGGTCGCGCGACCCCGCGACGGCCGCCGCGAGGTCGCGCGACCCCGGCGACGGCCGCTGAGGTCGCGCGACCCCGCGACGGCCGCTGAGTCGCGCGACCCGCGACGGTCGCTGGGTCGCGCGCCGCCGTCGCTTGGTCGCCTGGGTCGCGCGCCGCCGTCGCTTGGTCGCCTGGGTCGCGCGACCCAGGCGGCCAGATCTGGCCATCCGGCCGCCAGCGCGACCCCGGCGACCGTCGCCTGAGGTCGCGCACCCAGCGGGCGGTCGCCTGAGGTCGCGCGACCCAGGCGGCCCGATCCGGCCATCTGGCCGCCGGATCCGACGGTCGGCCACCGGATCCGGCCATCCGACCGCCGGACTTCAAAAAAAGAAAATAGAATTTTTTTTTTTTTTAATTTAATAAAAGTCATTTACAAATGTAAATTTTACCAAACGGTATTTTGGCCAAAGTTGTATCTCAATACAAATTTTACCAAACGATATTTGCATTTCGGAAAACCTCTTTCACCCAAAGGTATTTGCATTTTGACAAATGCATTCCCCAAAAGCCAAACCAAACGGGCCCTTTAAGGTACTAATGATGCAAAGCAATAAGATGAGTTCGTTTTTTTGCCAGCAGACATGACCTGATTTGTCGTGGCAGTGATGATACTAATTGGAAGAGTGAAGATAAAAGCGAGGGTACTGGCAAAGAGAAGTCCCCACCACGGCATTTGGACCTGCTTGTTCAAGAATATGCAGAGCATGAGAGTCACTGCGACAGTTAGAACCAGCAACAAGTAAAACCACCACGAAGGGATGTCCTTGTATCTTCTCATCAATCTCGTGTGGATGTCTTCCTTCCCCTTGTACGAGGCACGATACCGCTCGTATATATCTCTGTCCCCATTGTCCAAGCAAGCAACATTTCAGAATCTATTTCATCCATATCAGAGGACAAAAGCCAGGATCCAGAGATTTAATCAGATCATGATGTAATTAGTACCTTCCGTAGAAGCCGACATGGGTCAGTGTGGAAGCGATGGTGGCAAAACCGAACCCGTAACCGAGAGCAAAGAACATGCTCAGATGAATACGTCCTTGCTCCTCATACTTGGCTACGTCCAGCTCGAAGTTGCTGTTCACGATGGCCATGATGTTGTACGCCTGGCCTTGTTTTGTGAATAAGTTCGCTGAGAAGATGGGAAATCTATCCGTGCCATACAAATTGAATCCCCAATATGCTAACGGAATGGCAACATACACCACCAATGCGTACCCCACGAAGACGTTCATTATGACGAAGAATGGGCATATGAGAGGGCTGAATAAGAAGGACGCAACCACAGTCCAATCGAGGGTCTGTGCTCCAAGCCCGAGCCCTTTCATCCCGGACCCGATCTGCTGAGCTGTGACTGACTTGGAGAAGATCCAGCAAATCCAGGATATGTTTGTGAGCGTTGAGAAGAGGTAGCCTGGGACGACGTACCACGAGAAGCTGCATATCAAGGCTATTATGAAGAATTTTGCCTGTGACGTGCGTCGATCATCTTTCTCATGCAAGGCCCTGTGAAATTCATATTACATACCAATTTCAGATGACAGACAATCTGCTGAACATGATTATTTTTGCACATTCAGCTTATCGTTGGCAAATGCTAACCTTGGAAAGTACCAATTATCCTAACGACAACACATTTCATTACGATATGGCGATCGAACACTTCACAGGTACTGAATTTGGATCATACAGATGGTCAAGAAACTTCATAATCGAATTATAAACTTCTTAAGCCCATTATGTCAAAATGTCTCTTGGAGTGTAGTCATCTTTTACCTAGAGAACGGAAAGCTTCGACAATGGACATGGTTATCTGTACTTATGAACGGTGTTTTGATTCTCTCGCTCTATCTTGTTGTTCCTACTTGCTGCCAATCGGTTTATGTTTACTCATCGGATTGACATCCTACTCGACTCTAACTCAAGATCTTGTCTTACCGCTATTGTTCTGGGACAGATTTCTCGCTGCCGACGTTGATCAGGGTTAGATACTCTCTAGGCCTAATTATCTCCTAAGGTGGCCCGATACAATTTCCACGACGAGCTTCCTGCATCGACGTCCCGTTTAGGTCGCATTTTGAGAGCGAAATGCTCCTTAATTTCCCCGCTGAAGTAGGAATTGCTGCTGGTATGATCTTATCAGACCTTTCGTGACAGCTATAGAAACATCAGCGGAGCAATATGCATTTTAGTCAGTGCATGCAACCATGTTCCCAGAAATCTTTGATTTGTTGTGACTCCAGATGGAACATTTCAAAGAGAATGATCAATTAATAAAGGGATAATTAAGTAATTAATTGGTATAAGAAAGAAGAACAGTGGAAGGTTACGAGATTTAGTACTAAAGTCAATCATAAATAAAAGCTAGCTAAGGATATCTACCTAAATGATATGTTCATGTATTATAATAGCCTGCCAATTCAGTGAGAAATCTTCAAGTGAAAATCATAAGTTCAACCAATTTAATCATAAACATTTCAATTTTGTCAATGTAGTTTTGAATCTCCGCACAAAACCCCAACAATGTCCTCCTGTTGATTGCCACTATCCACCTTAGTGTGCCACACAGAACGACCGACAACACTGGAGTTCCGCACAAAATTTTAGGACCGTATTGGCAATATTGGAAAAGTTTAACTGAATTAACATTTCGCATAATAGATTTAAGACCGATTCAGTAATTATCCTTGAGATCTCGGAAGCACTTAAAGTTGAAGTTAACATCGGGATATATTATATATTTGTTGGCAGAGTGCAAAACAGACCTTGGTTGCCACTTTCACTATGGAGGTAGAGTTCGTTTCCTGTTTTGAGGCCACCTCACAGGGTGTGTGGTTGAAAAGTTTCATATTAGGACTTAGAGTTGTGGATTCCATTGCTAAGCCATTAAGAATATTTTACAACAATTCAACTGCAATTTTTATGGCTAAGAACCACAAAAGTAATAGTCTAAACAAACACATTGACATCAAGTATTTAGTCATTAGAGAACGTGTTAAAGAGAAGAAAGTGGTTATGGAACACGTAAGAATTGAATTGATGATAGCTAATTCTTTAACTAAAGGCATGCCACCAATGAGTTATAAGGATCATGTATTCAAAATGAGCATTAGTCCAATCATGTAAATTTTCTTTATATAGAAGAATTTGTGAGACTTTTATTCATCTGTGATGTTTTTCTCAATGTAGTTGTATACATTCAATTATTATGAGAAAAGCAATTACATTTGACTTGGAGTAAACATAAGGTTTTTTTATTAAGTTGTTTGATTACATATGGGCTGATGAAATACATTGTGATACATGGAAGATAATACTCACTCTAAGGGGACTTATCACTGTGATTCATGTGTTTTATTTCAACATGAAGTTTATGTGGGTTAGGGTTAATATTTCATTTGATGGAATATTAGGATTAAGTGGGAAAAAATGTTGTAATATGTTCTATTATTTTAAATGTGATCCCAATATTATATTTCCAATTAATTAAGATTTATTACTTAATTTATTATCCGTGTTTATCATGTGATATTTGCCCATTAATATGTTACAATAACGGTCTTGATAAAAGACGTTGATAACGTAAGAAACATAATAAAACATAAGGTCGTCTAGTTCAAATCCTATCACTATAGAAAATACACAATCACGTTTGAGGGGTATTAGCTAGTGGAATAGGACGTACAGATTTGGTATTTCCATATCTGCAGATTGATCATGTTTCGTGGATCCGTCCAAGATTTTAGGGTTTTCTGCATTTGCAAATTTTCATCAATGGCTAGAGGTATGTTGATTTTTACATTTCCACAAATTGATCCCGAATTATACACATATTTGTTTGAGAATGGTAGATCGAGATCATCAGGTTTTATTTAAAATTAGTCTTACAGAGGGTTGCAGGCCCTCATCATTTTCCCTTCCCCTTCCATTTTTTTTGAAATCTAATTTGTCATCTAATACAAAAAAGACAAAGGGAAAAAAAGTCAAAAAATTAAAGGATGAAAATACTCTCATTAGCCGATGAGTTAGACTATTCTTTAAGATTGATATGGTCATTTCAAGCCTCTTCACTTTATGTTCTTATTTGAAAAATGAGTATACTTTAACTCTTTATTTGAAATAATGTCCACTCAAACTCTTATTTGAAATTTTCCCAAATATAATATGTGTGTATATATATAGCCCTAATGAGATGTCAAAGTGGAGAGGCTAGCAAAAGCTGCTGCCGCATGCTTTGTAACTACTTAACCTTAGATGTAAATGTTGTGAAAACATATATATCATGATCTAACTAAATTCCTCAAGAAACTATCTTTTTTGACCTCCTCTTCCAACTAAATTTTTGTAATCTGACCCTTCCAAGCTAGATTCCTGCATCCGCTAGCCATGACGCAAGCCTCCTCGTACAATGGAAATTAACGGATCTCGTGTTGTACTGATTAGTATCTTCCGATCACTGCAATGGCTCGAATCATACCGCCGGACCAAGCCAGGCTGGACCGGACCGAAGTGACCCTCTGACCTGACCAATTTGTATTCTACTATGATCTATAGATACTGTTCATTATAGTCCGGTGGCTTTTCTTCTTTCTATCCGCTTTGGGTGGTCTTTAACCGTGGGCTTCCCTTGTATATTTATTTAATATATGGCTGCTTAATTATAAAGATAATATTTGGATTATAATTTTAGGATGAAAAAGAACCAGGGCTGCTGGGGCCGCGCACATGCCGACAGCTTCCACGTGCATGGTACCCCATACCTTATATTTGAATTCTACGTCCATCCTTCATTTTGAGCTCACGCATGTTGGAAAATAACAAGTCGCAAATGCACGCTTAAGATATATGAGAAGACAATTGGATGGGCACTGCAGAGCCAAATGTCCAAGTCGTGGCTATTATGTGCTCCTACGGCTTAGCCTTTTCCTTCCCCTCTTTAATTATTTTTATGACGAGGGAGAAGAAGAAAGATGAGATGAATCAATCGAGAAACGTAGCTTTGCAGAATGAAAATTTGCATACGCAACATCATGGGTTTGGGTAGCTAGCACCCGCTTGGCACAAAAATAAATTTCGTACTACAGAAACAAATTTCTCCCTTTGTTTGAATGTGCATATGAGGTTGGTTATTATTAAGATAGATATCCATTAATTATTATTATAAAGAATACTATTGTAATTGTTACTTTTGGTTTCTTTTCTGCCATGACAGAGATCCATTTAGTTTAGAGGAGATGATTGACCCAATTCATCCTTTACGTCAAAATTTAAAAGTGAAGAATTGATTAAATCGATGGTAGAGAGAATTTCTTAATTTCGAGCAGCAAACATTATTAATTATCTGTTGGAGAAAGGGTGATTTTGTGCAATTTCCTTGAAAATAAAATAAAAAAAAAATAAATTATGAATTACTAACCGGAAGACGGAGACTTGAACGAGAGTGCTTGGCCACCACATGTAAGCAGGCTCCACCGCGTACTTCCTTAGCAGCCCGGCCCATCCGTATCCCAGCACCTGCACTCCTCTTTTCCTCACATCATTAGCATTCTCTTTGGCCACCCCCTCCACCCCCCCCCCCCCCCCCCAAAAAAAAAAATTTTCCATGCAACTTTTATTCTCTACTTTGAAAATTCTATACTTTGTAACTGAGATATATATCGGAGAAAACATATAATCTTTTTTGGGCTCTTGTATTATATCAAGTTTCTTCAGCTCTAAAGTGTAAAACTTAAGTGTTTTGCAATCTCAAGTTGAAATGAGCATTAAATAGTACAAAATAAAAATTGAGATGCAACAAATGTCACAATTTATATATGGTGGTCATTTGGGTACCATGTCTTTTTAATCAATTCAGGTGACATAACTTTTAAAAAATATTGACTCAAGCAATATCCACAATTTCCCTTATCGAAAAGTCTAACATGTGGCATTAGATTTCAGTCACTTGTTGAGAATGTCTTTAAAAAGTTATATCACTTAGTTGATTGATTAAAAAGTCATAACAATCAAGTGACTAACCGAAAAGTTATAGCACCAAAATTAATACCGTGCAAAAGATGATGATATTTTTTACAACTTTTTTTAATACAAAGTGCAAATGAAATTATGTCAGGAATACTTTATGCTAATGGGAATTCATATGTTAGGACCATCTCTAGATACTTTTGGATTTTTACAGTGTACGATAAGTTTGGCTTCCTAGTAATCTTAGGCAATTCTTGGGCTTAGAATATAAGCCCGTGTTTATTTAAGTGCTCTTCACCAGCTGGCGATTAGAATGTGACCTGAATCTCATCTCATCTCATACAGCTAATATAGACTGAGAAAGTTTTTCCATGACACACCATTCCACGTGCCCACCACTAGCGAATTATCTCTTTTTAGTCATGAAATTTAACCAAAAAATATGCAATTAATAAATTAATTACTTGTCAATGACGTAATATATGTATTATAATATTCCTTTCGCTTGCTTCCTCTTTAAAGCTAACAGCATAAAATAATTATTGTTGAAATTTTTCCAATTATAGAGTCCCGCGGGCAACTTAGTACGGTCCCGCGGGCAACTTACGACAAGTCACCTGACTTGCTGGGAATTCTCAGAAAAAGGGTCACTTTGTAAGAATCAAAAGTTTGTAAAATAAAATAAAAATTCTAAATAAGTGCCTAGAGTAGACATTATTTCAAATAAATGCCCGAAATACCATTATTTTCTTAAATAAGAACATGAAGTAAACATTATTTCAAATAAAAGCATAAAATAGTCATATCAATCTTGAAGAAATGTTTGAACTCAAGGGGTAGTTTTGTCTCTTGTATTTTTAAATATTTTTAATTTTTTAATTTTTTTTTTTTTTTCATAAAAAGCAAACTCATAAAAAACTTAAGAAAAGCAAAAATACAGTCTTTTTTTCTTGTCATAAAAAGCAAACTCCCTTCCGCCTGTATTTTTGCTTTCTAATTTTTTTTAAATTTTTAATTTAATATATTTAAATTTAAATTGTGTTTGGATGAAAATATATCTGATCGGTCATAATTTTTTGTGGATGGCAAGGCTAAACTATTATTTGAAACAACCATTATTGTTTTAGGCCTTTCTTTAAGACTGATATAATTACTTCAAGTTTTTATTTGAAACATTGTCCATCTGATGTTTTTATTTGAAAAAATAGGGACATCTTGGTTTTTATTTGGAATTTTCTTTAAAATAAAATAAAGGATCTATTCATGCAAAAAAGCAAAAGAGGGAGAACCATCAAAACTCTTGATTAGAAAGGCCAAGTCCTTTTAACTATGGGAAAAGTACCTGCGTAGTGATTATGAGAAGCCAACCGACGAAGAAGGAGATGCTCCGGAGATAGAAGGCCTTGATTATGGTGACGCTGTCCACCGCGTAGGCCGTCCCCGACCCGAACGCGCTCCTGGCATTGGCAAAGATGGAGATGAGCACGTGATCCTTGATGTTGAACGGCCCTGGGCTGAGCGAGAACATCCTCGGCCCGAGCCCGGGGATTCGGAACTCCGCTATGGGGAGCACGGCCGCCATGAACCGCCCGATGGGTAGGGTTGCCACCTGCACTGTGATCTGGGTTATGGTGAGGGGCTCGGTCCAACACGCGAAGAACTGGTTGAGGAAAGAGAGGAGGGCGCACGAAAGCACCCCGAGGAACCACATTCGAAAGGTCCACACAGGTAGGGTCGGGTCGTCAGTGTTGGTCACAGTGAGCCGGACTTGCTCGATGGGGGAGAGGTCGTCTTCGGTGTCGTCCATATTGTTCGGGGCCACCGGCTTTCTCAATTTGGCGGCGGTGGCGGAAGGCGGGGCTACTAGTTCTCCGCCGCTCATGGTGTTGGGTATGTGTGAGTATCGAGGGGGATTTGGTTTTGTGTGCGTGCGTATGGCTTGAAGTGATTTGAAATGCTAAGTTTAGCTTTTTTAATATGGATTGGAGGGTTGACTGGTAGAGCATTTGAAAGCTTGGAGGTCAATATTCTTTTTAAGTGGGGTAGTTCCAATTTGCTCAAATTCAATACAAAAATAGAAAAAATAAGGGACGGTTCCTCAAGGCTTGGATGCTCCATTATTATGGTGCGATTAATTTATGCCGACTATCAGTTTTTTTTTTTTCCTTTTTATAGATAAAACAAGGGCGGGGAGGTGTTGCCAACGTAATTACTCTTCCAAATGTCATCATAAGAGCTTCATGCCAGTTGCTCAATATTAGATTTTAGGCTGCGCTTGGCAGTCGGGATAAGATTCAAAATATGGTATTTTGCATTTGGTGTCTACTTGAGCCAAGATAAAGTCGAATATAAGAATGATATAGGCCGAATAAAATTATCTTATAAGGAGTGGGATACAGATAGATAAGATTTCTAACGTTTATGATAGAAAAGTTATTTTTCTCAAATAACAAATTTCTTAAATCAATAAAATTAAAGTTGTATTTCAATATATATATTTTTGAATTCTAATACAAGAAATTCAAACTAACAATTAGTTATTTAATTTAATTTAATTTATATTTATACATTCAAATTTAATTATATTTTGTAATATAAGTTCAATATATTATATTTTTATTAGATATTTTAGGTATTTTAGTATTTTAGTTATATTAGCAAAATTTACTATTTAATATAATTTTATTGGAGAATGATGGAAGGGGAAGAAATTAACTAAAAAAGATAGGAAAATAAAATAAAAAAATAAATAGAAATAACGGTTAATATCATGAAAAACCTCAAACCGGTACACCTATAACAAATTTACTCCAAACGAATTTTTTGACCGGCCAAAACAAATTTATATCAAACTGGTATAGTTGTGATAAATTTATCATATGTTAGTTTTCATTAAATTTTACTGTCAAATTACTAAGTTGAATAACACGTGACGGTTGATTGGTATACTAGTTTGGGATTTTATTCTCCATTTGTTACGTTATACAATTCTTTTTTTTTTGATTTTTTGTGGTTTTAATCTAATTTAATAGAGGGTATATTTATTACAAATGTATCAATTTGTGGTTTTTTGCGGTCGAATAAATTAGTTTGGGGTAAATTTTTCACAAATGTACTAGTTTATGATTTTTTATGATTAGTCGGGGTAAATTTGTCATAGGTGTATCAGTTTGGGGTTTTTCATGATCAAAAAATTAGTTTAGAGTAAATTTGTTACAAATATATCTGTTTGACGTTTTTCAAGATATTAATCCTAGAAAAAATAGACAAGAGTGTCACAATATCTCTATTTATAAAATTTTTGTTTTATTTATACTAATTTATCATTTATACCAATCAATGTATATAATATAATTTAAATATCTTTGATTTTATTACTGCAATCACATAAGATATAGCAAAATCCTTGAATTTCATATTTTATCCTATCAAATTCTATCCTTATTAAAAATCCGAATGACCAAACGCAGCCCTAATTATTACTACTCAATATACCCATATGTACAGTGGCTTATCACCATAGTTTCAGGGACAAATTGGAAATCAAAAAATTTTTTTATAATACAAATTGACTACAGATTCACATTATCTCAAAGTCATGATATAATGAAAGATAGTATGAATTTTTTCTTGTTGGGACTAGACTATTGATTTAGCGTGCGTGCAATGTCATTGTGGGTATATTATTCTACCTTTCACATCATCCCGATTACATAAACACATCGTCATCACGTTTACTTTGAAAAAGCTTTGTCGAACGATAGATTTTATAATTTGGAGATTTGCAAAAAGTGGGAAGTAAAGGATGATGTGAAATTGGAGCAAAAAGATGGACTTTTTGGTTTGGTTTGTGGAATGTCTTATTTAAGCGATGAAGATAAAGATGAAGATGAGGATGGACATAATATTTTTTCTAGATTCCATCATCGCTTAATAGCATAATATGCGGCGGCTTTAGGGGCAGTGGGGTTCTTCCCAACGCATTTTGACTTTTGATTAATTTAGAAAGAGAATATATATATTTTGTGATGCGATAATTAAAATCTTTTTCACTTTAAGCATGCAAAAGCGTATTTGAATCAATAACCACCTAGGACATACGGAATTCAAAAAAAGCACGCGGAATTATAAACCAAGCTAACAAATTTCATTTCCTTATTTATTTATGGATGCGCGAACCCCGGAGTGTCAAAAGTTGACACAAAGGGACACTCAAGTGCCAAAAGTTACGAAAGTGACACTTAAGTGCCAAAATCGGAGCAAAATTGATCACTTGAAAGTCATCGGTGATAAAATCCAGCCAAATTGCATACGTGGCATTTTCCGACAACTTCTTTTACTGAGGAGGCAAACGTTTAAAAAAAAAAAGGCACATGTGGACAACAAAAACGACGTCGTCCATCCACATTGACTGAGCTGACCTAAACAACGTCGTTTAGGTCGTTTTTCCTTGGTGTTAAACGACATCGTTTAGGTTATTTTGGCTTAAGTAGACTTGGCCATCGCCATTCCTCCCCGTTCACTCGCGTTCACACTAGATCTCAGGCCCTTCTCTCCGTCGCCGTTCATGCCCAAAGGTGGTCATCGATCGCCGTCGTTAGTCGCCGTTGTTGGTCGTCGTCATCGGTCACCATCGTTGGTCGTTGTCGTCGCTCATTATCGTCGCTCCTCTAGGTTCGGCCCCTTCTCCCCCTCCCCTGATGAAATTAGGGTTCGATTATTTTATTAGGGCTCCGATGGAAAATTTGGGGCTCGGCGAGGAAATGTGGAGGTCGGTTTGGATGGTACTTTAATGTGCAATTTAGGGGTCAGAAGTGATACTAGAACCCTAATGGGGGTTCGGATTGGCAATTTAGGGATTGGCCTTGAAATGTAGGATTCTATGAGGGGAAAATTAGGGCTCGACCTCGAAGATTTGGTGTTATTGTGATGTGTGATTTAGAATGGTGCTACTGTGATGCGTGTTTAGAGCTTAGATGTTGTATTGTGATGTGCGAGGGTGATTTTTAGGGGTTAGATGTGAAATGTGAGGTGCGGCAGCAATTTTGACTGCTCAGAGTGGTTGTTTTGGGGACGTCTGGTCGCTTTTTATAAATTGAAGTGTTGAAATGGGTGTTGTGAGGACCTGTGCTTGTTGTGGGGACCTTTGTTTTTGGTTAATATTTTAAGGGAAGGGAAGACAAATAATTAAAGTGGTGACCTCTTTTTTGGCTGTCACGTAGGGGAATATTGTCAGTGTGGGGACCTCTATTGTCATGGATGGTATCTTTCTAGTAAATGGCTTAATATGTGCATCTCTTCTCCCTTCGCGTTTCTTTAATAAAGTCCATGAGAGTGGGGGGACTCCCATATGCAATTGTCTATTGTTCTTTGTGAATGTGATCCCTAAAACTAATTATTCTTTTTCTTGTTCTTGGTGCAGAAATGGCTTATGACAAGGATTATATCGCTGTTATAGTTTGTTACGATGGGGATTTTGTGATTGGGAAGGATGAGTGGGAGTATGATGGTGGAAATGAGGGCACCATCTTTGTCGAGATAAAGGAGGCATCTTATATAGGATTTGTTAGGGATATAGCGATTTATTTGCCTTGTAAAGTTCAGAAGTTGCTATATTGTATTCTTGGGAAAAGCTTAAGAGATGGTTTGAGAAGTTTAGAAGATGATAATGGTTTTAGGAATGTTCTATACCATTATCTTCATGGTGAAGAGATAAAAATATATGTGGAGTACAATAGTGAAAGTGTGGACAAAGATGATGATGGAGAGAGCGCCCAAGTAGGACAAGAAGGAGATGGTATTCAAGGTAGTACTGACGTTAGGGTCGAAGGAGAGCAGGATAGACATGATGGAGAAGAGAGAAGAGGAGCGCAGATGCAATTCACCAAAGTGATGATGACATAGGTGATGTCATAATCACTGGATTAGATTGGGAAGTAGCTGAATCAAGTGATGATGATGATGAAGGGTTGCCTGTTGAAAATTTCATAAGTGATAACGACGACGAGGAGCTTGTACAGTCAAGAAAAAAAGCAAAGGGATTTTTTGACAAATAAGTTTGCAGCTTTGCAGGTAGCTAATGAAGTTCCAAACAGGGCCGAAGGCCTAGTAGATGCTAGTGCTGCTGGCGAGGAGACTGATTATGAAAAAAGTATCGAGAATGCTACTTCCTAGGATGAGCTTGAAGAAGATGAAGGAGCTGTGCATAGAAGGAAAAGTAAGTTTCCTTCTTATGATTCATCTGTTGCCTCTCCTACTTTGTCAGTAGGTATGAAATTTCAAGATGCGAAACAATTTAGGGAAGCTATACTGAAGAACTCCATTGCTGCATAGAGGAATATTGACTTCATTAGAAACACTAAGACCTTTGTAAGAGTTAGGTGTTCGTAGCAAAATTGTCCATGAAAGATCTATGGCGCATTTGTTAGGAGAAGTGAATCCTTCTAGATTAGAGCCTACTAAGAGGAACATACTTGTTCCATTAATTTTGAAAATAAAAGGGTAATAAATGCATGGTTGTCCAAGCACTTCTTTGATTTGATTAAGCTGATGCCTCAGATGAATAGTACTGAGTTCAGGATGTTGGTGAAGGAGTAGGTAGGCATCAATATATCTAGGAATCAATGCAAAAGATCAAACCAAAATGTGATGAAGATACTCATTGGTTAGTACAGCAGTGAATATTAACAGTTGCGGGATTATGCTTGGGAGTGTAGGCTGCAAAATCCTTCAAGTAGAGTATATGTAGAGGTCGTGGAGAGACCACTTCTTGATATTGGGACCAAGTTCGATAAGTTCTACGTTTGTTTCGATGCATGCAAACAAGGATTTTTATCTGGTTGTAGATGGATTATAAAATTGGACAGGTGTTTTTTGAAGGGCTTGTGTAAGGGAGAATTGCTGGCCGCAATTGGAAGAGATGCAAATAACCAAATATTTCCACTGGCTTGGGCTGTTGTGAAGGTAGAGAACAAGGACAATTGGTCTTGGTTCATAAAAAATTTGATGACTGATTTGGAGATAACAAATGGGGCAGGGTGGGCGTTCATGAGTAACCAACAAAAGGTAATGTTTGATTTTTGAAAAATTTGGTCAATTGTTTGCTTTTTGATATTAACATGTCATTTGCTTACATTTATTATTTTGAATTATTGTAGGGACTGGTTCCAACAATAGCTGAGTTATTGCCTTATGCCGAACATCGAATGTGTGCGCGACACATATATGCAAATTGGGCAAAGAACTATAAATGGGACAAGTTGCAGTCACAATTTTGGCAGCTAGCAAAGAGCATGAATATGGCTAACTTTAGGATGGCCAAAGAAGGACTGCTTCAATTGACAAATGAATTTTATGATGCACTATTCCGAACAGAACCGAAGTATTGGTGTAGGGCGTTCTTCAGCGAGGAATTCAAGTGCGATAACATCGATAACAACATCTGTGAAGCATTCAATAGGAGGATAATATATGCCAGATGCAAACCAATTATCTCGATGCTTGAAGACATACAGGTTATGGTCATGACTCGGTTGCACAGACAAAGAGATGAGGCTGCAAAGTGGACTAGGCAATGTGGTCCTAGGATTGCTAAGAAATTGGATGAGAATTTGGTTGCAAGTAGGTATTGTCATCTCATTTGGAATGGTGATGAAGGATATGAGATAATAAAGGGTTTCGATAAGTATGTTGTCCATTTAGATACGAGGAAGTGTTCACGTAGAGCATGGCAACTAAGTGGAATTCCTTATGCACATGTCATATCTGCCATTCAATTGAAGGGCCACAACATAGAAGACTACATTGATGATTGGTAGAAGAAACTGAAATATTTTGCTTCGTACCAATTCATGTTGCAGCCAATTAGAAGGAGCAAGTTCTGAGAGTCAACAAATCGCGAAGCACCTTAACCTTTGCCACTAAAGAAGAAAATGGAAAGACCAAAGCGAAAACGAAGAATGACAGAGGGAGATGTCTTTATGATTTATTACAAATATTACTTTATGATTTATTACAAATATGTACATAGATATAAAAGTTGTCAATTAAGGAAGCAGCGGGAACAATTGAGGCTAACCGAAGGGCCTAGTGAATGGACAGTTGGAGAAGGACAAATAGAAATGCGAAGTGAGTCGATTGTTCTTCAGTCGACAACAATAAACCCAGTAAGTTATGACAATTGTGTTTATATTACTTTATGATTTATTACAAATATGTACATAGATATAATTGACATGTATGTAATGTTTTTGTCTTTGTCAGGTCACGAGAATGACACGTGAAGAATTGGCCAAAGCCCCTGATGTACCTGAAACTGAAGGGCCTATTCAAAGAAGGCAATGTAAAAGAAAGCCAACTGAAAGATTGACCGAAGCAACTGGAAGGCCAGTTAAGTTGACTGTTCTTCAGCAGCAGTAAAGAAAAAAGTACCCGGTAAGTTCAATAATTTGTGTTTAATTTTCCTTTACATTGTTATATGGCTTGATGTTATATTTATGATGTCATTTGCCTTTTTCTCATATTCAAAGAAGTCAAGCTAGAGCTCAGCTGCCAATAGAGGGCCCAACTGAAGGGCCACCACAAGATCCATCACCAAGGGCACCACAAAGGCCACTAGAAGAGTCATCACAAGGGCCACCACAAAAGCCAACAGAATGTGTCATTGAAGCGAAATGGCTAAATAAAAAAACAACCAGAAGAAAGCCAAATCAAGAGCCACCTATAAGAAGGTCATCTAGAAGACGCCTAGCTGAACAATTGGCTGAAAAAGCCCCTGCTGTAGCTGAATAGCCATAACAAGAGCCCAAGAAATCACAAGTACCTGAAAGTGACGTTCTCCTTCGAACAAGAGGGGCTCTTAGGAAGATGCTAAAACAATATGATTATGGCCTTTATATAGATAAGTGTTTTGGAACAGTTATTCTTAATGTAAGTTTTATAGGCTACATTTAATTTAATTTATGGTGCAAACTTTTATTGATAATTGAGTTTTCTTTTTGAAGCCCGGGAGAAGTTCAGAGGTCTTATCTCTCAAGGCCCAACTCAAGAATCAACGGCTGTGCCAACAAAGAAGAAGACATTGGCTGCATCAACAAGAAAAAAGAGTAAGAAGAACCTAGTTGCAAGTTCATCTGAATCAGTTCAGCCTACGACAGTTGCAGCTCCTTCTGAATCAGTTCAGCCTAGAACAATTGCAACTCTATCAGAATTAACGTATCCCGAGATAGTTGAAGAAGAAGTCTCACGTCTAGTTAGAAAAAGTGCAAGGATTATGAATCAAGTAAAAGGTCCATCAAAAGCAGCACGAACATGAGACATTGTGCATATTGATTGATGAAATGGAATGGGATGGGATATGATTTGTGGGGCTGAGGAGTCAGTTGTTTTATTGTGGATGTTTTTTTTTTTTTTTTAATAATTTGTCATTAAGTTTGTAAGACTTAATTTCAATATCAATGGAACGATCTTGTTGCTTGTCATTTTTTTTTTATTCTGTTTTTAATTTTACTTACTACTTCTGGTGGTGGATTTGTGGTGGTGACTAGGGTGCTCGTGTGGCTAGTGGCGGTGGCTGGTGAAGCTTGGTGGTGGTGGGTCCATTATGGGGGTTGGGTTGGGGGCTCTTGTTGTAGCTAGTACTGGTGCAAGAGTGCAGTGTGCATAGCCTAGCTTGCATGAGCCCCTTTATAATAGACCCACGATCCACCACCAACAATGGTGGCCAATGGTGGGTCTATGGTGGTGGCTATGTGTTGGTGTGGTAGCTAGGATGTTGATGTTGCTAGTGGTGGTGGCCAATGGTGACTGCTGATGCCTACTAATGGTGGGTCTATTATAAGGGTTGGGTTAGGGGTTTTTGCTGCACTTGGTACAAGATGTAAGTGTGTAATATGTACATTTTGCACCAGGTAGTGTTGGTGCAAGCTGGTGTAAGGCACCTTGTACTAGAAACTTTTGCAACAGCATACCACCAACATAGTGGTGGTTGGTGGTGGCTCAAGTGGATACCTGGAATGCTTGGTGTGGCTGATGGTAATGGATGGAGGCCGATGGTGGCCAGTGGTGGGCGATGGTGATGGCTGGTAGTAGTTAATGGCTGGTGCAATTTATAAATGAAACATACAAAAAAAAATTGGCATTTAACTGATCACATTCTTAAAAAACCTGACATTTAAGTGTTCACTTTTAATCACAAGTGTCACTTAAATGATCACTTTTAATAATAAATTGATACTTAAATGACTCTTTTTTTTTTTTTTTTACGACTGGCACTTAAGTGATCACTAGGTACAACTTATAGTACTTGAATAATCACTCATGTTTGTCCTATGTATATGCTGGTTTGTAGCAAACCAGAGAAGCTGCTAGTTTATATATACGGTTCAACTTATGGCAACTCCATTCAATTCAATATTTGCTGCTGGTTTACATTCAGTTCAAGTAAAAAAGTCACCACAACACATCGACCCAATATACATTCTATCATCACCAATTTATATTTAAGAATAAGCAAAAACATAGTACAAATAGTATCTCATTCATTCATTCATTTATTTCCTTTCCTTGACCTCCCCACAAGCACAAGAAGTAACACATAATACATATGACAGCAAAAAAAAAAAAAAAAAAAAAAAAAGGCCACAACGATCTTGTAGACAACATAAAATTTCTTCTCATCTTCCAAAAAAATAAGTTACATTTCATTCAAAACAAGTACATTTCTCCACTCATTTACAACTATGGCAATCGGAGAAATTTCTTCTCATCTTCCAATACTTTACATTTCATCATAAAGTAGGATAGACAAAAAAACAGCAACACAATAAATGCTTGGTAACACTTCCATTCAATTTTTATCCTTGAAACTTCATTCTTCAAATGGTTAGCAGAAGATGCTTGAGCTTACATTGAGTCAACATCGTCCAAGTCATCCACAAGCGTAGATGGAGGTTGATGACATCCACCAAGTAGGTCTAATATCACCTACGTGGCTCAGTGAGAGAATTTCGTATCGACCTATTTAAAATATTTACACTTCTACCATTCTCTGTATCGGGCACATCCATAGAATCTTCTCCCAAGATTCATTCGAGTCCACAATGTTCTTCTTGGACTTTGTAACTCACAAAAACAGAAATGCTCGCCTTCTCCTTCGCTTCGGCAAGAGAAATTTGAGGCACTGCTGAAAATCCTGTTCTCCATTTTTAATATTCGATTGTAGAATTTGGGACAAATCGAATTAGGGTTCGGGATTGGGGCTCCAATGCTTCAATGGCATTTTGCCCATTTAGGGTTTTAGATTTAGGGCAATGGGGAGATGTTGTTTTGGCTGATTTAAGGGCTCTATTTTGGCTAACTATAGAAACAACATTGTTTTGGGTGAATTAGAGCTGAGTCAGCTCTCTAGCGAGCCATGTAGGTGAGAAATATTAATATTTAATTACCACGTATAATTTCCGATCGGCTTCACCAGAGGTGGCACTCAAGTGTCCCACTTTTCTTAAAATGTGGCACTTAAGTGTCACTTTTGTAAATTTTGGCACTTAAGTATCCCTTTATGCCAACTTTTGGTACTTGAAGCGATCTTTTGCCTTTATTTATGTTATATGACAATGTCAGTATACTAGGGATTTCAAAAATTGATCATTCAAAACTACATCAAACATAACCCATAATACCATCTCGACCTTGAGATAGTCTATACATGTCTAGTCACCTATCCTCCAATACTAGTATGCTCAAAAGTCGTCCTTTGGATCCAAAAATGCTGCTTTGCCTTCCTACTCCTGTCTTAGTTGACTGTACTACCACCATCATCATCTCCATCGTCACCTAGGTGTGGGATTGGCCCCATGAGCTATCCACCTACTCGTACGTAGACCACAAGGAATCCCAGGAGTACAGGGCCTGTCGGAACTCTAATGTCTACGGACAAAATGGCTATGCATTGGATGAAGGTGATGTTCGGAAAATCTGGATCCATGAAGTCAGAAAAATGCTAGGTGAGATCCATGGGTACCCCATAACTAATAGAGGTAGAAGTAGGAAGGATCCACATATTTCTATTGATCTGAAAAGATAAAATCAACAACCAGTGAGTCTAAATTTAGCAAGCAGAAAGTTCACTTGTCTATATTATATAAACCAATCACCATACTGGCAAGGAAAGTCTCCATATAAAGATTATGGAATCAATTTCAAATCAACTTACCTGAGAACCTTTTTCGAAATTAACTTAGTAGATCAATAAAAGCAACAACTTTTCCAAACAAGTAATTAGTAGCTCAATTATAATTCAAAAGTACTAAGGCTATATTCAATATGAATTCATCATGCTACCTAAAGGTGTGCAAAGAATTGGGAATTGCCCGAACCGCTTGGAGCTAAACCTGTAACATCCTCAACTTCAAGCTCTTTACATGGCAAAAGAGAAGTTTGAACTTGGTTTCACCGGTTAAACCCGGTTGTGTCTATTTCCTCAGATCATGTCTTAGGCATGAACCCCAAGCCAAATAAGATAGTCAATTGTGGTGAAATTTGATTAGTCCAGGATGATAAGACCTTCGGAACTTAGATATTTTCCAAGTTGCATTTAATGCCTTTCGTCATGTAATAAATCAAGGAGCATGGACACTTGGCACGTTGGGACTTTACATTAGAAGATAAGATTAGATTTGGATTTAAAACCATTAATGAAGGGGACACCTTAGCCTTGGATAATCAAAATTTCTTAGAAAAACAAGTGTGAATAAATGTGAACAAGTATGAACAAGTGTAACAAATGTGAACGTATTAAATAAAGTGGGGAAAAGATATCCCTATAACTTAGGCCCATTAATATCCTAGGATCTAAGTGTGAATGGTAGACTTTGAAATCTACAAAGAAGAGGCCACATGCAGAGAGAGAGAGAGAGAGAGAGAGAGAGAGAGAGAAGGCCAAGACAAGTCCAACTTTGGACCAAGACAAATCTACCTTATCTCTTTTGGACATTAGCCAATAAATAACCAAGACAAGTGTTTAAGCTAGTATAGAGCCTACTTAAGATCTTGGGAGATAAGATTGTACAGTCATGGATGATCCTTGATTCAAGGCCAAGTGGGAACACTCCTCTTTTCAATTAGAACTTACCTCATTTAATTTTCGAAATATAAAGAGCAATGACCAACTGTACAAAAGATTACGGCATCAAAACTTACACTCAAGACGATAGAACGTTATGAGTGGAAGGATGCCAGGATATAAAAGCCACAAGCGGCAACCAAAAACAGCAAACACAACATGACACGAAAAGCACGGCATGAACAACCGGCCCCTAGACACAAAAACACTTAGCTAGGGAAGAGAACAACAGCAAAAAACAGCAAGCCACTGCTCACAAGGCCTTAAACAAACACGCACCAGCTAAAAAGGAAGCAACTAAGGATCCTCAGAGAAGATGACCGGGTCAATGCCCCAGCTCCTCTGTAACCTTCTATTCCTAAAGTAATCTTCGACATTCCTAAAAGTGATTGCCTTATCTTTGACCACTTTAAAAAGATGGTTCTTCATAGCCGAAATAACAAGAGGCTGTCTCTGAAAATGATGTTGTTCCTGTTTTTCCAAATAATATGACAAAGTGCTCCAAAGGAAAAATAAGCTATGAACTTATAAAAATCCTTTCCCATCAGCAAGGTAGTGGCCTAGCGGAGATTCTCCTCCCATGACGTGTTACGCCAAGATAGATTGCATCTGGCCACCCAAAAGAAAGCAACCATAGCCATAACACGACAACCAAAAAACAAGTGGTCAATAGAATCATGCACCTCATTACATAAGGCACAAGCACCACTATCTATCATGCCATGAGACAATAATAGCGCTTGTGTGGGAAGCTTGCGCTTGGCCATAAGCCACATGTTTAGTTGATATCGCAGTGCCATTGCATTGTTCTAGACGAACGTTTGCCATTCGACCCAAGTCCTCTTCCGCCTAAAGGTCTCCCAAGCCGTAGCAACAGTGAACCAGCCTAACGAACTCTCCCTCTAGCAAAAGCAATCCGAGTTCTGAGTGAGGCTCGGGAAAGGGTGATCCCACGACTAAAGCACCAACCTAAGAGGTTACCCAGCATCAGAGAAAAGATCGGCCACTGTCACCTGCCTAGATAGTTTGGAACTATAGATGATTGAGTCCGAAAAGATTAAGTTCAGGGGACCCTTAGGGTGCCAGTTGTCAAACCAAAGAGAGATAGAGAGGCCATCCTCAATTCTCCAAAAGAAAGAATTTCAGACCTCACTTTTGAAAGATAAGATTTTCTTCCAAGCCCAAGAATAGAAAGTGGGTTTTTTAGCAACCCAAAAGTTCCTTGATTTTAAAATCGTGGAATGAATCCACTTGCACCACAAAGCCTTTTTGTCTGAAAACATGAGCCAGATATGCTTCGACATGGAAGCCTTGTTGCAATCCTGAAGCCTCCGGATACCAAGGCCTCATTCCACTTTTGGTAGGCACACATCCTCGTAGGCAACCTTAGCTCCCCCTCTACCCAATTCCAGTCCTTTCCACAAGAATTGCCTAAGAACTTTCTCAATCTGGTCTAGCACAACTATAGGTAATATAAAAACACTCACCCAGTAGGCTTCGATAGCATGAATGATTGACCTAATAAGTTGAAGCCGGCTAGCAAAAGAGAGAAAACTATGAGTCCAAGCTTGAACCCTCGCAGTAATACGGCTGACGAGAATGCAACAATCCACCTTACTAAGCCTCGAGGTGATGATAGGAACTCCCAGGTAGCACACCGGTAATTTGCCTTCCTAGAAACCGAGATCGAGGAGGATCTAATTCCTTAAAGTAAGCGAACCACCAGCCAAAAAGATCTCACTTTTGGAAGGATTTGGACTCAATCCACTCCATGCCGAGAAGGTTTGGAGGCCCTCTTTGAGGAGAATAACCGAAGCTAAGTCCACCTCACAAAATAGGAAAACATCGTTTGCAAAGAAAAGATGCGAAGATTCATCACCTTGCATCTTCAGAAGAACTTAAATTCCGGCTCGGAAGAGCACCTAAATAGAATTCCAGACAACACCTCCATAACCAACGTAAATAGTGAAAACGGTAACCAAGTTGTTATCTCGAATTTTCATAAAATCTTTCCTTTTGAATTTGGACATACTTTCTTCACAAAAGTTTTAAATGACATCTATATCTATAACATAATAAAATTTCAAAAAATTTTGTGAAGATTTGGATCAAAATGAGTCTCTCTCTCTAACTGTTAAATCTACTTGATAGATGAATTTTTGGGTTGTGTTCAATGAATTGCTACTCTTTCCACATAACTAATTTGGTTTGGATTCTTTCATAAAAAATGTTTTCTAAGGTCTTATTTACAACATCTTAAAATTATATAATTTTTCAAGTCTATTTGATAAGGTAATGGTACTGATTTCGAAAATTACTCAAAATTATTTTTGTCTTAGAATGGGAGAACCACACGCCCAACTTGGAGGATAAGGGAGTTACACGTCTAACTAGAGGAAGAAGCTAATCTAGAATCTTCTTGACTTGAAAATAAGAATGTATTAAATGCTTTTGGAAGCTAGCTAATTAATGATCTTAATGAGTTACATGCTCATGTGTTTAATTTGAAAAACAAGTTGTCCAAAGTCCAAGTTTCTTAATGATCAAATCTTGGATAAATCTTAGGGTATGATGGCCCTAGATTATAGCCTTGATAAACAAGGCAAAAAACCAATCAATTAGAAGAAGACATTAGGTATTAAATGGGCTTATGTGTCCCTTAAGCGCCATAGGCAATAATGAGCCTAGAGTGAGCCTTGGAGGATAAGAAAATAGGTGGATCAATCATAAGCCAACACCAAAGGACCTAGGTGCCAACTCGAGAAGATAGGTAGGCCAACTCGTCATTTAGGCATCACCATGACTTTGCAATAAAAATCTAAGAGGAAAAGTGTCGTGACCAAATTTTCGAATTTGAACCACCTAGGGTTTGGCTAATGGATTGTTAAACTTAGATTTAACTCGGGTTCTCCCAAGCCCATATCAATTCGCGACTTAAGTTCAATTTTTTAACATGCAATTGATTTTCAATGAGGAGTCGCCACTAATCTATTTTTGGTGGGTCGATTAGAAACCCAAGTAAAATAATGGGAGAATTATCTTACTCCTATGAACTAGAGATTATGGGTATGGGGACTTAGTTACACTAGATTCCTCTAATGCCCTTTAGGTACCATTCTTTTATTTTCCAAAAAATGTTTTTGTAGGGAGCTTAAATTGATTTTAAATCTATTTCCCTAACATGTGAGGTGATCATGCGGGTGCGCAATTCACCAATTTAACACCCAAATAAACAATAAATAAATTGCAAAACTTACCTCAAAGCAACGAAAGCATCTGCAATGTTAAATTAAAATCCACATCAACAACCCTAGATATGATTTCTAATTAACACGCAATTTATTTTTTTTGTTTTTTTTTTCACTTATTTAATGAAAATCATGCAATATGCAATGCAATATAACTAAATGACCTAATTCTAATGTCATGCAATTTCTAATTAAATGGTCCTAATAACAATCTCTAAATGATGTGCATTTCATGAATCTAATCATATATGACATTTACATGACATTTTTATTTTTCTTAAAAAGAATGCAATTCATCCTATAAAATAAAACTAATTTATTCTAAGACAATTTTTGGTTTTTTTCATGAAATTCGGAATTAGATAAAATGTGAAAATTATCTAGCTAGATTAAGATCCTATTCAATTTGTATTAGGAATTAGGCTAAGCTAAATCCTAATTTAAAGTAAACTATTATCTCAACTTAGCAATCTCTAACCTAAGATGCAGTCTATCTAAAAAGATTAATCTAAACGCATTAATTTTACATTACATATGCATGATGAATTTTTGTTGTTTTTTTTTTATTAATTTCGAAATTTAAAATTGCCACATAATTAAACATGCAACTTAAATTAAACAAAAACTAACATCCTAAATGAATGCACTTTTTGGATTTTTTTATTTTTAAAAATTTGAAATAAAATCTCTATTCTAAATATGCAAGATAACAAGAAATATTCTAAAACAAACCTAATCCTAACTCAAATATTTTTTTTAATTTTTCCTTTTAACAAAATAACATTGATTCAACCAACCTGATGACAAATTAGATAAGATAGGATTGATATCTACAAATTGGCGAACCATATCTCACGCATGAGATCAGGTTGGCCAATTTTTAAATAAATCGGAATCGAATCTTGGGCGGGAGATTGGATTGGCGATTTTTAAGCGATTGCGATTGCGAGTCGGATTTCGGGGCGAAAATCGGACTGTCAATTACAAAATTTCAGAGGCAATTTCATGTCGGAAGCTTCAATCTTACATTAAGAAATAATTATACTAAAAAAGAACAAATAAAGTAAAATAAAATAAAATAAAGTAAATAGAAAAGAAACTACCTAATGTGATTTTTTCCTTTTTGTTTTTGCTTTCCCTGCTTTCTCTTGTTTCCAAAGAGTGGCTTGGCAGATCGTGGTGGTCGATTCATGATTGATGTGCCAACAATGGTGATGCTCGACCAAGGACACCAGTGGTGACTCCTTAATTAGCTAGGACCACCGTTGAGGATTTCTTCAAACCTACAAGGCGGAAACAACTGTAACAGGTGAAGTGGAACCGCGGCTTTGTAGTTGGACGCGAGGTGGGCACGGATTGGCAGCGGGTGAGTCACGATGCAAGTCTGCAGGTGGCTCGGAACAGCAGTAAGCAGCTTGCAAATCAGCAATGGGCCAGGGCTTGGAGCAGCACGGTTAATCGACGAGGGCTAGGAAAGCAGCAGATTGCCACGAGGGGAACGGGTGGCATGGCACAGATCGTGCTCGGCGCGGCAGCAGGCGGTGCAACACGACAGGACAGCACAGCAAGGGTAGCAGCTGGGTCTTCGATCTCTGCGAGTGGCCTGGCGTATAATGACGTTGCGAGGATGGCGGACGAAGATAGTATGGCTATTTTTCTTCACTGAGATTTGCACATCGCCACGCGCCCAAGCTGCTCACGCTCATCTGGCCAAAGAAGATTCTTTTGCATGCATGAAGTAAAATCACAAAAAATCACACGTGTTATTGTCCAATCTGGACAACATGCAAAAGAAGATAAATTCATCACTTGGAATTATTCAATCGAGATTCTAGTAATTCTTTTGACCGTGAACTTGAGGCTCGCCAAACGGGTCAGCGAATTCGGCATAGCAAGGGGCTGACCAATTACCTACGAAACAAAACAAAAACTCATTCGTCCGGCTCGATCTGGGGACGAGCTCAATAGTGGTGCAAGAATTAGCAGGTGCTCGACGGTTCTGTGGCCGCTCGTCGAGGACAGCAGATTAGTCATGAAAGAGCAACGGCAACGTCACGGCATCAGGCCTGAACCACTACAGAATTGTCGCAGGGGACTCCATCGATGTTGGACAACGACTGACTTTGACTGTGGACTGGATTTTGCTGGACCGTGGCAAGATCGTTTGAAAACCTGCAAAATTGGTCAAAGAAAATGGGTTTGGACTGCCTTCAACAGATCATGCACGAGAGAGACCACATCTTGTGCTTTTTATCATAAACTCGTGTTCAGCCTATAAGAGCTCCCTTTTGTGCACGTCCACTCTTCTCCCTCTAGGTGAAAGTGCTTGACTTTGTGGACAAAAATCACAGAGATTGAGAAAAAATTCCCCCTTTTAATCTATGGCCGTCTCGTGGCTTAACAGCGAAGCTCCATGGCTTCGGATGAAGCTCGCCACGAAATCTTGATCTTGTCGAGTAGTGATTGGGCTTTGCTGAGGATTGCTTAACTGGACGAAGACCTCGATGGAGTAGCTGGAACTTAGAGTATAGGGCTCGTGGCACGTCTGGGCAGCAGCGACGGCAGTAGTTGGGGTAGCGGTAGGTGGTGGTCAACCATGAATCGGCAGTCGCAGGCGTCGAAATTGTAAGAACCGAGCTTCACGCTTGAAGACCCCCACTTCTCCCCTTTTTCGTGAATGAACGGGCTCCTTCGTTCGGCCGAGAGAAGTCCCTCTCCTTTCTCTCTCACGTATATCTCTCTCCTTTCCGAATTGTGGCTGTATGTATTGATTGTGTGGCCCCCTTTAAATCCTATGCATTTTAATCTATTTATAGGCCGCGAATTACGGTTTTTAATCTTTCCAAATCTGCATCCACAAAAATTCTTTTTCCAAATGTAATATTTGTTTTGCCGAACGCAATATTTGTTTTTCCACTTGCCCTATCCGAAAAATTCCATCATATCTCGGAAAATTTCAAATTCTTATTTTCACAAGATAATTTCCGATTAAAAAAAAAAAAAGGGCTTGGGCCAATTTGCTCGCTTCGTGGGCTTAGTCCAGCCTGTCAATTTAAAGCTCAGAACCACTAATTCAAACCCATCTGCCACCGATCCAATAAATGCAAAAAATGCAAATACACTTAAATCTATATGCTATGCAATTAATATTTTTTTTAGGGATAAAATTAACCCCTAATTTTTTATGCAATAAATAAATGACCGGATCGCCAAAATTTAGGTGTCAACAAAAAGGTATATAAATAGGATGAGCCATCCTCACATTTTAAGCCTTGGCCTTTCTCTCTTTCCCTCTCCATTCTCTTCCACTCCATTCTCTTTCAAGTTGCCCTAGACACCGACCGACCACCAAAGAAGCATCTTGGAGCTAGGTCTAAAAGTTGTAAGTAGACTTTCCTAACTCTTCAATAGGGCGATGTGCTACGCTTATCGATTTTAGGATCATGTCATCGTTTGCTTGTGTTAGCTTTGTATTATTATGCTTGTTGTGTTTCTATTGCTTGTTGCTGCATTAAGTAAGTTCATGATCCTGTATGAGTGTCGAGCACACCCGGATGTTGAGGAAAGGTCTCGGTGACTATGGACAATGCTAAAGCCTGAGCGAATGGTTCCAAGCCAAGGTCACAAACCCAAATTGCATCCAGCATGAGTTTGATTTAATAAAACACAATAGTCGTTCATTAGTTCACCTTGCATGGCACGCCTTTGAGCATTTCATTCGGTTAAAAGTTCAAATATATAATGAATCGGTTGATGTTTGAAATGCATGGACATACAATGGACTTATATGCCGGCGCTGGGGGATGCCAGGTCATTGCCTAGGGTAAAGCCTCGGATGCGGTCCCGATATTGAGATCGTGGATGATGCCGGCCCGGGTAAGGCCAATGCTTGGGGGTCTCCCTGGATGCCGTCCTGATAATGAGATCGGGATGATGCCAGTTGCCAAGGGGGGATCGATACCCAATTGTTACCGAAAGAGTCGATTAATTTCGACTAATATGATACTAAAAAAGAAAAATGAAAGTCCACGTGTGGTCCATGATTGATACATGTGTGATTCTTGCAAAAGCTGGGTTTGTTTAATATGTATTGTTAAGTCTTTGCATCAATTTGAGCATATATTTGAATTAGGTCACTTAGTGCTTGAATGAGTTTCATGAGATGCACGTATCCCTTTTTGTGACAGAAATTATCATAAGCCACGGATTTTTGGAAAGCTTGTTCATATGCACTAACTCCTTGTCTTTGATTCTTGAAAATGCATAGACGGTTGAGAGCCTTTCATATGTATAAGCAAGGCAAGGCATGAACCTTGCTATTGATTTGCCATCGACAAGTAGGTGGTGATCTTGTCGAAGGCGAGACATCCTCTTATAGGAAAATTAGGGATTTCTACTTACTGAGTCATCGACTCACTCTTGTTATTCTCACCATTTGAGGTGTGTGATGGGTGAACTAGGGCCCAAGAAGGGAATGAACCTAGCATGGGGGCCGCTTTTGGGAGCAGCTCGGTAGAGGAGCTAGGCTACCCTAGCTTTTTGATTGACTATATATGGAGACAAAAATAAGTAGTCTAGGACTAGGATGGGCATGTAATCAAAACAGCTTTTGATACGTGAATATGTATATAAATATATATTGCTTTTATTTGCTTGGCTTGCATATGTCTTGCCCGGCTTCCATGTTTGTTTGTACGGGGATTATTTATGATCGCTTTCACATGTGCTTAACTAAAGATAAAAGACTTTCGGGATGTTCGACGTTGCCTAGGGTGTCGATGCTAACCCGTCGAGTGATGCTCTCATGCCAGAGGTGGGGCGGGGGTGTGATAGAACCAAACCAAACCGAAACCGATAGTTCCCATGGGGGCCAATTTAGTTCTTGATTCCAATTAAGTGGAATTGGTAAGTATCGATTTGATTCCCAATTTTAGACATGGAACTACCCGCCCGCCAACCCGGATCAAACCAGTATATGTATATTAAAAAAAAAAATTTCATTTCAATTACTTAATTATTTGTAGTTTTTCCACCAAATATATATGTATATTTGTAGTTATTGGACATTATTGACTAATTTTGTTTCTTAGGTGTGTAATAGGATTAACCCCTTACTTTCTTTTTTTTTCATTCAAATAACCATTTACTTGATTTTTCAACCAAAACAAAATAAACAAAGGTAGAGGAAAGAGAGAATCGATTAGAGATGTTCATAAATGTTGTGGCGCTTTGTCTTCATGATATGAAATTAAGAGCCAACAACTTGTTTTAGTCATTTTTCATGATTAAATTAGATTGACGATGAAAAAAAAAATAGATCAAGTGATAAATTTTTTAACTTCTTTAGAGGTTAGGACTTTTAACGTGGAGTCTAACTCTCCATATGTTTCCAATGTCGAGAAACCTTAAAAGGATCATATCATGATTTTTGAAAAGATAAAATCTTTAGCTAACGATTATTTTTTTATTTATTCCGCTTTATAATTTTCAATCCTTAATCAAAATCAATAGCTCTTAATTCAACCCGAATATAAGGCTGAAGAAGCTCTGGTGCTCTAAATAGAAGCTAGATTCAGCATGAAAATTATTTATTAATGCAATTTTATAGGGATTGAGGACCGATTCCATGGACCCACCTAAGAACCAGAGTCGATCGATGGTTTGGTTCTTAGTTGGATCCATGGAACCAACGGGCAGGTCTCTATTCTAATTTTTTGGAATCGATCCTTAGTGGCTGGCTCTCGATTCCAAGATGGGAACTGCCCACGGAAACCATGCTCACCCTTAATGTTGCTACCATCCTTGAGGAAACCTGTTACTCCCAAGGCATCTTGCACTCATCTAGCTTCGCAAAGGCATCTAGGAGAACCATATTACACCCCTCCCCCCAAATATCTGAACCCGGTTACCCCACCAAGCATCCCTACTACCACTAGGACATCGTCGTCCTAAGGACCGATGGCAATTCTAGTCACACATCTATACCATAATGCGACAATTTTATAATTCAATTTAAAAAGGGCATTGACAGTATTACTAGCAAGGAAATTCAAGAATGAATCTAACGAATCTTTAGATAATTCTACTCCCCTAGGCTAATAGAAACTCACCCATACCTATATCAGATGAATTGCAAGGAGAATCCATATCAAAGTCCCTAAACTTGCCCTATAATGGCGTTTAGCACGCTTCTGGAGACTAAGATTGTTGTCTAAGTAAATGGGCTTCAACAAATTATGAAAATATAGGATAAGATAGACAAAATCCAGAGGAATAGTTTCCATGAAGGAATCAAAGTGTAATTTGGTTTATACAACACGGTATAAATTTTTGAAAACTGGACTGAAACAGTGAAACATTCTGGTAGATAATAAAACCCGAAATGACACTGTTTTGCCAGCTAAATGATTCTGAAAAATTATGAAAGTTTTATATGTGGTAGTTAAGGATGTACTATACAACTTTCATGGGGGACACTCATTAAAATTCTTGATAAAAAATTCTATGAAAAATGGCAATCATAAAAAGGTTGGTTCAATAATAGTAAAAACAGGTTGCATACTCGTTAGTTTTTCGAATGTATTTTTGCCATACAAAGTCCAAAAAATCTGAATTTAAAGTATGTCATAAAACAGCCAATATGAAAAGACTTTTGTGAGGGATGCCCCAAGGAACTCACATCATACAAGCTGGTACAAAATTTGCGAAGCAGCTGAGGGTCGGACTAAAATCGAACTTAACTTGGACAATCCTTCCCTATTTTGGCTCAACTTTCGGTATCTTCAGTCCAGGCATATACGAAGATTCAACATATAACCTTTCCATGACACTTATACAAACCCACTGATTTCAAACATTCTAACTATAACTTTTTCCGAAACTTGCGACTAGGTGCTAATGTCTCTGGAATCACGAAATTCAAAAATTTCTTAACCCAACAATCAATTGAAATAGGATAGCACGCAATTGCCTCGGGTCCTAGAGGGCTGCATTTGTGGCTCGGTGGGGCGACGGCATGGCTAACGGCAGCGACGCGAGCTCTGAGTTGAAGAGGGATGAGTTGACTGTTTTCTTGAGCTGAGGAGAGAATAGTTTGTTGCTGGCTTCTGTAATGGCAGTAGTGGGACTGAGGTACAATGGAGAAAACGAAGTGGTGTGGGGCGGTGAAAAGCGGGAGGAAGCGGCGACTTCGTCCTTCTCTTTTCCGACCTCAGCCTTCACCGTTAGTTGCTACCATTGGGGTGTCGCTTCCTGGGGAGAGTGTTGAGGGGAATGGCACGGAGCTGGTCTGTGTTGACTTCAAGGGAGAGATGTGGCATTGCTGGGTGTGTTGCGGATGAAGGAAGAACGAGGGAAGCTAGCTTCTATTCTGCCGCTCATGGCCTTCTTTGTTGACTCCGATGGGCGAGGTGGCGAGGTGGTTGGATGGCGTTGCGGTGCGAAGGAAAAGAGGGGAAAGGGCGTTGGACTTCAGTTCCTCTGCCGCTTCTACTAGTCGTGCCGCGAGGGGATTGGCATGAGCTGCTGGCCAATTGACTTCTCCTCACGGTTACACACCAGCCGGGGTTCGTGAATTGCCGTTGTTGCGGTGGGGTTGAGGCAGTGGTGGCGCTGGTGATCGTGTGGGCTGAAGTGGCGAGGAGGCACAGTGAGGTGTCGTGACGAGGAGATGAGGTGACTCGGTAATGATGGGGACGAGCAGAGGTTGAAACTCTTTGTGGTGGTGCAACTATTGTGGCCCGATCACAAGTTTAATGGCGTGGCGTGGTGTGGATAGTTAAACATTCCGGACTCGCAATATGTCGAGCGAAAAATCCGGAGGTCACACACACACATATATACACACACAAACATGTATACACACCCCCACAACGGATATCAATCTCAATCCTATTTTTTTTCGAAAATGTTCATATCTTTTGCTAGGTGGTTATGATAGCATCGTCTAATAAAATTGATAAATTTATGATTTAAATTGTCAAGACATTCGTTAGCTTGTCCTGCGGACATTGCACTTTTTGGAAACAAATTTAAATCTTTTGTCTCACAATCATTTAAATAGATAAATGCCACAAAAAATTCAAAATTATGACCATTATGACACAAATATTCTAAACTTTATTTTTTTGTCATGAAAACCCTAAACTTATCCACCGTAATACAATTTGCTCAACTTTTTTTATATCACGAAAAAACTCAAACTTATATATATGACATATATGCCTCATATTTCAATTCTGTTAAATAAATATTTATCACATTGGTATCAATTCAGAATTTTTTTTATGGGTATTTGTATCTCAATAAATATGATTGGGGTATTAGCGATAGAAAAAAAAAAAGAATTGAGGTACTTATATCACAATAGGCATAGTTTAAAATCTTTTGTGGTATTAGCCATCCTTTAAATTGCTTCTTAAATCCAAACTAAAAAAAAAAATTGCTTCTTAAACCAATTCCCCTCTTTAGACATTTTTTTGAATGAGAATGCTTCATTAGTCGTCTGTAGTTTTGTAATAATGAGATTTTTAGATATGGTATTTCAAATAAATGAAGTTATGGTTGTGAAATTGATAATTAGAAATGATTTCTTTGGACATTCACAAACAAAGAACAAGGGTGGCCGTTGAATTTTCAATAAGCGGCTCACAATGGCCTATGCCACAACCATTTTGGGTGCGCCGACTAATATTACAAACTTGAAAAAAAAAAGCAAAAATAAAATATAATAGCCACTCCAAACAAGTTAAATATTTTTGAGATTACACAATCGACGACATCAATTAAGGACCATGGTCAATTATATCTTGCTATTATTTGTGAGAGGTACATACATACATATACATATATATACACATATACATATACACACCATAAACATGCCTCAATTTTTGTCATGCCCCGATCCTCGGGTACGTGCCCATCCCTCACTTTTGTTGATTAATAGCGACGTCCCAAGATGCATCGCCGACCCCTTTCATTTTAATACGCATGTGGAATGAGATAAAATATCCCAAGACAATAAAACAATGTGATAGAAAAGTAGGGCTATATTTTTCACAAATGAAAAACCATAACCACACTTTTATATACATCAAACTTTATAGTATATATCACGATACTATTAACAAGTCAGATATATCACTATCAGATCCCAACTTAGAGTTTGCAAAACAAGGTGAGGTCTCAATCCTTATTCAGGTTATACTCTGCATCATCCTCGGACTCCTCCTCCGGTTCCTCATCGGGGTCCTCCTCTTTGGGTTCTTCCTCCTCCGGTTCTTCCTCCTCGGGTTCCTTCTTCGGGTTCCTCTTCCAGGTTCTCTTTTGGGTACACCTCTTCTTATTCGATCTCTCCTTCTAGCATGCTCCAGTGGAGTCTACTGCTAATTGCTTGGTAGAGTCAAGGTCACTCTTGAGCTTAGGGTCCTTGGCATCGGTCACCGCTCCATCCTTGGGATCCGCAGTCCCTTTTCCGAATGCTTCCTCTAAAACGAACAGCGATACATCACCTTATGGCATGGGACCCTCCCTTCGCCCATCATGATATTCACGATACCACGACCGATACTCGTGGGGCCTCAAGGCATCTTTACCCACATCCACCCAGACTGTGGATTTCACTAAAACATACTCTAGTCCTTTCGGGTGGGGGTGTATCGGAAAGTGAGTTTCTATCTCGATGACTTCTTCGGGTATACCAAAATGTATAGGACGAGGAGGAGGTGGAGGTGCTGCCATTTAGGGACCTGAAATGTTGTCTCAGAACTGGGATGAGACTACGTCTCAGCAAGTTCTACCCCCTAAGACCCGATTAGGAAGCCAATAGACTCTAGAGGCTGCCTAAGCACAACACGAGTCAAAGGACTTACCTTGGCCTCACTTTCTTCCTGCAAGTCAGTATATATCAAATATACATGATCACATCACATCACCCAATCAGATCGAATCATCAATCAATCGACCTAGTCGATTACATGTCATTCAGACCATTCCCCGGCCATTTTAATCCATACTAAGCAATCTCCAAGCTTATATGTATCTAGTCATCGAGCCACGTGCATTCTCAAAGGTGACGTACTAGATCACCGAGCCACGTGCATTCTCCGAGATGACATGCTTACTCACCGAGCCACGTGCATTCTCAAAGGCAATCTACTCAATCACCGAGCCACATGCATTCTCCGAGGTGAAGTATCTTATCATCGAGTCATGTGCATTCTCTAAGGCGATATACTAGATCACTGAGCCACATGCATTCTCCAAGGTGAAATATCTAATTCAACAAATCATGTGCATTCTCCAAGGTAATTTACTTATTCACTGAGCCACGTAATACAACATTCTTTTCTACCCCTTTATATATAGCCCATCAATATTATTATTGGCACTATAGACCCACGCTCCATCATTCTCCAATCAATTACTGAAATTGAACAATTTAGGAATAACATCCTAAAATCATAATCAATTTAATTCAGCACAAATCAATGCTCAAATAAATAAACGGACTACACCACAATAATCAGCATAAAATTCCGGTCGTCGGCTATCCCTACTTAATTTTCGGAAAATAATTAATTAATTAATTAATTCCGAAAATTATTAAATAAATACAATAAATCCAATTTAGGCCCGTAATGCCTAATTGGAAGCCAAGACAAGCCTAGAAAATTACCAAGACTTGTTCAATAAATACCAGGACATATTTCCTTGCTAACTACACTAACCATTTTCCTAATATGCATCAATAAATCTCTAATTTAATTACTCTAATCTAATATATCCACCTAATTGAACTTAATTAAATCTAATTAACCCCTAGGAATCATTAGCATATTAATAAGGGATTAGTGAGCAAAACTCACTTGATTAACGCGCGGGTCGGATCAAACCGACGGGAATGTCGCGGGGGACGATACTTCCCAAAGCAGGCCTAGGCTTTGAGGCCCAGAAACATCTCAAAACAAGCCTTAAAGGTGGCTGAAAACTTACTTCTTTCTTCTTCTGTTTTGGCTGGTTAATGGCTGAAATGGCAAGGGGGTTGATCGGTTGAGGCGAGGTTGGCCCGAGGAAGCAAAACCAGACCTTGGTGAGGCTTGGTGGCGCTCGAATGGCGGTTGGTAGCAACCCACAGCAGTCCAAAAGGCTTGCTGGGCGGCGGAGCAGGGATGGAACGATGGTGTGAGGCGCGGGAAGGCGCGGTGGTGTGCGTGGCACTCGGGCGGGCGGAGGGCGGCTTCCGGCGATGGTGCGGGTGGTCTTGGCGGCGATGGGCTTGCTCCGGCTGCTTCTTCGGTTGCTAAGGTGGTCGAACAGCAGCAAGAGAAGGAGAGTAATGAGTTGTCGCACGGTCAAGAGGAGAGGAAAGAGAGAGGAAGGAGAGAGAAGGGAAGAGGGGCTACCATGGCCATTTTTTTCCAAAACTTGCTCTCCAAGACTCTTCATTGGCCAAGCATCCTTCTTTGTTTCACAATGAGCCACCAAGGCTTCCCCCACAACCTTGAAGTGGTCCAATTTGGCTAGGGGAAGGGGGCATACGAATTTGTTACACATCTCTCTCAATTGGACACTTAATCTTGCTCAATTCATTCTCATTTGCCCTCAACAAATTCAATTGACCCTCCATCAATCAAATCGATATTTTTCCTCACCCATATATCCATCACGCTTCCCAAATTTACGATCAAAACGATCCCCGGCCTTTTTCTAATAAAAACGGTCATTTGCCGACTTTTTCCCAAAAAGTCTCGAGTCATAGAAAAATTTTCCGAGACTGAGTTAACGTTCCTAGAATTTATTGTGACATGACAAAATCTTAAATTTCTGAAATCGGACCTGAATTCGCAGTTAGTTTCCATTCGGCGTGTTTTTAGCATGACCTAGGCTACAGGGTAATTTTCAGAGTTTTTTAGTGCAAATGGCCCGTAGTCAATTTTCTTCGAGCCACAATGAACCCACTCAACACATTGGCGACTCTCGGTTGTTGTGAAAATCTTGAAAATTCAAATACATATACAAGGTACCAAAACGACAGAAGAATCAGTCTAGGGTCGGTCGACGAAGAATTTTCCAATTTAGTGGTGTCACTCACGATTATCCACACATCTTAGTCGAATCGACCTATCTCTGATCTCAAATCGATTTTATAATGTGCCGTAATGGCCTCTAAAGATAAGCACGGTTGACAAGTCGATTCCTAGTCGAATTCTCAAGTCTATTGCATTAAAATTCCTTAATTGCTTCCCTAAATAGTCTAGTTATCTCAAGAGTAATCAACTCTGAGAACAGCCCTATAGGCGCGTCAATGAAATGCCCAATTTATTCAAAAAAAAAAAAAAAAAAAACAGAAGTGAAAATCTGGAATGTCACAATTTTCACTCGGTTACCGCTTTCCTACTTTTTATTCTTTACCTTACAAGGTTAGCTACCCGAATTTTATCCTTAGAAACCACTTTGCACCTCATTTCAACTATACTTATGGACTTATTTATACTATCGGACCTCATTTTGAGATCTGTAGTTCTTTGTCATCCATGCAACCCTGAGTTCCTGTAATTCTTCACTCGGCCTTTAGGCATATCCTTGCATGTTAAGAATGCTCGTTCCTCTCAGATCATCACAATACATTATACAATATGCCCCTTTTTATCGGCAAGTCAGAATTTCATATTGGATCAACGGCAAAATAAGGCAGCAAATCCTATCGCATGCTCAGGAATCTGTACGCCGATCAGTCAAATCCCAAATAGCACAAAGTGATCCATACACAATTGATCGATCTCCCTTGTATAGCCTTTTAACGTGTACCTCTATCAAGTCAGGGATTCACCGTGAAAGAAGTTTTATGGAGACAACGATTTCGTGTAAGCCAAACATGGTACAAGTATGCATTCCATGAAAGCTTGGACAGCAAGCAAGGAAAAGATTTTCCTTTAAATGCAGCTACAACCCAATTAACTTCAATATGCCAATCTGCAGGCCTTCTTGAAACATGATGCAGCTGCTGCCACGCCTTAAGTGAAACCGGACAGCAAAAGAATAAAGTGATCTCGACTCTCATTTTCTCCATTGCACAAGCAACAAGTTGGGAAACTTGAATATGCCGCTTGACAAATCTATTTTTAAGATCCAATGAGTGTTTAGAAAAACACTAGGATTACACCAAATGAGTTTACACCATGGTACTTTAAGACCCTGACTCAGATAGCGTTCCTAGCATTCGCAACCAAAAACTTTCCAGTGGGAGAGAGTTGCCAAATAACTCATCAGTTGAAGTATAATTAGGTTCAGTAACGCCACAAAGACCGGCTTGAATCTCAATAAGATCATCAGATCTTACAAGGGGGCAATGCCAATGACACCCCAGGATCACCTCAGCTACTTTTGAATTAAATTTGCAGGCCAAAATCATGAATTTATCGGCCAGAAAACCTTTGAAGCAGAGGACCAATGGGGAATGCCAATTATCATGCCAAAGAAAAGTAGACTTTCCATCCCCAGCAGGATGCCTAATGAAAGGTCTAGCGGCATGCCGACGCTTCAAAGTTTTCCTCCTAGTTTTACTAGCTAAAGCACTTATCCTTTGGCTTGTGAAACTCAAGCCTGACAGCCCAAACAGAACCAGCTTCTACAGAGATCATCCAGATACACGTCATAATGCAAGCTTTGTTCCAACATTCCATCTTTTCTTTGACCAAGGCCACCTTCTTCTTTAGACAAGCACAAAGTATGCAGACTCATCTTAGCCCCTTTGGTAATAAAAGTAATTTCACCCTGCTGAAAGCACCCGTAAAATATAAGGACTACAAAAAGCCCTTAAATACATAAACAAAAATTAGGATAAATGACGCCACTAGTGCTATAACTTTCTAATGGCCCTTAACACTCAAGTGAGGGCTACAAAAAAAGTTACAACAGTTGTGATATTCTTGTTTCAGAAAAATTATGCAATCACAAAATTAGCTTAATCTTCCACTTCAACACCAGTGTCTAACCATCTTTGGAACTTCCATCTATTGTATAGATTAATTTGAGTCTATCTATATGGAAAACCTTAAAATACCTAAATAAGAAAAATCTCACGATACGTGCTATATCGACAATAGGGAGTTGTCAATTTCATTCTACTTTACACATTTTTTCAAAATTTTTATTGCAACGAAGCTTGGTACTATGTTCCTTATAAGCATGAATGAGTCTTATAAGCCGTGCAAAAATCCGTAGAAGCCCCGAGTCAAGGAATAGGATCATTGAAAATAGAGACCGTGACCGTGGCTGCTTATGACAGCTTGATTACTTCAGCCTTTATCAATCGTGACCCTCTTCTCTGTATCTCCAAGTGAAGTACTTTACTGAAACCATTCATCATAATCCAATGACTAATGCAAACGAATAAATCCACAATTTTGGTAACATGAGAGGAAAACGAAGTACATCAAGCATCTACATTTACTGTAATCAGACTCCATTAGCTTAAAACTTTTCTAATGAATTCACATTATTTCGTCGGACATCCATCCACAGATATCCCTTTGGCGGTCGGACAACTCGCCAAGTCACAATGCTCGCCACCCGTTCCCCACCAATTCAGTTATTTGTTCTCCATTCCTAGACAAAAGTACAAAAGCACCCCCATGAACGCCACTCCCGCGTCCATTGCTGCAGAGAGCACGTAGTTGTACCTCTGCCACCACTTCTTCCGGTAACGGAAGACAAAGAAATTGAATATTGTCCCCACGAGTACCCACGCATTATAGTTCAATGGTGTAGTGGGTGGCATGTTACCCGTCGCCCCAAGGAGCACCGGGAGGTTAATCAGCGGGATCCAGGATTTGTCCGGGAATGCCTTGTGCAGCAACTAGGAATGGGCCCACTGCACCGCCGACGAAGAACCAGTTCATGGCCTGGTAGTTCCCTTGGACTCCGAAGATGCGCTTGGGCCCCGCTAAGCCCCATATCACGGAGGCATCGAAGAATACCCTGTCACCTGGGCACGTCCAGGGGCTGTCCGGCGGCAGGAGCTGATCCTGGCATATGTTGGTGATGGAGTTGAGCAGCCACCATGCCACAGCCATGTTGATGGTCCCGGCAATGATCGTGCCAATGAACTGCATCAACCACGGCGGGTTTTGCATTTCAACAACCAGCCAAAATACTTCCAGCATCTAAGATTTTTAGTCATAAGGAAGCAACAGAATGTACCTGAACTAAGAACATGGATCTTGGAGGGATCTTCAATGTCCAAGCTTGAAGTCATTGAGGAAGGACACAGCCTGGCCCATGCTCATGTAGCCATAGGTCTTGAAGCACACATTTGCTATTGGATGACCCGGATATATCACCCCCATGATATATTCTGTAATAATGTTCAATCCCGGTGTCTGTAAACCGAAGTCATATCAAGAATCGGTGTCAACACTACAAGTTACTAATGATGCAAAACATAAGACGAGTTCGTTTTTTGTTAGCTTATATAACCTGATTCGTCGTGGCAGTGATTATACTGATTGGAAGAGTGAAGATAAATGCGAGGGCGCTGGCAAACAGAAGTCCCCACCAAGTCATTTGGACCTGTTTGTTCAAGAATATGCAGAGCACCAGAGACACCGCGACAGTTAGAGCGAGTAACAAATAAAACCACCACGAAGGTATCTCCTCGTATCTTCTCATCAATCTCGTGTGGACGTCTTCCTTCCCCTTGTATGAGGCACGATATCGCTTGTATATTTCTCTGTCCCCATTGTCCGAGAAAGCAACATTTCTGAATCTATTTCATCCATATCAGAGGACAAAAGCCAAGATCCAGGGATTTAATTAGATCAAGTTGTAATTAGTACCTTCCATAGAAGAAGCCGACATGGGACAGTGTGGAAGCAATCGTGGCAAAACCAAACCCGTATGTGAGAGCGAAGAACATGCTCAGATAAATCCGTCCTTGCTCCTCGTACTTCACCACATCCAGTTCGAAGTTGCTGTTCACGATGGCCGTGATGTTGTACGTCTGGCCTTGTTTCGTGAATAAGTGTGATGAGAAGATGGGAAATCTATCTGCGCCATACAAATTGAATCCCCAATACGCTAACGGGATGGCAACATATACCACCAATGCATATCCCACGGAGATGTTCATTATGGCAAAGAACGGGCATATGAGAGGGCTGAATAAGAAGGACGCGACCACGGTCCAATCGAGGGTCGTTGCTCCGAGCCCGAGTCCTTTCATCCCAGACCCGATCTGCTGAGCTGTGACTGACTTGGAGAAGATCCAGCAAATCCAGGATATGTTTGTGAGCGTCGAGAAGAGGTAGCCTGGGACGACGTACCACGAGAAGCTGCATATCAAGGCTATTATGAAGAATTTTGCCCGCGACATGCGTTGATCATCTTTCTCATGCAAGGCCCTGCGAAATTCATATTGCATACCAATTTCAGATGACAGACAATCTAATGAACATGATTATTTTTGCACATTCAGCTTATCGTCGGCAGATGCAACCTCGGAAGGTACCAAATATCATAACGACAACACATTTTATTATGGTATGGCCATCAAACACTTGACAGGTACTGAATTTTTATCATGCAGATCCTCAAGAAACTTCAGAATCGAATTACAACTTCATAAGCCCATCATGTCCAAATGTCCGTTGGAGTAAGTCATCTTTTCCTTGCAAGACGGAAAGCTTCGACAACGGACATGATTTTCTGTACTTATGAACAGTGTTTTCATTCTCTCGCTCCATCTTGTTGTTCCTAATTGCCATCGATCGGCTTATGCGTACTCATCGGATCTACGTCCTATTCGGCTCTAACTCAAGGTCTTGTCTTCCAGTTATTGTTATGGGACAGATTTCTCGCTGCCGACATTGATCAGGGGTTAGATACTCTATAGGCCTAACTATCTCCTAAGGCGGCCCAATACAATTTCCACGACGAGCTCCCTGCATCGACGTCCCGTTTAAGTCGCATTTTGAAAGCGAAACGCTCCTTAATTTCCTCACTGATGTAGGAAATGCTGCTGGTATGATCTTGTCAGACCTTACGTCACAGCTATAGAAACTTCAGCAGAGCAATATGCATTTTAGTCAATGCATGCAACCATGTTCGCAGAAATCTTTGATTTGTTGTGACTCCAGATGGAACATTTCAAAGAGAATGATCAATTAAGAAAGGGATAATTAAGTAATTAATTGGTATAAGAAAGAAAAAGAGTGGAAGGTTACAAAATTCAGTAATAAAGTCAATCATAAATAAAAGCTAGTTAAGGATGTCTACCTAAATTATATGTTCATGTATTATAATAGGATGCCAATTCCATAAGAAGTCTTCGAGGGAAAATCATAAATTTAATTAATTTAATCATAAACTTTTCAATTTTGTCAATGTAATTCTAAATCTCCATGCAAAACCCCAATGTTGTACTCTTGTTGATTGTTGTTGTTCATCTTAGCATGTCATGTAGAACAACTGACAATATTGGAGTTCTGTGCAGAGGTTTGAAGACTATATTGATAATATTGGAAAAGTTTACGACTGAATTGACATTCCACATAATAGATTTAAAATTGATTCAGTAATTATGGTCGAGGTCTTGGAAGCAGATGAAGTTGGGATGTGAATGCTTTTATATTTGGATTCAGACCGAAGGATGAATCTACGGCGGAATCTACACTCGGTTCAGGACCACCCACGTCATTGGGTGTTCGAATCAAGGGTTGACTTTGAACACGAATTGACGTCTCATCGTTCGCATTCCGTGGATCACACCAGTCACCGTGATAGACCAGCCAAAGGATTTCCTCTTGCTTACGCATGGACAACTCTTCTTATTATATTCAATAAACCATCATTACAAATATAATATATAGGAAACATTCTAAATGAGGGCCAGGCTGGACCGGACCAAAGTGACCCTTTGTCCCTATATGATCTATCGATACTGTTCATTGTAGTCCGGTGGCTTTTCTTCTTTCTATCCGCTTTAAGTGGCCTTTAACCGTGGGCTTCCCTTGTATATATATATATATATGGCTGCTTAATTATGAAAATAATATTTAGAACATAATCTTAGAAAGAAAAAGGACCAGGGCTGCTGAAGCCGCACATGCCGACAGCTTCCACGTCTGTGGTGCCTCTTTTTTAATTTATATTTTAATTCTACGTCCATCTTCGTTTTGAGTTCACGCATGTTGGAAAATAACTAGTCGCAAATGCACGCATAAGATACCTAAAAAGACAATTGAACGGGCACTGCAGAGACAAATGTCCAAGTCGGGGCCATTATGTGTTCCTACGACTTTAAATTATTTTTATGATGAGGGAGAAAAAGTAAAAAGAGATGAATCTATTGAGAAAATCTTATTGCAATTTTTTTATTAAATAATGTGACGGAATTATCGAAAGGGTTTACGTAGTTTTTCAGAATTAAAATTTGCGCACTTGACATCACGGGTTTCTCGGAAGGCTAGCTAGCACCCTCTCGGCACGAAATTAAATTTCGCACTACAGAAACAAATTTCTGCGCCTGTTTGAATGTGCATATGACGTTGGTTTTTGTTAAGATAGATATCCTCTTAATTATTATTATGATGAATAATTATAATATTGTATTATTACTTTTGGTTTCTTTTCTTCCATGACAGAGATCCATTTAGTTTAGAGGAGGTGATTGACACAATTCATCCTTTACGTCAAAATTTAAAAGTGAAGGATTGATTAAATCAATGGTCGAGAGAATTTCTTAGTTTCGAGTAGCAAACATTATTAATTATCTCTTAGAGAGAGGGTGATTTTGTGCAATTTCCTTGAATATAAAATAAAATAAAAATTTATGATGAATTACTAACCGGAAGAGGGAGACTTGAACGAGAGTGCTTGGCCACCACATGTGAGCAGGCTCCACCGCGTACTTCCTCAGCAGCCCCGCCCATCCGTATCCCAGCACCTGCACTCCTCTTCTCCTCACGTCGTTAGCATTCTCAAAAAATAAAAATTAAAAAATTAAAAAAATTAAAAAAAATCATTTTCCATGCAACTTCTATTCTCTAATTTGAAATTTCTATACTCTGTTACTGAGATTTACATCGGAGAAAACATACAATCTTTTTTGGGGTCTTGTATTACATCGAGTTCAGCTCTAAAGTCCAAAATCTAGGGCTATTGAAATCTCAAGGTGAAATGAGCAATAGACAGTATAAAATAAAGATTAGGATACCACAAATGTCTTAACCTCCATACGGTGTTTATTTTGGTGCCATATACTTTCGATCAATTACTCAAGTAGCATAATTTTAAAAGATATGTTCATTAATGTGATTTCCTTAGTCAAAAAGTTTGACGTGGCATTAGATTTTCTTTCACTAGTCAAAAATGTCTTTAAAAAGTTATGCGACTCAATTAATCAATTAAAAGTCATGGCACCCAATTGAAAAGTTATAGCACCAAAACGAGTGCCATGCGAAAAATACAACACTTCTTATGATTTTTTTTCGGTAAAATGTACAAATGGGAATATGTCAGGAATACTTTATTGTAATGGGAATTCATATGTTAGGACCATCTCTAGATACTTTTTTTTTTTTTTTACAGCGTACAGTAAGTTTTCTTTTTGTAGATATTTTAGGCCTTTCTGAGAATTAGAATATAAGCCTGTGGTTGTCTAAGTGCTCTGCATCAGCTGGCGATTAGAAAGTGACCTGAATCTCCTCTCATCTCATCTTATCCAACTAATATAAATTGAGAGAGTTTTTTCCATGACCTACCATTCCTCGTGCCCACCACTAGCAAATTATCTCTTTTTAGTCATAAATTAATTACATATCAATGACGTAATGTATGTATGATAATATTCTTTTCGCTTGCTTCCTCTTTGAAGCTAACTGCATAAAATAATTATTGTTGAAATTTTTCCAATTATAGAGTCCCGTGGGCAACTTTCTTCGGGTCACTTGACTTGCTGGGAATTCTTAGAAAAAGGGTCACCTTGTAAGAATCAAAAGTTAATAAAATAAAGTAAAAATTCGAAATAAATGTCTAAAGTGAATATTGTTTAAAATAAAAACCCGAAGTGTCATCATTTTCTCAAATAAAAACATAAAGTAGATCTTATTTCAAATAAGCGTCTGAAGTAACTATGTTAGTTTTAAAGAATAGCCTGAATTCATCAGCTAGTGAAGGGCAATTTCATCTTTTGCATTTTAAATTATTTTCCTTATTTACTAATCAGCTAGGCTAAGCCCTAATTTGAAACAACATAATTACTTCAGACTCTTTTTTGAGACTAATATAATCACTTCAAGCCTTTATTTGAAACATTCTCCACCTCAGGTTTCTATTTAAGAAAATGAGGGTATTTCAAATCTCTATTTGAAATTTTTTGTAAAATAAAATAGAGGATCTATTCATGGAAAAAAGCAACAGAGAGAGACCAATCAAAACTCTTTGATTAAAAAGGCCAGGTCGAAAATTACCTGGGTAGTGATTATGAGAAGCCAACCGGCGAAGAAGGAGATGCTCCGAAGATAGAAGGCCTTGATTATGTTGACGATGCCCACTGCGTAGGCTGACCCCGACCCGAATGCGCTCCCGGCATTGGCGAAGATGGAGATGAGCACATGCTCCTTCATGTTGAACGGCCCCGGATTGAGCGAGAATGTCCTCCGCCTGAGCCCGGGGATCCAGAACTCCGCCGTGGGGAGCATGGCTGCCATGAACCGCCCAATGGGTAGTGTTGCCACTTGCACAGTGATCTGGGTTATGACGAGGGGCTCGGTCCGGTATGCAAAAAACTGGTTGAGGAAAGAGAGGAGGGCACACGAGAGCACCCCTAGGAACCACATCCGGAAGGCCCACACAGGCAGGGTCGGGTCGTCGGTGTTGGTCACGATGAGGCGGACTTGCTCAATAGGTGAGAGGTCATCCTCAGCGTCATCCACATCGTTCGGGGCCACCGGCTTTTTTGAGTTGGGGGCGGTGGCGGTGGCAGAAGGCGGGGCTTCTAGTTCTAGACTGCCCATGGTGTTAGGCATGTGTGAGTATCGAGGAGGATTCGGTTATGTGTGCGTGTGTATGATTTGAAGTGATTTGAAATGCTACGTTTAGCCTTCTTAATATGCAGTGAAGGGTTCACTGGTGGAGCTTGCTTGAAAGCTTGGGCGTCAATATTCTTTTTAAGCGGGGTAGATCCAATTTGGTCAAATTCAATACAAAGATAGAAAAAAGAAGGGACAGTTCCACAAGGTTCGGATGCTCCATTATTATGGTGCGATCCATTTATGCCAACTATCATTTTTTGTCTTTTTATAGATAACAAGGGCGGGGAGGTGTTGTTAGGGTAGCTACTCTTCCTAATGTCATCATAAGCTCAATATTAGATTTTAGCTATTTATACTCAATGCACCAGTATGTATAGTGGCCTATCACCATAGTCCTATAGATAAACTGGAAATCAGAAACTATTTTTATAACAGAAGTTGACTAAAGATTCACAGTATCTCGAAGTCATGACATCATGCAAGACGTATGACTTTCTTTCTTCATGACATCATGCAAGACGTATGACTTTCTTTCTTCGTATTGAAATTAGACTATTGATTCAATGGACTTGCAATGACATCGAGTTGTATATTATTGTACTTGTCACATCGATTCCATGAAAATATATTAGGTAAGTGAAATGCTTTACGTAAACCATGTGGAAAATCATTCATCGATAGATACGTGCTGTTGATGTCTACCACTGCAGTTGCTCTGACCCACTCTCTCCTCTGCAGGCCCTCCATCTCCTCTCTTCTCTCTCTCCCTATTAGACTCCGTTCTGTTACAGAGCCAAAAAAATTTCACTTCAGATGCTAAACGTGGGGCCCGGACGACACCCAATCTTTTCTTTGACCAAGGCCACCTTCTTCTTTAGACAAGCACAAGATATATGTAGACTCATCTTAGCCTTTTTAGTGATAAAAGTAATTTCAATCTGCTGGAAGCACCCGTAAACTATAAGGACTACATAAAGCCCTTTAACACATAAATAAAAATGAGAGTAAATGACACTACTAGTGCTATAACTTTTGTACGACCCTTGACACTCAAGTGAGGGCCATAAAAAAGTTACAACAGTTGTAGTATTCATATGACTGGCTAAAATGAGTTATTCTCACATATTTTTTTTTGGAGGAAGAGTTATTCCCACACTTAGATGAGATAGTTCGCGGTGAAGTTAATTTTGGCAATAAATCTAAAGTTCTTGTAATGAGCAAAGGCAATGTTAATATCAACTCAAAAGATGGTAGTAATGTTACTGTTGCAGATGTTTATTTTGTGCTATGACTTTTTTGGAACTTAGTAAGTGTTAGGCAACTTTTCGAAAGATGCCACAAAGTCCACATTGAAAATGGAGTTTGCACTATTATGGGTGTAAACAATAATTTGATCACAACGGTCTAGATGACAAAGAATCGGATATTCCCATTTACTCTTCAGGTGAAGAATCTTTTGAACTTTCATTCGGTGATGAAAGATAGCAAATGGTAGTGGCATCTTCAATTTGGTCATCTAAATTTTCGTAGACTAAAATTATTGGTCCAGAAAAAGATGGTGATTGGCATGACATTGATTGACATTCCATATCACCCATGCAGAGGATGTCTTGTCGGAAAACAACGTCGAGAATCCTTTCTAGTCAGAAAAGCCAGAAGAGCAAAACAACCTTTGGAGTTGGTACATACGGACATATGTAGGCTTGTTGAGGTGGAGTCATTCATACAAAAAAGGTATACATTAATTTTTGTAGATGATTTTACCAAAATAACATGGGTATATTTTCTTAGAGAAAAATGTGAAGCTTTTGTCAGTATAAAGAATTTTAAGTCTATGTTGAAAAGCATAATGACTTTATTCTAAAGACGTTGAGATTAGATAGAGGGGGAGCATTCACTTTGAATGAATTTGATAAATATCGTAAAATTCATGGGATGAAATGTCAGTTGACTGCTAGCTATACTCAATAAAATGGTTTAGCATAAAGAAAGAATAGGACAATGTTTGAAATGGCAAGAAGTATGCTAAAGGCTAAAACTGAGAAGTTTTGGGCAAAAGTTATTGTGTGTATAGTATTTATGTTAAACATGAGTCCAACAAGAGTGTTCTTGGAAGAACCCCGGAAGAAGCTTAGAGCGGTAACAAGCCAAATGTTTCATTCCTACGAGTATTTGGGTGTGTGGCAAAAGTTGGACAACAAAAGCCAAAAGTGCATTTTCATTGGCTACAATGACATGACTAAGGGTTATAAGTTGTATAATCCAATCACTGAGAAAGTAATCATCAATAGTGATGTCTAGTTTCTTAAAGACGAAGCCTGGGACTAGACCCAGAAGATTGACTAGAACAGCGTCACCATTGAAGTTGAACAATTGGCCGGAGAGACAGAAAAATCTTCAACTGAAGATCCATCATCTTTGCCCAGTAGTTCAATTTCTTCACCAAGAGTAGTTTCAAAACCACCGATACATCGTTTGTAGTGATTGAGGGAGATGCCATCAAGATTCAAGGATTATGTGATCATAAGAGATGATGATAGTGATAATGAAGGAATCACTAATGAAACTATGGTAAATTTTTCTTTATTTGTAGAATGTGACCCCATATCCTATGATGATACAATAGTAGACGAGAAGTAGATCCAAGCGATGGATGAAGAAATCCACTCCATTGAAAAGAATGACACATGGGAGCTAACTTCTCTACCACCCGATAAGAAGCCCATTGGTGTCAAGTGGGTATATAAGACGAAGTAGAAGCCAGACCGTCAGGTGGACCGATATAAAGTTAGGCTGGTTTTAAAAGGCTACAAGCAAAAGCCAAGTATTGATTATTTTTAAGTATTTGCACCATAGCTCGAATGGATATCATTCGGATGATTTTAGCACTTACAGCTTAGAATGGTTGGAAGATCCACCAAATGGATGTGAAATCAGTGTTTCTTAATGGTGTTCTTGAAAAGGAAGTCTACGTGGAGCAATGGCAGGGTTATGAGAAGAAAGGGCATGAAAATCAAGTTTATAAATTAAAGAAAGTATCATATGGGCTAAAACATGCACCTTGAGCATGGTACACGAGGATTGACACGTATTTGTTAAAGCATGGCTTTCAAAAATGTCCATATGAGCATATACTATAATCAAGTCAAACACTAACAGTGACATAATAATTATGTGCCTTTATGCTGATGATTTGATATATATGAGTTGTGAAAAGATGTTTGTTGAATTCAGAAAGGCTAAGATTAGTCATTTCAAATGACGGATTTAGGATTATTACCCTATTTTTTAGGCCTTAAAGTGAAGCAAACAAATGATGGCATATTTATTTCATAGTAGAAATATGCTAATGATATTCTAAAGCGATTCAAGATGGAATCACTCAAACCAATACAGACTCTTGTAGCATAACGGTTGGAGTTGAAGAAAGAAGGAACCAGTGAACTAGTGAATCCCACTTATTTCAAAAGCATTGTTGGCGATTTAAGATATTTGGCTTCTACAAGTCCAAATATTACTTATGGTGTGGGAATTATTAGTCAATTTATAGAAAAACCATACCAATCACATTTGCAGGCAACAAAAATAATTATATGGTATGTCAGTGGAACTCGTGATCATGGGACTTTATATTCTCACACTAACAATTTTAGTTTGGTGGGGTACACGGACAATGATTGGGTAGGTGATATCAAGACCCAGAAGAGTACTTCTGGATATACTTTTTTTTCTTTTTTCGGGATCAAGAGTAATTTCTTGGTCCTCCAAAAAACAAGAAGTTGTAGCACACAACTGAAGTAGAATATATAGCATTAGTTTCGATAGCATGTCAAGCAATATGGCTCCGTAGGATACTATGTGAATTGATGCATACGCATGAATAGGCAGGTCCTACCAAAATAATGTGTGATAACAAATTCGCTATGGCATTAGCTAAGAATCCTGCTTTTCATGGTAGGACCAAACATATCGATATCAAGTATCACTATATTCGTGAGCAAGTCGAAGATGGTGAAATTGAGCTTAATTTCTACAAATTAGAAGATCAGATTGTAGATATTTTAACTAAACCACTGAAGGCGAATTCATTTGAAAAATTGAAGATGATGCTTGGAGTTGTGGAATTCCAAAATTAATTTTAAGGGAGGCTATTGAAATAAAATAATATATTATTGGACAACGGTTGCTAGAGGAGAAACTTGCAAGCATTGAAGAAGAGCCACAAAGACTTCAAGATGGTTGCATTTTTCTTTGACATTGGACTGTTTTGTTCTCTCTCTTAATGATATGTGGTTGTTATGCTTTTTTTTATTAGATGTAATGATTGGTGTTTGTGAGATTCAATTCCTATATAAAGGAATGAAATTATGAGTTGTAAATCAAGCCACAAGTCATAGTCCATGAAAACACAAAGAAGAGAAAGCATTCTCAATAAAAATTTCTCCCTCCAATTTCTAGCATTCATATTATAAGTTTCCAAAGTTTATTATCTTTCTTTTGGTTCCAATAGGCTCACGCCGCCCAATCCGTGACATCGCAAGAGAATGCGGTTGCGCCCGTCTCCAGAGACACATTGTCTCTCGGAGCCATGCTGAATCTCTGGAGAAACATCCCTGCTGCGAAATGCCGTGGTAGAGAAGCACGAACTGTGCATGGTCCTAGCCGAACTGGTGCGGCCACAAGTGGTTTTTTCACCCAGAGGGCAACGTTCCAATTCTCACTAATGACGGATGACGGTGGTAACGGATCTTTCAAGGCCTCGGGGTCGAAAAGGAAAATCGCAAGTGCGATAACCACGGCGGCGGTTGACAAGAGTATTAGGCAAGAAGTAACACGATCTGCTGCTCTTATTGCTGCTACTCGGTTGAATTCGGGATCGTAGCGTTGCGGTCGCTGAACTTCCATGGCCTTCGCAACTCAGCTTCTTCGGTGATATCTAAGTTACTTCCTCGAGTTTGAAGTAAACATGCATACATATATATAGAGAAAGAGAAGATCACGTTGATGAACTCCAACTTGGGAAGACCTTAGAAAATTCTATATAATCCAACTCTGATTCAGAAGAACTCCTTTATGTTTTCTTTCTTTTCATCGAGCCGGTCTATGGGATTTCGTGGGGCAATTAATCGAATCCTTAAACTACCAAAAAAATTTGCATTTTAATCTTAAAAGTTGTCACGATTGTCCACTTTAGTCCTCGCTCTGTCAACGTAATATTAATTTTCGTTCACTTAAAACAGATAGAATAAATGGAAGGATTAGGAAATATTATCAAAAATGTGATAAACCTACTATATGGATGTCAATTTAGTTCTAAGCGTTTTAAATTGATCAATTTAGTCATTCCTACTAATTTTGATCAGAAATCAATAACAAGGATACCAGCCCTGCCACCTAGGGTAGATAATATTGATGTAGACAATTTTTATAATATTTTAATAATTTTTTCCTATTTTTGGTTCTTTTCTTTGTTGTTTTTACTGTGGGCCAGCCACCCTTGCCAGCACTAGGTGGGGCCTTGGCAGCCCTCATTGGCCATAATGAGGGCATTGTGGGTCCTTGTTTTGGCTAGCGAGAGCAGTGATGCCCTCGTCAAATCCAAGCCTGGCAAGGGTGTCCCGGCATGCTAGGGCTATAGATTTTAAAAAAAGAAACAAAAAGAAAGAAAAGAGGTAAAAAAAAAGTAGGAAAAATTTTGTTGGCACCTAAATTTTGGCGTCCCGGTTATCCGTTTATTTGCATAGAAAAATTAAGAATTAATTTTCAACCCCTAAAACAAAAGCATATAATTTTAGCAGCATTTATTTATTTTTTATTATTATTGTATTGGACCGGTGACAAATAGGTTTGAATTGATGGTTCTGAGCTTTAACTTGACGAGTTGGACTAAACCCACGGAAGAGGCCCTAACCCATTATTTTCTGATGATCGAAAATTGACTTTTGAGGAATAGCGATTTGATATTTTCAATAAATCTTTCATATATTCATGCAATATACATAGTGAGGGATATATTTTGCAACGGAAGGAAAGATTTTGGATGAAATATCAAAAAATTAGAGGGAATATTGCATGTGGTAGCATATACTCGATGTCATGCTTTGGGCGACATATTGTGAAAGAGGCAGCATATTAGCATAAAGAAAGAAATCTTTTCGTATAAAGGGGATGTGCTTATAGAAAGAAAATAGGAAAGTATATGCATCTACAAGAAAAAGGAAAGAGGGTCGTGTCCATCCTGGAAGAAATCATACCATTGACCTATGAAAGACTCTTGATGGTCTGACAGAGGGAGGCCACACAATTCCATTAACGGCCACGTTGAGAATACACACGTGAGAAGGGAGGGAGGGGGTCCTCTCTCGACCAAGCCGTGAGACTCCCCTGCCGTGCAAGACTTGTGCCACCCGCCACTGCACCTCCGCCATTGTTGTGCCTCACCGCTCGTGACACTATTTTGAGCGGCCTGCAATCCGCGATGATTAGTTGTTGATCCGACGACGCTGAGCCACTGCCTCTAGCTTGACGTCCCCTGTTGCTGGTGCTCGCCACCCCCTTCGTCGTCCGTGCTGCTGTGTCTAGTACTCGAGCTACCACCTTTCGTCACTGCTGCTCACCCAACTAAACCATGAGCTACCAACGACACCACCCCTACTGTCCAGACGAGCCAGACCACCAACAGATACCTTCATCGACGACCTCAGCCTCAATTACTTGTTCAGATTGTGCCATCGATTTTCTTTGCTTCGCAAGCTGAATTGTGCGCCAGCGAGCACCACATCATCGGGGTCGCACGACTCAAAAGGACATCAAAAAAGCCAAGAAATTTCTCCTTTCCCTGGGGTTCGGGCTTCACGTTTAGTTAGTCCTAAGTGGGTTTGATGACGCAAAGTTCCATCCCAATAATAGTCCAACGCTTCAAGCACGCCTACATTATTAAAGTCAACATCTTTATGGGTCCCTGTTGCTACGCAAGACCACCTCCTTGACCAGCGTTCAGATATTTTGGCGAATTTCCAGTTCTGGATGAACGCACGAGCGATGCAATAGTGGCGGTCCAACAAGCTCTCAGTCAAAAACCAGCATAATCTCGATTTTCTTTTGCAGGTTTTGTTGAGTCTTCGTTATGACTAAACCACATGTGCTCGTGTTCTAATGACAAGATCATTGCCACCGCCGCCGTGAACTAGCATTCACGAGCCATCGACAAATTCGAATTGGGAATCAATATTTGTACAATATTCAAATTAGGTAAAATTTCTTATCCAAAATAATTTGAATATTTTGTTTCCTACTTGCAGCATATTGACATCTAATCAAATATCTTCAAGTGATAGGCACAATATCCATTAGTATTTATTTCCTAATCTGCAACTACATATCTATTTCCTAATCACGCGGGAATAAAATTGATATTTTGATCTTTAAGGCTTAAGATCAATTTATCCATTTTATTTGCGAAATAATCAAGTTGATTAGATATTGTTTCCTAATTCGAACAATGGATTATATCTTTGATGATCTTGAGTGATTCTGTGCTTATCTTGCTTTAATTGCTTTTTTTTTATGCTGAAAATACAAAAAAATTACATATCATGTAGATTAGAATTGATTTCCTAGCTAGAATTGCTTGATAGAATAATTAGATACCTTTCAATTATATCAAAATGCATATTTGGATGATATTTAGATTAGATAATATATTTGAATTAAATTGCATGTTGAGATAAGTTTCTAAGTTAAGATAGGATCTGGGTTAGTCTATTTCCTAACTTCACTCTAGTTAGATTTTTATTATTAGTAATTTTTAATTACGAATTTTTATAAAAAAAATACAAAAATATCGTGCACATGCCGGTTCATGAAATGTATGTCATTTAGTAATTATTGCTAGCTTCATTTAATTAGAAATTGCCCATCATTAGAATTAGGCCATGTAGTTAAATTGTATGACATATAGCTTAGATTTTATTAAACAAGAGAAAATCCCAAAAAAAAAAAAATTTGAGTGACTGCGTATTAATTAGAAGCTGTCGATGTGAATTCTAAGTTAACATTGTATATACTTTCTTTGCTATAGGGCAAGTCCCGTAATTTATTTAATGTTTTCATGGGTGTTAAATTGTTGATTTGCGCACTCACATGATCACCTCATATATTAGGAAAGTAAATTAAAATCAATTCAAGTTGCCCACAAAACAAATTTTTCTAAATAAAGGAGAAAATGTACCGAAATGGCGTTAAAAAAATCTAAGGTAATCAAGTCCCTAAACTCACAATATCTAGTTTGCAAAAGTAAAGTAAATCTCTCATTACTTTACTTGAGTTCTAATCCACCTACCAAAGAATACATTAGTGACGACACCTAATTAAAAATCATTTTTATATTAAGAACTTATACCTAAGTCATGAATTAGTATGCGCTTGGGAGAGCCCGAACTAAGTTTAGGCTTAGTAATCCATTAGCCAAACCTTAGGTGGTACACTTGAGGTTAGATCACGACAATTTTAAAAACGTATAAATTGTTCATATTACTGCTAGTAATGCCACATAAGATAGCTAACATCCAAATTAGCGATTTCCAACTAAGACTAACCGGAATCATTACATTGACAAATTGTTAAAATATTTAGAACTTAATTGGCCAAATTGAAAGTATTAGAACTAAATCAGTATCCGTATATTAGGTTTTTGACTTTCTTAGTAATTATTTTGAAAATTTGAAAAGCATCAAATTTCATAGTTCTTAGATTAAAAAGCACGAAATAAAAATTTTAGGATTTAAATATATTATCGACATAAGTTTTAAAAGTTGCCCTATTTGTCCCGAATTCGATTATCTTACTTGTAGTGTCCATTTTGTAGATGTCAAATGCATAGATAAAAATTTCAAAATTTCCACTAAGAATAATTAGTAATTACGCTTAACTATCTACATAAGTAGTTATTTCCACTCCATCTCCCCCATTCATTTTACCACTAGTTTCCTATCATATTTTTTCCTACATATAACAAAGTTCTCTAGTAGTTGAAATAAAATTAGATCACCTAATTTCTAATCGCGTGTAACAATATATTTAATTAATCATGCGCGTGAGTAGTATGTGAGTGCCCAAAATTTAGATCTTCACTCCTGGCCTCTATGTCTCCTTTATTTTTATTATTTTAAAGATTTTATCAATCGAATAAGGATCTCATTTGGTAATTCATAAAGTTAACTAGAAATAAAAATAACATTCGTTGAGATACTTTTAAAATGGAGCGGAGAAAAGGACAAAGGCTAAATACTTCAAGAAAGTTACCTACTTCGAATGGGATTTTTTATTATTATCAAAATACAATAGAAGGTAAAAAAGTGCCCTAAAGACATTCATTAACATTTTCCATCATATAACAGTAATTGTTTTATACAATAATTCAGTTGCACATAATGTGCGTTTGCTATCTACATATTAAATGATCAAATGGAGGAAATCTTGTTGGTTATGTGAATTATGTTGGATATCACATGTATTTGACTAATTGATTTTTGAAAAGTGCATTGCAATTCCTAAAATTTGCATGTAAAATACAATTAAGTTTTAAGCCTTTTAATTAGTCAGATAATCGTTTTTTAAATAGTACGATTAAGTCATTTTGATGAACAATCTCTAAAATTGCCTACGTGTTTTTCAAATTTTGATTGTGGTATCTTTAAATCGGATTTCTCAACATAAGTTTTGAATTGAGAAGAATTACCAAAAATGTCCTAAACCTATCAATTTGGTCTTGAACTTTTTACATTTGTGTCAATTCAGTCCATCTAAACAATTTTAGCCAATCAGCACTAATGTTGATAATTGTTTATAAAATTCTAAATGCAAGTAAATGTGTCAAACAAGTAATATAATAGTGAGAAAAGAATATCGTCCCACAGAAATTGATGAATAACAAACCAATTAAATATTAAAGATAGATTAATTCTAAAATTTATCTAACAAATCAAAATAGAATTGAGAATAAATTAAAACTAAAAATCTTCAAAGCAAAATTTAGAAACTAAATGCAATAAATCAATCAATAAATATGTTAGAGCATCCGAATTCACCATGACCACTAAATATGAATTTCATATTATTACACGTACAAGAACAACATCAAAAATTTGATAGCGGAATTTTCTAATCTATTTATTATCTTATCTCTAGGTATAGCAAACCTACTTAGTTTATTAATCCAGTATTTCTCTATGTGAATTTAAATAAACATAAGTGCATTAAAATATATGAATATTCACAGCTTATAATGAGTCTTTTGAATTACCTTATTACGAGAGCTACTCAAATAATATGGTATATCTCTATCCACGTTTAATTCATAATTATATATTATAGAAAGCAATTGCATATTATCGCTTCTCAATCTCAATTATGCATATCAGATCACTCAAGTGGTGGCCAGTCATTTAAAAGCATTAAGCATAATAATATATAACTCATAAGGATAAAATCACTTGCACGAATAAAAATCATGAAATTCATATAATCATGATCAAGCTACATCATAGCCCTAACAAAAGAAAATTAGATTATAGTAGAAGAATAAATGAAAATATAAATTAAAGCAAAAATCTTGAATCAAATAACAAAAATTTTATCACAACTTCGTCTTCTCTTCAAAAATATTTGAAAAACTCCTAGGATAATGAAAAATGATAAGCAAATGAAAACCTCGCTGTCCCCCAGGCTTTGTTCTACTATTTATAGGACACATCAAAGACCCTTATCCTCAAGCAATTGCCTACTTTTTGCATAAAACTAGGGAATAAATCTAAGAATCTTTGATTTGATCTATCTTCCAATACTTGCAGATAAAATTAGGGAACAAAATCTAGGAATCCCATATTTGTTAGGGCTAATAATACAACCTAGAGGAGGGTGACTAGATTGTTTTCAAATTTTGATAATCTTTTGCGGTTTTAGCTAATAGCTAAATAAAGATTACCAAGACCAATTGTTTAACCGAACTCACACTAACTGTATGCCAATATGAGTGAAGAGATGAAAAATAGTGGGACACAGAAAGTTATAGTGGTTCGGTTTTATTCTCAAACCTACATCCACTCTTCAAACTAACAGCCTCAAAATGGGCTGAATTCCACTAACAATTTACTTGGAAAATTACAACTGGCTAGTGCTAATTCATTATGTGATAGATCACATTATCTAGACTCAGTTGCTACTCTTACACGTAACACAATTGTTAAATAGCAAGACAAGGAAAACAATAAAATAGGGAGCTTTAAAATGAGAACAATAGTATGAAAGTTGCTTGATCTTTTTATGTACTGCACTCTCTTGGTTCCTCAATGCCTTCTCTTTTATACTCTTCCTCAAAATATTTGTCGAGGTTGATTTAGATATGTATGTGACTGTTGGAGAGTTTCCGTTGAGTTGTTATCCAAGAAGATACTGCCCATACAGTTTTTTCTTGGGACTTTTGTGGATTAACCAAAAATAGCAATTACTATTGTCTCTTTACTATAGTTTCTTATTGACCTGTCAGACAACCTGGCTACTCTACTACATGCTTTATTCTAATTCTACTACTATACGAAACACGATCTTTCAACGGCTCTTTAGCTAACCAACAAACATCAACTAATGTACTTAGTTGTTACATCACCATCAATTTAATATTTGTTGTTTCGATATAAACATCATCAATACCTAATTTTTTGGTTGATTGGTGCTATTTTTAATAACTGGACAATTTGTAATTTTTTTTTTCCAATTAGTCATACCATGGATATTGCGTTGTTCTTTGGTCCAAACATATGCAAACGGCATAGTAAGTAATATATAAAGGATAGTTTGGGCATTATTAAAATTCTTGAAGATGTTTTCTCCAACAATATTCAACTCCCAATGCTTCCTGATTTGAATTATTGATTTTTGCCATTTTTTTCATTGTCTTCTCTATATCTCATTATGTTGCATAAAGAAGGAAAATTCAAATAATTAGAAGGAAATCCAAATATTTTCTCACAGGTATTGCATTATTTATTTTCTAAAATAGGTAAAATAACTCTATTTTTATAGAGTTATCAAGCCCCCAAACTTTACATTTTGCTAGTCATTAAGGAAAAGCTAGATAATATATACTCAAGCCAAAAACAGCCTCCTTGATATATTTCCATACTTGCTCAATTTCACAATTCAAAGAAAAACACAAATTTCATCAAAACATTGAAATTGATTAATAATTTAAGACTAATTTTGACTATGTGATCCAAGTGTCTATGTGTGTGTGCAAGTCCTCATCTCTTCGAATTATATGCAATACGGATAAATTTACATTGGTATGCAACCTTTCAAAAATTCTCTATAATTATGAACAAATTTCATAAGTTTACTTCTCATTCCTCTCTCCGCTAATGTAAACTAATCATCTAATCAAAAAACAATAGAACTTTCCCTAGTTTTGTAATGTAAGGCTAGGCTAACGGTAAGAGAATGGTAATTTTGATCCCAAATAATCCATCAACACGTTGATTTTTTGAATCTAATTAGAGTCCATGCCGCTATTCTCAATTTCACTCCTTCAAGATAATCTTTCTACCATCAAACATCATCATTCCTTTTTATTTCTTCTTTTTTTCATCAGTCTTTTTTTTTCTTTTTTTTTTAATTGCTTTATGGTGAAGTTCCTCCCAAAGTCCATCCTGATATAATATAAAATTTCCAACCGATTGAGTATCCAAAAAACTAATTCAATTGAAAGTTGGATGGGGAACCATAAAAGCAAACAAATTTTATGGTACACCCCAAATAACCATAGAATTTTTTTTTTTTTCATGCTCCACCCTTCCTCCGAAATTGCTTTTAAGCTCAAATAAACTTTTATCCAAAAAAAAAAATTAACATGTTCATGGGGCATGGGATAATTATATAATTTGATAAAAGCTAGGCTAATCATATATAGGCATCAATGAAAAATTAAATAATAATTAAGGCTCAACAAGGTGACTAGTGATAAATAAACAGGTTTGGCTTGAAAGACTCAATCGGTTCCAAAATTGCTTAAATTATTTTCTTAGTTAGATTTAACATAGGATTTCGCTTCAAGAGAAAATCAAACACATTCTAAGATTTGGGTAAGATCTCAGAATCACACATTTCACATAAATGTTCTCTAGATTTACACAAAATTAAAAAAAAATTATATATTAAGGACTTTTGGTGCTCAGTGAGTTAATCGACACATACAAAATCAAAATTAACTCACACATCAATTACAAATTTGAACAAAATTAAACTTTTTTGCAAAAATTCACAACAAATAATGTAATCATGACCAAAAAAAAAAAATCAGATTTAGCAAAAATTTTGTCTATCCCCAAACTTGAATGAACCATTACCCTTAATGTGAAAAAATAAAAATAAATAAAGAACGACAAAACTCCCCCTGTTGTAGGATGTGTCCATAGATGGCTTTAATGACTAAACTCTTGAAACGTGGTCCCTCAAGAAAGAAAAACCTAGATAAAAGAGAAAAATTAATCTTTTTTTCTTTTTTGGGAAAAAAGTAAACTTAAAAATAAATGAAGAAATATAATAAAAATCCTTAGATTGCCTCCAAAGAAGCGTTTGTTTTATAGTTTTTCAGTCAAATTATCTTAGATGTTGCTATTCTAGAGGAAGTTCAATGGTGATCTTCTACTTATTGTAATTACCTTCAAATTAGGGCTTTAAACATAAATCTTTCACCTTAGATGTGCCATCAATGTCATGTGCAACTTTAATTATTCCATACGGGAATACTTGTGTGACTGTGAAAAGACCAAAAAATCAGGACTATAACTTTCTTGGAAAAAGTTTAAGGCGAGCGTTATACTTTTTTACCAATTTCCAACTCTCTTCTGAATATGTGCTTCTCATGCCATCTTTTTGTACGCTTCTTCTACAACTTAGAATTTTCATGGGCTTCATTGTGAAATTTCACCAATTCATGTACGGCCAAGCCCTTTGTTCGACTTGGGACGGCTCATACCAATTGTTGATAAAATACTACATACAACTTGGATGCCTTCAGATTTTTAACAAGCCTCTCAAAGATCGATACTTGTCACTCTCATGCTCACCTCTTAGGGATATTTTCTCCCATTGAATACTCCTACAATCTCTCCCTTCCTTCTCTCTTCATTGCTACACTTACTTTCTTCTTTTTTTCTCATGCCACTATGGCCACGGAGCTTGACCGCTAGTAACTGTGGTCGACCATGGCTACTTCGACCTCAAGCTCTAGGCTCAAACTTGAGCTCCATGGCCATAACAGTTGTGAGACTGCAGATTAATGGTCCATGATCTCTTTGGATGAGGCATCTAGCATGGTAGAGAAAAAAGAAAGAGAGAATGTCTATGTACTCAAAACTCAAGCTGCCATGGCTATCGCAAACTCTAGGCTCGAGTTCAAGCTGTGTGTCCATGGCGGCCACGAGCATTGGGATCAAGCTCTGCAGCCGAGGATGGAGAACATGTCACTGACGCCGATTTGGACGAGTTGTTGGAAGGCACTTCAACATCCTCTGATTTTGGTGTCTATGGAGGAGATGAGGAATTGCAAACGGAGTTGGAGAGAGAAAGTCAAGAGGGAGTGAGTAATAAGAGGAGAGAGAGAGAGAGAGAGAGAGAGAGAGAGAGGCCCTATCCAGAGGTCTTCAACTAGGTGGACTTGAAAGTGACACATGTCGCTCTCTAAGTGGCTTATGAAAAAATGAGGTGGCATCCAAGTTGTATATATGTTATATTTTCTCTGATTATTGAGTAACAAATGAAAGTGATTCTATGTAAATATATATAATATTTAGATATATATATATATATATATATATTCTTCTTAAAAGTATCCTTGAAATATCTTAGTTTGATTGATGTTGGTAACTACAAGTAAGTGTTGGTAGAGCTAAACTAATTAATGATTTGATAAGAGAAAAGTTATTAATCATTCTGATTGAGTTTGGTAATTAAAGAAAAAAAGAGTCATACGTTGAATAAAGTCTGTAAGGCAAGTAAAAGTTGCAAGTTAATAGAAAAGTCAGTAACAAACCAATAAAAACATAAAAGTCGGTTAACTTAAAAAAAAAAACCTGATTAATGTTGGAAAGCATGTCAGATCAGAGTTCAATGGAGAAAAGTTTGTGAATCACGTAAATGAAGGTTGATAAGTCTATAATAGTTGGTAAATTTAAGTTATTAATAAAAAGAAAAATAAAAGTCTGTAAAAGTTGAAAGAACCTTTTTTTTTCCAGTTAGATAAGAGAATTTGATATTTTAATAACTCAAATAACAGTTTGTAAAGGCAAATAGTTGGCAATTTAATTAGAGAAAGTTGGTAATTTCTCCAATAGAGATTAGTGATTTCCGAAGGAGCCGGTAAAATTAAGAAGTTGACAAGCCAGACAAATAAAAATTGTAACTCAACAGAAAAATCGATAAATTTAAAAGACAAATATTTTTTATGAGCAACTCAAAAGAAAGACGGCAACCCAATGCTAATGGATAACTTAATTGGAGAAAAATAACATTCAAATCAAAGTAGATGATTTCATATAATTGTTGGTAAATTAAAGGCCGGCAAGAAAAGCAAATAAAAGCTTGTAAATGACCTGGTTTATAGTTCTATAAGAGAGTTACCAAAAAGTTTGTACATCTCTCTTTTCTGTCCTTTCCTCATTCTCTCTATGGACTGCATTTGACGACAGCTTCCACTTTACTCGCTTGGATAAAGTGGATGAACGGCTTATTTCCTGCGTACGCTTGAATAAGCTTGATGGGGGGCATGTTATTGATTGTTCAAAGCTGATTAAAGTGATTAGGGTTATGTTCTTGTCGATAGATTCAGCTATTGAATCTGCCCACCACCTGTTTGTGTATATTCGTAGCAGGGGCAACCCATTCCTTTTGTGAATTTTGCCTTGGGGTTGACTGAATTTGTTCTCTTATCGAATCTTCCCACCACCTGATTGAGCATATTTATAGAGTTGACAATTCTAGTATTCATTTTTTTTTTTTTTTGCGATTTTGCATTGAAATTGACTGAATTTATTCCTTTTTATTGGATCTGCCGTCCATTTGCTCGTGTTTATTCCTAAATGATTGAACCGCCAATCTCTCCATCAACTATTAAAGTCGTTGCGCAAATTCCGAGGAAACGTCCCAGTCTACTTGAGTAAGAAAGAAACTATACACTCGCATACTTGTTCAGAATAAGATACTAATTTAATAGAATTATACGATGGTAGTAGATGTCATGTACAATCTTTATGGGTGTTGCCAGGATTTGTTTGTGCTTCAAGTTTAGTACATGGCGTCAATACTTTGTGGTTATCTTTCCTACAGATTCGTGACCCGACAAGTTTGCTTGTTCAAAAATTCGAACTCAACCTCCAAGTGATTGTGTAAGATATATATATATATGTCACACCCCAAAACTACGAAGAATGGGGATGACACGGCCGTCCTTCCACACGAAGAACGCAGCTGCAAACACAACCAACAACCTGATATCAACTTATATATATCTCAAACCATATATACATATCAGATAGACCAACAGATTGGTTGCAACATCAGAGTTTCTATAATTCACCAAAAAGAAATATACAAATAGAACTCAGACAATCCAACCACTAGCAAGGAATGTGTACACCACTTCCTTTGACCATACCCAAAAATAGAACTCCCCAAAAGTTTCCCACCGACGGCGCACTCGCTCTATTCGCCGCTAACCGAGGAACCTGAAAAGATTAAAGGAGGAGTGGAATGAGCAACAACAGCTCAGTGAGTAGTACATATCTTCTAAGCAGATCGAACAACCACTATGCATGTATACAAAGCAATACCAAACTTCATAACGCCAACTCAATATATAAAATACATATCAAATCATATAAGAGTCATTTGATATCATCAAAGCTTTATACTAATATGGAAAACTCATTTAAATCACCGTCGAAAGTCAAGTATCAATGGTCAAGTCCATTGAATAATCTCTCCATCAATTATCACATATATAATCTCCATCAAATATCACATATCAATGGTCCATCCATTGATTAATCTATTGCTCAATATTCCAACATGGTCACGACATAACGCCTTGTGACAAGGCGACCAAGTTTTTCCCCTTAGCGAGGTCTCCACCTACAAAACCGATGGCTGGGCCCAGAAGGATATCCTAAACCTGGTATGCATACCCCAAAAACCCCTCACGGGTTCACAGTCATATTGAGCATAGAAAACCATCATCCAATACCAGAAATCCAATCCAGAAATCAATATCTTAAACCAAACAAATAACAATTTCAGCATAGCCCATCATCCATTTCACATTAATTTCTCAAATCATTATAAAGCTTTCCATAAATCAATTGCAAAGCAATTTCATATATATTTCTCCACTTACTTTGTATAACACACTTTTCAAACATTCATAATCAACCAAAGAGTAGCAATTGCTCGATCTGGCTTTTATGCAATCAAAATGCTCTCCTCAATTCAATGTATATACATATATACTTCAAGACATGAATTTTTTCAAAACCAAAGAAGATATAGTACCACTCACCTCGTCGCCTACAACCAAACGACGAACGATACCCGTATTGTCGAACTCACGGCCCTATCAAATAATCGAGGAATAATGTTAAAATCTAATAAAACTCTATCTCAACTATGAAACGACTAAATTACGCCTTAACTCTAACAAGAGGACTTCTATGCGCTAACAAATCGCATAACTAAGGCGATTGATCGAACTATTCGCAACACGGAGATTAAGCGCAAAACTTGATCATGCCATAACTTTCTCCTCCGAACCCCGATCCGAACGTATTTATAGTCAATAGAGAGCCTTTGACAAATATTACAAGAATCCCAACTTCACCGTCCCAAAATCAAGCCGAAAGGTGACAAAATACAGGCCCAAAGCTGCTGGACGCGTATCCAAGGTAAACCACAAGCTGATTAATCAAATGTTGTGATGTGACATTTTTCCAATATTAATGCTTGTTGCATTTTGAATGGGAAACGATTGAAGTAGGTTAGGAACTTCTCTGACCCATCCTATAAAGTGTACAATTTTGGCTACTTTCTTAAGACATTTACTTTTGAATTTCGAGCACGGCATATACATTAGAGTTTGTTTTGTATGATTAGACCTCCACTTTGTTGAGCAATCTCTTTGAAAGACGAAGAATCAATTGCTGGCCTTATGTAAGCAGTAAAACCACTGGAGATGTTATTGAGCAACTGCTGCTTTGCCATCATTCTTCATCAGGGAGTTGTCAAGTTCATTCTACTTTACACATTTTTTCGAAATTTTTATTGTAACGAAGCTTGGTACTGTATCGACATTCTGTTGTTCCGGTTACATAGTGGATCAGTTCATACCATCCATACATAGTGTTTTGATCTAAGATTTCAATTCTTCCATGTGTTTTAGTAGTAGCATATTGTTCCGTGGAGCTAAGGTCCAAAATAAGGAAGAAAGAGGTGTTTCAACGACTTTACCACTCAATCAATTCTGTTTCACTTAATCCCTATTTCATGGCCACATATTTTTCCGGCTAAGTAATGGGAAACCTTTCTACTGTTACATGAATCCGATTTTCATTTCATCCGGGAAAAGCCATCTTTTTCTCAACAATGTCTTTGTCATTTGATCCAATAGCCTTCTGTTCGATAGGAACAGATTTGATAAATACTGATAACTCTCGGATGGAGTATTAGAACGGAAAAATCCATTAGATAATGAACTATTGGTTCTAAGCCATCTTTGGCGATGAATCAACAATTCGAAGTGCTTTTCTTGCGTATTCTTGATAAACCAGCGTTTATATATAGATGTAGGGGAATCTGTTTGGGAAGTAAGAAGCCCCTTTGACATATCTTCGTCTGCAAAGAATTCTCGATGTGAAAACACAGAGACAAAGGGCTGATCTTTGAATAGGAAAAAGAGTGGATCTGCAGGGTCCCAAATGAATTGGCTTATTCGAAAAAAGCCTTGTTCTTTGGAAGATCTATCTCGTGTTTGGTACTGCATGGTTCCACTCTGCAAGAACTCCGAATCATTCTCTTGAAGCTCCTCCTTTTCATCATAAATGATCCACTTGCCCCGAAATGACCTGGCCCAGTAGGGAAATCCCAATGAATTGGGCCTTTCGATACAATCGAATAGAAAGCCTCAAGGGCGCCATATTCTAGGAGCCCAAACTATGTGATTGAATAAGTCCTCCTCTATCTGTTGTGGGTCAAGGACTCCTTCTCCTTCCCCTTCTTCAAACTCCGATTCGTATTTTTCATAGAGAAATCTCTGATCAACGATAGAACAAGATCCATTTTGCATCATATCTAAGGGATTCCTTGGTTTGGGCCGAAGAAGCAATGTCACTCGATCATTATCAAACTGACTATAATCTTTTTCTGTCCGTGAGGATCCCACCAGAGCGCCTTCTACTTCTAATAGGCCATGAACTAGATCAGAATCATTCTCAACGAGTCCATAAGAAGTGATCTCATTTTTTTCATCGGGTCCAGGTAGAGACCAAAGGTCTTGATCGATCGATCCGGTAGAACAACTCAAAAGACAAAGAAGTATCGTTAATTTCTTCATGCTCGTTCCAAGTTTGAAGTACCATTTGTACAAATAAGAATCCCCTTCGTCACATGATTTCTTCTTCATATAGATAGATATAGGATCTATGGGGCAATTACTTAGAAGTACATTTTGTGCAACAGTCCTTCCTATCCGATAGAAAAGGATCCCATGATCCTGAACCGATCTTACCTAGGATCGCAAATCCCAAGTTTGTCTATGAAGAGCAGATCTAATTGTATTAGTGTCTAGAATTGATTTCTTTTGTGTAATACTAATCGATAGGGCCTCATTGGTAAGTGCTACAAGATCTCGTACATTGGAACCCATGGTTATGGACCCGAATCCATTAGTATGGAACATCTTCTTTTCCAAGTGAAATCCCCTAGTATATGAAAGGGTGAAAAAGTGCTTTCGTTGTTGTGGAATAAGAAGCCTTCGTATCTTAATGCATGTATTTAATTTATTCGGAGCTATTAGAGCGGGATCCACTTTTTGGGGAATATGAGTCGAAGCAATAACAAGAATATTTTGAGTGGAACATCTTTCACAATCCCTGGAGAGATAGTTCACTAATAGACCGAGGGATAAGTAATTCGACTCATTCACATCCAGATCATGAATGTTTGGAATCCATATTATGCAAGGAGACATTGCTTTTGCTAATTCGCACATCTCAGAACTGGCCTCGGACATTGAATTGATCAATGAAAGTTCCTTATAAGCATGAATGAGTCTTATAAGCCGTGCAAAAATCCGTAGAAGCCCCGAGTCGAGGAATAAAATCATTGCAAATAGAGAACGTGACCGTGGCTGCTGATGACAGCTTGATTACTTCAGCTTTAATCAATCGTGACCCTCTTCTCTGTATCTCCAAGCGAAGTACTTTACTGAAACCATTCATCATAATCCAATGACTAATGCAAACAAATAAATCCACAATTTTGGTAACATGAGAGGAAAACGAAGTACATCAAGCATCTACATTTCCTGTAATCAGACTCCATTAGCTTAAAACTTTTCCAGTTGTAGTCGTTGTGGACATTTCCAATGAATTCACATTATTTCGTTGGACATCCATCCACAGATATCCCTTTGGCGGTCGGACAACTCGCCAAGTCACAATGCTCGCCACCCGTTCCCCACCAAATCAGTCCTCTGTTCTCCATTCCTAGACAAAAGTACAAAAGCACCCCCATGAACGCCACTCCTGCGTCCATTGCTGCAGAGAGCACATAGTTGTACCTCTGCCACCACTTCTTCCGGTAACGGAAGACAAAGAAATTGAATATTGTCCCCACGAGTATCCAAGCATTGAAGTTCAATGGTGTGGCGGGTGGCATGATACCCGTCGCCCCAAGAAGCACTGGGAGGTTGATCAGCGGGATCCAGGATTTGTCCGGGAATGCCTTGTGCAGCAACCAGACTAGGAACGGGCCCACTGCGCCGCCGAGGAAGAACCAGTTCATGGCCTGGTAGTTCCCTTGGACTCCAAAGATGCGCTTGGGCCCCGCCAAGCCCCATATCACGGAGGCGTCGAAGAATACCCTGTCACCCGGGCACGTCCATGGGCTGTCTGGCGGCAGGAGCTGAGTTTGGCATATGTTGGTGATGGAGTTGAGCAGCCACCATGCCACGGCCATGTTGATGGTCCCGGCGATGATCGTGCCAATGAACTGCATCAACCATGGTGGATTTTAAATTCCAACAACCAGCCAAAATACTTCCAGCAATCTAAGATTTTTAGTCATAAGTAATCAATAGAATGTACCTGAACTAAGAACATGGATCTTGGAGGGATCTTCATGTAATGTCCAAGCTTGAAGTCACCGAGGAAGGACACAGCCTGGGCCATGCTCATGTAGCCGTAGGTCTTGAAGCACACATTGGCTATCGGATGATCCGGATATATCATCCCTATGATATATTCTGTAATAATGTTCAATCCCGGCGTCTGTAAACGAAGGTCATATTAAGAATCGGTGTCAATATTATAAGGTACCAATGATGCAAAGCAATAAGACTTGTTCGTTTTTTTTTTGGTCAGCAAACATGACCTGATTCGTCGTGGCAGTGATTATACTGATTGGAAGAGTGAAGATAAATGCGAGGGCGCTGGCAAAGAGAAGTCCCCACCACGGCATTTGGACCTGCTTGTTCAAGAATATGCAGAGCGCGAGAGACACTGCGACAGTTAGAACCAGCAACAAATAAAACCACCACGAAGGGATGTCCTTGTATCTTCTCATCAATCTCGTGTGGATGTCTTCCTTCCCCTTGTATGAGGCACGATAACGCTCATATATTTCTCTGTCCCATTGTCCGAGCAAGCAACATTTCAGAATCTATTTCATCCATAACAGAGGACAAAAGCCAGGATCCAGAAACTTAATCAGATCAAGATGTAATTAGTACCTTCCATAGAAGAAGCCGACATGGGTCAGTGTGGAAGCGATGGTTGCAAAACCGAACCCGTAAGTGAAAGCAAAGAACGTGCTGAGATGAATCCGTCCTTGATCCTCATATTTGGCCAAGTCCAGCTCGAAGTTGCTGTTCACGATGGCCGTGATGTTGTACGCCTGGCCTTGTTTCGTGAATAAGTTCGATGAAAAGATGGGAAATCTATCCGCACCATACAAATTGAATCCCCAATATGCTAACGGGATGGCAACATACACCACCAATGCGTACCCCGCGAAGATGTTCATTATGGCGAAGAACGGGGATACGAGAGGGCTGGATAAGAAGGACGCGACCACAGTCCAATCGAGGGTCAGTGCTCCAAGCCCGAGCCCTTTCATCCCGGACCCAATCTGCTGAGCTGTGACTGACTTGGAGAAGATCCAGCAAATCCAGGATATGTTTCCGAGCGTCGAGAAGAGGTAGCCTGGGACGACATACCACGAGAAGCTGCATATCAAGGCTATTATGAAGAATTTTGCCCGCGACATGCGTCGATCATCTTTCTCATGCAAGGCCCTGCGAAATTCATATTACAGACCTATTTCAGATGACAGACAATCTGCTGAACATGATTATTTTTGCACATTCAGCTTATCGTTGGCAAATGCAACCTTGGAAAGTACCAATAAGCCTACAGACAACACATTTCATTACGATATGGCGATCAAACAATTCACAGGTACTGAATTTGGATCATACAGATACTCAAGAAACTTCATAATCGAATTATAAACTTCTGAAGCCCATTATGTCAATATGTCCCTTGGAGTGTGGTCATCTTTTCCTTAGAGAACGGAAAGCTTCGACAATGGACATGGTTATCTGTACTTATGAACGGTGTTTTGATTCTTTCGCTCCATCTTGTTGTTCCTAATTGCTGCCAATCGGCTTACGCTTATCCATCGGATCTACATCCTACTCGGCTCTAACTCAAGATCTTGTCTTACCGCTATTGTTATGGGACGGATTTCTTGCCGCCGACGTTGATCAGGGGTTAGATACTCTCTAGGCCTAACTGTCTCCTAAGGTGGACCGATACAATTTCCACGACGAGCTTCCCGCATCGACACTCCTTAATTTCCTCGCTGAAGTAGAAATTGCTGCTGGTATGATCTTATCAGACCTTTCGTGACAGCTATAGAAACTTCAGTGGCGCAATATGCATTTTAGTCAATGCATGCAACCATGTTCACAGAAATCTTTGATTTGTTGTGACTCCAGATGGAACATTTCAAAGAGAATGATCAATTAATAAAGGGACAATTAAGTAATTAATTGGTATAAGAAAGAAGAACTGTCAAAGGTTACGAAATTCAGCAATAAAGTCAATCATAAATAAAAGCTAGCTAAGGATATCCACCTAAATTATATGTTCATGTATTATAATAGGATGCCAATTCAATAAGAAATCTTGGATGGAAAATCATAAATTCAGCCAATTTAGTCATAAACTTTTCAATTTTGTCAAGATAGTTTTGAATCTTCTCACAAAACCCCAACGATGTCCTCTTGTTGATTGCTGCTGTCCATCTTAGCATGTCAAGCAAAACGACCAACAACATTGGAGTTCTGCACAGCACTTTTTGGACCATATCGACAATATTGAAAAAAGTTTAACTGAATTAACATTTCGCATAATAGATTTAAGACTAATTCAGTAATTATCCTCGAGATCTTGGAAGCACCTAAAGATGAAGTTGCGATGTGAATGCTTTTATGTTTGGAATTCAGACGGGAGGATGAATCTACGGAAGAATCTATGCTCGGTTCAGGACCACCCACGTCATTGGGTGTTCGAATCGAGGGTTGACTTTGAACATGAATTGAGTGAGTCAGGCGAAGTATTTCCTGTCGCTTACGCATGGACAACTCTTCTTATTATATTCAATAAACCATCGTTAGACATAGAATATATAGGGAAAATTATAAATAAGAGCTTAAATTAACCATACAATTTCAAATGAAGACTTGACTCGTTGGCCGGTCAAAGGCATTTTTTGTCCAATAAAATTTCAAATATTATCTAAATAGATTAAAAAGAAATTTAATTTTCTTTTTTTTTTTAAAAAAGGAATGAAATCAGGCAAGGGCTTAGCCCTCGCCATCACCCCACCATCGCCAAGAGTTGGGGATGGTGAGGATGGTCGACGAAGGGTTGGCGAGTCGTTGGGCACCAGCTAGACCGCCAGCGATGGCCAACACTCGTGGCCAACCCTTGCTGGTGGTGGCCCTAGGTCATATCTAAGCAAGGGCCAACAACCCTCCCTTGGCTAACCATCCCCCACCATCGCTGGCCCTTCTCAGTGATGGTGGGGTGGCGGTGTTGAGGGTTGCAGGCCCTCGTCATTTTCCCTTCCCCTTGCATTTTTTTTTTTTTTGAAATTTATTTTGTCATCTAATACAAAAAAGAAAAGGAAAAAAATTCAAAAAATTAAAGGACGAAAATGCTCTTATTAGCCCATGAGTTAGGCAATTTTTTAAGATTGATATGGTCATTTCAAGCCTCTTCACTTTATGCCCTTATTTGAAAAATGATGATACTTTAACTCCTTATTTAAAACAAGTTACACTCAAACTCTTATTTGAAATTTTTGTGTGAGTATATATATAGCCCCAATGCGATGTCAAAGTGGGAGGCTAGCAAAAGTTGCCACTGCTCCGTAACCGCTTAACCTTAGATGTAAATGTTGTGAAAACATATATATCATGATCTAACTAAATTCCTCTCGAAACTATCTTTTTCGACCTCCCCTTCGAGCTAAATTTTTGTAATCCAACCCTTCAAAGCCAAGTTCCTGCACCCGCCAGTGTACTCCCACCATGACACAAGCCTCCTCATACAATGGAAATTGACGGATCTCGTGTTCTACTGATTAGTATCTTCCGATCACTGGAGTGGCTCGGATCATATCGCCGGACCAGGCCAGGCCGAACCAGACCGGAGTGACCCTCTGACCCGACCAATTTGTATTCTACTATGATCTATAGATACTGTTCATTATAGTCCGGTGGCTTTTCTTCTTTCTATCCGCTTTAGGTGGCCGTTAACCGTGGGCTTCCCTTGTATACTTATTTAATATATGGCTGCTTAATTATAAAGATAACATATAGAATATAATTTTAGAAAGAAAAAAGACCAGGGCTGCTGGGGCCGCACGTGCCGACAGCTTCCACGTGCATGGTAACCCATGCCTTATATTTGAATTCTACGTCCATCCTTCGTTTTGAGCTCACGCATGCTGGAAAATAACCAGTCGCAAATGCACGCTTAAGATATCTGAGAAGACAATTGGATGGGCACTGCGGAGACAAATGTCCAAGTTGTGGCTATTATGTGCTCCTACAACTTAGCTTTTTCCTCCCCTTTTTAATTATTTTTATGATGACGGAGAAAAAGAAAGATGAGATGAATCAATCAAGAAAATCTAATTATAACTTTTTATTAAATAATGTGACGGAAGGTTTTACGTAGCTTTTCAGAATAAAAATTTACAAACTCGACATCATGGGTTTCTCTCGTGAGGCTAGCTAGCACCCTCTTGGCACAAAAATAAATTTCATAGTACGGAAACAAATTTCTCCCTTTGTTTGAATGTGCATATGACGTTGGTTATTGTTAAGATAGATATCTCTTAATTATTATTATAAAGAATAGTTGTTACTTTTGGTTTCTTTTCTGCCATGACAGAAATCCATTTAGTTTACAGGAGATGATTGACCCAATTCATCCTTTACGTCAAAATTTAAAAGTGAAGAATTGACTAAATGGATGGTAGAGAGAATTTCTTAATTTCGAGCGGCAAACATTATTAATTATCTGTTGGAGAAAGGGTGATTTTGTGCAATTTCCTTGAAAATAAAAAAATAAAAAAGAATGATGAATTACTAACCGGAAGAGGGAGACTTGAACGAGAGTGCTTGGCCACCACATGTGAGCAGGCTCCACCGCGTACTTCCTCAGCAGCCCCGCCCATCCGTATCCCAGCACCTGCACTCCTCTTTTCCTCACATCATTAGCATTCTCTTTGGCCACCCAAAAAAAAAAAAAAAAAAAAAAACTATTTTTCCATGCAACTTTTTTTCTCTACTTTGAAAATTCTATACTTTGTAACTGAGATATATATCGGAGAAAACATACAACCTTTTTTGGGCTCTTGTATTACATCAAGTTTCTTCAGCTCTAAAGTGTAACACTTAGGTATTTTGTGATCTCGAGTTGAAATGAGCATTAAATAGTACAAAATAAAAATTGAGATACAATAAATGTCACAATTTATATACAACAATCATTTGGATACCATGCTTTTTTATCAATCAATCAGATGACATAACTTTTAAAAAATATTAACTCAAGCAATATCCACAATTTACCTTACCAAAAAATCTGACACGGGGCATTTGATTTCCAGTCACTTGTCGAGAACGTCTTTTAAAAGTTATATCACTCAATTGATTGATTGAAAAGTTATAACAATCAAGTGATTGATTGATAAGTTACAGCACCAAAATTAGTACTATGCAAAAGACGACCATATTTGTAATGATTTTTTTAATACAAAGTAAAAATGGAATTATGTCAATAATACTTTATGCTAATGGGAATTCATATGTTAGGACTATCTCTAGATACTTTTGGAATTTTACAGTTTACGGTAAGTTTGGCTTCCTAGTAATTTTAGGCAATTCTGAGGCTTAGAATATAAGCCTGTGTTTGTTTAAGTGCTCTTCACCAGCTGGCGATTAGAATGTGACCTGAATCTCATCTCATCTCATCCAACTAATATAGACTAAGAAAGTTTTTCCATGACACGCCATTCCATGTGCCCACCACGAGCAAATTATCTCTTTTTAGTCATGAAATTTAACCAAAAAATATGCAATTAATAAATTAATTACTTGTCAATGACGTAATATATGTATTATAATATTCCTTTTGCTTGCTTCCTCTTTAAATCTAACAGCATAAAATAATTATTGTTGAAATTTTTCCAATTATAGAGTCCCGTGGGCAACTTACTACAAGTCACCTGACTTGCTGGGAATTCTCAGAGAAAGGGTCACTTTGTAAGAATCAAAAGTTAATAAAATAAAATAAAAATTCTAAATAAGTATCTAAAGTGGACATTATTTTTTTAAAAAAAATACCCAAAATGCCTTTTAAAAAAAAAAAAAAGAACTTGAAGTAGACATTATTTCAAATAAGGGCATAAAATAGCCATATTAGTCTCAAAGAAAGGCTTGAACTCATTGGCTGGTGAGGGCAGTTTTGTCTTTTGTATTTTTATTTTTTTTTTTATTTTTTTCTTTTCAAAAAAAGAAAATTCATAAAAAAACTTTAAAAAGAAAAAATACTTTCTTTTTAAAAAAAATTAAAATTTTTAATCTAATTAAATTTAAATTGTGTTTGGATGAAAATATATCGGATTGGTCATAATTTTTTGTTGGACGGCAAGGTTAAACTATTATTTGAAACAACCATAATTGTTTCATGCCTTTTTTTTAGATTGATATAGTTACTTCAAACTCTTATTTGAAATATTGTCCATCTTATGTTCTTATTTGAAAAAATAAGACATCTCGGGTCTTTATTTGAAATTTTTTGTAAAATAAAATAAAGGATCTATTCATGCAAAAAAGCAAAAGAAAGAGAACTATCAAAACTCTCGATTAAAAAGGCCAAGTCCTTTTAACTATGGGAAAAGTACCTGGGTAGTGATTATGAGAAGCCAACCGATGAAGAAGGAGATGCTCCGGAGATAGAAGGCCTTGATTATGTTGACGATGCCCACCGCGTAGGCCGTCCCCGACCCAAACGCGCTCCCGGCATTGGCAAAGATGGAGATGAGCACGTGCTCCTTCATGTTGAACGGCCCTGGGTTGAGCGAGAACATCCTCGGCCCGAGCCCAGGGATACGGAACTCCGCCGTGGGGAGCACGGCCGCCATGAACCGCCCGATGGGTAGGGTTGCCACCTGCACGGTGATCTGGGTTATGATGAGGGGCTCGGTCCGGTATGAGAAGAACTGGTTGAGGAAAGAGAGGAGAGCGCACGAGAGCACCCCGAGGAACCACATTCGAAAGGTCCACACAAGCAGGGTCGGGTCATCGGTGTTGGTCACGATGAGCCGGACTTGCTCGATGGGCAAGAGGTCATCCTCTGTGTCGTCCACATCGTTCAGGGCCATCGGCTTTCTCAAGTTGGCAACGGTGGCGGAAGGCGGAGCTACTAGTTCTACGCCGCTCATGGTGTTGGGTATGTGTGAGTATCGAGGGGGATTTGGTTTTTTGTGCGTGAGTATGGCTTGAAGTGATTTGAAATGCTAAGTTTAGCCTTTTTAATATGGATCGGAAGGTTGACTGGTAGAGCATTTGAAAGCTTGGACGTCAATATTCTTTTTAAGTGGGGTAGATCCAATTTGGTCAGATTCAATAAAAAAATAGAAAAAAGAAGGGACAGTTCCTCAAGGCTTACCATTATTATGGTGCGATTCATTTATGCCAACTGTCAGTTTTTTTTTTTTTTCCTTATTGTAGATAAAAAAAGGGTGGGGAGGCGATCGCTTCACCCGCAGTCCGGGGGAGGTGGGTCCCCTTGGGTCACCCTGGGTTTGCGCCGCCGGCTGCCGGCTGTACGGCGGTTCGTGGGTCATGAAAAAAAAAAAGGGAGGGGAGGTGTTGCCAACGTAACTACTCTTCCAAATGTCATCATAAGAGCTTCACGCCAGTTGCTCAATATTATATTTTAGGCTCTGCTTGGCAGTTAGAATAAAATTCAGGATATGATGTTTTGTATTTGATACTTACTCGAGACAAGATAAAGTCGAATATAAGAAGAATATAAATCAGATTAAATTATCTTATAGGGGGTGCGATAAAAATAAATAGGATTTCTAATGTTTATAATTGAAAAGTTATTTTTCTCAAATAACAATCTTCTTAAATCAACAAAATTAAAGTTGTATTTCAATATAAAAAATGTTTGAATTCTAATATAAGAAATTCAAAATAACAATTTAGTTATTTTAATTTAATCTTATTTATATTTATACATTTGAATTTAATTATATTTTATGATATAAATTCAATATAAAATATAATATATTGTTATTAGATTTTTTAGGTATTTTAGCATTTTAGGTATATTAGTACAATTTACTATTTAATATAATTTTATTGGAGAATGATGGAAGGGGAAGAAATTCATTAAAAAAAAGAGAAAATAAATAAATAAATAAATAGAAATAATGGTAATACCCTGAAAAATCTCAAATTGATAGACATGTGACAAATTTACTCAAAACTAATTTTTTACCACAAAAAACTCCAAATCGGGGCACCTTTGACAAAACCCTCTATTAATTTCCGTAAAATTTTACTGTCAAATTACTAAATTGAATGACACGTGATAGTTAACAGGTGTACAAGTTTGGGATTTTAATCTCCGTTTGTTATAGTTATACAAATTTTTTTTAAATTTTTTGTAGTATTAATCTAATTTAACAAACGGTATTTTTGTCACAAGTATACTAGTTTGTGGTTTTTGGTGGTCGAATAAATTAGTTTGGGGTAAATTTGTCACAAGTGTATCAATTTAGGATTTTTATGACTAGTTGGAATAAATTTGTCACGGATGTACTAGTTTGAGTTTTTTCATGATCAAAAAATTAGTTTGGGATAAATTTGTCATAGGTATACCAATTTGGGGTTTTTTAAAGTATTAACCCTAGAAATAAATAGAAGCTTTTATCATATCTCTATTTACAAAATTTTTGGTTTATCTATATTAATTTATTATTTATACCAATTAATGTATATGATATAATGTAAATATATTTGATTTTATTATTGCAATCACATAAGATATAGCAAAATCCTTGAATTTCATATCATATCCTACCAAATTTTATCCTTATTAAAAATTCGAATGACTAAACGTAGCCCCAGCTATTACTACTCAATACGCATGTATGTACAGTGGCTTATCACCAGTCCCATGGACAAACTGGAAATCAGAAAATGTTTTTATAATATAAGTTGACTAGAGATTCACAGTATCTCAAAATCATGATATGATGTAAGATAGTATGAATTTTTTTCTTGTTGGGATTAGACTATTGATTTAGCGTGCGTGCAATGTCATTGTGGGTATATTATTCTACTTGTCACATCATCCCGATTACATAAACACATTGTCATCACGTTTACTTTGAAAAAGCTTTGTCAAACGATAGATTTTATAATTTGGAGATTTGCAAAAAGTGGGAAGTAAAGGATGATGTGAAATTGGGGTAGGAGAACAGAATTTTTTGTTTGGTTTGTGGAATGTCTTATTTAAGTGATGAAGATAAAGACGAAGATAAGGATGGACAGAATCTTTTATCTAGATTCCATTGTCGCTTAATAGCAGAATATGCGGCGGCTTTAGGGTCAGTGGGGTTCTTCCCAACGCATTTTGACTTGTGATTAATTTAAAAAGAGAATATATATATCTTGACGGGATTATTAAAATCTTTTTTCACTTTAAGCATGCAAAAGTGTATTTGGATCAATAACCACCTAGGACATACGGCATTCAAAATAAGCACGCGGAATTATAAACCGAGCTAACAAATTTCATTTCCTTATTTATTTATGTTACGTGACAATGTCAGTATACTTATAACTTATAATGGGGATTTCAAAAATTGATCATTCGGAACTACATCGATCATAACCCATGATACCATCTTGACCCTAAGACAGTTTTGTACATGTCTAGTCACCTATCCTCCAATACTAGTATGCCTAAAAGTCGTCCCATGGATCCAAAAATGTTTCTTCACCTTCCTACACCTGTCTTAGTTGACTGTACTACCGCCATCGTCATCTCCATCATCACCTAGGTGTGGGATCGACCCCACGAGCTGTCCACCTACTCGTGCGTACACCACGAGGAAACCCAAGAGTACAGGGCCGTTGGAACTCTTAGTCTACGAACAAAATGGTTATACACCGAATGAAGGTGATGTTCGGAAAATCTGAATCCATGAAGTTAGAAAAATGCTAGGTGAGATCCATGGGTACCCCATAACTGATAAAGGTAGAAGCAGGAAGGATCAACATATTTCTGTTGATCTGAAATGATAAAATCAACAATTAGAGAGCCAAAATTCACTAAGTAGAAAGTTCACCTGTCTATACTATATAAACCAATCACCGAACTGACAAGGAAAGTCTCCATATAAAGATTATGGAATCAATTTCAAATCAACTTACCTGAGAACCTTTTTCAAAATTAACATAGTAGATCAATGAAAGCAATGGCTTTTCCAAACAAGTAATCAATAGCTCAATTAGAATTCAAAAGTACTAAGGCTATTTTTAATATGAATTTATCATGCTACTTAGGAGTAGGGGTGAGCATGGTCGAGGTTGGGCCGATCTGCCCCTTAACCATAGGACCAACTCGCACAGTGCTGATCCTCAATTTTTGGGACTGAGGACCGATCCTATTAAGCTTGGGACCAAGGACCGGACCGACTCAATGGGTTCGGTCCGGTTCCGGGTCAATTAGGGACCAATCGATAATTTTTTATTTTATTTTTTCTACTTCTTAAAAGAGGGATTGAGGACCGAACTAACCTAATGGGTTTGGTTCGGTTTTAAGGTCAACTCAAGACCAACCAATAATTTTTTATTTCATTTTTTATACTCCTTAAAAAAAAAAATTGAGGACCGAACTAACCTAATGGGTTTGGTTCGATTTTAGGGTCAACCCAGGACCAGCCAATAATTTTTCATTTCATTTTTTGTACTCTTTAAAATGGCAACCGATGATCATACCGACCCAATAAGTTCAATGATGAGCGAGGTCAGCTAAGAAAGGCAAGCGGTGAGGGTCAAGTGAGGTGAGCATAGAACGGAATGAGCATTAAATGTTGAGCGGGAAGTAACATGCCAAGCAAGCATCGAGCGACGAGCAGCACGAGTGACCCAAAACGAGCGAGGCAAGTGTCAAGTGGTGAGTAGAGAAGTTGTTTCTTTCGATTTTGGCAAACTGAAGACTAAGAGGACAAATAAGACAAGAGAACGAATATTAGAGAATGATGCCATAAGGAACTGTTCATGCCTTTTTGGACGCCGTGAGAACTCCTCACAAAAACATTTTTCTCCTTCGTAAATTATGACTATTAACGCCGTAAACAACATTAAAAATCTAAGTTATTAAATAACAATGTAAAATTACTTGAACTACTCACTAAAGAGCTGTTTAATATTGTTGACGCCGTTTATTTTAAGATTTTTTCTATATATAAAAATTATAAGTAATATAATATATATATATATAGTTAGGTTTGGTCTAGGTTAGACCAACCCAGAATTCTCAGGACCGAGGACTGACCCACACAGTATTGGTTCAGGAATTCTAGGATCAATGACCGACCCAATCTCCCTGGAAACGGACTAGGACCGGCAGGGTTGGGCCAGTCCAGGTCGATCCAGGGTTGACCCTGGACCAATGCTCACCCCTACTTAGGGGTGTACAAAAGAATTGGGAACTGTCTTAACCGCTTGGAACCGAACCAAATCGAACCAAAACCAACAGTTCCCATGGGGGCTGATCTAGTTCTCGGTTCCAATTAAGTGGAATTGATGAGTATTGATTCGATTCCCGATTTTATACATGAAACTGCCTGCTCGCCCCCAAATTGAACCGGTGTACATATATTTTAAAAAAGAAATTCCATCTCAATTACTTAATTATTTTGTAGTTTTTCAACCAAATATCTATGTAAATATATGTATATTTGTAGTTATTGAACATTATTAACTAATTTTGTCTCTTAGATGTGTAATAGGATTAACACCCAATTTTTTTTTCTTTTATTTTTCATTCTAATAACCATTTACTTGCTTTTTCAACCAAAACAAAATAAACAAATGTAGAGGAAAGAGAGAATCGATTAGAGATGTCCATAAATGTTGTGGCGCTTTGTCTTCATGATATGAAATTAAGAGCCAACAGCTTGTTTTAATCATTTCATGATTAAATCAGATAGACGTTGAAAAAAAAAAATAGACCAAGCGATAAATTTTTAACTTCTATAGAGGTTAGGACTTTTAACGTGGAGTCTAATTCTCCACATGTTTCCGATGTCGAGAAACCCTAAAAGGACCATATCATGATTTTTGAATAAATTAAATTTTTAGCTAATAATTATTTTTTATTTGTTCCGCTTTATAGTTTTCAATCCTTAATCAAAATCAATAGCTCTCAATTCAACCTGAATATAAGGCCGAAGAAACTTTGGTGCTCTAAATAGAAGCTAGGTTCAGCATGAAAATTTTTTATTGAATGCAATTTTATAAGGATTGAGAATTGATTTCATGGACCCACCTAAGAACCGGAGTTGATTGGCAATCCGGTTCTTGGTTGGATCCATGGAACCAACAGGTGGGTCTCTATTCTAATTTTTTGGAATCGATCCTTAGTGGGTGGCTCTCGATTCCAAGATGGGAACCGCCCACTCAATCCATGCTCATCCTTAATATTGCTACCATCCTCGAGGAAACCTTGTTACCCCCTAAGCATCTCACACTGATCTAAAATTGCAAAGGCATGAACCGTGTTACACCCCCCCCAAATATCCGAAGGAACCCAGTTACCCCTCCAAGCATCCCTACCATCACTGTGACATCGTCGTCCTAAGGACCGATGGCAATTCTAGTCACACATCTATACCATAAAGCGACAATTTTATAATTCTATTAAAAATGGCATTGACAGTATTACTAGCAAGGAAATTGAAGAATGAATCTAATGAATCTTTAGTCAATTATACCCCCCTTAGGCTAATAGAAACTCACCCATACCTATATCAGACGAATTGCAAGGAGAATCCATATCAAAGTCCCTAAACTCGCCCTATAATGGCGTTTAGCATGCTTCTGGAGACTAAGATTGTTGTCTAAGTAAATGGGCTTCAAAAATTATGAAAATATAGAATAAGATAGACAAATCCAGAGGAATATTTTCCATGAAGGAATCAAAGTCTAGTTTGGTTTATACGACACGGTATAAATTTTTGAAAACTTGACTGAAGCAGTGGAACATTCTGGTAGATAATAGAACCCGAAATGACACTGTTTTGCCAGCTAAATGATTCTGAAAAATTATGAAAATTTTATATGTGGTAGTTAAGGATGTACTATACAACTTTCATGGGGACACTCATTAAAATTCTTGATAAAAAATTCTATGAAAAATGGCAATCATAAAAAGGTTGGTTCAATAATAGTAAAAACAGATTGCATACTCGTTAGTTTTTCAAATGTATTTTTGCCATACAAAGTCCAAAAAATCTGAATTTAAAGTATGTCATAAAACAGCCAATAAGAAAAGACTTTTGCGAAGGATGCCCCAAGGAGCTCGCATCATACAAGCTGGTACGAAATTTGCAAAGCTGAGGGTCGGACTAAAACCGAACCTAACTAAGACAATCCTTCCCTATTTTGGCTCAACTTTCGGTATCTTCAGTCCAGGCATATACGAAGATTCAACATATAACCTTTCCATGACACATATACAAACCCACTGATTTCAAACATTCTAACTATATAACTTTTTCCGAAACTTGCGACTAGGTGCTAATGTCTCTGAAATCACAAAATTCAAAAATTTCTGAACCCAACAATTGATTGATATAGGATAGCACGCAATTGCCTCGGGTCCTAGAGGGCTGCATTTGTGTTGAGGGGAATGACACGGAGCTGGTCTGTGTTGACTTCAAGGGAGAGATGTGGCATTGCTGGGTGTGTTGCGGATGAAGGAAGAACGAGGGAAGCTGGCTTCTATTCTGCCGCTCATGGCCTTCTTGGTTGACTCCAATGAGCGACATGTTGAGGTCGTTGGATGGTGTTGCGGTGCGTAGGAAACGAGGGGAAAGGGCGTTGGACTTCCGTTCCTCTGCCGCTTCTACTAGTTGTGCCACGGGGGGATTCGGCATAAGCTGCTGGCCAATTGACTTCTCCTCACGGTTACACACCAGCCGGGGTTCGTGAATTGCCGTTGTTGCGGTGGGGTTGAGGCAGTGGTGGCGCTGGTGACCGCGTGGGCTGAATTGGCGAGGAGGCACAGTGAGGTGTCGTGGCGAGGGGATGAGGTGACTCGGTAATGATGGGGACGAGCAGAGGTTGAAAGTCCTCATGGTGGTGCAACTACTGTGGCCCGATCACGAGTGTGGGCTGTTAAACATTCGGGACTCACAATACGTCGAGCGAAAAATTCGGACGTCATTATATATATAGACACACACATACATGTATACACACCCCACAATGGATATCAATCTCAATCCTATTTTTTCTCAAAATTGTTCATATCTTTTGCTAGGTTGTTTTGATAGCATCATCTAACGAAATTGATAAATTTATGATTTAAATTGTCAAAACAGTTGTTAGCTCGTCTTGTGGACATCACCCTTTTCAGAAAGAAATTTAAATCTTTCATCTTACAATCATTTAAATAGATAAATGCCACACAAAAATCCCAAATTATGACCATTATGACATAAATATTCTAAAAATTCTTTTTTATAGGTATTTGTGTCATAAAAATATGATTAGGGTATTAGCAACACAAATAAAATTTGAGGTCTTGTATCATAAAAATCCTAAATTATGACCATTATGACAAAATTTATAAAATTTTTTTGTGTCATAAAAAATCCTCAACTTTTTTTTTTTCAACTTTTTTTTTTTTTTTTTTTGCATCATGAAAAAACTCAAACTTATATATGACATATATGCCTTATATTTCAATTCCATTCAATAAATATTTATCACATTGGTAATAATTCAGAGTTTTTTTATAGGTATTTATGTCACGACAAATATGATTAGGGTATTAGCAACACAAATAAAATATTGAGGTACTTGTATTACAATAGACATATTTTAAAATCTTTTGTGGTATTAACCATCCTTTAAATTGCTTCTTAAATCCAAACTAAAATAAAAATAAAAATTGCTTCTTAAACCAATTCCCCTCTTTAGACTTTTTTTTTAATGAGAATGCTTCATTAGTCGTCTGTAGTTTTGTAATAATGAGATTTTTAGATATGGTATTTCAAATAAATGAAGTTATGGTTGTGAAATTGATAATTAGAAATGATTGCTTTGGACATTCACAAACAAAGAAAAAGGGTGGCCGTTGAATTTTCAATAAGCGGCTCACAATGACCTATGCCACAACCATTTTGGGTGCGCCGACTAATATTGCAAACTTGAAAAAAAAAAGCGAAAATAAAATATAATAGCCACTCCAAACAAGTTAAATATTTTTGAGATTACACAATCGACGACATCAATTAAGGACCATGGTCAATTATATCTTGCTATTATTTGTCAGAGGTACATACATACATATACATATATATACACATATACATATACACACCATAAACATGCCTCGATTTTCACTCGGTTACCGCTTTCCTACTTTTTATTCTTTACTGTTAGAATATTAGATGGAAACAAACCGAGAATTGGGAAAAGTGTTTTTCTTTCTCTGCTATTCAATTGTATAGTTTATAGCCCTATTAATAACGTACAAGCTTGAACTAATTAGAGAAAACAAATATACAAAAGGTGGAAAGAATAATTTCCCAAATATACAAAATTCTAATTTTCCCTAAATATACAAAGTAGATCAATAAGGATCAATTATGGTCAATTATAGGCAACAGTATCTTCAACACTCCCCCTCAAGCTGGTGGTCTGTACACATCAAGGACACCAAGCTTGCTTAGTAGATGCGCGTGTTGCATTTGACACAAGGGCTTGGTAAATATGTTTGCAGGCTGTTATGTTGTACTTATTCCTCTTGTCTTGATTACTCCATCTTGGATCTTGTCTCTGACAAAATGGCAATCAACTTATATATGTTTCGTCCTTTCATGAAAAACCGGATTCATTGCCAGTTTGAGTGCAGCATCATTGTCACAAAACAGGACAGTTGGTTCTTTTACCCAAACACCAAGATCTTGAAGTAAGCCTCTTATCCAGACTATTTCGTAGCTAGTCTTTTCCATTGCTCGATATCCCACTTCACCAAACAATAATGACACAGTCGACTGTTTTTTAGTTTTCCATGAGAGCAACGAATCCCCCAGTTTTATACAGAATCCCATAACAGGTTTTCTACTTATGGGGCAAGTAGCATAATCTGTGTCACAAAATGCTGTCATTTCCATGTTATTATCTCGAGATAACAGTATTCCCAAACCTGGACATCCTTTCAAGTACTTCACGACCTTTAAAGCGGCATTCATGTGAGATTATTTCGGATTGTGCATAAACTGACTGAGAATTTGCATTGCATAACATATGTCAGGTCTAGTCATTGTGAGATAAATGAGCTTCCTGACAAGTCTCTGATAAATGGAAGGATCTTTCAGTAAAGGATCTTCATTTAGGGGTGAAAGTCCCTTATCGTACTCAGTCGTGGTTAACTTGACATTTTGTTCAATTGGAATGACAGCTGGCTTGGATCTTGATAATCTTGCTTCTGATATGATTTCTAGGATAAATTTGCGTTGACTAAGGCAAATCCCTTTATTCGATCGAGCAATCTCTATTTCGAGAAAACATTTGGGAGGTCCCAAATCCTTAATCCGAAATGTGGAGTGTAGGTACCTTTTGAAACGTTGAATGACAGATTCATTGTTTCCCATAATGAGGATATCATCAACATATATAAGTAAGTAAATTGATGATGTACCTTGACTCCATGTGAAGAGGGCATAATCATGTTTGGATTGTCGGAATTTTGCAGCTGTAAGTGCAGTAGTGAACTTAGCATACCACTCGCGAGAAGCCTGCTTGAGTCCATACAAGGATTTACGAAGATGACATACTCGATTCTCCCCCTATCTGCGTAAACTTGGTGGAAGATCCATGTAAATCTCTTCTTCGAGATCTCCATGAAAGAAAGCATTATGAACATCCATATGGTGAAGATGCCAATCACACAAAACGGCAATATAAAGAAAGGAACGAATAGTGACTTCCTTGGCTACTAGAGAGAATGTTTCTGAATAATCGAACCCTTCCCATTGCGTAAACCCTTTAGCCACTAGTCTTGCTTTATATCGTTCGATGGATCCATCTGCCTTGTACTTGATCTTATATACCCACTTGCAGCCGATAGGTCGTCGGTGAGGAGGCGAGGTAACAATATCCCAAGTCTCATTTTCTACCAAGGCTTGTAATTCATCCTTCATTGCTTGTTGCCAATGAGGGTCTTTGACAGCTTCCTCATATGAAGATGGTTCCTATCCCTCGGAGATTCTACTAATGCAATACATATGTTCCAGGGAAAGATGAGCAAAACTAACATAAGATGAGATAGGATGATGTGTACCAAATAACTCCAAGGTGGGACAAACATAATCTATTGTCCACGTGGGCGGGCATATACTATGCCCTAATCGTCGAGGTTGATCTAGTGCACTTACAAGTGGCAAAGCGGAGTTCTTATCTAGATTTGTTGGTGAAGCAAAACCCTCCGATATCACTGCTTGTGGTTCCTTGGGTGCGGCATTATCCGCATAGGATTGCGGATTTCTTCCGGGTGTAGGATATGAGACATGAGGAAATAGGACTTGCTGTGAAGGCAACAAATCTTCTTCATTGAGGAATAGATGATGATGTGCGGCTGAACCTAAATCTTGATCTGAAAGAAGTTCTTCTTGGAAGGGAAAAATGTCCTCATGAAAGATAACATCTCTACTAACGATGAAGCGACCAGTAGATAGATCATAGATCGAGTATCCCTTTTGAGAAACATGATATCCCATAAATACACCTTTAATAGCGCGAGGACCTAATTTGTCCCGAGGGCCCACTGTTGAGACATAACACAAGCATCCAAAGACACGAAGATGACTAATATCCGGGTGTTTCCCAAAAAGTAATTCAAATGGAGTCTTCCCATTTAGGATTCGGGATGGCATCTAATTGATCAAATAGGCTGTTGTGACCACACAATCGCCCCAAAACGTTTCAAGAATTGAGGCTTGATACTTAAGAGCACGGGCAACTTCTAAGAGATGACGATGTTTTCGTTCAACCACCCCATTTTGTTGATGTGTATAGATGTAGGAACTCTCATGAAGGATGCCACTTGATGTAAATAGAGAAGAACACTCATGATTAAAGAATTCAAGAGCATTATCAATACGAATCCGTTGTATGAATTTGTGAAACTGATTTTTAATTAATGCAAGGAAATTTCTAACATGAGAAAGTACTTGTGCTTTAGATTGCATCAAGAAAAGCCAGGTAGCCCATGTATAATCATCCACAATTGTAAGGAAAAAACGAGATCCATCCCGATGTGGTGTATGATATGGTCCCCAAATGTCCATGTGTAGAAGAGAGAAAGCTATTTTGCTTCGTGAGGTACTTTGTGAAAAAGGCAATCGAGATTGTTTAGCTATTGGACAAATATGACATTTTGAATGAGAAAATGAGGCATTATGGCCTAAATGTTGATGGAACAAAATATTTTTATTAGAATTGGCATTACATAAGATGCTCTTGTTTAAAGGAAACGAAACATTGAGATTTTTGGGAAGTGTGGCCCAAAAATAGAGTCCCTCTTGAATTTTACCCCAACCCATCAGTTTCCCAATCGAAAGGGCCTGAAATAAGTAGATATTAGAATCAAAGATGACTCTACAAAAATTGTCCTCACAAATTTTTGAGACAGAGATGAGGTTGAATTGAAATTCAGGAATGAATAGGACATTTTTCAAGGTAATGGATGGACAGAGATTAACTGTTCCAATTTTGGTGACCGAGGTATCATTCCCATTTGGAAGACGGACTGAAGTAACATGAGAGGATTCTTTAACATCAGAAAGAAAACGTTTATCGCAAACTATGTGATCACTAGCACCTGAATCAATAATCCATGCTTCTATTGAAATGGAGCTTAAGCAATCAAAAGTACCTGTATAACTTGCTGCTTTATCTTGTGATCCCAATTGGCTTAAAGCTCTCATGATTTGCTGGAATTGATCATTACTAACGGGCTGGTGAGCTTTAGCATTTGCTGCAATGGAAATTTCCTTTTCCTTCCTTTCCTTATCTGCCGGCTTCCCATGCAATTTCCAACAATTATCCCGTGTATGATTGGGACGCTTACAATAATCACATAATTTGCCTTTTCCTTTGTTGGAATTTCCACCATGGTATTTATTTGAGAAATTTGCCGGATTATGGCCGTTAGATCCCCTCCACGCCGGTGCAAACGTGGCCTGTTGTGGGCCATCATATCTGGGCATCGCCAAGATGTATCCTGGACCGTCAGATCATCCGAGCTAGCTGTAGCCGTCGGATCTAGAGATGAGATCTCTGCCATTTGCTGAAAAAGGAGCCCACAAGAGGCCAGGACCATCCGATCGGCCGATTAAATCGTGGCCGCTCGTTCCAGATGAATAAAAGAACTTGTCTTCTCCATTTGCTAACCCTAGGGCTGCAACTGTAACTCCCGATCTACCATGGCTCCCATGGCCGGACTTTGCTATGGTTAACATCTGCTCCGGCATTGCCTTGGTCGCGAGGATGATGTGATCTCCGACTTTTAGGTACTCTGAGGAAGCCAGGCGCTGCGATTATTCCTAGTCCGCGAGCTAGTAAATCCGGCCAAGCGAGGGTACGGGTTCCATGGCGAGGATTTGGCTGCGAAACGGTAAGTAACTTTCGTTTAGTATGAGTAGAAACCGAGTTACCTTCTCCCTCTCCCTTATTGCTCGGTTTTGTGCTAGGGTTGCTTCAGGTCCCTCCAATTTTTCTTCGGCCATCTCCAATTCGTTCCACAGTGTTGATAACTTGTTAAAAACAGTAGAGATCGAGAGATTCCCTTGTCTTAATTCGGATAGAACCTAAGTTATGCTGAAAATTTTGGCTCGATCAAGTTTTTCATACATTTCCCGTATATTTTCTCATATTCCTTTAGCATCTTCGATCGGGGGTAGTCCAGCGGCAACCTCCAGGGTGAGACAGTTGCCGATCCATGTCCAAACAAGCTAATTACATTTCCTCCAGTGGCGCACAAGTCTTTCGTCACTCGGAACCGGAACCGTTCCGTCTATAAACCTTTCTTTGTCTTTTGTGATTAGGGCCCGACGAAACTCTCGTGACCAGATGGAATATTTTTCCGGCCCCGACAACTGCTATGTGATGAGGCAAAGCTCCGGTCCATCCGTGTTGGAGGTGTAGAGAGGATCTCCCGGTTCGGGTCGAGCGCCGATGAAGCCTGCGAAGGGAAGAAAACCGGGTCCATAGGTCGGGTATGGACTTGCCCCAAATCCTATGAACCCGAATCGGTTTGATTCAAGAAGAGCCATCCTGTCCCACCAGAGTTGGACTGATTATTAAGTTGTGGGTCTTCTCCCCTTGGCCCATCATCGGCTTTCTTGGGAAAGCCGATGGAGCTTTGGGCAGGATTCATCTTACTCGTCTAGCCTGGAATAGGTTGAACTTGGATGGGAACCCATTGAACATATGGGCCCGGAAGAAATTGCCCCGTATTGGGGTGAACAGAACCCTATCGCTCCTCAAGGGTCAGCACTTGATTCCGTTCTTGTGTTTGGTTTTCCGTCACCCAATCTGTCTGTTCATCCAAAGGTGAGTCTCCCGATCCTTGGATGTTAGAAGAAATTTTTGGATCTTGGGAAGTCCCAGACTTCGATACTTGGTTTCTCGGCATTTTTGTTTCCTTGCTGATTTAGTCTAGAAAAAAAAAAATTGCAGGCTTGACGTGGAGAAGAAAGGAAACAGAGGAGCAGAAAGGAAGAAGGGCTTGGATGAAGAAGAATAGTAGAGAAAGATGAAAAGAAGGAGCGGAAGCTAAAAGACAGGCTTTGATACCATGTCAGAATATTAGATGGAAACAAACCGAGAATTGGGAAAAGTGTTTTTCTTTCTCTGCTATTCAATTGTACAGTTTACAGCCCTATTAATAATGTACAAGCTTGAACTAATTAGAGAAAACAAATATACAAAAGGTGGAAAGAATAATTTCTTAAATATACAAAATTCTAATTTTCCCTAAATATACAAAGTAGATCAATAAGGATCAATTATGGTCAATTATACGCAACAGTATCTTCAACATTTACCTTACAAAGTTTGCTACCCGAATTTTATCCTTGGAAACCACTTTGCACCTCATTTCAGCTATACTTATGGACTTATTTATACTACAAGACCTCATTTCGAGATCCTGTAGTTCTTTGTCATCCATGCAACCCTGAGTTCCTGTAATTCTTCACTCGGCCTTTAGGCATATCCTTGCATGTTAACAATGCTCGTTCCTCTCAGATCATCACAGTACATTATACAATATGCCCCTTTTTATCGGCAAGTCAGAATTTCATATTGGATCAACGACAAAATAAGGCAGCAAATCCTACCTGCATGCTCAGGAATCTGTACACTGATCGGTCAAATCCCAAATAGCACAAAGTGATCCATACACAATTGATCGATCTCCCTTGTATAGCCATTTTAACGTGTACCTCTATCAAGTCAGGGATTCACCGTGAAAGAAGTTTTATGGAGACAACAATTTCGAGTAAGCCAAACATGGTACTAGTATGCATTCCATGAAAGCTTGGACAGCAAGCAAGGAAAAAGATTTTCCTTTAAATGCAGCTACAGCCCAATTAACTTCAATATGCCAATCTGCAGGCCTTCTTGAAACATGATGCAGCTGCTGCCACGCCTTAAGTGAAACCGGACAGCAAAAGAATCAAGTGATCTCGACTCTCATTTTCTCCATTGCACAAGCAACAAGTTGGGAAACTTGAATATGCCGCTTGACAAATCTATTTTTAAGACCCAATGAGTGTTTAGAAAAACACTAGGATGACACCAAATGAGTTTACACCATGGTACTTTAAGACCCTGACTCAGGTGGCGTTCCTAGCATTCGCAACCAAAAACTTTCCAGTGGGAGAGAGTTGCCAAATAACTCATCAGCTGAAGCAGAATTAGGTTCAGTAACGCCACAAAGACCGGCTTGAATCTCAATTAGATCATCAGATCTTACAGGGGGCCAATGCCAATGACACCCCAGGATCACCTCAGCTACTTTTGAATGAAATTTGCAGGCCAAAATCATGAATTTATCGGCCAGAAAACCTTTGAAGCAGAGGACCAATGGGGAATGCCAATTATCATGCCAAAGAAAAGTAGACTTTCCATCCCCAGCAGGATGCCTAATGAAAGGTCTAGCGGCATGCCGACGCTTCAAAGTTTTCCTCCTAGTTTTACTAGCTAAAGCACTTATCCTTTGGCTTGTGAAACTCAAGCCAGACAGCCCAAACAGAACCAGCTTCTGCAGAGATCATCCAGATACACGTCATAATGCAAGCTTTGTTCCAACATTCCATCTTTTCTTTGACCAAGGCCACCTTCTTCTTTAGACAAGCACAAAGTATGCAGACTCATCTTAGCCCCTTTGGTAATAAAAGTAATTTCACCCTGCTGAAAGCACCCGTAAAATATAAGGACTACAAAAAGCCCTTAAATACATAAACAAAAATTAGGATAAATGACGCCACTAGTGCTATAACTTTCGAATGGCCCTTAACACTCAAGTGAGGGCTGCAAAAAAAGTTACGATAGTTGTGATATTCTTGTTTCGGAAAAATTATGCAATCACAAAATTAGCTTAATCTTCCACTTCAACACCAGTGTCTAACCATCTCTAGAACTTCCATCTATTGTATAGATTAATTTGAGTCTATCTATATGGAAAACCTTAAAATACCTAAATAAGAAAAATCTCACGATACGTGCAATATCGACATCAGGGAGTTGTCAATTTCATTCTACTTTACACATTTTTTCAAAATTTTTATTGCAACGAAGCTTGGTACTATATCGACATTCTGTTGTTCCGGTTACATAGGCACATCTCAGAACTGGCCTCGGACATTGAATTGATCGATGAAAGTTCCTTATAAGCATGAATGAGTCTTCTAAGCCGTGCAAAAAACCGTAGAAGCCCCGAGTCGAGGAATAGGATCATTGCAAATAGAGACCGTGACCGTGGCTGCTTATGACAGCTTGATTACTTCAGCTTTTATCAATCGTGACCCTGTTCTCTGTATCTCCAAGCGAAGTACTTTACTGAAACCATTCATCATAATCCAATGACTAATGCAAACGAATAAATCCACAATTTTGGTAACATCAGAGGAAAACGAAGTACATCAAGCATCTACATTTCCTGTAATCAGACTCCATTAGCTTAAAACTTTTCAAGTTGTAGTCGTTGTGGACTTTTCTAATGAATTCACATTATTTCGTCGGACATCCATCCACAGATATCCCTTTGGCGGTCGGACAACTCGCCAAGTCACAATGCTCGCCACCCGTTCCCCACCAATTCAGTCCTTTGTTCTCCATTCCTAGACAAAAGTACAAAAGCACCCCCATGAATGCCACTCCCGCGTCCATTGCTGCAGAGAGCACGTAGTTGTACCTCTGCCACCACTTCTTCCGGTAACGGAAGACAAAGAAATTGAATATTGTCCCCACGAGTACCCACGCATTATAGTTCAATGGTGTGGCGGGTGGCATGTTACCCGTCGCCCCAAGGAGCACCGGGAGGTTAATCAGCGGGATCCAGGATTTGTCCGGGAATGCCTTGTGCAGCAACCAGACTAGGAATGGGCCCACTGCGCCCCCGAGGAAGAACCAGTTCATGGCCTGGTAGTTCCCTTGGACTCCAAAGATGCGCTTGGGCCCGGCCAAGCCCCATATCACGGAGGCGTCGAAGAATACCCTGTCATTCGGGCACGTCCAGGGGCTGTCTGGCGGCAGGAGCTGAGTTTGGCATATGTTGGTGATGGAGTTGAGCAGCCACCATGCCACGGCCATGTTGACGGTCCCAGCAATGATCGTGCCAATGAACTGCATCAACCATGGTGGGTTTTAAATTCCAACAACCAGCCAAAATACTTGCAGCAATCTAAGATTTTTAGTCATAAGTAATCAATAGAATGTACCTGAACTAAGAACATGGATCTTGGAGGGATCTTCATGTAATGTCCAAGCTTGAAGTCATTGAGGAAGGACACAGCCTGGGCCATGCTCATGTAGCCGTAGGTCTTGAAGCACACATTGGCTATTGGATGACCCGGATATATCACCCCCATGATATATTCTGTAATAATGTTCAATCCCGGCGTCTGTAAACGAAGGTCATATTGAGAATCGGTGTCAATATTATAAGGTACCAATGATGCAAAGCAATAAGACTTGTTCGTTTTTTTTTTTTTTTTTGGTCAGCAGACATGACCTGATTCGTCGTGGCAGTGATTATACTGATTGGAAGAGTGAAGATAAATGCGAGGGCGCTGGCAAAGAGAAGTCCCCACCACGGCATTTGGACCTGCTTGTTCAAGAATATGCAGAGCGCGAGAGACACTGCGACAGTTAGAACCAGCAACAAATAAAACCACCACGAAGGGATGTCCTTGTATCTTCTCATCAATCTCGTGTGGATGTCTTCCTTCCCCTTGTATGAGGCACGATACCGCTCATATATTTCTCTGTCCCCATTGTCCGAGCAAGCAACATTTCAGAATCTATTTCATCCATATCAGAGGACAAAAGCCAGGATCCAGAGACTTAATCAGGTCAAGATGTAATTAGTACCTTCCATAGAAGAAGCCGACATGGGTCAGTGTGGAAGTGATGGTTGCAAAACCGAACCCGTAAGTGAAAGCAAAGAGCGTGCTGAGATGAATCCGTCCTTGATCCTCATATTTGGCCAAGTCCAGCTCGAAGTTGCTGTTCACGATGGCCGTGATGTTGTACGCCTGGCCTTGTTTCGTGAATAAGTTCGATGAAAAGATGGGAAATCTATCCGCACCATACAAATTGAATCCCCAATATGCTAACGGGATGGCAACATACACCACCAATGCATACCCAGCGAAGATGTTCATTATGGCGAAGAACGGGGATACGAGAGGGCTGGATAAGAAGGAAGCGACCACAGTCCAATCGAGGGTCAGTGCTCCAAGCCCGAGCCCTTTCATCCCGGACCCGATCTGCTGAGCTGTGACTGACTTGGAGAAGATCCAGCAAATCCAGGATATGTTTGTGAGCGTCGAGAAGAGGTAGCCTGGGACGACGTACCACGAGAAGCTGCATATCAAGGCTATTATGAAGAATTTTGCCCGCGACATGCGTTGATCATCTTTCTCATGCAAGGCCCTGCGAAATTCATATTGCATACCAATTTCAGATGACAGACAATCTAATGAACATGATTATTTTTGCACATTCAGCTTATCGTCGACAAATGCAACCTCGGAAGGTACCAAATATCATAACGACAACACATTTTATTATGGTATGGCCATCAAACACTTGACAGGTACTGAATTTTTATCATGCAGATCCTCAAGAAACTTCAGAATCGAATTACAACTTCATAAGCCCATCATGTCCAAATGTCCGTTGGAGTAAGTCATCTTTTCCTTGCAAGACAGAAAGCTTCGACAATGGACATGGTTTTCTGTACTTATGAACAGTGTTTTCATTCTCTCGCTCCATCCTGTTGTTCCTAATTGCCACCGATCGGCTTATGCGTACTCATCGGATCTACGTCCTACTCGGCTCTAACTCAAGGTCTTGTCTTCCAGTTATTGTTATGGGACAGATTTCTCGCTGCCGACATTGATCAGGGGTTAGATACTTTATAGGCCTAACTATCTCCTAAGGCGGCCCAATACAATTTCCACGACGAGCTCCCTGCATCGACGTCCCTTTTAAGTCGCATTTTGAAAGCGAAACGCTCCTTAATTTCCTCACTGAAGTAGGAATTGCTGCTGCATCGACGTCCCTTTTAAGTCTTCGAGGGAAAATCATAAATTCAATTAATTTAATCATAAACTTTTCAATTTTATCAATGTAATTCTGAATCTCCGTGCAAAACCCCAATGTTGTACTCTTGTTGATTGTCGTTGTTCATCTTAGCATGTCACGTAGAACAAATGACAATATTGGAGTTCTGTACAGAGATTTGAAGACTATATCGGTAATATTGAAAAAGTTTATGACTGAATTGACATTCCACATAATAGATTTAAAATTGATTCAGTAATTATGGTCAAGGTCTTGGAAGCAGATGAAGTTGGGATGTGAATGCTTTTATATTTGGATTCAGACCGAAGGATGAATCTACGGCGGAATCTACACTCGGTTCAGGACCACCCACGTCATTGGGTGTTCGAATCAAGGGTTGACTTTGAACACGAATTGACGTCTCATCGTTCGCATTCCGTGGATCACACCAGTCACCGTGATAGACCAGCCAAAGGATTTCCTCTTGCTTACGCATGGACAACTCTTCTTATTATATTCAATAAACCATCATTACACATATAATATATAGGAAAAATTCTAAATGAGGGCCAGGCTGGACCGGACCAAAGTGACCCTTTGACCCTTCCCATTTGTATTCTACTATGATCTATCGATATTGTTCATTGTAGTCCGGCGGCTTTTCTTCTTTCTATCCGCTTTAAGTGGCCTTTAACCGTGGGCTTCCCTTGTATATATATATGGCTGCTTAATTATAAAAATAATTAACCACTGGGGTTTGCCCCAGTGGCCATTCTTCCAACTTGGAAGAGGAAGGTGGGGGGTTCGAATCCCTACATTCTCAAGAGAAGTGGGGGTGTGAACGATTTAGTTTCAGGAGTGAGTTTCGACTCTCACACCCTGCAAGTAGGTATGGCAAAAGTCTGAGAGTGAGTGTTAGAGTAGGAATAGAATAGGACTGATAAAAAAAAACGTGGTGGCTTTTTTTAATTTATATTTTAATCCTGCGTCCATCTTCGTTTTGAGCTCACGCATGTTAGAAAATAACCAGTCGCAAATGCACGCATAAGATACCTAAGAAGACAATTGAACCGCCACTACGGAGGCAAATGTCCAAGTCGGGGCCATTATGTGTTCCTACGACTTAGCTTTTTCTTCCCCTTTTTAAATTATTTTATGATGAGGGAGAAAAAGGAAAAAGAGATGAATCTATCGAGAAAATCTGATTGCAATTTTTTATTAAATAATGTGACGAAATTATGGAAAGGGTTTACGTAGTTTTTCAGAATAAAAATTTGCACACTCGACATCACGGGTTTCTCGCAAGGCTAGCTAGCATCCTCTCGGTATGAAATTAAATTTCATACTACAGAAACAAATTTCTGCACCTGTTTGAATGTGCATATGACGTTGGTTATTGTTAAGATAGATATCCTCTTAATTATTATTATTATAATGAATAATTATAATATTGTATTATTACTTTTGGTTTCTTTTCTTCCATGGCAGAGATCCATTTAGTTTAGAGGAGGTGAGTGACCCAATTCATCCTTTACGTCAAAATTTAAAAGTGAAGGATTGATTAAATCAATGGTCGAGAGAATTTCTTAATTTTGAGTAGCAAACATTATTAATTATCTCTTGAAGAAAGGGTGATTTTGCGCAATTTTCTTGAAATAAAATAAAATAAAAATAAATGACGAATTACTAACCGGAAGAGGGAGACTTGAACGAGAGTGCTTGGCCACCACATGTGAGCAGGCTCCACCGCGTACTTCCTCAGCAGCCCCGCCCATCCGTATCCCAGCACCTGCACTCCTCTTCTCCTCACGTCGTTAGCATTCTCTTTGGCCAAAAAAAATAATTCATTTTTCCATGCAACGTCTGTTCTCTAATTTGAAATTTCTAGACTTTGCAACTGAGATTTACATCGGAGAAAACATACAATCTTTTTTGGGGTCTTGTATTACATCAAGTTCAGCTCTAAAGTCCAAAATCTAGGGCTATTGAAATCTCAAGGTGAAATGAGCAGTAGACAGTATAAAATAAAGATTAGGATACCATAAATGTCTTAACCTCCATACGGCATTTATTTGGTGCCATATACTTTCGATCGATTACTCAAGTAGCATAATTTTTAAAGATATGTTCATCAATGTGATTTCCCTTGTCAAAAAGTTTGACGTGGCATTAGATTTTCTTTCACTAGTCAAAAATGTCTTTAAAAAGTTATGCTACTCAATTAATCGATCAAAAGTCACAGCACCCAAATAGCCAATTGAAAAGTTATAGCACCAAAACGAGTGTCATGCGAAAAATACAACACTTCTTACGATTTTTTTTAGTAAAAAGTACAAATGGGAATATGTCAGGAATACTTTATTGTAATGGGAATTCATATGTTAGGACCATCTCTAGATATTTTTTATTTTTACCGTGTACAGTAAGTTTAGTCTTTGTAGATATTTTAGGCCTTTCTGAGGATTAGAATATAAGCCTGTGGTTGTCCAAGTGCTCTGCACCAGTTGGCGATTATGTGAGATGAGTCTCATCTCATCCAACTAATATAAACTGAGAGAGTTTTTTCCAAGACCTACCATTTCTCGTGCCCACCACTAGCAAATTATCTCTTTTTAGTCATAAATCAATTACATATCAATGACGTAATGTATGTATTATAATATTCCTTTTGCTTGCTTCCTCTTTGAAGCTAACTGCATAAAATAATTATTGTTGAAATTTTTCCAATTACAGAGTCCCGTGGGCAACTTACTACAGGTCACTTGACATGCTGGGAATTCTTAGAAAAAAGGATCACTTTGTAAGAATCAAAAATTCATAAAATAAAGTAAAAATTCAAAATAAATGTCTGAAGTGAACATTGTTTAAAATAAAAATCCAAAGTGTCATCATTTTCTCAAATAAAGACATAATGTCTAAAGTAACTATATTAGTTTTAAAGAATAGCCTGAATTCATCGGCAGTGAAGGGCAATTTCATCTTTTGCATTTTAAATTATTTTCCTTATTTACCAAACGGCTAGGCTAAGCCCTTATTTGAAACAGCATAATTACATTAGACCCTTCTTTGAGACTAATATAATCACTTCAAACATTTATTTGAAACATTCTCCACCTCAGGTTTCTATTTAAGAAAATGAAGGTATTTCAAATCTTTATTTGAAATTTTTCGTAAAATAAAATAGAGGATGTATTCATGGAAAAAAGCAACAGAGAGAGACCAATCAAAACTCTTTGATTAAAAAGGCCAAGTCGAAAATTACCTGGGTAGTGATTATGAGAAGCCAACCGGCGAAGAAGGAGATGCTCCGAAGATAGAAGGCCTTGATTATGTTGACGATGCCCACCGCGTAGGCTGACCCCGACCCGAATGCGCTCCCGGCATTGGCGAAGATGGAGATGAGCACATGCTCCTTCATGTTGAACGGCCCTGGGTTGAGCGAGAATGTCCTCTGCCTGAGCCCGGGGATCCTGAACTCCGCCGTGGGGAGCACGGCTGCCATGAACCGCCCGATGGGTAGTGTCGCCACTTGCACGGTGATCTGGGTTATGACGAGGGGCTCGGTCCGGTATGCAAAAAACTGGTTGAGGAAAGAGAGGAGGGCACACGAGAGCACCCCAAGGAACCACATCCGGAAGGTCCACACAGGCAGGGTCGGGTCGTCGGTGTTGGTCACGATGAGGCGGACTTGCTCAATAGGCGAGAGGTCATCCTCAGCGTCATCCACATCGTTCGGGGCCACCGGCTTTTTTGAGTTGGGGGCGGTGGCGGTGGCAGAAGGCAGGGCTTCTAGTTCTAGACTGCCCATGGTGTTAGGCATGTGTGAGTATCGAGGGGGATTCGGTTATGTGTGCGTGTGTATGATTTGAAGTGATTTGAAATGCTACGTTTAGCCTTCTTAATATGCAGTGGAGGGTTCACTGGTGGAGCTTGCTTGAAAGCTTGGGCGTCAATATTCTTTTTAAGCGGGGTCGATCCAATTTGGTCAAATTCAATACAAAGAAAAAAGAAGGGACAGTTCCACAAGGTTCGGATGCTCCATTATTATAGTGCGATCCATTTATGCCAACTATCATTTTTTGTCTTTTTATAGATAAGAAGGGCGGGGAGGTGTTGTTAGGGTAGCTACTCTTCCTAATGTCATCATAAGCTCAATATTAGATTTTAGCTATTTATACTCAATGCAGCGGTATGTATAGTGGCCTATCACCATAGTCCCATAGATAAACTGGAAATCAGAAAATATTTTTATAACAGAAGTTGACTAAAGATTCACAGTATCTCGAAGTCATGACATCATGCAAGACGTTTCTTCGTATTGAAATTAAACTATTGATTCAATGGACTTGCAATGACATCGAGGGTATATTATTGTACTTGTCACATCGGATCCATGAAAAAATATTAGGTAAGTGAAATGCTTTACGTAAACCATGGGGAAAATCATTCATCGATAGATACGTGCTGTTGATGTCTACCACTGCAGTTGCTCTGACCCTCTCTCTTCTGTAGACCCTCTGACCCACTCTCTCCTCTGCAGGCCCTCCATCTCCTCTCCTCTCTCTCTCCCTATTATTCTCCGTTCTGTTACAGAGCCAAAAAATTTTCACTTCATATGCTAAACGTGGGGCCCGGACGACACCCAATCTTTTCTTTGACCAAGGCCACTGTGAAGATGAACAAGATGAACGAACACTTGAAGAAAGATTATGAAACTTTCTTCTTGTTTGTATTTTCTCTCAATCTGTAATACAATACAGAGTACATTTCAATGGTGTGCTCTACTTCAGTTTTCTTCTATATTTCTGTTACATTGACTCCATGAATGAATAAGAAGGTGAAGCTCTTCTTTTATATCACGGAAGCTAAAAGAAGAAAAACAGTTATATTCAAAAAAACAGAACAACCGAAAAACTCATCTATTCTGTTATACAAAAAACTGAACTAATAACAGACTTCTTTTCTTCTTTTTGAGCACATGGCACGTGCTGTCTTCACCCACTTATTTCCATCGCATTGTGTAGATACACGGTTGATAACACCCCTGGCCCTGACTTATGCATTTTGCTTCTTTTGACCTTTTTCCAATGACAGCAGTCTCTGTCCCTGCAATGCTTTCATTTTCTTCCTTCGTTAACTTCATAGCAGCATAATAGTCTTTCTGAGTTTGGGTTCTCATGTTCTTAACATCCCCCCTCAAATTGGGAGGGGATAAAAATCCCATACCCAATTTGGTGCGAAGAATAGAATGAGCAAAGCGTGACAAAGACTTTGTAAAAATATCTGCGAGTTGAAGATGACTAGGAACATATCGAACACTGAGTGATCCTGAGGAGACTTTCTCCCTAACAAAGTGAAAATCAACTTCGATATGTTTGGTACGGGCATGTAGGATTGGATTAGATGTAAGTGAGATAGCAGACTTATTGTCACAATATAAGAGAGTTGGAGACGGAAGAGATATACCAATATCTCGCAAAACAAAACTGATCCAAGTGAGATCAGCAGTAGTGGAGGCAAGAGCTCGATATTCAGCTTCGGTGGAAGAGCGAGAGACAGTTGGTTGCTTCTTAGCTGACCACGAGAGAAGATTTGAGCCAAGATACACACAATATCCAGTTGTGGATCGCACAGTGTCGATACACCCAGCCCGGTTAGCATCTGAGAAGCCATAGAGGGTGATTGAGCTATTAGAATGGAGAAAAAGGCCAAGATGAGTAGTGCCTTTAACATATCGAAGTACCCGTTTCAATCGATGAAGGTCTGCAACTGTTGGATGTTGCAGTTTTTGACACGGAGTATTCGTTGCATAAGCAAGATCAGGACGGGTAATTGTTAAATATTGAAGACCACCCACGAGACTTCTATACTCAAATGGATTAGAAAGCAGAGTAGTATCATCTGTCATAGCCACTGATCGTAGTTGAAGAGGAGTTGACACAGGTTTGCAATTGGTCATATGAGCTCTGGTCAGAAGATCAATGGCATACTTAGTTTGACAGAGAAATAAGTCATGAGAAGAACGTTTGACTTCAATGCCGAGAAAGTAATGAAGATGGCCCAGATCTTTCATGTGGAACTGGCGATTTAGTAAATTGATCAGAGTAGTTAGTAGCTGAGTTGAGCTACCTGTCAACATTATATCATCGACATACAGTAGCAATAATACTATGTCAGAACCAGTGTGAAGAACAAAGAGAGAAGGATCAGTAGTACTACAGAAGAATCCATTCTCCAGGAGAAAGTTGCTAAATTTATCAAACCATGCTCGTGGCGCTTGGCGAAGTCCATATAGAGACTTCTTAAGAAGACACACACAGTGAGGCTGTTGAGGATCGATAAAGCCAGGAGGTTGCTCCATGTATACTGTCTCGTTTAATGTACCATGGAGAAAAGCATTTTTAACATCAAGCTGATGTATGGTCCAATTCTTCATCATTGCAACAGAGAACTATCCGAATAGTGGCATGCTTAATGACAGGACTAAACGTCTCGCAAAATCGACCCCCGCTTCTTGATGAAACCCTTTGCAACTAAGCGAGCTTTTAATCTATCTAGGCTGCCATCGGGTGTGAGTTTGGTTTTAAACACCCATTTACAGCCTATAACATTCATCTCAGAGAGTTCTAGGAACCAATATCCAAGTCTGATTTTCATGCAGAGCATCCATCTCATCCTGCATGGCTTTGTACCATCCTTTATCAGCTAAGGCTGTTTTCACTGATTTTGGTTCCAAAGGTATTTTATAGTCAACCAAATATGCATACTTGGGGTTTGGTTTGATGATGCCAGATTTCAGTCGAGTTTGCATATGATGAGCAGAAGAAGAAGTACCTGAGGAAGTAGCTATTAAGTTCGGTTGCTCTTGATCAATGTCATGTTCAGCTGGTTCGACATTTGTAGACAGAGGATCTTGTTGCTCTGTGGCAACAGAGTCAGATTGTTGCTGTGGGAAAGATGACATATATGACACACCTTCAGATTGTGATGTATGGATGTGATCAACTTCTAAAGGAGGAGGTAACTGAAACTCTGTTGTATGGTTATTGGAGTGACTATCCACTGAGATTATGTTTGTGGAATCAAGAAGATTAACTCCTTCTGCCCATTGTTTATACAGAGTTGTGTACTGATCATAGTCAGATGTTACCTTCTTTGTAAATGGAAAGGAGATTTCATCAAAGACCACATGGCGACTAATATAGATACGACCATTAGTCGGTACAAGGCAACGATACCCTTTATGTCGTTCACTATAGCCCAGAAATATACATGTAAGAGATCTGGGGTCGAACTTATGTTGTGCATAAGATCGAAGACGGGGATAACAGCACATCCAAATACCCCGAGATGGTCATAGGGTCAACAAGTTGATTATGAAGTCGTAATAGGGAGAGACCATTTGTAACTTCGGTGTAGGAAGAATGTTGATAATGTAGTTAGCTATGATGAAAGCATCTACCCAAAATTTCAATGGAACTCTAGAATGATACAGCATAGCTAACCCCAATTCAACTATATGGCGATGTTTCCTTTCTGAGATTCCATTCTGTTCTGGTGTATGAGGGCAAGACATACTCTGCTTTATACCACAATTTCGCAAATGATTCTGAAACCTGTTACTTGTGAACTCTCCTCCACCATCACAATGAAACATTTTGATTTGATGATCAAATTGCTTCTCGACTAGTTTCTGAAATATGATAAAGATATCATAAAAGTCTGACTTCAGCTTCATTGGGTAGATCCAGCTATAGCGAGAGAAATTGTCTACAAAGATGACATAGTATTGAAAGTTCTGAAAAGATCTCACTGGAGCAGGTCCCCAGATATCACAGTGTATCTTCTCTAAGGGTATGGTAGATGTAGAGTCTGATAATGGAAAAGGTAGAGCTGTACTTTTTGCTATTTGACAACTGCTACATATGGGTTCAGATTGTGCATTACAAGAAATCAAGTTTTGACTTTGTAAATTCTTCACGATGTTCAAGTTTGTGTGAGCTAGTCTCGATGCCACACATCTCTTTTCACTCTGTCTTCGAGTAAAGTATGCTGCTGTAGTTTGTGGATCCACACAAGAAAGTCCTCTAATTTTCCTTCCGAGCATCTCTGTTTTGTTGGTTTGGTTGTCCTTTATATAGACCCCAATTTTATCAAAAACAAATGAACAAGGATAGTCATCTGTCAGTTTTGAAACAGAGAGAAGGTTCTTTGTGATTTCAGGAACAATCAAGACATCATTTAACGGTAATGTGTTGTTTTCTGTATTCAATTGAGTATCACCAATATAAGTAATAGGTAGACATGAGCCATTACCTATCATGACTGTATCAGTTCCAGTATATTGAGTAGAGTTGAGAAGAATACCAGAATCAGCACTGATATGTGCGGTTGCTCTAGTATCAGGGTACCACTCACTTCCTCTTGGATCCTCTAGATGTACTGCTGCCAAGGCTGTTGGAATCTCTTCAGCCTGATATGAATTATCAAATCGATACCAACAACGAAGAGCATCATGTCCTGGTCGCTTACAAATTTGACACTCTAACCGAGTGTTTTCTGTTGTTTTCTCATCCTGCACGTGTTTCTGAGGCATTAAGATTGAAGTTGGATAAGATTTGGTGTCTTGATACCTTTGTGAATAACTTGCATATGGTCGAAACCCCTGTCCAGGATTAGAGTAATCAATCCTTTGTCTGAATTGTTGATCTACTCGATCCTGATTCAAGTTGTTTGGTCTATAGTGCTGATTTCTTCCTGAATAGCCATAACTACGACCTACATTGTTCATTGCACGACCTCGACCAAAATTACGTCCTCCTCTCATTCGCCTCTTTGACCTCCAAAACCAGAATTAAAAAGCTATATTCTCTTTCAGAGTTACCTTTCTGTTGTGTCTCAGAATTTCTTTGTCCAAAATAGGCTAGATTAGGGTTAAATTGATTCATTGAATATGTCTTTAGCCTTGTTTCAAATCGTTCAAGCTGTGCTATCACTTCATCATAATCTGGCTGGGGTTTCAGGCAGTAGATAGTAGTTCGAAAGTTCTCATATTCAGAACCTAGTCCTTCAAGAACACCAAACATTTTAGTTATCTCATCTATAGGTTTTCCAATCGCATTTAGCTGATCACAGATGGACTTATACTCTCTTAGATAAACGAAAGAACTCGATCTCGTTTCGACATGCTTGCAGCTTTCCTCTCGCCAAACTCTCGAGCAACGATTTACGAGTAAAGCGATTGAGGAGTGTTTGCCATACCTCGTAGGAAGTTTCTAAGCCAATGATTAAGCTTAGAATATTTTCAGATACAGCTCCACTAATCCATGATGATACAAGCTGATCAGTTCTTGTCCAATCTGTGTAATCTGGATTTATGGCTTCAGTTTCACAGTCTTCAGTTTCAGCTTGTAATGTTCGAGGAGGTGAGGGAATTTCACCATTAATGAAACCAAAAAGTTCTTGACTTCGAAGAAATCTGTGAAACTGTGCTTGCCACAACAGGAAATTATCTTCAGCGAGTTTGATTGTAACAAAATTGGAGATGTTAACATGTATTGGAAATGGATACTTTTGTGTTCTTGCTGCCATTTCTGTGTTCGCAGAGGTTTGATGATGAAAAACAGACGATTCTGTGACTGAAATCAGTATTACCTATTGATCTTACAAGACGACTTTCTGTTTGTGTCACCAGCAATGTTCAGATCTTTAACAGAGAGTAGTTGAATCGAATGCAAAACACTTTGAACTTCTTCAGAAAAGCAACTCACGAGAATGATCAACAGCTGCTTTGATTTGCTGCGATCATTGAAGTTTAGAAGCCCCTTCGATCTTCTGCATCTTCAACACCTTTGATTTGCTTTCACGAATGATAGAGTATTCATGAAACTATTCAATATAGATGATCGACATGCTCTGATACCATGTGAAGATGAACAAGATGAACGAACACTTGAAGAAAGATTATGAAACTTTCTTCTTGTTTGTATTTTCTCTCAATCTGTAATACAATACGAGTACATTTCAATGGTGTGCTCTACTTCAGTTTTCTTCTATATTTCTGTTACATTGACTCCATGAATGAATAAGAAGGTGAAGCTCTTCTTTTATATCACGGAAGCTAAAAGAAGAAAAACAGTTATATTCAAAAAAACAGAACAACCGAAAAACTCATCTATTCTCATTATACAAAAAACTGAACTAATAACAGACTTCTTTTCTTCTTTTTGAGCACATGGCACGTGCTTTGTCTTCACCCACTTATTTCCATCGCATTGTGTAGATACACGGTTGATAACACCCCTGGCCCTGACTTATGCATTTTGCTTCTTTTGACCTTTTTCCAATGACAGCAGTCTCTGTCCCTGCAATGCTTTCATTTTCTTCCTTCGTTAACTTCATAGCAGCATAATAGTCTTTCTGAGTTTGGGTTCTCATGTTCTTAACAGCCACCTTCTTCTATAGACAAGCACAAGATATATGTAGATTCATCTTAGCCTTTTTAGTGATAAAAGTAATTTCAATCTGCTGGAAGCACCCGTAAACTATAAGGACTACATAAAGCCCTTTAACACATAAATAAAAATTAGAGTAAATGACGCTATTGGTGCTATAACTTTTGTACGGCCCCTAACACTCAAGTGACGGCCATAAAAAAGTTACAACAGTTGTAGTATTCATATGACTGGCTGAAATAAGTTATTCTCACACTTAGACAAGATAGTTCGCGGTGAAGTTAATTTTGGGAAAAAATCCAAAGTTCTTGTAATGAGCAAAGGCGATGTTAATGTCAACTCAAAAGATGATAGTAATGTTACTGTTGCAGGTGTTTATTTTGTGCTATGACTTTTTTGGAACTTAGTAAGTGTTAGGCACCTTTTCGAAAGAGGCCACAAAGTCCACATTGAAAATGGAGTTTGCACTATTATGTGTGTAAACAATAATTTGATCACGACGGTCTAGATGACAAAGAATCGGATATTCCCTTTTACTCTTCAGATGAAGAATCTTTTGAACTTTCATGCGGTGATGAAAGATAGCAACTGGTTGTGGCATCTTCAATTTGGTCATCTAAATTTTCGTAGACTAAAATTATTGGTCCAGAAAAAGATGGTGATTAGCATGACATTGATTGACATTCTAGATCACCCATGCAGAGGATGTCTTGTCGGAAAACAACGTCGAGAATCCTTTCTAGTCAGAAAAGCCAAAAGAGCAAAACAACCTTTAGAGTTGGTACATACGGACATATGTAAGCTTGTTGAGGTAGAGTCATTCATACAAAAAAGATATACATTAGTTTTTGCAGATGATTTTACCAGAATAACATGGGTATATTTTCTTAAAGAAAAATGTGAAGCTTTTGTCAGTTTAAAGAATTTAAAGTCTATGTTGAAAAGCATAATGACTTTATTCTAAAGACGTTGAGATCAGATAGAGGGGGAGCGTTCACTTCGAATGAATTTGATAAATATGGTAAAATTTATGGGATGAAATGTCAGTTGACTGCCAGCTATACTCAATAAAATGGTTTAGCAAAAAGAAAGAATATGACAATATTTGAAATGGCAAGAAGTATGCTAAAGGCTAAAATTGAGAAGTTTTTGGGCAAAAGTTATTGTCTGTTTAGTATTTCTGTTAAACATGTGTCCAACAAGAGTGTTCTTGGAAGAACCCCAGAAGAGGTTTAGAGCAGCAACAAGCCAAATGTTTCGTTCCTATGAGTATTTGGGTGTGTGGCAAAAGTTGGACAACAAAAGCCAAAAGTGCATTTTCATTGGCTACAGTGACATGACTAAGGGTTATAAGTTGTATAATCCAATCACTGAGAAAGTAATCATCAGTAGTAATGTCTAGTTTCTTAAAGATGAAGCTTGGGACTAGACCCAAAAGATTGACTAGAATAGCATCACCATTGAAGATGAACAATTGGCCGGAGAGACAGAAAAATCTTCAACTGAAGATCCATCATCTTTGCCTAGTAGTTCAATTTCTTCACCAAGAGTAGTTTCATAACTGCTGATACATCGTTTGCAGCAATTGAGGGAGATGCCATCAAGATTCAAGGATTATGTGATCACAAGATATGATGATAGTGATAATGAAGGAATCACTAATGAAACTATGGTAAATTTTTCTTTATTTGTAGAATGTGACCCCATATCCTATGATGATACAGCAGTAGACGAGAAAAGGATCCAAGCGATGGATGAAGAAATCCACTCCATTGAAAAGAATGACACATGGGAGCTAACTTCTCTACCACCCGATAAGAAGCCCATTGGTGTCAAGTGGGTATATAAGACAAAGTACAAGCCAAACCGTCAGGTGGACCGATATAAAGTTAGGCTGGTTTTAAAAGGCTACAAGCAAAAGCCAAGTATTGATTATTTTTAAGTATTTGCACCACGGCTCGAATGGATATCGTTTGGATGATTTTAGCACTTGCAGCTTAGAATCGTTGGAAGATCCACCAAATGGATGTGAAATCAGTGTTTCTTAATGGTGTTCTTGAAGAGGAAGTCTACGTGGAGCAACGGCAAGGTTATGAGAAGAAAGGGCATGAAAATCAAGTTTATGAATTAAAGAAAGTATCATATGGGCTAAAACATGCACCTTGAGCATGGTACACAAGGATTGACATGTATTTGTTAAAGCATGGCTTTCAAAAATGTCCATATGAGAATATACTATAATCAAGTCAAACACTAACAGTGACATAATAATTGTGTGCCTTTATGTTGATGATTTGATATATACGAGTTGTGAAAAGATGTTTGTTGAATTCAGAAAGGCTAAGATTGGTCATTTCAAATGATGGATTTAGCATTAATGCCCTATTTTTTAGGCCTTAAAGTGAAGCAAACAAATGATGGCATATTTATTTCATAGTAAAAATACGCTAATGATATTCTAAAGCGATTCAAATCGCTCAAACCAATACAGACTCTTGTAGCAGAACAATTGGAGTTGAAGAAGGAAGAAGGAACCAGTGAACTAGTGAATCCCACTTATTTCAAAAGCATTGTTGGCAATTTAAGATATTTGGTTTCTACAATGCCAGATATTACTTTAAAATCATTAAGCATAATAATATATGACTCACATGGATAAAATCACTTGCACAAATAAAAATCATGAAATTCATATAATCATTGTTGACACCTAAATTTTGGCGATCCGATTATTTATTTATTGCATAAAAAATTAGGGGTTAATTTTATCCCTGAAAAAAATATTAATTGCATAGCATATAGATTTAGGTGCATTTATTTTAATTTACATTTTTTTGGAACGGTGGTGGATGGGTTCAAATTTATGTTTTCGAGCTCTAGTTCGGCAGGCCGGGCTAGGCCCATGAAAGGAGCAAATTAGCTCAATCCCGTTGCTTTTTAATTAATTAATTATCTTATGAGAAATTGAGATTTAATGCGATATTACGGTGGTTTTTCGGCATTTAAAAAAATCATATTGCAATCTCATCTTTAGTATTTTGGTGATAAAATCATTGGGAATATTAAGGAGGATGATGAATAATCTAAAATATTTTGTTGTAGATGGAAATTTCGAAAGATTTTAGAGTTGGATGATAGACCTTTATCTTTAATGGTTGAGTCAATTATCTGGAAAATCTTCACAAAAATTTTAGATTATCTTCAATCGCTGAGTCAATATATGAAATATTCGTGGCTGAACAGATTGATTTGTTTTGTTTTGCCTATAAAATGGGGGCTTCTCTTCGTGTAAAAGGGGGGTCTTCGAAAGAGAGAAAATTGAAGAAATTTCTCCTCCGGTTGAAGCAAAGTGAAAAAGTCTTCTCCAGAAAGTACAGGGTGGGCAGAGGGAGAGTGACGTGAGAAAGAGAGAGAGAGAGAGAAAAAAAAGAAATCAAAAATTGTTCATCTTCTTCACCATTCCTCGCTGCTCGACCCACCGCGCCTCCACGGTCACCGATTTTGCGCTGGCCACCGCACCGCCGTCTCCTCCGCCAGCCTGTCATCGTTCGTCCGCGAAGCCCCCACGCCGGAGACCACCGCGCCTCTGCAACCGTCACCGCCTCGCTCGCCGGTCCGCAATCCTGAGTCGATCCCGACGCCCCCGCCTCTGCACCAGCGCCGTGAAGACGCCACTCCGACCACACCTCAGCCCTCGCCAACCGAAATCCACCCGCGACCAGTGCTCATCGTCCCCTGCTCCAGCCGCAACGACGCTAGCAAATCATCCCCTGCAGCAGCCCCCATGCAGCAGATTGCGAAGCTTGCTGCGACGATCTCGCTCGACGACCGCTGATCTCCGCCCTTGCTGCCGACGCCACCGCTCCGCCCGTGAAGCCGCTGCTACTACCGAGCCACTCCGCCAGCCACCGTCACGCTCACTGTGCTCGACTCCAGACGCCGCTCTTGCCGCAACCCGACGCCGGAGCAGCACCAACCTGCATCTGCTTCGCTTTGCTTGCGACCCGTGACCCACAGAAGCCCGTGCCGCGACCTGATTCCCCTACTTGCCAGACACTGCATTGCCGATCCGCCTCTGCAGCGCCTCCACAAGCGACCACCAGAGTCCTCTGCCCGCGACACCCTTTGCCGGAGTCCGAGCGCCGGCAGCTCCGACCACAACGCCCCTGTTCCGATCGGCTGTCCTTGCTGCCCGGGTGCTGCTCCTTTTGCTGCCGGAGTCCCCGCGCTGGAGACCCATCACCTCCTGTGACCGACGGCGACCAAGCCATCACACGAGCAAGCCCTATTTGGAAAAAAAAAAAAAAGAAGGAAAAAAAAAAAAAAAAACAAATTAGGTAGTTTTTTCTATTCATTTTATTTATATTTTTAAGTTTTGTTACTATTATACCAATTGGAATATTGGGAATTTTTTCGTTTTATTGTAGGCATTATCCACAGGAGTTATCCCTAAAATTATTGTAATTATTAATTTGACCCATAAGATGTCGGGTCATTTTTTTAATTATATTAATTATTGGGGTTTGTTGATAGTATTTTATTTGATGAATCAATGTGATTATTAATTTAATCTGTAAGATTTTGGATTAGATTTTTAATTATGTTGAACATTTCGTTGTGATCTTTAGGGTTAAAATAATCGTTAATTTAATCCGTGAGACCACAGATTATTTTTTCGGTTATTTTAATCCTTTATTTGTTGAATTGTCCTGATTAGTTTAAATACAATGTTTATTTGATAATTACTTGTTTTGGAAAACCACTAAAAAATCCAAAAAATATTTGAATTAGGATTCAGTTTGTTTTGGAATATTTCTTGTTATCTTGCATATCTAGAATAGGGATTTTATTTCGAATTTAAAAAAAATATAAACACAAAAAAAAAATCATTGTGCATATTAGGTTAGAATTGCATGTTTCATTTAGATCATCTTTTTAGATAAATTGCACTTTAGATTAAGATAATGTCTTACTTTAAGTTAGGATTTAATATGACTTAATCCTTAGTTTAAATTAGATAGAATCTTAATCTAGCTAGATCATTTTTTTTTAATTTCGAATTTCATAAAAAATGAAAAAAAAAATTCGTCTCTGGATAAGTTATTCTCAATTTTTTAGGATAGATTGCATTTTTTAAAATAGAAATATCAAATGCACGTCATTTAGTTTTTATTAGGTTCATTTAATTAGAACTTCCTCGTCGTTAGACTAGGTCATTTAATAAATGTCACGTGACATATAGCTCGCATATGAAATTGCATGATGCATGTCATTTTAGTTGAAATAATTTTGTATGTTATTGCATCGCATTGCACGTCATTAGAATTAGGTCATTTAGATTGCATTTAATTATTGCATTTCTTCATGTCATATAGTTTAGGTCGTGTTGCCATGTCATATCAAATTATTAGCATGCATCGCATGATTCTCATTAAGTAAAGTGAAAGCAAAAATTGAAGTGATTGCGTATTAATTAGAAATCATATCTAGGGTTGTTGATGTGGATTCTAATTTAGCATTGCATATACTTTCGCTGCTTTGAGGTAAGTCCTGCATTATTTTATTCGCTTTCTTGATTGTTAAATTGATGGTTTGTGCACTCGCATGATCACCTCACACGTTAGGAAAATGAATTAAAATAAATCCAAGCTGCCTGCAAAAACATTTTTTTGAAAATTAAAAAAGAAATGGTACCGAAAGGGCACTAGGATAGTCTAGTATAACCAAGTCCCCGTACCCTTAGTCTCTGGTTCGTAGGAGTAAAATAATTCTCCCATTATTTTACTTAGGTGTCTAATCTACTTACCATAAACTGATTAGTGGTGACTCCTAGATAGAATCTATTTGCATGTTAAAACTTTAAGTCACGATTTGATATGGGCTTGGAAGAGCCCGAGCTAAACTTAAAGACTTAGTAGTCCATTAACCTAGTTTTAGGTGGTGCACCCAAAAATTAGGTCGCAACAATCATGATCAAGCTACATCGTAGCCCTAATAAAAGAAAATTAGATTATAGTACAAGAAGAAATGAAAATATACAAGAATTTTATCACCACTTTGTCTTCTCTTCAAAAATATTTGAAAAACTCCTAGAATAATGAAAAACGGTCAGCAAATGAAAACCTCGTTGTCCCCCAAGCTCTATTCTACTATATATAGGACACATCCAAGACCCTTATCCTCAAGCAATTGCCTATTTTCGCATAAAACTAAGGAACAAATCAGAGAATCTTTGATTTGATCTATCTTCCAATACTTGCAAATAAAATTAGGGAACAAAATCCAGGAATCCAAGATTTGTTTGGGCTAATAATACAACCTAAAGGAGGGTGAATAGATTGTTTTCAAATTTTGATAATCTTTTGCGGAAATTAGCTAATAGCTAAATAAAGATTACCAAGACCTGCTATTTAACCGAACTCACACTAATTGTATGCCAATATGAGTGAAGAGGTGAAAAATAGTGAGACACAAAAAGTTATAGTGGTTCGGCTTTATTCTCAAGCCTACGTTCACTCTTCAAACTAACAGCCTCAAAATGGACTAGATTCCACTAACAATTTGCTTGATAAATTACAACCGGCTAGTGCTAATTCTTTATGTGATAGATCACATTATCTAAACTTAGCTGCTGCTCTTACACTTATATACTTAATCCATAACACAATTGTTAAATAGCAGGACAAGCAAAACAATAAAATAGAGAGCTTTAAAATGAGAACAATAGTATGAAAGTTGCTTGATCTTTTTATGTACCACACTCTCTTGGTTCCTCAATGCCTTCTCTTTTATACTCTTCCTCAAAATATCCGTTGAGGTTGATTTTGAGATGTATGTAACCGTTGGAGAGTTTCCGTTGAGCTGTTATCCAAGAAGATACTTCCCATACAATTTTTTTCTGGGACTTTTGCAAACTAACCAAAAATAACAACTACTATTGTCTCTTTACTATAGTTTCTCACTGACCTGTCCAACAACCTAGCTACTCTGCTACATGCTTTATTCTGATTCTGCTACTGTACGAAACACGATCTTTCAACGGCTCTTTAGCTAACCCAACGAACATCAACTGATGTACTTAGTTATTACATCACCATCAATTTAATCTTCACCATTTCGATATAAACATCATCAATACCTAATTTTTTGGTTGATTGGTGCTATTTTTAATAACTAGACAATTTGTAAACTTTTTTTCCAATTAGTCACACCATGGATATTGCATAGTCCTTTGGTCCAAACATGTGCAAACGGCATAGTAAGCAATATACTAAGGATAGTTTGGGCATCATTAAAATTTCTTGAAAATGTTTTCTCCAACAATATTCAACTTCTAACACTTCCTGATTTGAATTATTGATTTTTGCCAATTTTTTCATTGTCTTCTCTATATCTCATTATGTTGCATAAATATGGAAAATTCCAATAATTAGAAGGAAATCTAGATATTTTCTCATAGGTATTGCATTATTTATTGTCTAAAATAAGTAAAATAACTCTATTTTTATAGAGTTATCAAACCCCCAAACTTAACATTTTGCTAGTCGTTGAGCAAAAGCTAGATAATATATACTCAAGCCAAAAACCTCCTCCTTGACATATTTCCATACTTGCTCAATTTCACAATTCAAAGAAAAACACAAATTTCATCCAAATATTGAAATTGATTCATAATTTAAGACTAATTCTGACTATGTGATCCACGTGTCTGCATGTGTGTGCAAGTCCTCATCTCTTTGAATTATATGCAATACAGATAAATTTACATTGGTATGCAACCTCTCAAAACTTTTCTATAATTATTGTCACGCCCTGATTCTCGAGCGTGTGTCCATCCCTCGGTGATCAATTAAATTTCCAGAACGCATAGCCGACCCATTCATTTTAATACGCATGCGGAAGCGAATAATTAAATCCCCAAACAACACAAAGATGGGATAGAAAAGTAGGGCTGAACTTTTGAAAACCACAACACACATTTATACACAGCAGACTAGGTCATTTACAATACTAGTCTATATTCACAAAACCTATAAAAGGTCGATCTTCAAAATAAAGCTGTCCTATGGCCAGCTAGTCGGACTCATTCGCCAATTCTTCAGTCTTCGCAGGGTCCGGACGAGACGTTGGGTCCTCCACCACACCATATGGAGGGTCAATTACACTCTCCCCTAGAGTGGCATCGATTATCCCAGCGGGGATTTCAAAACACCTGAGGGAACTCACCCTAAAACCATTGGGTCCGTAATGGAACCACGCTCTGAATCAATGAGGTATCATATGACATGGAATCTCTTTGACCCAGATAGTGGTCACTACAAGTTCATAGACCCAAAAACTTCCGAGGTCGGGGTAACTAGAAACCCGCTCAGTAACCCTCATGAGACGGACAAAACATCAAGGAGGATTCACCATATAAGAACCTGAAAATATTGAGCCAACGATGGGGTGAAACAACGTCTCAGCAAGTCTATCCCCTAAACTCTGACTAAGAAGGAAATATGCCTAAAGGCTATCTATGTACACACAAGACAGGGGACTTATCTTTGCCTCAGTCCCTCCCGCAAGTCAGTACAGTTCATGATCTCATCCAATCCACTCAATTCAACTCAGTCAATCAATCAATGATCCAATCAGCTCAATTCCATACCAACAGTACTATCTATCAATTCAATATGACCACTGCTCACACAAGTTGAAATAATCGGTCAATGCTCTCACAAGCTGCAATATATGGTCATAGCTCTCGCAAGCTGATATAGATAGATGGTTACTCACATAAGCTGATAATATAGATCGTGTTCTCACAAGCTAATATAACGATTTTAGCTCACACAAGCTGATAAGGCATACTGGTCTCACAAGTTGACGTATCAAAACCCATAGGTTGATACAATATACTGCTCTCACAAGCTGACATGCAAAAGGGCCCAAAAGTTGATAAAATGTATACTACTCTCACAAGTTGACGTATCAACGCACATAGGCCGATACAGTATATTGCTCTCACAAACTGATGTGCAAAGGGTCCCAAAAACTGATAATAATTATGCTCACACAAGCTGACATGCATATATGCTCTCACAAGCTAATATATCACCAAGTTAAAAGTATCCGATAAAAATAATCGTGTGTGGGTACACGGTTGGCCTGAGCCAAAAATGCAATATCTTTCTTTTAGAAAATTCCACTAATTATAATAGTCCATAAATACATTTTTGGCGCTGTAAACCGACGCCTGGTATTTTCTAATTAAATACCAAAATTACTCAATTTTGGAATAAATACCCAAAATTATAATTCTCACTCAATTTGCACAAATCAACACTTAATTAAATAAACCAATCATATCATTGCAATTAGCACGAAATTCCAGTCATCGACTATCTCGGTATAAATTTCGAAAAATAATAAATAATTAAATAAATACCAAAAATAATTAAATAAATACATTTAAATGCCATAAATGCAAACTTAGGTCGGAAAAGCCTAATTAAATACCAAAACAGGCCCAGAAAAATTTTGAACCTAACTATATAAATAATACAACCTATCTAGTTGTTAATTAAGCTGCTCTAACTACCTAACATGCAATAACGAGTAACCACCTAAACCATACTTAGCCTAAATTAATCAACCCTTAAGCATAATTAACTCCCTAAGCATAGTTTAGTGAGTAAACTCACTAGTTTTGAAATCTGATGAGTTCATGGTGACGACAACGCGGAGACGAGCGACAAACTCCGAAGCGGCAGCACTCTATGAGGCCCGAAGCGGTCCGAAATGGGTCTCAAAGCCGACGATGGCTTGCTAGCTTCGGCTTCTAGTGGGTGGACCAAGAGGCTGGAACGAAGGCCGGCTTGGGATGGGAACGACGAGGATGGCTGGCAGACGGCTGCAACGGTGCACGGCGGAGGCGGACGGTGACGGAACGGCGATGACAGGGCTCTGGCTAAGCTCAACGGGCTCAAGGAACGAGCTGGAGTCGCGACTAGAGTGGAATGGACGGCGGACTGGCGCGGAATAGGCGCAGCACGCTTGAGGCTCGCGGGTTGCGCGATGGCGAGTGGTGGCGATCCGAGCGACTTGGCGACGGCATGGGGGCTTGGTCGGCTTTCTCTGGAATTTCTAGAGCTCTCTAAGGCCAACGATGGAGAAAGCGGTCTCTACTGAAGGAGAAGAAGCCAGCTGCCTTGTAAAGGGTCCCTCCAAGCCCAAATATCCTCCAATTGATCATTGCAAGGCCCCCACTTTGTTTCAGCTCTATCCTCAGCCAAAATTGCAGCCCACAAGCTTCCTTTAGAAGCTTCATTGATGTCCCAAATGTTGCACACCATGGGGCTACGAATTTTGAAGCATTTTCCCCAAATCCACCCCAAATTCCTCTTGAATTGATTCAATTCGGCCCCCATAAATCCAACTAAGATGCCCTCGATCAAATTGACATTTTTCCTCGTCAATAGAACCAACTTGCATCCAAAAAATGCTATAAAAAATGGTCCCCTAAATTTTCCGAATAAAAACGGCCCTATTTTGAATTTCCGCCAAAAATCTCAATTTGCAGAAAAATCTTTAAAGGGCGAGTTGACGTTCCTAAAATGACTCGTGACCTGACAAAACTTTCAATTTCTAAAATTGGATTCAAATTTGCTGTTAATTTTAATATGATGCGATTTTAGTGTGACGTAGCTTACCATGTAGCTTTTACGAATTTTTGGTGCAATTGACCCGTGATCGATTATTTTCGAGCCACATTGTACATCTTCGACACATTGGTGATTCTCGATTGTCGTGAAAATCTCAAGATTTCAAATACGGGCACAAGGTACCCAAAACAACAAAAAAATCGGTCTGGTGCCAATCGACGAGAATTTTGCAACCAGGTGGAATCACCCACACTTTGATCACATATCTCAATCGAATCAACCTATCTCTAATCTCTGATCGATTTTGATAATACCGTAATGACCCTTGTAGACTAGCACGGTCGAGTAGTCGATTCCTAGTCGAATTCTCAAGTCGATTGCGTTAAAATCCCTTAACGGCTTCGCCTGATGGGCTAGTTATCTCGTGAGTGGCTAACTTAGAGAAAAAAACTATAGACGCGTCAATGAAAAGCCCAACTTATTCAATCGAAAACAGAACCTAAAAATCAGGATGTCATAATTATGACCAAATTTCATAAGTTTACTTTCCATTCCTCTCGCCACTAATATAAGCTAATCATCCAATCAAAAATCAATAGGACTTTTCCCGGTTTGTAATGTAAGGCTGGGCTAACGATAAAATAAAGGTAATTTTGATCCCAAATCATTCATCAACACGTTGATTTCTGAAATCTAATTAGAGTCCATGCCACTGTCTCCAATTTCACTCCTTTAAGATAATCTTTCTATCATCATATATCATCATTTCTTTTTATTTCTTCTTTTTTTCATCCCTCTTTTTTTTTTTAATTGCTTTATGGTGGAGTTCCTCCCAAAGTCCATCCTGATATAATATGAAAATTTCCAACCCATTGAGTATTCAAAAAACTAACTCAATTGAAAGTTAGACAGGGAACCATAAAAGAAAACAATTTTTTTGATACACCCAAAATAATCATAGCAATCAACTTTTTTTTTGTGCTCCACCCTTCCTCCAAAATTGCTATTAAGCTCAAATAAAATTTTATCCAAAAAAATATTAACATGTTCATGGGGCATGGGATAATTATATAATTTGAAAAAAGTTAGGCTAATCATATATAGGCATCAATGAAAAATTAAATAATAATTAAGGCTCAACAGGGTGACTATTGATAAATAAACAGATTTGGCTTGAAAGGCTCAATCGATTCCAAAATTGCTTAAATTATTTTCTCAATTAAATGTAACATAGGATTTTGCCTCAAGAAAAAATCAAACATTTTCTAAGATTTGGGTGAGATCTTAGAAAATCACATACTTCACATAAATGTTCTCTAGATTTACACAAAATTAAAAAAAAAAAAATTAAGGACTTTTGGTGCTCGGTGAGTTGATCGACACAATCAAAATCAAAATTAATTCACACATCAATTGCAAATTTGAACAAAATTTAAATTTTTTTGCAAAATTCACAACAAATAATGCAATCATGACAAAAAAAAAAATCAGATTTAGCAAAAATTTTGTCTCTCCCCAAGCTTGAATGAACCATTGCCCTTAATGTGAAAATATAAAAATAAATAAAGAACGAGAAAACTCCCCTTGTTTTAGGATGTGTCCATAGATGGCTTTAATGACTAAACTCCTGAAATGTGGTCCCTCAAGAAAGAAAATTAACTTGGATAAAAGAGAGAAAATTTAATATTTTTTTTCTTTTTTTTGGAAAAAATTAAACTTAAAAATAAATGAAGAAATATAATGAAAATCCTTGGGTTGCCTCCAAAGAAGCGCTTGTTTTTATAGTTTTTCAGCCAAATTATCTTAGATGTCACTATTCTAGAGGAAGTTCAATGGTGGTCTTCTGCTTGTTATAATTACCTTCAAATTAAGGCTTTTAACGTTAATCTTTCACCTTAGATGTGCCATTGATGTCATGTGCAACTTCAATTATTCCGTATAGGAATACCTATGTGATTGTGAAAAGACCAAAAATGTGCTTGTCATGCCATCTTTTTGTATGCTTTTCGTACAACTTAGAATTTTCATGGGCTTCATTGTGAAATTTCTCCAATTCATGCGTGGCCAAGCCCTTTGTTCGACTTGGCACGGCTCATACCAATTGTTGGGAAAATACTACATACAACTTGGAAGCCACTTGATTTATAACAAGCCACTCAAAGATTGATACTTCTCACTCTCAGGCTTACCTCTCAAGGACATTTTCCCCCATTGAATACTCTTGCAATCTCTCCCTTCCTTCTCTCTTCACTGCTACACATAATTTCTTTCTTTCTTTTTTCTCATGCCATTATGGCCACGGAGCTTGACCGCAAGTAAATGTGGTCGACCATGGCTCCTTCGACCTCAAGCTCTAGGCTCCAACCTAAGCTCCACAACCATAGCAATTGTGAGACTGCAAATTAATCGTCCATGAGCTCTTTGGATGAGGCGATCTAGCATAGTAGTTGTTGACATCTAAATTTTAGCAACCTATTTAGTCATTTATCGCATTAAAAAAATTAGGGATTAATTTTACCCCTAAAAAAAATATTAGAATTAAATTGCGTAGCATATAGTTTTAGGAGCATTTTTTTTATTAGAGCATTTGCATCAGACTAGTGACAGATGGGTTTGGATTAATAGTTCTGAGCTTTAATTTGATGAGTTAGACTAAACCCACAAAGAGAGCAAATTAGCCCGAGCCCATTATTTTTTTTTATGACCGAAAATTATCTTGTGAGAAATAGAGATTTGATATTTTCGGTAATATGACAGTGGATTTTTCAATATCCTCGGATAGGGCAAGTGTGACAAAGAGATTTTGCGAGCTCATCTTTGCAAGATTTGGAATTTGAGAAAAATCCCATTGCAATCTTGAATCTTTAGCAATATGTGATAAAATCGATGGAGGATATTGCATTCGGGAGGTGATCTTCGTGGATGTTGATTTGAAGAAGGAAATAAAGCCCTAGTCCACTCACCTATAAAAAGGTTGCTACGCTACAGAAAGCGGGGGGTTTTTTCCTTCATTTTTTTTTTAGGTCATAATTGAAAAGAAAACATTTTTTTTCATTTTTGGGAGAGGTCAAGGTCAACTAGCTGGTGTCCCTTCTGCTGAAAAAGTACAGCAGAGACAGGGGGAGGGGACATGAGGCAGAGAGCTAAGAGAAAAAAAAAAAAGAACAACTATTCATCTTCTTCGTGAAGTCCTCGCCAACCACCGCCACCCATCCACTTTGCTTGCGGCTCCACCAGCCACCGCCGCCCCTCGCCTTGCCTGCAGCCCGCACCGACCCGCGACCCCGTCCGTCAACACCCGCCACCACTGCCTTTGTTCCGCCTATGACCTGCAACAGCCGAGCCCCCACTCACCGTCTCCAAGCACCATCGCCGCTACAACCCGACGCCAGAAGCCATTGCCCCTGCCGCAACTCCACCCTCAGCCTGTCCGCGACCCCCGGCGCCTATCCCCTACAGCTCTAAACCACGGTTCTCAGATTAGTCTATTACCTAACTTAAAGTAGATTTTTATTATTAGTTAGATTTTTATTATTAGTAATTTTTAATTACAAATTTTATAAAAAAAAATACAAAAATATCATGCGCATGTCATATAGAATTAGGTTCATGAAATGCATGTCATTTAGTGATTATTGCTAGGTCCATCTAATTAGAAACTACCCGTCATTAGAATTAGGTCATTTGGTTAAATTGCATTACACATAGATTAGATTTCATTAAACAAGAGAAAATCCTGAAAAAAAGATTGAGTGATTGCGTGTTAATTAGAAATCATATCTAGAATTGTTGATGTGAATTATGATCTAACATCGCAGATGATTTCATTGCTATGAGGTACGTCCCATAATTTATTTATTGCATTATTTGGGTATTAAATTGATGGTTTGCGCACCCGCATGATCACCTCACATGTTAGGGAAATAGATTTAAAATTAATTCAAGCCGTCTGCAAAATATTTTTGAAAATAAAAAAAAAATGGTATCAAAAGGGCATTAGAGAAGTCTAGTATAACCAAGTCTCCGTACCCAAAATCTCTGGTTCGTAGGAGTAAAATAATTCTCCCATTATTTTACTTAGGTGTCTAATCGACCTACTATAAACTGATTAGTAACGACTCCTAGATAAAATTCATTTATTTACTAAAAACTTGAACCTAAGTCGCGAATTGATATGGGCTTGGGAGAGCTCAAGCTAAGTCTAGACTTAGCAGTCCATTAGCCAAACCTTAGGTGGTGCACCCGAAATTTAGGTTGCGACAGCTTGGCGACTCCATTGGGGACTTGAATTAAAGCTCTTAGTGGACTTAGGCCAATTTTCTCTTCTATTTGAAAAATATATATATATTTTTGTTTGGCAGTGAGGATCTCAGTACGTCCCTAACATTTAAGGTGTTAAATGTTCTTGCGAAATGGGAGGTATAAGGGAAAGTGTTTGCTAACCTTTGTATGGCATGGAGGTTTAAGAATGTATGATTTACTTTCATATATGAAGTGTTACTTGATATAAACTGTTGTGCATGCCTTACATTTAGCACTACACTATTGCACATACAACTTGCCGCCGAACCTGGGCCGCACTAGGATACTTAGGATCGTATTGAGTTGGATATGACTTCGATTGCGAGGCAGCGTAATAGAGGTTGCCCAACTCAATCCCGAAAGCTTCTTTCTTAGTGTCAAGAATGTTTACATTTGTCCGCGAGGCTGCGCCGCATTGGGGTATCATTCTTAACTGAGCTAGAGTTAAGATGACTTGACTTAGTACGCGAGGCTATGACTACTCATCCCACCCTTTAACTCCACTTTGCTTAGCCTTCTTAGATAGAAATCGAACCCTACATTTCATGTGCTTGTCTATGTGGTTGCCATCGATTTTCCTTGGTGAAGTAAGTCCTTTATCCCTATACTATGCAATTTACTTACTTTATCATACTTTTGGTCTGTCCATGACAAACTAGGTCAGTCATTGATCTAACTTATTTGTCAATCAGAAATGAAATGAGGAAATTGCCATGGAATGAGTCATTTGAAAAACAACACAAAAAAAACTTTGGAGAATTTATTTTCAATTCATGTCTTTATTTGGCTTTTCCTAGTTCATGTTTAGGAAATTTGGTTCTTGCTAGGGTGTCCTATTTTTATTTTTCTAGTTATTTTTAGGAAATTCCCTTCTTGCACAAACTTTTCAATTAATAAATGAAAAAAAAAAAAGATTAGATCGCTGTCATGGACTGGCTCTCTATTTACGTCTTATGTTTACATGTTCCCGTTCATTTGAATTTAGGTGATTATGGGGCGACCCCGTTCACCCATCCATACACGATCAAGAGCTAAAATGACGGATCAAAACAAGGTGCTGAACCATATCGTTGATATTGACAATGACATTAATAAGCGAATTGCACACCTCCAAAGTCAAGTCAATGAATTGTTTGCTACTGTAGCTTATCTCGTCAAGCAAAAGTGCTGTGATGACATAGATACTCTATCCTCAGTGAAAAATTGCGACTCGAAGAAGAGAGCCAAAAGGACTCTTGAACCATCTCATTTTCCTAAGGTAGCCGAATTTGATGCCACCATAAAGAGACCGGCGACATATCTGGAAGGAAGAATATCTGACCTGGAGGATTCGCATCACAAGACCAATGAGGGTGGAGAACTTAAGCACACATGATTCATGGTCTTAAGTAGTTCGATTTTCTTATTTAATTAGGGGCATGTTCAGTTGCACATTTCCCTGCATGGGAATTTTTATTGCTTTTTAGGGATTAGTTTCAATTTCTTCTGTTTCGCTTTCTTTTAGTGCTTGAATATCACATTTTTCATTCCAATAAATGAAATCCAATTTATGAATATCGATAAAATTACAAGTTTTGTTTTAAGGACATGATGGGGTACACCAAATCAACCTAGTGACAATATCCAACAATGAAAAGAAAATATCATGCATGGAGAAATTCTGAGGACTGGGCTCCTTCATACTCCCTCATCCAAAATTCCCTCCCAAAAAAAAAAACAAAAAATCATTTTTGAAGCCATTTCCAAAAGCATGCGTTAGGTTAGCTCTATTTAATTTTCTGAAGGACGAAGAATCAATTGCTGGGCCTTACGTAAGCAGTAAAACCATTGGAGATGTTATTGAGCAACTGCTGCTTTGCCATCTTTCTTCATCAGGGAGTTGTCAATTTTATTCTACTTTACACATTTTTTCAAAATTTTTATTGCAACGAAGTTTGTTGATATATTGACATTCTGTTGTTCCGGTTACATAGGCACATCTCAGAACTGGCCTCGGACATTGAATTGATCAATGAAAGTTCCGTATAAGCATGAATGAGTCTTATAAGCCGTGCAAAAATCCGTAGAAGCCCTGAGTCGAGGAATAGGATCATTGCAAATAGAGACCGTGACCGTGGCTGCTTATGACAGCTTGATTACTTCAGCTTTTATCAATCATGACCCTCTTCTCTGTATCTCCAAGCGAAGTACTTTACTGAAACCATTCATCATAATCCAATGAGTAATGCAAACGAATAAATCCACAATTTTGGTAACATGAGAGGAAAACGAAGTACATCAAGCATCTACATTTCCTGTAATCAGACTCCATTAGCTTAAAACTTTTCTAATGAATTCACATTATTTCGTCGGACATCCATCCACAGATATCCCTTTGGCGGTCGGACAACTCGCCAAGTCACAATGCTCGCCACCCGTTCCCCACCAATTCAGTCCTTTGTTCTCCATTCCTAGACAAAAGTACAAAAGCACCCCCATGAATGCCACTCCCGCGTCCATTGCTGCAGAGAGCACGTAGTTGTACCTCTGCCACCACTTCTTCCGGTAACGGAAGACAAAGAAATTGAATATTGTCCCCACAAGTACCCACGCATTGTAGTTCAATGGTGTGGCGGGTGGCATGTTACCCGTCGCCCCAAGGAGCACCGGGAGGTTGATCAGCGGGATCCAGGATTTGTCCGGGAATGCCTTGTGCAGCAACCAGACTAGGAATGGGCCCACTGCACCGCCGAGGAAGAACCAGTTCATGGCCTGGTAGTTCCCTTGGACTCCGAAGATGCGCTTAGGCCCCACCAAGCCCCATATCACAGAGGCGTCGAAGAATACCCTGTCACCCGGGCACGTCCAGGGGCTGTCCGGCGGCAGGAGCTGATCCTGGCATATGTTGGTGATGGAGTTGAGCAGCCACCATGCCACAGCCATGTTGATGGTCCCGGCAATGATTGTGCCGATGAACTGCATCAACCATGGCGGGTTTTGCATTTCAACAACCAGCCAAAATACTTCCAGCATCTAAGATTTTTAGTCAAAAGGAAGCAACAGAATGTACCTGAACTAAGAACATGGATCTTGGAGGGATCTTCATGTAATGTCCAAGCTTGAAGTCATTGAGGAAGGACACAGCCTGGGCCATGCTCATGTAGCCATAGGTCTTGAAGCACACATTTGCTATCGGATGACCCGGATATATCACCCCCATGATATATTCTGTAATAATGTTCAATCCTGGCGTCTGTAAACCGAGGTCATGTCAAGAATCGGTGTCAACACTACAAGGTACTAATGATGCAAAACATAAGACGAGTTCGTTTTTTGTTAGCACATATGACCTGATTCGTCGTGGCAGTGATTATACTGATTGGAAGAGTGAAGATAAACGCGAGGACGCTGGCAAACAGAAGTCCCCACCAAGGCATTTGGACCTGTTTGTTCAAGAATATGCAGAGCGCCAGAGACACCGCGACAGTTAGAACGAGTAACAAATAAAACCACCACGAAGGTATGTCCTCGTATCTTCTCATCAATCTCGTGTGGACGTCTTCCTTCCCCTTGTATGAGGCACGATATCGCTTGTATATTTCTCTGTCCCCATTGTCCGAGAAAGCAACATTTCAGAATCTATTTCATCCATATCAGAGGACAAAAGCCAAGATCCAGGGATTTAATTAGATCAAGTTGTAGTAGTACCTTCCATAGAAGAAGCCGACATGGGACAGTGTGGAAGCAATCGTGGCAAAACCAAACCCGTATGTGAGAGCGAAGAACATGCTCAGATTAATCCGTCCTTGCTCCTCGTACTTCGCCACATCCAGCTCGAAGTTGCTGTTCACGATGGCCGTGATGTTGTACGTCTGGCCTTGTTTCGTGAATAAGTGTGATGAGAAGATGGGAAATCTATCTGCGCCATACAAATTGAATCCCCAATACGCTAACGGGATGGCAACATATACCACCAATGCATATCCCACGAAGATGTTCATTATGGCAAAGAACGGGCATATGAGAGGGCTGAATAAGAAGGACGCGACCACGGTCCAATCGAGGGTCGTTGCTCCGAGCCCGAGCCCTTTCATCCCGGACCCGATCTGCTGAGCTGTGACTGACTTGGAGAAGATCCAGCAAACCCAGGATATGCTTGTGAGCGTCGGGAAGAGGTAGCCCGGGACAACGTACCATGAGAAGCTACATGTCAAGGCTATTACGAAGAATCTTGCCCGCGACATGCGTTGATCATCTTTCTCATGCAAGGCCCTGCAAAATTCATATTGCATACGGATTTCAGATGACAGACAATCAGATGAACATGATTATTATTGCTGATTGAACTTATTGGCAGCAAATGCATCCTCCAAAAGTGTCGATTATCATAATGACAACACATTTCATTACGGTATGCCATCAAACACTTGACAGTTAATGAATTTTCATCATATTAGATACTCAAGAAACTTCAGAATCGAATTATAACTTCATAAGCCCATTATGTCCCAACGTCTCTTGGAATGTAGTCATTTTTTTCCTTGCAGAACCGAAAGCTTCGACAATGGACATTGTTATTTGTACTTATGAACAGTGTTTTGACTCTCTCGCTCCATCTTGTTGTTCCCAATTGCCGCCAATCAGCTTAAGCTTACTCATCGGATCTACATTGTACTTGTCTAAATCTTGTCTACCACTTTCGTTATGGGACAGTTCGTGTTGCTGACATTGATCAGGGGTTAGATACCCTCTAGGCCTAACATTTTCTAAGGTAGCCCGATAAAGTTTTGGCGACAAGGTTCCTGCATCAAAGTCCCGGTTAAGTCGCGTTTTGAAAGCGAAACGCTCCTTAATTTCCTCGCTAAAGTAAAGAATTGCTGCTGGTATGATAGAAACTTCAGCGGAGCAAAACGCATTAGTCAATGCATGCGACCATGTTCACATAAGAAAAAAGTCAGAAAGACACGCTGCAAAATTTCCAATACTGAGACGTCGATGCGTCGTTTCCTGTCTGGTGATTTACATGACAGGGTTATCTAGAAATCTTTAACTTGTTTATGGCTCCAGATGGAACTAATTCAAAAGAGAATTATCAATTAGTAAAGGAATAATTAATTGGTATCAGAATGAAGAAAAGTGAAGAAGCTACAAAATTCAGGAATGAAGTCAAATCATAAATAAAGCTAGCTAAGGATATAAACCTTCTTTGTATATGTTCATGTATTATAAGAGGATGCCAATTCAGAAAGAAGTCTTCAAGGGAAAATCATTAGTTCAGTCTTAAATTTATTGTATGGATATTAATTTAATAATAAATTTTTTAATTTTCTCAATGTGGTTCCGAATTTCTACGCAAAACTCCAACATAGTCCTCCCACCGATTGCCGTCAGAAATTTGGTGATTGGACATCGTCTCAAGTGAAGATGTCCACGTCAACATGTCATGTAGAATGATCTATGACGACAACACTACATTGGTGAGTTCCAACCGTAATTAGTCAAAAGGGCTATGTTGGAGTTCTGCACGAAGATTTTAGGACCGTATTGGCAATATTGGAAAAAGCCTGTAACTAAACTAGCATTCCACATAATAGATTTAGGACAAATTCAGCAATTATCCTGAAGATCTCGAAAGCACCTAAAGGGGCAGTTGGGATGTGAATGCTTTGATGTTGGGAATGAGACCGGAGGGATGAATCTTCGGCGGGATCTACACTCAATTGGGGACCACCCACGTTATTGGGTGTCAGATCGTGGATTGACTTTGAACGCGAATTTGGTCACATCGTTCGCAATCCGCGGATCACGCGAGTCGCCGTAATAGAGCAGCCAAAGGATTTCCCGACACTCACGCGTGGACGACTCTTCTTATTATACTCAATAAACCATCATTAAACATATCATATGTAGAAAAAATTCCAAATAAGACCAAAAATACCTTCATTTTCTCAAATTAAGACCTAAAGTGATTATAATAATTTCAAATAAGAGTATGAAGTGACGATAATAATTTTAAATAGACCTAAAATAGCCGTGGCAGTTTCAAATAAAAACTTGACTCACCGGACAACTAAATATTTTGGCCGATCAAAGGCATTTTTGTCCAATACAAATTTAAATATTTAATATAAATTAATTTTCTTTCCAAAAAAAAAAAGGAAGGAAATCAGACGAGGGCACCATCACTGGGGAATGGCCTACAAAGGGTTGGCCATGGTCATTGGCCCTGCTCGACGATTGCAGGACAGCGATGGTGAGAGCCTAGAAAGCCCTCATCGTTTTCCCTTTCCCTTCCATTTTTTTATTTATTTTTTCATCTAATATAGACAAAGAAAAAAAGAAAAAAAATTAAAGGACAAAAATGCCCTTATCAATCGTGAGTTAGGTCATTATTTGAAACAAGGTTCTCAAATAAGAATGACACTTCAAACTTTATTTGAATTAAAGTCTACTTCAAGCTCTTATGTGAGAAAATAATTGCACTTCAAACCATTGTTTATAATTTTCCATACATACATATATATATATATATATATATATATATATATGTATGTATGTGTGTGTATACACACAACATCGAAGCAAAGAGATCGACAAAGGCCGTTGCCACACGCTCTGTAACCACTTAACTCTTGATGTAAATATTACGAAAAATATATATATCATGATCTAACTAAATTTCATACGAATCCATCATTTTCGGCCTCCCCTTCGAGCTGAGCACTGATAAATTTTTATATCCGACCCTTCCAAGTCACGTTGATGCGGCAAGCCTCCTCGTATGATATGGAAACCAATAGATCCTATGTCATACCGAGTTGTATCTTCTTATCACGGGAGTGGCTTGGATCATGACGCCGGATCAGACCGGAGTGACCCTCTAACCCTACCCATTTCTATTCTACTATGATCGACAAAAGAACACCTGGAGTGTCAAAATTTGGTATGAATGGACACTTAAGTACCAAAAATTAGAAAAAGTGACACTTAAATACTAAAATCGAAGCAAAATAAATTAGTTAAGTGCCAATGGCGAGAAAATTCGGCCAAAATACCGATATAACAATTTTGCGACAAGATAAGTGCAAAACGACATTATTTTACACACTGATGTGACTAGATAAATGCAAAAACGATATCGTTTTGCTAAAATTGCTAGATAATCAATATAAATATTAATTAAATTAAAATTAAAACTAAATTATATATATATATATATATATTTTTAAAAAGATGGACATTGCATGTGGCGGCAATGGGGGAAGGGTCGACTGAGGTCATCGAGCTAGCCTTCTGCCTCCTCCTCCTCCTTTTTTTTTATTTTGTATTTTAAATTTAATTTAAATAGTTTAATTTAGTTAATATTTATATTAAAATTAAAAAAAAAAAAAGACAAAATAAAGTCATTTTGGTTCTTCGTTGCTGACTCAGCTCTATGGCGTGCCATGTAGGCAAATTATAAATTGCCACGTGAGATTCCAGTCACATTTGCCTCAAGTGTCCTATTTTTGAAAAACAAAAAAACAAAAAACAGTGACAATTAAGTCTTACTTTCGTAACTTTTGGCACTAAAATATTGTTTTGTGTTAAGTTTTTGCATTCCATGTGTTCTTTTGTCTATTATGATCTATAGTACCGTTCATTATAGTCCGATGGCTTTTCTTCTTTCTTTCCGCTTTAAGTGGTCTTTAACCATGGTTTTCGTATATATTGGCTGCCAAATAACTTATTATTAAAATAATATCTAAAAGATAATTTTTCTTTTTTTTAAAAAGGCCCAGGGCTGCTCAAGCCGACATGCCGACGGCGTCCGCGTGCCCGTACCTTGTAATTCTATTCAATTCTATCCTTCGTTTTCAGCTCACACATGTGGAAAACAACAAGGGGCAAATGCACGCATAAGATATGTTCAAAGACAATTGGACGGCTAATGCCAAGACAAATGTCCAATTAGTCGCTTATGGATTCCTATGACTTAGCTTTTTTCCTTTTTTTATAATATTTATGAATAGGGCGAAAGAGAAAAAAGAGGTAAATTTATTAAGAAATATTATTACAATTTTATTAAATGACATAATGGAATTATCAAAAGCCTCTACGTAGCTTTCAAAACAAAGATTTGCCCATTCCACATTGTGTTTCTGTCGCAACGCCTCCATACGAAGTAAATTTCATACCACGAAAGAGATTTCTACCCCTGTTCAAATGTGCATATGACGTTTACCATTGTTGTGATAGATCTTCTTACTAGTATTAATTATTAGAATTAATGTTGGTGTGACATGGACCCATTTAGTTTAGAGAAGGAAATTGACCCAATGCATCCTATTCGTCATAATTTAAAGTGGAGAATATGGTTGAGAGAATTTCTTAATTTTGAGAAGCAGACATTATTAATTATCTCTTGGAGAAAGAATGATTTTGTGCAATTTTCTTGAAAATAAAATAAAATAAATGATGAAATACTAACCGGAAGAGGGAGACTTGAACGAGAGTGCTTGGCCACCACATGTGAGCAGGCTCCACCACGTACTTCCTTAGCAGCCCCGCCCATCCGTATCCCAGCACCTGCACCCCTCTTTTCCTCACATCATCAGTATTTTTCTTTGCCAAAAAGGTGGGGGAAAAAACTCATTCCATGCACTTTTTATTCTCTAATTTGAAAATTCCCTATAGTTTGTAAGTGAGATTTATATCGGAGAAAACACACAATACTTTTTGGGTTCTCGCATTACATTAAGTTTCTTCAACTCTAAAGTGTCAAAACCTGATTTTTTGTAATCTCGATATGAAATGAGCGGTACATAATACAAAGTAAATATTAGAACATTACAAGTATCAAAATTTTTCTATCATGCTTGCTTTGATGTCATATTTTTTTTATCGATCACTCAGGTACTATAACTTTTAGAAAACATTCAGTCAAGCAATGTCACCAATTTCCATCGTCAGGAAATCTGACATAGGCATTAGAATTCTTATCACTTGTCAACGAAACCTTTCAAAAGTTATGCTATTCGATTGATCTATTGAATAGCCGCAGCACCCAAATGATAGACCAAAAAATTATGGCATCAAAATAAGTATCGTGCGGAAAATACAACACTTGATACGGCTTTTTTTGGAGCAAGGCGCAAATGATAATATTTTATGCTAATGAGAATTCATATGTTAGGACCATCTCTTGATACTTTTGGATTTTTATAGTGTACCGTGAGTTTGGTTTCATAGATATTTTGTGCCTTTTTGAGGCTTAGAATATAAGCCTATTTTGTCCCTAGTGTTCCGCACCAGCTGGCGATTAGAATATGACCTGAATCTCGTCTCTTCTCATCCATCCAAATATAAAATGAGACCCACTCATTCCTCGTGCCCACCACTAGCAAATTTATCTCTTTTTACTCATGAAATATACTGAAGAAATGCGTAATATATAAATTAATTACATGTAAATGGCGTAATATATATTATAATATTCCTTTCGCTTGCTTCCTCTTTAAAGCTAACTGCATAAAATAATTATTGTTGAAATTTTTCCAATTGCAGAGTCCCGTGGACAACTTACTACAAGTCAATTAACTTGCTGGCAATTCTTAGAAAAAGGATTACTTTGTAAGAATCAAAAGTTAATAAAATAAAAATAAAGGACCTATTCATGCAGAAAAGCAAAAAAGAGACCCCCATTGGATAAATATTAAAAAAAGACAGAGAGACCTGTCAAAACTCTTTATTAAAAAAGGCCAAGTCCTTCAACTATAGGGAATTTACCTGGGTAGTGATTATGAGAAGCCAGCCGGCGAAGAAGGAGATGCTCCGGACATAGAAGGCCTTGATTATGTTGACGATGCTCACCGCGTACGCCGAGCCCGACCCGAACGCGCTTCCGGCATTGGCGAAGATGGAGATGAGTACATGCTCCTTCATGTTGAATGGCCCCGGGTTGAGCGAGAACGTCCTTGGGCCAAGCCCGGGGATCCGGAACTTGGCTGTGGGGAGCACTGCCGCCATGAACCGCCCGATGGGGAGGGTCGCCACTTGCACGGTGATCTGGGTTATGACGAGGGGCTCGGTCCGGTACGCGAAGAACTGGTTGAGGAAAGAGAGGAGGGCGCACGAGAGCACCCCAAGGAACCACATCCGGAAGGTCCACACCGGCAGGGTTGGGTCGTCGATGTTGGTCACGGTGAGGCGGACTTCCTCGATGGGGGAGAGGTCATCCTCGGCGTCGTCCACATCGTTCGGGGCCACCGGCCTTTTCGAGTTGGCAATGGTGGCGGTGGCGGAAGGCGGGGCTTCTGGTTCTAGACTGCCCATGGTGTCGGGTATGTGTGAGTATTGAGGGGGATTTGGTTATGTGCAAGTGTGTAAGGTCTGAAGTGATTTGAAATGCTTAAGTTTAGCCTTTTTAATATGGATTGGAGGGTTGACTGGTTGAGCATGCTTGAAAGCTTGGACTCAATTATTCTTTCAAAGTGGGCAAAAGCAAACAGAATACGAGACTATCATTGCCAAGCAAGCATCCAAGGTCGCCAATTGCAATAGAAAAATAGAAAAAAAGAAGGGAAAATTCCTCAACGTGCGGATGCTCCATTATTGTAGTGCGATTCATTTATGACAACTATTAGCTTTTTTTTTAAGATAAAAATATCTACTCTTTTGAATATCATCATAAGATCTTCTTTCGAACCAACTACTCAATATTAAATTTGAGCCCAGCACACTCATATATATATATATATATATAGTAGCCTATCACCACGGTCCTACCGATGCCCTGGAAATCAAAAAGTGTTTTTATACGACACGATAAATGTTCGAAACACAAACTGATTACAGATTCGCGGTATCTCGAAATCATCCCGTGTGTATAGCGACCTATCACCATAGTCCTGTCACCACACTAGGAATCAAAAAATATTTTTACACAAGACGACAAATGCTCGAAACATAAGCTGATACCAGTATCTAGGAGTAGCAACATCATGCAAGATAGTATGGCTTTTTTTCTTGCTGGGAATAGACTATTGATTCAGGAGGCGTTCAATGTTATTGTGGGTGTATTCTTCTACTTATCACATCGCTTCGATTCCACAAACATATCCACATCACGCTTACTTAAAAAACAAAAACAAAAACAAAAAAGAAGCAGCTTTGTCAAACGATAGAGTTTAGGGCAAGGAACATCAATGGTTTCGTAAATAACATGACTTTGAAAAATTGAAGATCTGCAAAAGTATGAAAGCAAAGGATGATGTGGATTGAAGTTGGGAGGGGGGGGTGACTTTTTGGTTTGATTTGTGGAATGTCTTATTTAAGAAATGAAGATGAAGGTGAACATGAGGATGAACAGAATCTTTTTCTAGACTCCCACTTGTGGTTTAATAGCGGAATATGCGGCGGCTTTGGGGTCAGCGCGGGTCTTGCCAGCGCATTTTGAATATACCCTGCAAAGGATTTCAATCTCAATTTTATTTTTTTCGAAAATATATATATATATATATATATATATACAGTATATATATATATATATATATACATATATACGTGTTGCTAGAGAAAATATTGGGTACCTTTAATGCTCTTACGTGACAAATAAGAAGCCACCTCAAATTACGTTACGTGTGCAGCGTAAGTCCACATTGTATGGGAAATTTCCACCCACTTTTCTCTCTCTTCTCTCTCTCCCCTCTGCACGATTTCTCCCCACTTTTCTCTCTTCTCTCTCCCTCCTCTGCAGTCGAGGCGACGGCGATGGCGGCCGAGGAGGCAGGAGCGGGGGCCTCATAGTGGTACCTCTTGTGCACACCGAGAGCTTGGTCGGTGGGGAAGTTCTTGTGGCAGATCAAGCACTCGTGCACCTTCCCGGACATACCGGAGGAGGTGGTCGTCGCGGAGGTCGAGGTGGCCGGCTGTTCGTCCGCACCGGCGAAGAGAAAGTGTGTTGGGGGAGAGAAGAGAGGAGAGAGAAAAGTGGGGGAAATTTTCCTGATAATGTGGGCCTACGATGGACACGTGGCGTAATTTGAGATGCCTTCTTATTTGCCACGTTGGAGCACTAAAGTACTTAATATTTTCTTGTGTTTCTAACAAAATTGAAAAACTTGTGATTTAAAATTGTCAAGATATTCGTTAGCTCGTCCCGTTGGCAACTTGATATCTTAATTTTCGAAAACGATTTTGAATCTCTCGTACAGTCATTTAAATTGCTTTCTAAACCAATTCCTCTATTTAAACATTCTTTTTAATGAGAATGTTTCAATAATTTTGTCGGTAGCATAATAATAATGAGATTTTTACATACAGTGTTTCAAACAAATGAAATTATGGTTGTGAAATTGATTATTAGCAATGATTGCTTTTGACATTCACAAACAATGAAAAAGGGTGGGAGGTGAACTTTTAATAAGGCCCTATTTTTTTCTCGAAACAAAAAAATAAAAATCTATTTGATAATACTAGATTTTTTTTTTTATTCTTGATAATAGATTTAGAACAAAATTAAAAAATAGGAAAAAATTACTTCTTTATTTTTTGAAACAATTTAAGAATCAAGCAATTTTCTTTTCTTTTCTTCATTTTCTTCTTTTCCTTTTCTTCTTCTTTTTCCTCTTGTCTACCTGATCACCCACCATCGTCGAGGTCAGCGACTAGGTAGAGGAAGAACACGAAGAAGAAAAAGAAAAAAAAGAGAGAGAAAAATGTAATAATATTATTTAAAAATTAAAAGAAATTTTAAGTCATAAAAAAATTTGAGAATCTTATCAAATGTATTTCTATTTCAGAAATAGAAATTTTTTATATTTATCAAATGTCTTCTAATGCTCAAAAACTTATTTATAAAACAAAATATAAAAAAAACTATTTATGAGCATAAATCATTCCCGAAAATATAATGATTATTAAATAGGCCCTATTTCTAATTTGTCGTTATACCACAATAGCTTATACCACAACCATTTTGGGTGCACCAACTAATATTGCAAATTTGAAAAAAAAAGAAAGTGAAAATACAATAGAAAAGCCACTCCGAAAAGTTATATATATTACATAACGGACAAACATTAATTCTAAACCATGATCATTGATATCCTGTCGTGTATATATATATACGTACTTCTGTTTTCGCTCGCTACCACTATCATAATTCTATTCTTTAAGTCACAAGTTGAATACCCGAATTCCAACTTCAATAATTACTCTGCACCCCCACATCGGATATTGTCATGGAATTATTTATGAGTAAGGGTATAATGAAAAATCTCAAATTTATATACCATTAACAAATTTCACAAAAAACTCTGAACTAAGATACTTATGGTAGGATTTACTTTCCATTAATTTTTATTAAATTTAATTAATACCATAAAAAAAATCACAAATTGGTACACTTGTGACAAACAAAAGATAAAATGCCAAATTGCTACACATGTCAACCCACGTATCATTTAATTCAGTAATTTAATGGTAAATTTTAAGGAAATTAACAACGGTTAAATTTGTTATAGTTGTGCCAATTTGAGGTATTCATTAAAAAATTAATTTGAAAAAAATTTGTCGCAGGTATACTATTTGAGGTTTTTCGTGGTATACTTGACCTCATAAGGGATTTCCAACAATTCTTTAATTGGCGGGTGGGGGATGGTCTCTCGGTGTCATTATGGTTTGACCCTTGGCACCTTAAGGACCCCTGAATTTATTCTTCACGGACACTTACATATATTGCTTGGGTCTATCCAGGCAGGCTATAGTTGCATATTTATTTTCTGCACCAGGCCAAGCTACAAAGGTCATTATTAACACCTAAATTTTGGGGACCCGTTTAGTCATTTATCGCATTAAAAAAATTAGGGGTTAATTTTCTCCCTGAAAAAATATTAATTGCATAACATATAGATTTAGGTGCATTTATTTTTAATTTGTATTTTCTACATTTGTTTATTGGACCGATGGTGGATGGGTTCAAATTTATTTTTTGGAATATTTCATCTCTTCACGAAAATTGTCTATAACCTCCCAATCACAAAAAATCATTTTATTTTCCTCATCTCCTGAATATTCTCTTTTGATTTTATCGCTTAAAGATAAGATTGCAACCTGATTTTCTTAAATTCGAAAAATCCACCGTAATATCATTTCAAATCTCCATTTAGGTAATTTTTGTCATTAAAATAAAATGGGCTCGGGCCAATTTGCTCATTTCATGGGCTTAGTTCGGCCTGCCAAGTTAAAACTCATAACCATTAATTTGAACCCATTCACCACCGGTCCAATAAACAAATGTAGAAAATACAAATTAAAAATAAATGCACCTAAATCTATATGCTATGCAATTAATATTTTTTCAGGGATAAAATTAACCCATAATTTTTTTAAATGCGATAAATGACTAAACGGGTCGCCAAAATTTAGGTGTCAACAATCATCCTCGAATTGTGGACACATCCCCTCCCAATACTATCACAGAACCCCGATCGATTAACTTGGTTGGAGCATTCCTCAAGTACCTTATCCATTACTTCAGCTTGGGAAGCCATTTGATAGAAGAGCAGCTTCATCCCATGGTTTTCGTTTGTTTGGAATAGAACTCTCTCCCTGTGGTACTAATTTCACCTCTGGCTCATCACCAGGAACCGGCTACCACCCAGGTTCTACTTATTTCTTATGGTAGAATTGAAAACGTTTCTTGTGTTTTTTGCAACTCAAGACCGGACTCAATCGATCATCTCTTCTTTGGTTGCCATATTACTTCTGGTCTAGCTATGTTTTGGGCTACAAGATGCAATCTCACGTGGCAAAATAGGTTGTGGACGGACAACTTACATTGGGCCATCAAATTCATATCAAGTAATGATTTCTCTCAATGTATTGCTCGATTTTCTTATGGAGCCCTTTGTCACTTAATTTGGAAAACTAGGAACAATATCCTATTCCGGGGCCAAGCCCTTTTTGTGCCTGCTTTGAAAAAACATCTCATCAAAGTCATCAAGGACAAGGCCCTAACCTTTAGTCATGTTGTGGACACGCCAAGGGACAGGAGGATTCAACGCAGTTGGGGACTTGATCCATTTATTTTCTCTCTTGAGGTGTCTGATATTTCCTTGTAATTTTGCTTTGAGGGTTGCCGTTGTTTGGTCTAACCCATTTTCTTCCTTTTAAACTTGACACCCTTCCACTCTTAATAACATGTTTGTCACCATGAGTGTAAGTTTTATTGGTGCCAAGTTTACCTTGCTGTAAAGTTTTTTGGTTAAAAGTCAATACAAATCTTACCTTACCAAAAAAAAAAAAAAAAACTTTTAAGAAGATGCCATTTCTTTTTCCAAATACCTCTTCCCAATTTTCCCACACTAATCCAAACCCCAAAAACACCTTAAACCCTAACCACCAAACCTAGAGCACGACCATTGCCGGCCACTGCTGCCGGCCCCTCCTAGCTCACTGTCGTCCCACAGCAAGCCTCGGAGCCATTGCATGGCACCACCAGCTCGTTGATAGGCCTGTCTCAGCCGTGCACGGTCGAGGTCCTGTAATTCTTCACTTTGCTGCCAGCGGGCACGTCCTCGCACGTTAAAAATCGCTCGCTCCTCTCACACTGTCACCGTAAAATATACAGCCTGTTTTTAAGGTACAAATAGGCATACCATGAAATACCGGAAAGCAAGAAAGGAAAAGATTTTCCTTTAAATGCAGCACCAGCCCAATAACCTCAATATGCCAATCTGCAGGCCTCTTTTAAACATAATGCACATGTGGCAAAGTACACCTTTCCGGAGGAGTCTTCTTGTGTACTTGAAATTTCATGAAAATCAAGCTATTAGAATACATCTCCCGTTACTTTCCCTGTTGCTAGAAGTTTTAAAGGGCAAACATCGCAAGAGACTCTTCCATCACAGAAAGAGTTTTTCTTAAGCAATTTTTTTTTTTTTTTTGATTTCGTATAATAGGCGTCTTATCGCTCCGATAACTTTTTTTGGGTGGAAGAGAACTGGACTAATTGCCCTCTTCCCATCCATTGAGATATAGCTTACCTTTATCCATAAGAGCAACGAAAGATGCCCTCTCTTTTGAAGCGGATTCAACACTTACACCTTCTAACCTTCTCGCTTTGGCTAACTTCCTACCCATCACATTCGCGACCTCCAGCCTTTAGAATCTCGTAGTGGACATACAATCGAATCTAAATACTCTAACAATTGGCCAATGCCAATGGTGCCACTGGATCACCTCACCTACTTTTGAATGAAATTTTCCGGCCAGGATCATGAACTAATCTACCAGAAACCATTGAAGCAGAGTGATAAGATTGATAATATTATTGGTAAACCATCGGAAGATTAGATTAGAATATGATTTAATTATGACTTGATTCTGCCATCGGAAGATTAGATTAGAGTATGATTTGATTCTGCTATTGAAATATTAGATTAGAGTAATAGATATGATTAGATTATGCTATCGAAATATTAGATTCGAGTGGTAGATATGATTTTGATTTCGATCAATCTGTCAGATTAGATATTCGGAATATAGAATAGGAAATTTAGTTGTCTTCTTAATATAAATAGCATTATGTATTGTAGAATAATAGTGTTTATTATGGCTTTTAGTGAAGAACATTCTTCTCCTAGGAAAATTTATCTTTGAATCGTTGTTTTCTTGAATCCTCATATTTTCTTCACAGAGGACCCACTAATATTGCCAATTATCATGCCAGATAAAAAGTGTATTTCCCATCCCAACAACATGCTTAGTGAAAGATCTAACGGCATGCCGAAGCCTCAAGATTTTCCTCCATGTTTTACAAGCTATAAGGACTTATCCTTTGGCTTGTAAAACTCGAGCCAGACAACACAAAGAGAACCAGCTTGTGCAGAAGATCACACAGATAGAACGAATCTCTAAACTCACCTTAGCCCTAATACTAAATGCATTAGAAGAATTATGTAATCACAAAATTAGCTTGATCTTCCCCTTCGATATGGGTGTCCAGCCGTCTTCGGAATTTCCATCTACTGTAGGCTAATTTGGGTCTATCTATACGGAAAACCTTAAAAGTACCCTAACAAGAAAAATCTCACAGTACTTTTAAATATGCATGGTTATAAACCAAGTCTAAAGAATCGGCAAGACAAAATTTACAGCTATCGGGCATAAACTCTTTATCTAAATCTAAAACATTAAAGTTTCCGAAGAGGAACAAAAGAGGCAAAAAAAAAAAAAAAAAAAAAAACTAGAAGCAATGGTGGCCATGAAACCTAGTCGCACTTGTGTGTTGAGCCACTCAAGAGCGAACCCACTTGGCTTTGGTTTTGGCTCGAAAACCCCACCTTCAAACCATGGCAGACGAAACTATCCCATCCATCACTATCAAGCAGCCTTAGTTCCAACTCCATCACTCCGCCATCTTCGCTGTCCTTCGCTATGGCCTGAGCCACACGGTCCTTGACCTCACGGGAGAACTCGACCGCACCCGTCTCCACGGTCGTCTTCCCTCTCGGAGGGAGGCAAAATCCCTGGAGAAACGTCCCCGCCACGAACTCACCGCGGTAGAAAAGCATGACCTGGGCGTGGTCCCAGCTGAGCCGGCCCCACAACGGCATATGGTTTTTCACCGAGAGGGCGACGCCCCAGTTCCCGCTGATCATGGATGGTGGCGGCGGTGGCGGCGTGGAGGAAAGAGAGAGAGAAAGAGAGGCCACGCGTACCTTCTGCGACAGATTACTCGAGGCCTCAAAAAGCAAAAGCAAAATCAGGAGCGCGAAAACCACGCCGGTCAGCACAAAATATATGTAGGCAGTAACACAATCTACTGTTATTCCTGCTTCTCGGTTGGATTCGGGATCGTAGCGTTGCTGTCGCTGAACTTCCATGGTCCTCGCTTCTCAGTTTCTTCGGTGAAATCTAAGTTACCTCCTCAAGTTTGAAGTGAACATGCATATATATATATATATAGAGAGAGAGAGAGAGAGAGGAGATCACGTTGATGAACTCCAACTCGGATTAGAAAACATTAGCTAATCTAATTCGGATTCGAAAGACTTGCTCTACGTTATCTTTCCTGTCATCGAATCGGTCTATGGGATTTCATAGGACAATTATCTAGGGATGGTTAAAACTTATCGTAATAGCTTATTCGAATCCTTAAACTATAAATAAAAAATTGCATTTAAATTGTCAAATTTGTCACGATTCTCCACTTTAGTCCTCGCTCCGTCCATGTAACATTAATTCTTGTTCACTTAAAATTGATGCAGTAAATGGAAGGATTCAAAAAAACTACAAAAAAGAAAAAGTCATAAATTTATTGCATGGATGTCAATTCAATCCTAAGTTTAAGATTTTTTTTGGTAATTATCCAAATGATTTTTTTTTCCTGAAATTATCTCAAAGGATTCAAATGCATCACAATTTTCAGATTGAAAAGCCCCAAATAAAAATTTTAGGACTTAAATATATTATCTACATAAGTTTTAAAAGTTGCCCTGTTTGTCCCGAAATTCATAAAGTGCCACGTTCACAATTATCTTCTTTGTTGTATCCATTTCGTAGATGTCGAATGGGTAGATAAATTCTGTTTTTAATTTCAAAATTTCCAATGAGAATAATTAATAATAACGTTTAGATAACAATCTACATAAGTAATTATATCGTCTACATCTCCCCTACTCTTTTGTTTTGTTTCTACATAAAACGTAGTTCTCTAGTAGTTAAAATAAAATTATATGGCATATTTTCTAATTTTACGCAATAATATATATAATTAATCATGTACGTGTGTGGTTTACTCGTGCCCAAAGTTTAGATCTTGCCTCCTGGCCTCATCTCTCCGTCATTTTTATTATTTTATCAATCGTATAAGGATCTTTTTTGGGAATTCCTTAAATTAACTAAAAATAAAAATAACAATCTTTAGGACACTTTACAAATGAAAAAAATAAATTACGCGCTTTAAGAAAGTTACATACTACCAATGGGATTTTTGTTATTATTATCAAAATATATTTACGAGGGTTAAAAAGTGCCCTAAGAACTTTCGTTAACATTTTCCATCTAATAATAATTTTTTTTTATAAAATGATTCATTCACGCTTATAATTGCGCGTTTTAAAAGTTCTAATTTTAATTAATTAAAATAGTTTGAAAATCTCTCAAACTACAGGAGTATTATCATCGCCCTATGGTGCGTTCGGAGATAGGTTTGGATACTAAATAGGCCATCTTATTGCCCTATGGTTCATCCAAAGAAAAGTTCGGGTACTGCACAGGCATTCATTATTGACTGAGTCAATTTATGAAATTCAGGACAAACAGGACAACTTTCAAAACTTATTTGATAATATATTTTTAAGTCTTAAAATTTTTATTTCGTGCTTTTCAATTTTGAAAACTGTGACTTTTGATGCTTTTGAATCCTTCGGGATAATTCCCAAATAAATCATAAACTAATAATACAAATGTTGATTTAATTATAAATTTTTAATTTAGCCAGTTGATTCCTAAATATTTTGACAATTTGATGCTATAGTCATTTTGACAAATTTTAGCAAAAAATTGCTAACGTTGACAATTTATACAATATTTTTAAAAAAAAATTCATTTTTCCTTTTTTTTTATTTATTTACTATTATCTAGAGGTTTGCTGCCTCAACATTCACCAACCATTGGCAAGGACCAAGGCACCCTCATCTTGCCTAGATCTAGCAAGGGCCGCCATGCCTCGCCCAATACTAGTTATGGTCGATGATCCCTAGTAAAAAACAAAAGAATAAAAAAAGGAAAAAACTTTAGGAAAATTATTTATATATTATAATGATTGTCTATGTCAAGGTTGACTATCCTACATGACACAGTTGGTGTTCACATTAGCAATTTCTGATCAAAATTGGTCAGAAGAAATATACTAGCAAATCGTTAAAAAATTTATAACTAAATTGAAAAAATAAAAATGCTCTAGACTGAATTGACATTCTACAATAAATTTATGACTTTTTTTTTTTTTTTGGTTATTTTTCTGAATCCCTCCATTTACTCTAGTTTTAAGAGAACAAAAACCAATATTTAATTAGACAATCGTGACAATTTTTTTGATTTAAATGCAATTTTTTTTTTTTTTTTTAGTTTAAGGATTCGAGTAAGCTATAACGATAAGTTTCAACTACCCCATGATAATTGTCCCATGAAATCCCATAGACCAACTCGATGAAAGAAAAGATAACGTAGAGGAAGTCTTTCGAATCAGAATCAGATTAGATAATGTTTTCTAATCTGGGTTGGAGTTCATCAACGTGATCTTCTCTCTCTCCTTTTCTACATATGCATGTTTACTTCAAACTTGAGGAAGTAACTTTGATATCACTGAAGGAACTGAGAAGCGAAGACCATGGAAGTTCAGCGACAGCAACGCTACGATCCCGAATCCAACCGAGTAGCAGCAAGAAGAGCAGCAGATCGTCTTAGAGCAGCAGATCGTCTTACTGCTTGCCAAATCCTCTTTATGATTGCCCGAATACTCGTGGATCTCTTGGGGATCACCGCCGTGGTTTGCTCGCTAAGGCTTTTCTTTTTCAACCCCGGGCCCTTGAGAGATCCGTCGCCGACAGTATGCGTGGCCTCTCTTTCTCTCTCTCTTTCCTCCATGCCGTCGCTGCCGTCGTCCATCATTAGCGGGAATTGGAGCGTCGCCCTCTCGGTGGAAAACCACATGTGGCGGCACCAGTTTGGCTGGGACATGCCCAGCTCGTGCTTTTCTACCACGGCGAGTTCGTGGCGGGGATGTTTCTCCAGAGATTCGGGGTGGCTCCGAGAGGCAATGCGACTCTGGAGATGGGCACGGCCGCATTCTCCCGCGATGTCAGGGAATGGGCGGCGCGGGCCATGGCAATGGACAGCGAAGATGGTGGAGTGATGGAGTTGGAACTGAGGCTGCTTAATCATGACGACGACAGATCGCAGAACCGGTCGGGATGGGATAGTTTTGACTGCCATGGCTTGAAGGTGGGGTTTTCGAGCCAAAACCAAAGCCAAGTGGGCTCGCTCTTGAGTGGCTCGACACACAACTGCACCTAGGTTCATGGCCACTTGTGCTTCTTTATTTTCTTCCCTTTTCTTTCCTGTTCGGAAACTATAATGTTTTAAATTTAGATACGAATGCTTGTAACATATACAGCCGGTATAAGAAAGAGTTTATGCCCAAGTTCGCAGTTTTTCGCGGCCAATAGTTGTAAGTTTTGTCTCGCCGATTCTTTAGACTTGGTTTGTAACCATCCATATTTGAAAGTATTGTGAGATTTTTCTTATTCGGGTATTTTGGAGTTTTCAGTATATGGCTAGACACCCGTGATGAAGCGGAAGATAAGCTAATTTTGTGATTACATAGTTTTTCTTATGCATTTAGTACTAGGGCTAAGGTGAGTTTAGAGATACTTTCTATCTGGATGATCTTCTGCACAGCCTGGTTCTCTTTGTGTTGTCTGGCTCGAGTTTTACAAGCCAAAGGATAAGTTCTCTAGCTTGTAGAACTTGGAGGAAAATCTTGAGGCTTCGGCATGCCGTTAAACCTTTCGTTAAGCATGTTGTTGGGGATGGGAAATACACTTTTTCTCTTGCTTGATAATTGGCATCCCAGTGACCCTCTGCTTAAGAGGTTCAATAATGCATTAGTTCAGGATCTTGGCCTGCAGATTTCATTCGAAAGTACGTGAGGTGATCTAGTGGTGTCATTGGCATTGGCCCCTTGTTAGAGTATTTAGATTCGATTATAGGTCGACTATGGGATTCTGAAGGCCAGATGTTGCGAATGTGAGAGGTAGGAAGTTGGACAAAGAGAGAAGGTCGGAAGGTATAAGTGCTGAGTCCGTTTTGGAAGAGAGTGCATCTTTCTTTTGCTCTTGTGGAGAAAGGTAGACTATATCTCAGTGGATGGGAAGAGAAGGCAGAAAGGGTTCGTGCTGTGATTCAGTTGACCAAATGAGAGATTGGGGGATGCGAAAATAGATTCAAGCTAAGATTCTACTAGTGAAATTAATGGTATAAGCTTGTCTGACTGTGAGACCGACCAATCAAATAGAGACTAAAGTTGGTCATAGTGATCCGAGAGTCCCATGTGGAAAGGCTCTCGCTTAATGGATCAAAAGTATGCTGGGGATAATAGGTTGATGACTCCCAAGAGGTTTTATAGTCATTTCGCCACATCAATGTTGGCTTGTCACATCCTGGATGAAAAATTTCAATATCATTACAACAGGGCAAATAATAGGAGGTACGCTATAATAGCTTGATTTCTCCCTTTTATGTTTTCTATCGTATTCCTCTCGAAAAATTATGCAGAATTAAATTAAACATCATCTAAAAAAAGTTATTAGATCGATGAGATACCCATTATACGAAATCCAAAAACATTAAATTGCTCGAAAAAGATTCTTTTTTCGATGGAAGAGTCTCTTCAATGATTGCCCTTTAAAACTTGCAGCATGACAAGAAGTCGGAGATGTATTTTAGTAGCTTGATTGGTGTCCACGAGAAAGACTCCTCTGGAAAGGTTTACTTCGCTGCCTCTGCACATTGAGGTTATTGGGCTGCTACTATAGTTGAATTTAATCTGAATTTCTTTTTGAAAACTTTAGTTTAAATATTATTATTCTTTTGAGTGAATGGTCAACGATTTTTATCAAAGCCTTTCATTAACACGCCTCCTTGATGACAAAGGACGTGGCTTTCCATATCGGACGACCGAACGCGGCCCGACGTCATCGTCCCGAAGAAAATCCATTATTTCCAAAACTGAAAGATTTCATACCAAAATTGTTCCTTTCTACAGGCATGATCTCCTCAAGAAATGATTGCTAATTGCATGCTTGTTTCTTGGGGGCAAGTTAGAACGCGTGCGACCAAGTCTGAGGATTTGAGGTTTGTCTGTCTTTGGTAAGTCTCTTTACTACTTTCCTTATTTCTTCCTCTCAAGGGTATAAAGAGAGGACCTCCCCACCCCACATCAAGATCCACCATTGATATATCAGACACTCTGTTCTAGTTTGATTTTCAGAAGTTTTTGATTGATCTCTGCAGTTTGTTAGCCAATCATCAGCAGCATGAGCGATCCCAAGTATGCATATCCATACCCTCCTCCTGGCCAACGTAATGTTCTCTTTTGTCCCTGGGAACAATTTCTACTCAGAAATAATCATATTTTCCATTGCTTCTTCCGGCTAAATCATCGTTTGACTGGAAATGGGTTTCGACGATGTTGGCCAATCGAATGCCAGTCCGGAATGCGTTTTTCCGACATTGCTTGTGTTTTGTAAGCTGTTTATAGGAACCCAGATTTGCTAATCTCTGTCCTGCCTGTGACTGCAGCCCCTTATCAAGGGCCGCCGGTGATGGCGCCCCCCCAGTACGCGCCTCCTCAGTACGCGCCTCCGCCTCCACCTCCTCCGCAGGAAGGAGCCAGCGGCTGTCTTGGTGGATGGTACGTTCCCGAGCATTCCAATTTTACTTTTGTCCGATCTCTCTTTCTAGTCCAAATGGTGCAGATTAGAGGAACTAAAAGCATTGAAATTCTATCCTAATTCGAAATTTGACACTATTCCTTTTCTTTGTTTTCATCATCGGGCAGCCTTGCGGGTCTGTGTTGTTGCTGGCTCTGGAACATGTGCTGCGAATGCGATTGACCCGTCTATCGTATGCGTGTGCCGCCATTGCGGCCGGCAGCCGATTGGAGAGCATAAGATCAGCAGCATCATTTCATACATTTATTTCATCTGCTATTGTCCTGTATACTATGCTTAAATATGTTGTCTAGCCCCAGTAACTAAGCCTCGTTGCTCGTCTTCTCATGTACCCTACCGGACGCGGAATTTAGGCCCGCGATCATCATGTTATAGAGCCAACAGAGTTTTTCAATACCAATTGATACTGATTGATGGAAATTGGAATCGTACCTCACCATATAATAGTTTAGGAATTATATAGCACACTCGATACCATTCCGCAATGAAGAAACTACTTTGGCATGCTACGTATCGGAAAGCTCTCTATCCACTCGAATGGATTCTCAACCTGCATTTTCTAATCTCTATTGAACTCTTGGAATTTACAGCAACTAATTATCATACTCATCTGTCATGGCCTAAAGTACTCCGTTGATATTCAAGGTGGAAAGCGATTACTTTTTGCTGTTGACAAACAAGATTAACTCCCTAAGTCCTTTGATGAGTACAAGCATGAACTTCCTCTTGAAATGTGGGGTTTTTACTAAGGGGAGTATCGGTCCAAGGTGGTCCTGGTACGGTTCCCAGGGGAGGGGACTGGATTAGTCCTTAGTTTGAGGCTCAGCCTTGCACTGTGCAAGTTGGTCCAAGGATTAGACTGGACTAATTCATTCTAAACTATGCTCACCCCTAATTTTCATCAGTCCCTATAGCAAAAATCTATAATCAAATCTGAACATGGAAAGAGGTAATTGCGCAAACGTTTCACATTCTGGCTGCCAATAAGGGCAAGAGCGGAGGCGGAGGTAGATGAGAGAACTTTCGAGACTCAACGTGTCACAAATTATGTAAACACAAGATCAGCATAAATGCATTCTTACATCAATGAATTATGTATGGATGATATGTGCTGTAATTACTCGTATTCAAATTCAAAACATTAAAATTTCCGAACAGGGAAAAAAATAAAAAGAAATAAAAATCTGGCCAGAGGCCATGAAACCTAGTTGCACTCCACACAAGTGCATACCCACTTGGCTTTGGTTTTGGCTCGAAAACCCTATCTTCAAGCCATGGCAGTCAAACCTATCCCATCCCGGTCCGTCGTCGTGGCGAAGCAGCGTCACCGCCAACTCCATAACTCCGCCGTCTTCTCAGTCCTTCACCATGGCCTGCGCCGCCCACTCCCCGACGTTGCGGGAGAACGCAGCCACGCTCGTCTCCAAGGTCCCCTCCCCTCTCGGAGCCACGCTGAATCTCGGCAGAAACGTCCCCGCCACGAACTCCTCGCCGTAGAAAAGCATGATCTGGGCGTGGTCCCAGCCCAAGTGATGCCGCTTACGGTTCTTCACCGAGAGGGCGATGCTCCAGTTCCCGCTAACCACTGGCGGCGCTGCCGGCGTGGCGGAAAGAGAGAGAGAAAAAGAAAGGCCACGTGTACCGTCAGTGAAGAAGCTTCTGGGGACCGGCGGACGAAAACAAGAATGCCGAAAACGAGAGAGACCACGCCGGCCAAAATGAAGACTATTGAGCAACTTCATATTGCTTTGAACGCGACGTTGCTGTTGACGTCGCAGAGCTTCAGAAATATCCTAAAATCTTTATACAAAAAGCCGTGGCATGAGAGATCTAGTTTCCTATTTTATATAAACAAGTAAATCTGAGTACTGATAATATATACAAACCAATAAGTAACTTTTTAGCGGATGTTGTTCTCAGGTCATTTTTTTTTTCAAAGAGAAGATTTAGTAGCTATTGCTCCTTAAACAATAAGAGAATATTACCCACCCCTTTGGTGGTCATGAGAGTTCTAGTTTCTCCCCCGCATTTAAAGAAGCAAATCCCAGTGATTATATATCAAACCAATAAGTAACTTTTTTGTGGATATTGTTCTGGGGTCAATTTTTTTTTTTTAAAGAGAAGATTTAGTAGATATTGCTCCTTAAACAATAAGAGAATATTTAGTTCCGATTGTTTTAGAATTTCATAGTCGATTAACACATGCTTGGAGAAGAGACAAGTTACATAGTTTTTTTTTTTTTTAATTTCCCTTTCTTTCTTTTCTTTTCTTTCCGGCCCATCATCGGTCCACGGCCTCAACATTTGCAGACCATTGGCAAGGGCCAAGACACCTTCACTTTGCCTAGATCTAGCGATGGCCACCACACCCTCGTCCAATGCTAGCGAGGGTCACTGATCCTTAGTAAAAAAACAAAAGAAAAAAATAGTAAAAATAGAAAAAAAAATTTAGAAAAAAATATTTAAAAATTACAATAATTTTTGGTGTCCATATTAACGATTTCCAATCAAAATACTGGCAAATTTTAAAAATAATTTATGATTAAATTGACCAAATTAAAATGTTCAAGACTGAATTGATATCCATATAATAGATCTATGATTTTTTTTTTTTTTTGTAATTTTTTAGAATCCTTCCATTTACTCCATCAGATTTAAGAGAACAAAATCCAATATTAAGTGGACGGAGCGAGGACTGAAGTGGACAATCTTGAGAATTTTTATGATTTAAATGTAATTTTTTCTTTATATTTAAGTATTCAAGTAAGATATTACGATGAGTTTCAATTAGATTAGCTAATTGTTCCATGAAATCCCTAGACCGCCTCGATGAAAGGAAAAATAACGTAGAGGAAGTCTTTCGAATCAGAATTAGATAAGATAATGTTTTCTAATCCGAGTTGGAGTTCATCAACGTGTGATCTCTCTCTCTCTATATATATCTATGTATATGCATGTTCACTTCAAACTCGAGGAAGTAACTTAGATATCACCGAAGGAACTGAGAAGCAAAGACCATGGAAGTTCAGCGACAGCAACGCTACGATCCCGAATCCAACCGAGAAGCAGGAACAAGAACAGCAGTTCGTGTTACTGGTTGCGTAATTTTTGTGCCGACCGGCGTGGTTATAGTGCTCGTGATTTTGCAGGGCCTTGAGTAATCCGTTGCAGACGGTATGCGTGGCCTCTCTTTCTCTCTCTCTCTTTCCTTTACGCCGTCCCTGCCACCGTCATCCGTCATCCGTCAGCGGGAATTGGAACGTTGCCCTCTCGGTGAAAAACCTCATGTGGTGGCCGCACCGGCTCAGCTGGGGCCACGCCCAGGTCATGCTTTTCTACCACGGTGAGTTCATACCGCTGCAAATTTGACGACTTCACAAGGAATCACATGTATATACCTAACATACATATGTATTTATGTATGTATGTATGTATTAATTATTATAAAGGGAAACTATACTTGGTGGGATTTTTCCTCAGAAATATCCATCAAATCTTTATACAAAGAGCCGCGGGATGAGAGATCTAGTTTCCTATTTTATTTAAAGAAGTAAATCTAAGTGAAAATATATACAAAACAAATATAAGTGAACTTGAGTGGATATCGTTCTCTGGTAAAAAAATTCAAGAAAATAGAGAAGATTTAGTATATATTGCTCTTTAAACGGTAAGAGAAATATTTAGTACGCTCAGAATTATTTTAGGATTTTGTAGTGGATTAACAAGTATTTGTGGAGAAAGGTTCATTAACCTTGCTTCTTTTGATTTCAAGCAAGATAGAAGGAGTGATTTCTTGAGGTTGTATTTTAGTTGGAATCTATCAATGTATGTAATCTAGATATACAATACATGACTTTTCATTTTTTTAATCTCATTCAGATGGATGGTGTTTGTATTAGAAAAGCAACCTGATTGAGCAAAATAATGTTAGTGATAAAGAAAAGATGGACAGTTCAATTGAAGATGGCAGTGACAAAAGAGTCACGACCGAGAGAACATGGAACTTGTGTCACATTGCATATATATATGAAGTTTAATTCTTAGGACGAGGCTTATGCATTTTATAATATGCTAAAGAAGACGGATTTTCCTTTAGTGTTTTAAACTTATATAAAAGGAATTGAGGAAAAAGCGTGGTTTAGTAATTTGTTGTAGTGACCAAGTGTACAAGATAAAAAAGGAGTGAGTTAAGTCAAGATTGGGAAAAGATGTGGTGGGAAATGAGAAAAAAGTTATGCCCAATAATAATCATGTGACGACTCCTCAAAGCGCTACATTTTTTAAATTGCACAAGAATATTGATTCCAGAACAAAAAGATGATTCAAGTAAGGGTTAGAACAAATAAATCATTTCAAGCATTGGTTCTTGAGATAAAGGGAGTGGGAAAACTAATTTCGAAAATGACAAAAATCATGTTACAAAGTACAAAATATTGAAATTGCAAGAAAACGATTGGCAAGCACTTTTCGATTATTTTTCAATCATGCAGTTCAAAATTTCCAATTTTTATCGATTTGGATGGTGAACAAAGACAACCGTAATGTTTCTTGGGCGAATGCACAACCAAGAGACTTATACAAATACTTAGGGGATGATGTAGTCACCAACTGATATCACTTATTTAACAAGCAAATATGACATGCCTTTTGCGTCATTGTCGGTGTCAAACATCATGGCTGGTCATGTGGGTGCGCTTTCGAGCTATAATTATTGAAGCAATGCAAAATCAAGTCCATGGAGAGAATCTAGTGCTTTATGAGAAGCAACTCTCCTTCATATATATGCAAAGCATCTTCAAAAGGTTTTCAAGTTGAAGTTGAGAGGAGAATTACCAAAAAATTCATAAACTTATTACAATTATGCTAATTTAGTCTTAAAATTTTTTTTTTGGCCAATTTTGTTCTAAACCTTTTACAATTGTACCAATTCAGTCCATCCAGCCAAAATTGACTGACCGACGTTGACGTGGATGCTAGCCAGGATAGCTGGTCGGCAAACGCCGATGTGGCAATTTTTAAATATTTAAATATTTTTTTTCGATTTTTTATTTTTTATTTTTTTTAAATTCTTTTTTCCCACCTTCTTCTTCCTCTGGCCAGCCGGCGTTGGCCAGAGGCACCTCGCTAGCCACTGGCGAGGCTCGCCCCTGTCGGCCACTGGTGAAGGCAAGCCTCGCCCAACGACGGCGAGGCCGCTGTCGCCAAATCTGGCGAGGCTTGGCCTCGCCCAGCCATGGCGAGGCTTGGCCTCGCCCAGCCATGGCGAGGTCGAGCCTCGCCAAATCTAGCGACGGCAGCCTCGGCAGCCACCAGTGAGGACCGTCGCCAGATCTGGTGACCTCTCGCACTTCTAGTCGTCGGCGACTCGGGCTAGGGCCCTGCCGCCCTCTTCGGACTCGTCCGCAGTCCGCACCCTCTTTGGGGACCCAGGCCATGCTAATTGCATGCTTGTTTCATGGGGGCAAGTTAGAACGCGGTAAGAGATAAAGCACTTGCCCCATATGCGACCAAGTCTAAGGATTTGGGGTTTGTTTGTCTTTGGTAAGTCTTTACTACTTTCCTTTTTTCTTCCTCTCAAGGGTATAAAGAGAAACCTCCCCACCCCACATCAAGATCCACCGTTGATATATCAGCCACTCTGTTCTAGTTTGATTTTCAGAGGTTTTTGATTGATCTCTACAGTTTGTCAGCCAATCATCAGCAGCATGAGCGATCCCAAGAATGCATATCCATACCCTCCTCCTGCCCAAGGTAATGTTCTCCTCTATCCCGGGGGACAATGTCTACTCAGAAATAATCATATTTTCCATTGCTTCTTCCGACTAAATCATCGTTTGACTGGAAATGGGTTTCGACGATGTTGGCCAATCAAATGCCAGACCGGAATGCGCTTTTTCGACATTACTTGTGTTTCGTAAGCTGTTTATAGGAACCCAGATTTGCTAACCTCCGTCCTGCCTGTGACTGCAGCCCCTTATCAAGGGCCGCCGGTGATGGCACCTCCTCAGTACGCGCCTCCGCCTCCACCACCACCACCTCCTCCTCCTCCTCCTCCTCCTCTATATGCGCCTCCACCTCCACCTCCACCTCCTCCTCCTCCTCCTCCTCTGTATGCGCCTCCGCCTCCGCCTCCACCTCCACCTCCTCCTCCTCCTCCTCCTCCTCCTCCTCCTCCGCAGGAAGGAGCCAGCGGCTGTCTTGCTGGATGGTACGTTCCCGAGCATTCCGATTTTACTTTTGTCCGATCTCTCTTTCTAGTCCAAATGGTGCAGATTAGAGGAACTAAAAGCATTAAAATTCTATCCTAATTCGAAATTTGACACTATTCCTTTTCTTTGTTTTCATCATCGGACAGCCTTGCGGGTTTGTGTTGTTGCTGGCTCTGGCACATGTGCTGCGAATGCGATTGACCCGTCTATCATCTGCATGTGCCAGCATTGCGGCCGGCAACCGATTGGAGAGCATAATAGCAGCAGCATCATTTCATATATTTATTTCATCTGCTATTGTCCTATATACTATGCTTAAATATGTTGTTTAGCCCCTGTAACTAGCCTCGTTGCTCATCTTCTCATGTACCCTACCAGATGCGGAATTTAGGCCCGTGATCATCATGTTATAGAGCCAACAGAGTTTTTCTATACCAATTGATACTTATCGATGGAGAGTGGAATTGTACCTCACCATACAATAGTTTAGGAACCATATAGCACACTCGATGCCATTCCGCAATGAAGAAACTACTTTGGCGTGCTATGTAAGATGCAAATTGCACAATCCCAAGATCTCCATAACTAGAATAAGAACATGCATAATTGAGTAGAAAGATTAACGTACCTCTTTTGGGATCCATTGTTCTTTAAAGCGGAAGTAGAAAAGGGATTATCTACGCATCAACGGGATTATCCACGCATCAAGTCCTTCTCTTCTATTGCCCTCCGTATCACTGGGTCAATGAGACATCTCCTCTATTGCCCTCCGTATCACTGGCTATGAGGCGGCCCCCTCACGTTTAGCGTTTAGGCCCCTCACGTTTAGTGTTAGGTAAACGCCCTTATGTGATGATACATGTGAGAATTAGGATTAGAGGAGAGACTTGAGCACTATTTATAGAGTTTCCAGCCAGTCCCCTCATTATGGACTAGGCTCAACTCGGCCCACACTAGCCAACCCCATATTAGACTACTTAAAAAACTTTCTATCTCACCTTAGACTAACCATGTTTTACGGTAACCGTAAAAACAATAAATTACAATATCAATTAATGTAATCCACATTAGGAAAACTCTTACATGCTACGCATCGAAAAGCTCTCTATCCACTTGAATTAATTATCGACCTGCATTTTCTAATCTCTATTGAACTCTCGGAATTTACAGCAACTAATTATTATACTCATCTGTCATGGCCTAAAGTACTCCATTGATATTCAAGGTGGGAAGCGATTCGACGAACAAGATCAACTCCCTAAGTCCTTTCATGAGTACGAGAAATGCGGTGTTATTACTAAGGGTGAGCATCGGTCCAAGGTCAACCTTGGACCGGCCGGACCTAGTACGGTTCCCGGATTAGTCCTTGATCCTAGGCTCAACCTCGCACTTTGCAAGTTGATCCAAGGATTAGGACCTGGACCGATTCAACCTGAACTATGCTCACCCGTAATTTTCATCCATCTCTATAGCAAAACTCTATAACCAAATCTGAACAGGGAAAGAGGTAATTGCGCAAACGTTTTGCATTCTGGCTGCCAATAAGTGCAAGAGCGGAGGCAGAGGTAGAAGAGAGAGAACTTTCGAGACTCAACGTGTGACAAATTATGTAAACACAAGATCAGCATAAATGCTTTCTTACATCAATGAATTATGTATGGATGCTATGTGCTATAATTACTCGTCTTCAAATTCAAAACATTAAAAGTTCCGAATAGGGAAAAAAATAAAAAGAAATAAAAATCTGGCCAGAGGCCATGAAACCTAGTTGCACTTGTGTGGGAGCAAACCCACTTGGCTTTGGTTTTGGCTCGAAAACCCTATCTTCAAGCCATGGCAGTCGAACCTATCCCATCCTGGTCCGTCGTCGTGGCGAAGCAGCGTCACCGCCAACTCCATAACTCTGCCGTCTTCCCAGTGCTTCACCATGGCCTGCGCCGCCCACTCCCCGACGTTGCGGGAGAACGCGGCCACGCTCGTCTCCAAGGTCCCCTCCCCTCTCGGAGCCACGCTGAATCTCGGCAGAAACGTCCCCGCCACGAACTCCTCGCCGTAGAAAAGCATGATCTGGGCGTGGTCCCAGCCCAAGTGATGCCGCTTACGGTTCTTCACCGAGAGGGCGATGCTCCAGTTCCCGCTAACCATCGGTGGCGCCGCCACCGTGGCGGAAAGAGAGAGAGAGAGAAAGAGAGGCCACGTGTACCGTCAGTGAAGAAGCTTCCGGGGACCGGCGGACGAAAACAAGAATGCCCAAAACGAGAGAGACCACGCCGGCCAAAATGAAGACTATTAAGCAACTACATATTGCTTTGAACGCTCCTTCTGTGTCTGGATCGGATTGGAGACCACGACGTTGCTGTTGACGTCGCAGAGGTTCCCTGTTATTAGCTTCCCAGTTTCTTCAGCGGTGTATAATTACTGCTTATATGGATAAATACATATACATATACATATACATATACATTTTTTTGGTCGAAATACATATACATATACATATACATATACATATACATATACATATACACATATATATAAGGGGAAACTATACTTGGTGGGATTTCCTCAGAAATATCCATAAAATCTTTATACAAAAAGCCGTGGCATGAGAGATCTAGTTTCCTATTTTATTTAAAGAAGCAAATCTAAGTGATTATATATGCAAACCAATAAGTAACTTTTTTGTGGATATTGTTCTGGGGTCAATTTTTTTTTTTTTTTAAAGAGAAGATTTAGTAGATATTGCTCCTTAAACAATAAGAGAATATTTAGTTCCGATTGTTTTAGGATTTTGTAGTCGATTAACACATGTTTGCCAAATATATATATATATATTTTTTTTTTGAATTTCCCTTTTTCTTTTCTTTCACTTCCTACCCTCCATCGGTCCACGGCCTCAACATTCGCCGGCCATTGGTGAGGGCAAGACACCCTCACCTTGCCTAGATCTAGCGAAGGGTGCCACGCCCTCATCCAATGCTAACAAGGGTCACCGATCCTTAGTAAATATATACAGTAAAAATTAGAAATAAATATTTAAAAATTATAATAATTGCCGGTGTCCACATTAACGATTCTCGATGAAAATACTAGTAATAAATAATTCTCGATGAAAATACTGGCAAATCTTAACAAGAATTTATAACTAAGTTGACTAAATTAAAATGTTCAAGACTGAATTGGTATTCGTATAATAGATTTATGATCTTTTTTTTCTTTTCTTTTTTTGTAATATTTTAGAATACTTCCATTTACTCCATCAGTTGTAAGTGAACAAAATCCAATATTACGTGGACGGAGCGAGGACTAAAGTGGACAATCGTGAGAAATTTTACGATTTAAATGCAATTTTTTCTTTATAGTTTAAGGATTCGAGTAAAATATTACGGTAAGTTTCAGTAGATTAGCTAATTGTCCCATGAAATCCCTTAGACCGTCTCGATGAAAGGAAAGACAACGTAGAGGAAGTCTTTCGAATCAGAATTAGATAAGATAATGGTTTCTAATCCGAGTTGGAGTTCATCAACGTGATCTCTCTATATATAAATATATGTATGTGCATGTTCCCTTCAAACTTGAGGAAGTAACTTAGATATCACCGAAGGAACTGAGAAGCGAAGACCATGGACGTTCAGCGACGGCAACGCTACGATCCCGAATCCAACCGAGAAGCAGGAACAAGAACAGCAGTTCGTGTTACTGGTTGCGTAATTTTTGTGCCGACCGGCGTGGTTATAGTGCTCGTGATTTTGCAGGTCCTTGAGTAATCCGTTGCAGACGGTATGCGTGGCCTCTCTTTCTCTCTCTCTCTTTCCTCCATGCCGTCCCCGCCACCGTCATCCCTCATCAGCGGGAATTGGAACGTTACCCTCTCGGTGAAAACCTCATGTGGTGGCCGCACCGGCTCAGCTGGGTCCACGCCCAGGTCATGCCTTTCTACCACGGTGAGTTCATGGCGGGGACGTTTCTCCAGGGATTCAGCCTCCCTCTGAGAGGGAAGGCAACTGTGGAAACGGGCGTGGTCGCCTTCTCACGGACGTCAGGGACCAGGTGGCTCAGGCCATAGCGAAGGACAGCGAAGACGGCGGAGTGACGGAGTTGGAACTGAGGCTGCTTAATAATGATGAAGGCTGGCGTGACTGGTGGGCATGGGATAGTTTCGACTGCCATGGTTTGAAGGCAGGGTTTTCGAGCCAAAACCAAAGCCAAGTGGGTTCGCTCTTGAATGGCTCGACAGACAAGTGCAACTAGGTTTCATGGCAACTTTTGCTTCTTTTTTTCTCTTTGGTTCCTGTTCGGAAACTTTAATGTTTTAGATTTAGATGCGAATACTTGTAACATATAACGTCGCTGCAAGAAAGAGTTTATGCCCAAGTTCGCTCTTTTTCGCAGCTGATAGCTGTAAGTTTTGTCTTGCCGATTCTTTAGACTTGGTTTGTAACCATGCATATTTGAAAGTATTGTGAGAATTTTCTTATTCGGTTACTTTAAGGTTTTTCTTATGGATAGACCCAAATTAAGCTACAATAGATGGAAATTCTGGAGATGGCTAGACCTGTGGTGAAGCGGAAGATCAAGCTAATTTTCTTCTTATGCATTTAGTATTAGGGCTAAGGTGAGTTTAGAGATACTATCTGGATGATCTTCTGCACGAGCTGGTTCTCTGTGTTGTCTGGCTCGAGTTTTACGAGCCAAAGGATAAGTCCTTCAGCTTGTAAAACTTGGAGGAAAATCTTGAGGCTTCGGCATGCCGGTAGGCCTTTCGCTAAGCATGTTGCTGAGGATGGGAAACACACTTTTTCTTTGGCATCATAATTGGCAAATTTAGTGGGTCCTCTACTTCAATGGTTTTCTGGTAGATTAGTTCACGATCCTGGCCTGAAAATTTCATTCGAAAGTAGGTGAGGTGATCCAGTGGCGTCATTGGCATTGGCCCCTTGTTAGGGTATTGGGATTCAATTATAGGTCAATTGCAAGATTCTAAAGGCGGGATGTCACGAATGTTAAAAAATTATTTACCTCAATGGTGAGGCCTGCTTCCAACACTAGCGAGGTTGAGCCTCACTAAATTTAGCGGAGCCTCACCAGATTTGGCGGGGCCTCACCTAGCGATGGCAAGACTGGCCCTCGCTTCTCGTTGGTGGCAATCGGCTAGAGGAAGATGGATGAAAAAATAAAAAATAAAAAAATAAAAAAAAAGGAGAAAGAAAATAACAAATAAATAAAAATAAATAATTTTTTTTTTAAAAAGATAAAATATTATTAAAAAATTGTTTATGTCAATAGCAATGGACGGAAACAAGAATGCCGAAAACGAGAGAGATGACGCCGGTATTGCTTTGAACGCTCCTTCTACGTCTGGGTCAGATTGGAGACCGCGACGTTGCTGCTGATGTCGCAAAGCTTCCATGGAATTAGCTTCTCAGTTTCTTCAGCGGTATATAGTTTGTATATATATACACACACACACACATATCATATAAGGGAAACTATACTTGGTGGGATTTCCTCAGAAATATCCATAAAATCTTTATACAAAAAGCCGTGGCATGAGAGATGTAGTTTCCTATTTTATTTAAGGAAGTAAATCTAAGTGATAATATATAAACCAATAAGTAACTTTTTAGTGGATATTGTTCTCGGGTCATTTTTTTAAAGAGAAGATTTAGTAGATATTGCTCCTTAAACAATAAGAGAATATTTAGTTCCCGATTGTTTTAGTATTTTGTAGTCGATTAACACATGTTTGCAGAAGAGAAAAAAAGGTTCATTAACCTCCGCTTCTTAATAAAAGCTATTTCTTGACATCAAGTTTTAGTTGGTATCTACAATGTATATAATTTAGACATACGGTGCTTAATTTTTGTTTTCTGATCTCAATCAGATGGATGGAGTTCATATAAAAAAGCAACAGATTGAGGAAAATAGTGTTAATAATGAAGAAAAGATCAACTATTCAATTGAAGATGGCAATGACAAAAGAGTCACGACCTAGAGAACATGGAACTGATGTTTTTGCTAGTATAAATTAAATTAAATTAAATTAAATTAAATTAAATTTCCATTTTACTGTGGAAAGGCTTCCCAAAACTTGAGAAACATTCTATCAGATTTTATTGGAAAGTTAGCGTCTTCCGTCGATATTGTGCGGTTACCTGAGCATCTAAGGAAAGCTTGCATAGCACACGGAGGAAAACTCACTACCCCGTCTGAGAATCTAATACAGAGTAAGATTTCTTCTGTTGTCTCTACTCTTTTTTGGCTTTTGGTCATTTTTTGGTAGAAAATATGAGATTTTATGGAACCACTACTAACTAGTTCCAAAAGTTTAAGCTGTTAGACAAGTTGATTGTGGTCCCATGAATAGCTCAAATCTTTTTAGGCCTCAATTGCGTCCCCAATTAAATTTGTCCACTCTTAGTATTAAGTAAAAAGGCCAGATTAAGCGTGATAGAGAGTGTTAAAATAATTAAATATTAAATCATACATTCATTTAATAGTTCCGATACCATGTTAAATTTTGTAAGACCACAACCAGCTCTAAAAGCCTAAACTATTAGATGAAGGTATGTTCTAATATTTAATAATTCTAACAGAAAAATTGAAGACCGCCTAAGGAAATGAATATATATTGAATGCAAGGAACCTCCTTACTGAGCATACATATCTTCCCCCTCTGTCTTCCTGTAACAAAATATTGCAGTGCTACGATGCTCCTCAATTCTAGATTAGAGATTTTTTTCATAGTCTAAAATACAAGTGTACTTTTTACATGTAATAGAGGAACTAATTCTCAGATTTCAGTGTTGAAGCAACCCTTATATGCAGAGTTAGCTGTTCAGTTCACGTCAAAATGATAGGTTGCCTAGTGAATCTGGATGAGTGGTAAATTCCCAAAATATGAATAGGTCACCATCGCCCGATGTATCTTTTGGACATAGAACATTGTCAAACATATTGGAATTTGCCTGTGTCAGTGTTAATGTTCCATATTTCTTTGATTCCCTTTCTATTTAGTCTATGATATTGATGAATGATGACCCTTTACTTCTTGTCCTTTTGTATCTATGGGTCCTAAGTAGAATAGAGACATCCAAGAATGGAGTTCATCTTAAGCAAGTCTTGAATGGATACTGATACTTAGCCAGTTAGCCCCTTTTTCTCTTGCAATTACCTTTTCTCCTGAGATGGCTATAGTTTTTTTTCCCCCTTCTGGGTTGTGAGAGTTTGATATACACTACCTGCTCAGTTCCAGCAACAAAAACTTCAGGTTTTCTACCATCATTATACTCTGAATGCACGTTTAGGTTGCCACTTCATCACATGAATGTTTTCATTTTGTCTGCAGGAGCATGCCTGTAAACCTTGTCAATGCATACAGGAAGAGAAAATTCATAGAATTGGTAATTTTATTGTGTCTATCTCCTTATAGGGCATTCTTAAGTATGTTATCCGCCGATGCAGAATATTATCTCGACTTTGGACATATAAGCTCATTACATATGTGCAGTTACCTTATGAAAACTATTATAACCAATAGGTTTCCCTGAGCAGCCACTTATTCGACAAATTCCACAAATGAGGCTTTGAACATTATCGAAGCGGCAAGCAGTTCCTTCCAGTTGGTTAAATGTCAAGTTAGCCAGAGTGCTGATGCTCCATCTTATTCAGAACTCGAAGTGAGTAGATTTGTTCACCACTTTTACTTCGAAAGGCGCAACTGATTAAGTGGGTCAATACGCTCTTTCACCTTTCTCTGTAAGAGTAATAAGAAGTTCCATCCGTGTTTTTACATCTTTGTTGCTGTAGCAATATTCGGATAGACTAACATAGTTGCACATTTTGTGTCACTGTTTCTGAAATTGTTTTACGTGACTATATTTTGGGAGAATCTCTGTAATGACCTATTTGTGGATGCTTACGCGATCCGAATTATTGGGAATTAATTCCTTCATTAACCCTGATTAGCTTCAAGTTCAACAGTCTAAAGATCGAGTAAAATATGAAAATACTTCCTTTTATCACTTTTGCGGTACTACTGTCAGATGTTCTAAAAGAACATGTTTATTAATTAAATATTTTAACACTTTCCCTCATACATAGTCTAGTCTTTTGTCTAGTACTAAGTGTGAAAATTTAATAAGGAGACAAATGGGGTCTAGAAATATTCAAACTCAAATCTCCAGCTCTACTAACATGTGGGATTTCATGTAACTATTGCCAATTGTTCTAAAAACTTAAGCTATTAGATGAAAACGTGATTTATTATTTAAATATTCTAACACAATTCATTGTTCTATTTGTTTTGTAAATTCAATTTCTAAACATTCGCTTCTTTTTCCCTTGCGGGTGGGTGCAGATGATAGGGAAGTTTTTGATCAGATTATTGATTCTCTAACTGATCTTGGCAGGTATATTTGAAAATTTGCCACTAAGGGTCCATTCGTTTTGTGGAAAATATCATGTTTCTAGAAAACATTTTCCTAGAAATCATTTTTTAGGAAAATGACTCTATTTTCCGGTGTTCGGCCGAAATCTAAACTTTGAGTGGAAAATATTTTCCACCGTTAGATTAGCTAATTTAATTGTTTGGGAAAAAAATATCAAAAATTGAATTTTAATATTTTTAATTGACCAAAAAATTAGTTTTATTTTTTATATTTTTTAAAAAATGAATTTTTAATTATTTGTATTTTTAAAAAATCGAAATTTTTATTATTTTTTATTATTTCTTTCTTTTTATTTTTTATTTTTTCCTTTTTCTTTTCCCTCCCCCTTCCTCCTCCTTCCTCCTCCTCCTTCCTCCACCGCCACATCAGGCTTCCTCCTCCTTCCTACGCCGCCGCACGCCTGACGATGACCGGCTGCCCAGCGGCCGACCAAGACCCGGTCGCCAGATCTAGCAAGCTTGAGGCTCGACCAATCTCCCCCGAGCCCCACCCAGCTCGCTGGATCTGGTGAGGCTGAGTTCTGCCCCAAGTCGACGAGAGCTCCGCCTCGCCCGATCTGGTGAGGCCCGAGCTCGGCTTCGCCAGATCGGGCTAGGCGAAGCCTTGTCAACCTGGGGCGAGGCTCGAGTTGGCTCGCGACCGCGGCCGATCGCCAGCTACCATTGTGGCCAACGACCAGCCAAGGCTAAGGAAGAAAGATGAAAAGGAAAGAAAGAAAAGAAAAAAGAAAAGAAAAAAAAAAAGAAAAAGAAAAAGAAAGCATAAAAATAAAACAAAAAATGAAAAACATTTTCCTCATCTTTGAAGGTTGTTTTTTCCAATGATGGAAAACATTTTCCTTGAGTAGTTTATTTTTCCGTGAAACGAACACCGGAAAATCCGGAAAACGTTTTCCTAGAAGTCATTTTCCGTGAAACGAACGGACCCTAAATTTCCATTGTGTCCTGCATTATCAACTGTTATTGTCTTCTGTTGGGTTTTGGATATAACAAAAGGTTGATTATACCATTCTCTTTAGCCTATCAAGTGATTTTGCTAGTTACCAATTTCCCATCTGAGACTCCTTGGCAGGATTCACCCACCGGCAACTTACCGCCTCTGACCGACTACTTTGATGTTGCTATTATGTCAAGAAAATAAAATTAGAAGATAGAAACTGAACTTATCATCGTGTGTGTGTGTAACAATCAAAATTTCATTTAGCGTTCCTGTTGCGTTTGTTTTTCTTTTTGTCAAAGCGTTCCTGTTGAGTTGCGCAGCAGTATGTTTCGATACCACTTGATGAGTGAGACTTGTATTGCTATTTGATAAGAATAAAACGAAAAGTAAAGTCTTGGAATTTTTTTTTTTAATCATTGATGAATTATACAACAGCTTATTTGTAGATTTTATAGAATGACTATTTATAGTAGAATAATATTACAATGGGAATTGTAATAGATCAGGATTAACATAATACAATATGAGAGATACATAGGATCAAGTAATATATTTCTAACATCCTCTCGAACTCACAATTTAACCCTTGCTTATGCAATAGGAAAGTATCAAAAAAGTTCAAAACTTATTGCATTAGTACTATTTTAGCTCTAAATATGTGTCAATTTAATTATAAACTTTTTGACAGAACATCAATTCAGTCTTTCTTGCGCATTTTGAAAGGATATTGTTGAAATGGACAACGGCTGGCCAGCTTACGTACATTGACGTGGATAATTTTTAAAAATATTTAAATATTTTTAGTATAAACACGGACTTCCTCTTCAAACCAGCACATATCATAACCAGGATATCAATTAGCTCAACACCAGGAACTTTGCCCATAATGGGGAAAGAGGTAATTCGGCGCACGATTTGGAATTACGGATGCGAGTTTTGGTGCGAAACTTGGTGCCGCCACACTGCATATCATAATCAACACCAGAAACTTTGCCGATAAGCTTTGGAATTATATGTTTACGGTATATCCTATAATTATTCGCGTTCAAATTCAAAAAACATTAAAATTTCTGATCAGGGAAAAACTAAAAATAAAATAAAAATCTGGCCAGAGGCCATGAAACTTAGGTGCACTTGTGCGTCGAGTTATTTAAGAGCAAACCCACTTGGCTCTGGTTTTGGCTTGAAAACCCTACCTTCAAGCCATGGCAGACGAACCTATCCCATCCCAACCAGTACCGCGACCCCTCGTTGTGGTGAAGCAACGACACCGTCAACTCCATCACTCCGCCGTCTTCCCTGTCCTTGGCCATGGCCTGAGCCGCCCACTCCCCGACGTCACGGGAGAACGCGGCCGCCCTGCCGCCCGTCATCTCCAGGGTCCCCTCCCCTTTGGGAGCAACGCTGAACTTCTCGAGGAACGTCCCCGCCACGAACTCGCGGCCGTAGAAGAGCATGACCTGGGCGTGGTCCCAGCCCAACCGGTGCCACCCCCTATTGTTCTTCACCGAGAGAGCGACGCTCCAGTTCCCGCTGACCACCGACGGCGACGGCGATGGCGGCGACGGCACGGAGGAAAGGGAGAGGGAAAGGGAGGCCACGTGAACCACCGGTGGATAACCGTCGAAGAAATCAGGGTTGAAAAGAAGAACCACGACGACGATGACGGCGAAAAGGGCCAGACCCCAGAGCTTTAGGCAACAATATGCTACTCTTCGCGCTACTTCAAATTCTCGGTTGGATTCGGCACTGCCGTCGCGATGCTGTCGCTGTCGCTGCCACTGAGCTTCCATGGTTTCGCCCTTCTCAGTTTCTTCAGCTGTATATAGTCACCGCTGCAAATTTGACGACTTCACAAGGAATTACATATATATGCCTAACATACATATGTATGTATGTATTATTATTTAAAAGGGAAACTATACTTGGTGGGATTTTTCCTCAGAAATATTCATCAAATCTTTGTACAAAGAGCCGTGGGATGAGAGATCTAGTTTCCTATTTTATTTAAAGAAGTAAATCTAAGTGAAAATATATGCAAAACAAATATAAGTGAACTTGAGTGGATATCGTTCTCTGGTAAAAAAATTCAAGAAAATAGAGAAGATTTAGTATATATTGCTCTTTAAACGGTAAGTGAATATTTAGTACGCTCGGAATTATTTTAGGATTTTGTAGTGGATTAACAAGTATTTGTGGAGAAAGGTTCATTAACCTTGCTTCTTTTGATTGCAAGCAAGATAGAAGGAGGGATTTCTTGAGGTTGTATTTTAGTTGGAATCTATCAATGTATGTAATCTAGATATACAATACATGACTTTTCATTTTTTTAATCTCATTCAGATGGATGGTTTTTATATTAGAAAAGCAACCTGATTGAGCAAAATAATGTTAGTGATAAAGAAAAGATGGACAGTTCAATTGAAGATGGCAGTGACAAAAGAGTCACGACCGAGAGAACATGGAACTTGTGTCACATTGCATATATATATGAAGTTTAATTCTTAGGACGAGGCTTATGCATTTTATAATCTGCTAAAGAAGACGGATTTTCCTTTAGTGTTTTAAAATATTATAAAAGGAATTGAGGAAAAAGCGTGGTTTAGTAATTTGTTGTAGTGACCAAGTGTACAAGATCAAAAAGGAGTGAGTTAAGTCAAGATTGGGAAAAGATGCGGTGGGAAATGAGAAAAAAGTTATGCCCAATAATAATCATGTGACGACTCCTCAAAGCGCTACATTTTTTAAATCGCACAAGAATATTGATTCCAGAACAAAAAGATGATTCAAGTAAGGGTTAGAACAAATAAATCATTTCAAGCATTGGTTCTTGAAATAAAGGGAGTGGGAAAACTAATTTCGAAAATGACAAAAATCATGTTACAAAGTACAAAATATTGAAATTGCAAGAAAACGATTGGCAAGCACTTTTCGATTATTTTTCAATCATGCAGTTCAAAATTTCCAATTTTTATCGATTTGGATGGTGAACAAAGACAACCGTAATGTTTCTTGGGCGAATGCACAACCAAGAGACTTGTATATACAAATACTTAGGGGATGATGTAGTCACCAACTGATATCACTTATTTAACAAGCAAATATGACATGCCTTTTGCGTCATTGTCGGTTTCAAACATCATGGCTGGTCATGTGGGTGCGCTTTCGAGCTATAATTATTGAAGCAATGCAAAATCAAGTCCATGGAGAGAATCTAGTGCTTTATGAGAAGCAACTCTCCTCCATATATATGCAAAGCATCTTCAAAAGGTTTTCAAGTTGAAGTTGAGAGGGAGAATTACCAAAAAAGTCATAAATCTATTACAATTATGCCAATTTAGTCTTTAACTTTTTTTTTTTGCCAATTTAGTTCTATATATGCAAAGCATCTTCAAAAGGTTTTCAAGTTGAAGTTGAGAGGGAGAATTACCAAAAAAGTTATAAACCTATTACAATTATGCCAATTTAGTCTTAAATTTTTTTTTTTTTGGCCAATTTAATTCTAAACCTTTTACAATTGTGTCAATTCAGTCCATCCGACCAAAATTGACTAGTCGGCGTTGACGTGGACGCTAGCCAGGGACAGCTGGTCGGCGAACGCTGTCGTGGCAATTTTTAAATATTTTAATACTTTTTTTCGATTTTTTATTTTTATTTTTATTTTTTGAATTTTTTTTTCCCACCTTTCTTCTTCCTTTGGCCGGCGGCGTTGGCCGAGGCACCTCGCCGGCCACTGGCAAGGCTCGCCCCTGTCAGCCACTGGTGAAGGCGAGCCTCGCCCAACGACGGCGAGGCCGCCATCGCCAAATCTGGCGAGGCTTGGCCTCGCCTAGCCATGGCGAGGTCGAGCCTCGCCAAATCTAGCGACGACGGCCTGGGCAGCCACCAGTGAGGACCGTCACTAGATCTGGTGACCTCTCGCACTTCTAGTCGTCGGCGACTCGGGCCAGGGCCCTACCGCCCTCTTTGGACTCGTCCGCCGTCCGCACCCTCTTCGGGGACCCGGGCCATGCTAATTGCATGCTTGTTTCATGGGGGCAAGTTAGAACGCAGTAAGAGATAAAGCACTTGCCCCAGATGCGACCAAGTCTAAGGATTTGGGGTTTGTTTGTCTTTGGTAAGTCTTTACTACTTTCCTTTTTTCTTCCTCTCAAGGGTATAAAGAGAAATCTCCCCACCCCACATCAAGATCCACCGTTGATATATCAGCCACTCTATTCTAGTTTGATTTTCAGAGGTTTTTGATTGATCTCTGCAGTTTGTCAGCCAATCATCAACAGCATGAGCGATCCCAAGAATGCATATCCATACCCTCCTCCTGCCCAAGGTAATGTTCTCCTCTGTCCCGGGGGACAATGTCTACTCAGAAATAATCATATTTTCCATTGCTTCTTCCGGCTAAATCATCGTTTGACTGGAAATGGGTTTCGACGATGTTGGCCAATCAAATGCCAGTCCGGAATGCGCTTTTCCAACATTACTTGTGTTTCGTAAGCTGTTTATAGGAACCCAGATTTGCTAACCTCCGTCCTGCCTGTGACTGCAGCCCCTTATCAAGGGCCGCTGGTGATGGCGCCTCCTCAGTACGCGCCTCCGCCTCCACCTCCTCCTCCTCCTCCTCCTCTGTATGCGCCTCCACCTCCGCCTCCTCCTCCTCCTCCTCCTCCTCCTCTGTACGTGCCTCCGTCTCCACCTCCACCTCCACCTCCACCTCCTCCTCCTCCTCCTCCTCCTCTGTATGCACCTCCGCCTCCACCTCTACCTCCACCTCCTCCTCCTCCTCCTCCGCAGGAAGGAGCCAGCGGCTGTCTTGCTGGATGGTACGTTCCCGAGCATTCCAATTTTACTTTTGTCCGATCTCTCTTTCTAGTCCAAATGGTGCAGATTAGAGGAACTAAAAGCATTAAAATTCTATCCTAATTCACTATTCCTTTTCTTTGTTTTCATCATTGGACAGCCTTGCGGGTCTGTGTTGTTGCTGGCTCTGGCACATGTGTTGCAAATGCGATTGACCCGTCTATCGTCTGCATGTGCCGGCATTGTGGCCGGTTGCCAATTGGAGAGCATAAGAGCAGCAGCATCATTTCATACATTTATTTCATCTGCTATTGTCCTATTTACTATGCTTAAATATGTTGTTTAGCCCCTGCAACTAGCCTCGTTGCTCGTCTTCTCATGTACCCTACCAGACGCGGAATTTAGGCCCGTGATCATCATGTTATAGAGCCAACAGAGTTTTTCTATACCAATGGATACTGATCGATGGAGAGTAGAATCGTACCTCACCATACAATAGTTTAGGAACCATATAGCACACTCGATGCCATTCCGCAATGAAGAAACTACTTTGGCGTGCTATGTAAGATGCAAATTGCACAATCCCAAGATCTCCATAACTAGAACAAGAACATGCGTAATTGAGTAGAAAGATTAACGCACCTCTTTTGGGATCCATTGTTCTTTAAAGCGGAAGTAGAAAAGGGATTATCCACGCATCAACGGGATTATCCACGCATCAAGTCTTTTTCTTCTATTGCCCTCCGTATCACTGGGTCAATGAGACATCTCCTCTATTGCCCTCCGTATCACTGGCTATGAGGCAGCCCCTCACGTTTAGCGTTTAGGCCCCTCACGTTTAGTGTTAGGTAAACGCCCATATGTGATGATACATGTGAGAATTAGGGTTAGAGGAGAGACTTGAGCACTATTTATAGAGTTTCCAATCAGTCCCCTCATTATGGACTAGGCTCAACTCGGCCCACACTAGCCAGCCTCATATTAGACTAATTATGAAACCTTCTATCTCACCTTAGACTAACCATGTTTTACCGTAACCGTAAAAACAGTAAATTACAATATCAATTAATGTAGTCCATATTAGGAAAACTCTTACATGCTACGCATCGGAAAGCTCCATCGGAAAGCTCTCTATCCACTTGAATCGATTCTCGACCTGCATTTTCTAATCTCTATTGAACTCTCGAAATTTATAGCAACTAATTATTATACTCATTTGTCATGGCCTAAATTACTCCATTGATATTCAAGGTGGGAAGCGATTCGACGAACAAGATCAACTCCCTAAGTCCTTTCATGAGTACGAGAAATGCGGTGTTATTACTAAGGGTGAGCATCGGTCCAAGGTCAACCTTGGACCGGCCGGACCTAGTACGGTTCCTGGATTAGTCCTTGATCCTAGGCTCAACCTCGCACTTTGCAAGTTGGTCCAAGGATTAGGACCTGGACTGATTCAACCTGAACTATGCTCACCCGTAATTTTCATCCATTTCTATAGCAAAACTCTATAACCAAATCTGAACAGGGAAAGAGGTAATTGCGCAAACGTTTTGCATTCTGGCTGCCAATAAGTGCAAGAGCGGAGGCAGAGGTAGAAGAGAGAGAACTTTCGAGACTCAACGTGTGACAAATTATGTAAACACAAGATCAGCATAAATGCTTTCTTACATCAATGAATTATGTATGGACGCTATGTGCTATAATTACTCGTCTTCAAATTCAAAACATTAAAATTTCCGAACAGGGAAAAAAATAAAAAGAAATAAAAATCTGGCCAGAGGCCATGAAACCTAGTTGCACTTGTGTGGCGAGCCACTTAAGAGCAAACCCACTTGGCTATGGTTTTGGCTCGAAAACCCTACCTTCAAGCCATGGTAGTCGAACCTATCCCATCCCGGTCAGTCGTCATGGCGAAGCAGCGTCACCGCCAACTTCATAACTCCGCCGTCTTCCCAGTCCTTCACCATGGCCTGCGCCGCCCACTCCCTGACGTTGCGGGAGAACGCGGCCACGCTCGTCTCCAGGGTCCCCTTCCCTCTTAGAGCTACGCTGAATCTCGGCAGAAACGTCCCCGCCACGAACTCCTCGCCGTAGAAAAGCATGATCTGGGCGTGGTCCCAGCCCAAGTGATGCCGCTTACGGTTCTTCACCGAGAGGGCGACGCTCTAGTTCCCGCTAACCACCGGCGGCGGCGCCGGCGTGGCGGAAAGAGAGAGAGAGAGAGAAAGAGAGGCCACATGTACCGTCAGTGAAGAAGCTTCCGGGGACCGGCGGACGAAAACAAGAATGCCGAAAACGAGAGAGACCACGCCGGCCAAAATGAAGACTATTAAGCAACTACATATTGCTTTGAACGCTCCTTCTGCATCTGGATCGGATTGGAGACCACGACGCTGCTGTTGACGTCGCAGAGGTTCCCTGTTATTAGCTTCCCAGTTTCTTCAGCGGTGTATAATTACTGCTTATATGGATAAATACATATACATTTTTTTTGGTCGAAATACATATACATATGCATACATATATATAAATAAATAAATAAATATATATATACACACACACACACATATGATATCATATAAGGGAAACTATACTTGGTGGGATTTCCTCAGAAATATCCATAAAATCTTTATACAAAAAGCCGTGGCATGAGAGAAGCAAATCTAAGTGATTATATATGCAAACCAATAAGTAACTTTTTTGTGGATATTGTTCTGGGGTCAATTTTTTTTTTTTTAAAGAGAAGATTTAGTAGATATTGCTCCTTAAACAATAAGAGAATATTTAGTTCCGATTGTTTTAGGATTTTGTAGTCAATTAACACATGTTTGCCTATGACCAAAAAAAAAAAAAAAAAAAACACATGTTTGCTGAAGATATATATTTATTTATTTTTTTGAATTTCCCTTTTTCTTTTCTTTTCTTTTCTTTCACTTCCTACCCTCCGTCGGTCCACGGCCTCAACATTCGCCGGCCATTGGCGAGGGCAAGACACCCTCACCTTGCCTAGATCTAGCGAAGGGTGCCACGCTCTTGTCCAATGCTAGCAAGGGTCACTGATCCTTAGTAAATATATATAGTAAAAATTAGAAATAAATATTTAAAAATTATAATAATTGCCGGTGTCCACATTAATGATTCTCGTTGAAAATACTGGTCATAAATAATTCTCGATGAAAATACTGGCAAATCTTAACAAGAATTTATTACTAAGTTGACTAAATTAAAATGTTCAAGACTGAATTGGTATTCGTATAATAGATTTATGATCTTTTTTTCTTTTCCTTTTTTGTAATTTTTTAGAATGCTTCCATTTACTCCATCAGTTGTAAGTGAACAAAATCCAATATTACGTGGACGGAGCGAGAACTAAAGTGGACAATCGTGAGAAATTTTACGATTTAAATGCAATTTTTTCTTTATAGTTTAAGGATTCGAGTAAGATATTACGTTAAGTTTCAATAGATTAGCTAATTGTCCCATGAAATCCCTTAGACCGTCTCGATGAAAGGAAAGATAACGTAGAGGAAGTCTTTCGAATCAGAATTAGATAAGATAATGGTTTCTAATCCGAGTTGGAGTTCATCAACGTGATCTCTCTATATATAAATATATGTATGTGCATGTTCCCTTCAAACTTGAGTAAGTAACTTAGATATCACCGAAGGAACTGAGAAGCGAAGACCATGGACGTTCAGCGACAGCAACGCTACGATCCCGAATCCAACCGAGAAGCAGGAACAAGAACAGCAGTTCGTGTTACTGGTTGCGTAATTTTTGTGCCGACCGGCGTGGTTATAGTGCTCGTGATTTTGCAGGGCCTTGAGTAATCCGTTGCAGACGGTATGCGTGGCCTCTCTTTCTCTCTCTCTCTTTCCTCCACGCCGTCCCCGCCACCGTCATCCGTCATCCGTCATCAGTGGGAATTGGAACGTTGCCCTCTCGGTGAAAAACCTCATGTGGTGGCCGCACTGGCTCAGCTGGGCCACGCCCAGGTCATGCCTTTCTACCATGGTGAGTTCATGGCGGGGACGTTCCTCCAGGGATTCAGCCTCCCTCCGAGAGGGAAGGCAACTGTGGAAACGGGCGTGGTCGCCTTCTCACGGACGTCAGGGACCAGGTGGCTCGGGCCATAGCGAAGGACAGCGAAGACGGCGGAGTGATGGAGTTGGAACTGAGGCTGCTTAATAATGATGAAGGCTGGCGTGACTGGTGGGCATGGGATAGTTTCGACTGCCATTGTTTGAAGGCAGGGTTTTCGAGCCAAAACCAAAGCCAAGTGGGTTCGCTCTTGAGTGGCTCGACACATAAGTGCAACTAGGTTTCATGGCAACTTTTGCTTCTTCTTTTTTTCTCTTTTGTTCCTGTTCGGAAACTTTAATGTTTTAGATTTAGATGCGAATACTTGTAACATATAACGTCGCTGTAAGAAAGAGTTTATGCCCAAGTTCGCTCTTTTTCGCAGCTGATAGCTGTAAGTTTTGTCTTGCCGATTCTTTAGACTTGGTTTGTAACCATGCATATTTGAAAGTATTGTTAGAATTTTCTTATTCGGGTACTTTAAGGTTTTTCTTATGGATAGACCCAAATTAAGCTACAATAGATGGAAATTCTGGAGATGGCTAGACCTGTGGTGAAGCGGAAGATCAAGCTAATTTTCTTCTTATGCATTTAGTATTAGGGCTAAGGTGAGTTTAGAGATACTATCTGGATGATCTTCTGCACGAGCTGGTTCTCTGTGTTGTCTGGCTCGAGTTTTACGAGCCAAAGGATAAGTCCTTCAGCTTGTATAACTAGGAGGAAAATCTTGAGGCTTCGGCATGCCGGTAGGCCTTTCGCTAAGCATGTTGCTGAGGATGGGAAACACACTTTTTCTTTGGCATCATAATTGGCAAATTTAGTGGGTCCTCTACTTCAATGGTTTTCTGGTAGATTAGTTCACGATCCTGGCCTGAAAATTTCATTCGAAAGTAGGTGAGGTGATCCAGTGGTGTCATTGGCATTGGCCCCTTGTTAGGGTATTGGGATTCAATTATAGGTCAATTGCAAGATTCTAAAGGCGGGATGTCACGAATGTTAAAAAATTATTTACCTCAATGGTGAGGCCTGCTTCCAGCACTAGCGAGGTTGAGCCTCACCAAATTTGGCGGAGCCTCACCAGATTTGGCGGGGCCTCACTAGCGATGGCAAGACTGGCCCTCGCTTCTTGTTGGTGGCAATCGGTTAGAGGAAGATGGATGAAAAAAAGGAGAAAAAAAAAAAGAAAAAGAAAATAACAAATAAATAAAAATAATTTTTTTTTTTTGAAAAGATAAAATATTATTAAAAAATTGTTTATGTCAATAGCAGTGGACGGAAACAAGAATGCCGAAAACGAAGAGATGACGCCAACGTATTGCTTTGAACGCTCCTTCTACGTCTGGGTCAGATTGGAGACCGCGACGTTGCTGTTGATGTCGCAAAGCTTCCGCGGAATTAGCTTCTCAGTTTCTTCAGCGGTATATAGTTTGTATATATATACACACACACACACATATCATATAAGGGAAACTATACTTGGTGGGATTTCCTCAGAAATATCCATAAAATCTTTATACAAAAAGCCGTGGCATGAGAGATCTAGTTTCCTATTTTATTTAAGGAAGTAAATCTAAGTGATAATATATATATAAACCAATAAGTAACTTTTTAGTGGATATTGTTCTCCGGTCAATTTTTTTTTTTAAAGAGAAGATTTAGTAGATATTACTCCTTAAACAATAAGAGAATATTTAGTTCCCGATTATTTTAGTATTTTGTAGTCGATTAACACATGTTTGCACAAGAGAAAAAAAAGGTTCATTAACCTCCGCTTCTTAATAAAAGCTATTTCTTGACATCAAGTTTTAGTTGGTATCTACAATGTATATAATTTAGACATACGGTGCTTAATTTTTGTTTTCTGATTTCATTCAGATGGATGGAGTTCATATAAAAAAAAGCAACAGATTGAGGAAAATAGTGTTAATAATGAAGAAAAGATGAACTATTCAATTGAAGATGGCAATGACAAAAGAGTCACGACCCTAGAGAACATGGAATTGATGTTTTTGCTCGTATAAATAGATTAAATTAAATTTTCATTTTACTGTGGAAAGGCTTCCCAAAACTCGGGAAACATTTTATCAGATTTTATTGGAGAGTTAGCGTCTTCCATAGATATTGTGCGGTTACCTGAGCATCTAAGGAAAGCTTGCATAGCACACGGAGGAAAACTCACTACCCCGTATGCACGCATATGCGAGAATCTGATATGGAGTAAGATTTCTTCTGTTGTCTCTACTCTTTTTTGGCTTTTGGTCATTTTTTGGTAGAAAACTATCAACTGGTTTCAAAAGCTTAAACTGTTAGACAAGTTGATTGTGGTCCCACAAATAGTTTAAATCTTTTTAGGTCTTAATTGCCTCTCTAATTAAATATGTCCACTCTTAGTACTAGATAAAAAGACCAGACTAAGCATGATAGAAAGTGTTAAAATAATTAAATATTAAACCATATCTTCATCTAATAGATCCGATACCATGTTAAATTTTGTAAGATCACAATCAGTTCTAAAAGCCTAAACTATTAGATGAAGGTGTTGTGTAATATTTAATTATTCTAACAGAAAAATTGAAGACTGCCGTAGGAAATGATATATATATATATACATTGAATGCAAGGAACCTCCTTACTGAGCATACATATCTTCCCCCTTTGTCCTCTTGTAACAAAAGATTGCGGTGCTATGATGCTCCTCAATTCTAGATTAGAGATTTTTTTAATAGTCTGAAATACAAATGTACTTTTACATGTAACAGAGGAACTAAGTCTCGGATTTCAGTGTTGAAGCAACCCTTATATGCAGAGTTAGGTAATCAATTGTGTAAAGCTGTTCAGTTCACGTCAAAAATGATAAAATGCCTAGTGAATCTGGATGAGTGGTAATTCCCAAAATATGAATAGGTTACCATCGCCTGATGTATCTTTTGGACATAGAATATTGTCAAACATATTGAAATTTGCCTCTGTCAGTGTTAATGTTCCATATTTCTTTGATTCCCTTTCTATTTAGTCTATGATATTGATGAATGATGACCCTTTACTTCTTGTCCTTTTGTATCTATGGGTTCTAAGTAGAATAGAGACATCCAAGAATGGAGTTCATCTTAAGCGAGTCTTGAATGGATACTGATACTTAGCCAGTTGTTCCCTTTTTCTCTTGCAATTACCTTTTCTCCTGAGATGGCTATAGTTTTTTTCCTCTTCTGGGTTGTGAGAGTTTGATATACTCTACCTGCTCAGTTCCAGCAACAAAAACTTCAGGTTTTTTACCATCATTATACTCTGAATGCACGTTTAGGTTTCCACTTCATCACATGAATGTTTTCATTTTGCATCTGCAGGAGCATGCCTGTAAACCTTGTCAATGCATACAGGAAGAGAAAATTCATAGAATTGGTAATTTTATTTTGTCTATCTCCTTATAGGGCATTCTTAAGTGGGTCAATACGCTCTTTCACCTTTCTCTGTAAGAGTAATAAGAAGTTCCATCCGCGTTTTTATATCTTTGTTGCTGTAGCAATATTCGGATAGACTAACATAGTTGCACATTCTGTGTCACTGTTTCTAAAATTGTTTTACGTGACTATATTTTGGGAGAATCTCTGTAATGACCTATTTGTGGATGCTTATGCGATCTGAATTACTGGGAGCTATTTCCTTCATTAACCCTGATTAGCTTCAAGTTCAACAGTCTAAAGATCGAGTAAAATATGAAAATAGTTCATTTTATCACTTTTGTGGGACTACTGTCAATTATTCTAAAAGAATAAGTTCATTATTTAAATATTTTAACAATTCCCATCACACTTAGTCTAATCTTTTGTCCAGTACTAAACTTGGAAATTTAATTAGAGAGGCAAATGGGGTCTAAAAATATTCAAACTCAGATCTTCTAGCTTAATAACATGTGAGATTTCATGTAATTACTATCAATTGTTTTAAAAACTTAAGCTGTTAGATGAAACATGGTTTATTATTTAAATATTCTAAAACAATTCATGGTTCTATTTGTTTTGTAAATTCAATGTCTAAACATTGCGCTTCTTTTTCCCTTGCGGGTGGGTGCAGATGATAGGGAAGTTTTTGATCAGATTATTGATTCTCCAACTGATCTTGGCAGGTATATTCGAAAATTTGCCACTAAATTTCCATTGTGTCCTGCGTTATCAACTGTTATTGTCTTCTGTTGCGTTTTGGATATAACAAAAGGTTGATTATACCATTCTCTTTAGCCTATCAAGTGATTTTGCTAGTTACCAATTTCCCATCTGAGACTCCTTGGCAGGATTCACCCACCGGCAACTTACAGCCTCTGACCGACTACTTTGATGTTGCTATTATGTCAAGAGAATAAAAATAAGAAGATAGAAAACTGAACTTATCATCGTGTGTGGATGTAACAATCAAAATTTCATTTAGCGTTCCTGTTGCGTTTGTTTTTCTTTTTGTCAACGCGTTCCTGTTGAGTTGTGCAGCAGCGTGTTTCGATACCACTTGAGTGAGACTTGCATTGCTATTTGATAAGAATAAAACAAAAAATAAAGTCTTGGAATTTTTCTTTTTTATCATTGATGAATTATACAACAGCCTATTTGTAGATTTTATAGAATGACTATTTATAGTAAAATAATATTACAATGGGAATTGTATTAAGTCAGGATAACATAATACAATATGAGAGATACATAGGATCAAGTAATATATTTCTAACATCCTCTCGAACTCACAATTTAACCCTTGCTTATGCAATAAGAAAGTATCAAAAAAGTTCAAAACTTATTGCACTAGTACCATTTTAGCTCAAATATGTGCAATTTAATTATAAACATTTTGACATAGCATCAATTCAGTCAATCCAATTTAATATTTCTTGCGAATTTTGAAAGGATATTGTTGAAATGGACAACGGCTGGCTAGCTTACGTCACACCATCGACATTGACGTGGATAATTTTTAAAAATATTTATATATTTTTAGTATAAACACAAACTTCCTCTTCAAACCAGCTTATATCATAACCAGGATATCATTTAGCTCAACACCAGGAACTTTGCCCATAATAGGGAAAGAGGTAATTCGACTCATGATTCGGAATTACCGATGCAAGTTTTGATGCGAAACTTGATGCCGCCACACGCATATCATAACCAAGACATCAATTAGCTCAACACCAGAAACTTTGCCCATAACAGGGAAAGAGGTAATTCGACTCGTCATTCGGAATTACTGATGCAAGTTTTGTCGCGAAACTTGGTGCCGCCACATTCTAGCCGCCGATAAGGCGTTCTTGGAAGGAACAGCGGAGTTTTCGACCCTAAATGCGCAATAAGCTTTGTAATCACAAAATTAGCATAAATTATTCCTTACATCAAGGAATTATATGTTGACGGTATATCCTATAATTATTCGTGTTCAAATTCAATAAACATTAAAATTTCTGATCAGGGAAAATATAAAAAAAAAAAAAATCTGCCCAGAAGCCATAAAACTTAGGTGCACTTGTGCGTCGAGTTACTCAAGATTGAACCCACTTGGCTCTGGTTTTGGCTTGAAAACCCTACCTTCAAGCCATGGCAGACGAACCTATCCCATCCCAACCAGTACCGCGACCCCTCGTTGTGGTGAAGCAACGACACCGTCAACTCCATCACTCCGCCGTCTTCCCTGTCCTTGGCCATGGCCTGAGCCGCCCACTCCCCGACGTCGTGGGAGAATGCGGCCGCCCTGCCGCCCGTCATCTCCAGGGTCCCCTCCCCTTTGGGAGCCACGCTGAACTTCTCGAGGAACGTCCCCGCCACGAACTCGCGGCCGTAGAAGAGCATGACCTGGGCGTGGTCCCAGCCCAACCGGTGCCACCCCCTATTGTTCTTCACCGAGAGAGCGACGCTCCAGTTCCCGCTGACCACCGACAGCGACGGCGATGGCGGCGACGGCACGGAGGAAAGGGAGAGGGAAAGGGAGGCCACGTGAACCACCGGCGGATAACCGTCGAAGAAATCAGGGTTGAAAAGAAGAACCACTACGACGATGACGGCGAAAAGGGCCAGACCCCAGAGCTTTAGGCAACAATATGCTACTCTTCGCGCTACTTCAAATTCTCGGTTGGATTCGGCACTGCCGTCGCGATGCTGTCGCTGTCGCTGCCACTGAGCTTCCATGGTTTCACACCTTCTCAGTTTCTTCAGCTGTATACAGTCACCGCTGCAAATTTGACAACTTCACAAGGAATTATATGCATACATACATATAGATCGTATGTATATATTATTATTTAAAAGGGAAACTATACTTGGTGGGATTTTTCCCCAGAAATATCCATCAAATCTTTATACAAAGAGCCGTGGGATGAGAGATCTAGTTTCCTATTTTATTTAAAGAAGTAAATAAGTGAAAATATATACAAAACACATATAAGTGAACTGTTTTTTTTGGTCAGCATATAAGTGAACTTGAGTGGATATCGTTCTCTGGTAAAAAATTCAAGAAAAGAGAGAGAAGATTTAGTATATATTGCTCTTTAAACGGTAAGAGAATATTTAGTACGCTCCGAATTATTTTAGGATTTTGTAGGGGATTAACAAGTATTTGTGGAGAAAGGTTCATTAACCTTGCTTCTTTTGATTGCAAGCAAGATAGAAGGAGGGATTTCTTGAGGTTGTATTTTAGTTGGAATCTATCAATGTATGTAATTTAGATATACAATACTTGATTATTTATTTTTTAATCTCATTCAGATGGATGGAGTCTGTATTAGAAAAACAACTTGATTGAGTAAAATAATGTTAGTGATAAAGAAAAGATGAACGGTTCAATTGTAGATGATAGTGACAAAAGAGTCACGACCGAGAGAACATGGAACTTGTGTCACCTTGCATATATATGAAGTTTAATTCTTAGGACGAGGCTTATGCATTTTATAATATGCTAAAGAAGACGGATTTTCCTTTAGAGTTTTAAACTCATATAAAAGGAATCGAGGAAAAAGCGTGGTTTAGTAATTTGTTGTAGTGACCAAGTGTACAAGATCGAAAAGGAGTTAGTTAAGTCAAGATTGGGAAAAGATGCGGTGGAAAATGAGAAAAAAGTTATGTCCAATAATAATCATGTGACGACTCCTCAAAGCGCTACATTTTTTAAATTGCACAAGAATATTGATTCCAGAACAAAAAAGAAGATTCAAGTAAGGGTTAGAACAAATAAATAATTTCAACCATTGGTTCTTGAAGTAAGTGGAGTGAGAAAATAAATTTCGAAAATGACAAAAATTATGTTACAAAGTACAAAATATTGAATTGCAAGAAAACGATTGGCAAGCACTTTTCGATTATTTTTCAATCATGCAGTTCAAAATTTTCAATTTCTATCGATTTGGATGGTGAACAAAGACAAGCGTAATGTTTCTTGGGCGAATGCACAACCAAGAGACTTATACAAATACTTAGGGGATGACTGATATCACTTATTTAACAAACAAATATGACATGCCTTTTGCGTCATTGTCGGTGTCAAACATCATGGCTGGTCGTGTGGGTGCGCTTCTCGAGCTATCATTATTGACCAGTGTGAAGCAATGCAAAATCAAGTCCGTGGAGAAAACCTAGTGCTCTATGAGAAGCAACTTTCCTCCATATATATGCAAAGCATCTTCGAAAGGTTTTCAAGTTGAAGTTGAGACGATGCTGCAATGCCTTGAGATGGAGTCGCATAAACTTTCACGGTAAAAAGGCATCGACATGATCATGATGAATAACTCCTCAGTTGTTAAATTCGTGGTTTTGCAACCCAAACCATTGAAAAGGAATCTCGTTCCAAGGAATGAAAACCCATGAAGTGAGAATCCAGTTGGAGATTCAATGTCATGGAACCCAACTAGGCCTCACATTTCATCTTAGTACACCCTGGAAAAATGATATCCTCCTTCCACGAAACAAAAAGGGCATCATCTTCCTCTCACTTTCGCAACAAACAAACACACTCTAAGCACGCAAATCCGACCACAGGTGATCGGGCATGCGAAACTCGACTTCGCATAGCGTTCAGGCCTCAGAAACAGCTCTTAACTTCACATGATCCCGTGTTTTTCTAACTTGAAGCAAAATGAGAAAATGCTCAAGGAACTCGGTTTCGAAGAGAAAATTGAAATTTGACCAAAAACTTAGAAGAGGAATTCAAAATGCTAGCAATAGATGGGAACCGAAATTAAGTGTTCAAAATTTAAGAGCCTATTTGGTAATCCTTATATTTGAGAGTAATTTTTATTCAGAAATAATTTTTTTTATTCCGTTTATTGAACAAGTTTTGAGCATTTAAATGTATTTAGTAATTATACAAAATTTCTATTCTCGGAATAGAAAAAGAACATGGATGCATTTTGTATGACCCTTAATTTTTTTATGACTGAGATTTCTTTTAATTTTTTGATATTTTTCTAAGATTTTTTTTTTCTTTTTCCCTTTTCTTTTTTCCTGTCATTTCTTCTTTCTCCTCTAGCCGGTTGCTGGCTTTCATCTTTGGCTAGTCACCGAGCATCAGTGCGGCCTAGCAACTAGCTAGAGCAAAAGGAATAAGAAAAGAAAAAAAAATGACTTGCTTCTAGAATTATTTCTAGAAATAAAGAATTAAATTTTTTTATTAATTTCTCGATTCTATTTCAAGTCTATTCTCGGGAGTAGAATAATAAGCTGAGATTACCAAACAGATTTATATTCTATTTTTATTTCAGTGAATAATACAACAGGATTAATCAAGAATTAGCCGGTTATTAAATAGGCCTTAAAATGAAAAGGAATTTACGAAGCGCGGCCCGAGATCAGGCCCGGCCCGAGGCGCGGGTAAAAAAGAGGCCCGGGAAATGAGCGGAGAGCGAAACGCGCGCCGTTTCGGCAACGGTCTCACGGGCGCGGAGAGCGTGACAGGTGTCCCGATCATCGAGAACTTTCAGTCGCCGAACGAGCTAGAACGATCTCCTTCTTCTTCCTCCTTCCTCCTTCCCCTTCATAAACCCCAAAACCCCGCTCCGCCTCTCCACCACCTCCCGCCGCCGCAGCCTCGGGGCCCTCGCGTTGTCTCCGGTTCGCTTCCCGTTCTGGTCGAGCTCAGGTCATGGCCGCCGTGGCGCTTCTCCGCGCGGCGCAACGACGAGGCGCCGCCTCCGCCGCCGCCTCCGCCGCCGCCGCTTGCAAATCGGTGCGTGCGTCTCTCTCTGGAGTTGTGTTCCGGCTGGCCTCTCGTTTCTCGTGCTCTGTTTTTTCTCGGATTCCTTCTGCCGGTTTCGTCGAATCCGATGTGATGAGTGCTTGAATTTTGAGCGGAATTGCGGTTTTCCGGCGGTATTCATGATAGACCAGTTGTAATTTCGGTGGTAGAGTGGATTTTTTTTTTTTTTTTTGTTGACGAGTGTCTGGTGGTAGTCGAGGCGATTGCTTCTAAAGCTGTTTGAGCCTACTTCGCTTTTTTTTTTTTTTTTTTGGCGGGATTGGGACTTGAAAATTCGTGATGGAAGAGAAGTGATGGATTTGAAGGAGACCGCTTTAGCTGGTTTCCGACTGAAATGTGGTGTTGATATGCGGAAAATAGATCATTTCCACAGTTCGTGGTCGGGTAAAGCTGAATAGATTTTCCGACATCTGAAGCTCTAAGTCTGTTTTTGTACATTTTTTCCTCGCCGTTGCAAATCTTGGTGGTGGTAGCTTGTGAAGTTTTGATGAGTTAAGGATAAATATGGGCATGTAGAATCTGTTAATTACACTCTGTTCCTTTCTTCGCTGTGGTTCGTTTATCTTTATTGAACATTTCTGCTTTCATTACTTTGTGGTGAATGATCTTGATATGCTAAATGCGGAATTCATAACTTTTGAGGGAGCTGGAAGATGGATATGATAATTGTGGACTTGGTTCTAGCAGCAGTGCGCAATGCTGGACCTTACGTTGATCTTCTCATAGCTTTTGCTAAAAAATCCAACTTTGATGTCTGATTTTTTTTTGCAGCTGACTGGCAATGGAAAGTCGTCGTGGCCAGGTTCTTATCTGGGTCAGAGCTGGGCCAGTCTATGCAGACCTTTTAGGTAGATGGATTTTTTTTATGTAAGTTGTTGTGTCTCAACTGCTGGTTATCAATCATAATGCATAGCGGTGTATGTGTTTTCCTTGATACAGTTCGAAGCCTGCGGGGAATGATGTGGTAGGTATCGACTTGGGTACTACCAACTCCTGTGTTGCTGTCATGGAGGGAAAGGTGAGACGGAGCGATGCTATACTGTGTTATTCATTTGAGAGTTTCGCTTCTCTTTGTTAATTCCGAGTTCTGGAGTATTTTTTCTAATCTAATGTAATCTTTTGCAGAATCCCAAAGTTATTGAAAATGCTGAGGGATCTCGAACCACTCCATCCGTGGTTGCATTCAATCCAAAAGGAGAATTGCTTGTTGGTACACCGGCAAAACGGCAGGCAGTGACGAATCCAACAAACACGATTTTTGGCACCAAGCGCTTGATTGGGAGACGTTTTGATGATCCCCAAACACAGAAAGAGATGAAGATGGTCCCGTATAGGATAGTAAGAGGTCCTAATGGGGATGCATGGGTCGAAGCAAATGGGCAGCAATATTCCCCAAGTCAAATTGGTGCTTTCATCCTTCAGAAGATGAGAGAAACTGCCGAGGCTTATTTGGGGAAATCAATTTCAAAAGCTGTTATTACTGTTCCAGCCTATTTCAATGATGCTCAGAGACAGGCAACAAAAGATGCTGGGAGGATCGCAGGGCTTGATGTAGAAAGAATCATCAATGAGCCCACTGCAGCTGCTCTTTCATATGGTATGAACAACAAGGAGGGTCTAATTGCTGTTTTCGATCTTGGGGGTGGAACATTTGATATATCGATTCTGGAGATATCTAATGGTGTATTTGAGGTATGATCCGGTCTGATGCGCTCTGTATTATTCTATGCTATGGGTCCCAGTGTGGAAAATTCATCTGGAGTTCTTTCTCATGTAGGTGAAAGCAACAAATGGCGACACATTCTTGGGGGGAGAGGATTTTGACAATGCTCTGCTGGAGTTCCTGGTGAATGAGTTCAAGAGGACCGAGGGAATTGATCTTTCTAAGGATAGACTTGCCCTGCAGAGGCTTCGTGAAGCCGCTGAAAAAGCTAAGATTGAGCTCTCATCAACAAGCCAGACTGAAATCAACTTGCCTTTTATCACAGCTGACGCTTCAGGGGCTAAACACTTGAATATTACACTAACTAGATCAAAATTTGAGACTCTGGTAAATCATTTGATTGAAAAGACTAGGGACCCATGCAAAAGCTGTTTGAAGGATGCAGGCATTTCCACTAAGGATATTGATGAAGTTTTGCTTGTTGGAGGTATGACTCGCGTTCCCAAAATACAAGAAGTAGTTGCAGAAATATTTGGAAAGACTCCAAGCAAAGGGGTGAATCCCGATGAAGCTGTTGCTCTCGGAGCTGCAATTCAGGGTGGTATTTTACGAGGGGATGTCAAAGAGCTGCTTCTCCTTGATGTGACTCCTTTATCACTTGGTATTGAAACACTTGGTGGTATTTTTACACGTTTGATCAACAGGAATACAACTATTCCCACCAAGAAAAGTCAGGTGAGTATTCTGTGGTGGAATTGCTTTCTTTAGGCAAATCTCATTCAAAATTCTCTTTCCTTTCCTAGAGCAGGGCTATTTCCTTCAACCCCCAGAGAATCCGACAATCTCATTATGAGTCTCCTCTTTATGCTTGCACTCATGTTTTTGTGATGACTTAGAAATTGGCACATGGCTATGGGGAAGCTGCTCCAACCAAAAAAGAATATGGAAGATGTGACGATGATGTTTGCTATATGTGTATAAGATAAACAGTGACATTTTATAGTATATCGACTTTATTCATGTGGCTTAACCTTTGAAGGTCAGATAAAATCTTTTCAATATAGCTGTTTGAGTACCATAGACATTCAGACAGTTGTCTACATTTCTGCATGTTTAAACTGCAAAATAAGCTACCCAATTTGGATGCTTCGTTTTGAAGTCTTTGTTTCCAACAGAGATATATTCACAGGAGAGACACGTATCTGAGTTCAAAATTTTGTTTTTGTTCATACAGGTGTTCTCGACAGCAGCTGACAATCAGACTCAGGTGGGTATCAAGGTTCTTCAGGGAGAACGTGAGATGGCATCTGACAACAAGCTCCTTGGGGAATTTGAGCTTGTGGGAATACCACCAGCTCCTCGAGGCATGCCCCAGATTGAAGTGACTTTCGACATTGATGCTAATGGAATCGTCACTGTCTCCGCAAAGGATAAAACTACTGGTAAGGAGCAACAGATCACTATCCGTTCCTCTGGAGGGCTCTCAGAAGATGAAATTGAGAAGATGGTCAGAGAGGCAGAAATGCATGCCCAGAAGGATAAAGAAAGAAAGGCTTTAATTGATATCAGAAATACAGCAGACACGACTATCTACAGCATAGAGAAGAGCTTGGGTGAGTATAGGGATAAGATACCTAGCGAAGTTGCGCGGGAGATAGAGGATGCAATTGCAGACTTGAGGAAAGCAGTGGGTGAAGACAATGCCGATGAGATTAAAGCGAAGATCGATGCTGCCAATAGGGCGGTGTCGAAGATTGGACAGCACATGTCTGGCGGCTCGGGGGGTGGCGATTCTGGCTCGGGCGGCTCTCAGGGTGGTGACCAGGCACCCGAAGCCGAGTATGAAGAGGTGAAAAAGTAATACACGAGGTGCACCGCCTCCAGTATCGTCTCTGAGATGATCAGCATCTCTCCCAGTATTGCCGTACCCGCTTCTGGTTTTAGTATAACGTCTAATGCTTCACACGGTTCTTTGTAAATATTGGAGCATGGATCTTTAGGTTTTTTAGTTGGCAGTGAGGTTGGCTACATTTCAGTGCTGAGATCATCGAGTTGCCCACGTTTTGATGTGCTTTGGTTGGGGGGTTCTTCTCAATGTTATAGTTTCCACTTCTCAATGTGTAGGTGGGAATGATAATGATTTCTGTGTTACTAAAGTCTTTTAGCGGCCAGCGACACGTCTATTGGCATCAAACCCTAAAACCCCAGAAGATCACTCCTTCCACGGGTAAATAGAAATGTCGGTACTCTCATTCTCACGACGTTTGAGCTGTGGGACATGTCCCTTACCGACGTGTAGGTCTCGAGAGTTCCTGCCGGCGACTTCGGCGATTTTGCATGATTCGTTTATACGGTCCAAGGGGACGTGAATGTGTTGATGAAGCAGAATTGTTTCTTGGATGTAGTCCATAGCTTGGAGTTATTTATTGACTCGGTACGGGGGATGAGTGAGATGTTTAGTGAGAAAAGCGATGTGAAAGTCATAAAGTTTGGTGTCATTTTAGTTTTAAATCTATTAACTTAGTATCAATTCAGTCTTTTTGGATAATTTGGTTGGATATTATTAGCGTGACACTTATTGATTTATGAAGAATCGATAGGAAAAGCTTTTAGTAGTTTTATTTTTTATTTTTTATTATTTTTTCCTTTTCTTTTTGTCAGTGACCGGTCATCGGCCATGGGCGGCCTCACAATGCAGGCCTTGCTTATGACTGGTGATGATGAGCCTCGCCCAGGCGAGCCACCCTGTGGTTGATGGTTGGTTATCGGCAAAAAGAAAAGTGAGGGAAAATAAAAATAAAGAGGAAAAAAATAGAAGAATAGTTAAAAAATAAAAAATAAAAATTGTCTTTATCAACGTCGGTTAAGTTGGTTGTGTGTTCATATGAGTAATATCCGGTTAAAATTAGTTAGAAGGACTAAATTAGTATTAAGTCAGTAAATTTAAGATTAAATTGATATCTCATCGTTTAGCTGATGTGACTTCTATAAGTTTCATAGCGTCTCTCGGTGGATGAGCAACAGAGGGCCAAATGCACTGGCCTTAGGAGAACAATCAAGCTGGCGATAGAGATTTAGAAAAATGCTGTTCAAGAATCGATTTGAGCGGATAAAGAATGGATTCCAATGCTTGCACAATAATTAAAAATCAGCCATCGTGCTGTACGATTCTGTTCTCCATCGATCAGTGTCGATCGGTTATCAGATATTCACCTTCGCTCTATTCCGTAACAATCGCAGGCCTAAATTTCATGACAAGAAGTGTACACAAGAAGCCGATCTACAAGGCGCAGTTGAAGGTCTAGACTGCATTATTAGCAACACACAAAGAGTATAGAACAATAGTAGAGATCGAAATGCGTGTTTAAAATGATGCCTGCTCTTACGGTCGCTGGTCGGCCACCGGCGCGATCCTAGCACACGCATATGACGGACGGATCGCAACAGCACTCGTCCAAGAGGCAGCAACAACACAGAGCTGCAAGGCTGCCCAATGATGAACGTATACCTTAAATTTGGATCATAGAAAGTGAGATTGAACGAAGTTAAATTAAGAATGTTCAGGAAACGAACCATCCATCAATAAAGTTGCGTTCTTTCTGTGCAGATGAGGGCGGAGGTGGAGGCGCGTAGTACTGAGGCGCCGCATACTGCGGTGGCGCCGTCACTGGATGCCCTTGATAAGGGGCTGTAACAAAACACAGACAACGGTGATTAGCAAATCTTGGTTTATGGACAGAGCTCATCAAACACGTAACATCCCAAAACAAATTCTGGACACAGCAATCGATCCCTGATCAAAATTGTTCCAGATTTGATGAATGCAGCTCAAATATTGTCCAAAGATCTCATAGCAAGAAAAGGGTTCTTGCCATATGAAACAGAGATCTCTGGGGAAAAAATAGTTGTAAGGACATGCAGGAGAGGACAAGAGCAGCCATCACCATTTCCAGTTGAATACAAAAAGGATTTACCAGAGAGAAATGAAACAAGGATTAGGTCGAAAGACATACCTTGGGGAGGATAGGGATATGAGTACTTGGGATCGTTCATGCTGGTTTCTGACGATTGCGGATAGAAATCTCTGTATCAAATAGGACAAGTGCTGGTAGATTAATGTCGATCTGGGTGGGGTTCTTATATACACGGGAGAGGAAGCATGAAGGGGAAGAAGAGACTTGACGAAGCAAGGCACCTGGATCCTTAAACTCGGTCTCATCTAGGGTTGTGCTCATCTCTCTTCTGGGGTAAAGCCCTTGCCGCATCCTACTTGCCCCATGAAACAAGATTGGAATATGAAAAATGTCTGCTTAAGGATTACGACAATTAGTGAGCCTTTTCTTGCGTTTCTAAAATGTAAAAGTTGCTCTTTGAATGGAATGACTTGCTCGAAATATATTCCTTTCCGATTTCCTTTTAAGTGTCTTGAGAATTTCCGACAAGTTAAAACTATGGGAAAAATGGCATACAAGTGCCATAATTTTCAAATGACGTTCATGAAGTGCCATAACCTTTTTCTTCCGATCATATAAGCGCCATAATTTATATATGATATTTTTTTGAGTGTCATAAATTTTCTTTTCAGTCATTTGAGTGACTTATAACTTTTCAATTGGTTACCTTTTTAAAAACATTAACTACAAGTGCTATACCACATTGAATTTTTAGCAATTGAGTGAATATTATTTAGAAGTTATGAGACTCAAGTGAACATTATATAAAAGTTAAGGTACTTGTAGTATCCTTATCTCAAAAAATTATTGTTATAATTGTTCTTCCTATTTTTATGCTCCATTCATTTCGCATAAAATGAAATACTTCTGAGAAATATTATCTAAAAGCCATTTTCCAAGAAAATGACAATAGTTTTCGATATTCGGTTGAAGTTTGAAATCGAAATAGAAAATATTTTTTGCCATTCGATATCTCATTTGATTTTCCTCCGTGCAGTTCTTTTGATCTTTTTTTGTTTTTATTATTATTATTATTATTATTTTATTTGTTCGTTTTTATTTTATTATATTTTAAAAAAAATCGATTTTTAAATTGTTTTCTATTCTTCTTTTCTTTCATTTCCTCTTTTTTTTTTTCCCTTTTTCTTTTCCTCAACCATTTGCTGGCGACAGCTGGCAAGCGCCACCTTGGGCCTCACTACCCTTTGGCGACGCTTGGCGTCGCCAATTGGCTAGGCTCAAGCCTCACCGCCATAGGCTCGAGCCTCACAGCCTTCTAGTGATGCTCAAGCCTCACTGCCTCTAGTGATGCTCAAGTGTGATCGATCTAGTGACCTCCAGTTGCCAATGGTTCGTCACCGAACCCAGCCATCACTGGGTCTGGCGACCAGCCAAAGAAGGAGGAAAATAAAAGGAAAGAAAGGGGAAAAAAAGAAAAGAAAAAGAATAAATAATTATTAGAACTCAATTTAAAAAAAAATGAAAAATGCAAATAAAAATAAAAATAAAGGGAAAATGTATTTGGTGAAAGAAAGTGACGTGGAAGAAGTTATGGAAAATGTTTTTTACTTTTCAAAAATGGAAAACATTTTCTCCACTTTTGAATGTGTTTTTTCCAAAAGTGGAAAACGTTTTCCTTAGCTATTTTATTTTCCATGAAACAAACGTCGGAAAATCTGGAAAACATTTTCCCGAAAGTTATTTTTAGTGAAACGAACAGAGCCTTAGTGAACTTAACTAATGCTCTTAATGAGGTAACTAGCATGTATCACCTAGAGGGGGGGGGGTTAATAAGTGATTAAACAAAATCTTGACAATTTAAAGCGAAATAGAACGAGTCAAGATTAAAGTCTAAATAAGGATCATATTCTAGTATAAGGTTTATAATCCGTTAAGTAGTAAAACAGACTTTAAGGGAACCGGCAAGTGTGCAGTAGACTATAACAATAAATAATAAGAGATTAGGATAAATAAAAATTGCACACAAAGTTTATAGTAGTTCAGCTTAGGTTCAACCTACATCTACTCTCCCACGCTGACAGTCTACTAGCTAGATTTTACAATATAATCAATCAAGATATTACAATTTTGAGTGTAAGCACTCAGTGGTAGATCACACTATCTCACTCATTCACTTTTTATGTATTTCTATCACAACCACAAATTTGAATCTCACAAAAGACAAGTATATGATTGAAGTTTGCTTAGACTTTGGAATTTCAAATTCTAGACCTCCTCTCTTAGTTGCTCTTTGACACCTTAGTTTCCTTATATACTCATCCACTTCCAAACTAGCCATTGGATAGATCTATATCAAGAAGATCGAGTGGCCATTAAGTGACAAAAGCATAATCTCCACATGATTCTATTCGCCCATACAATGTCTTGATTTTCATAAGTAAAGCTTCTTCATTTATAAAAAATTTGTCTCGCGATTTATTTATCAATCAATTTAGATTGAGTCAATCCTATAAATCCATGTATGAAATCCAATCCAAGTCATTAGCCGTTATGTATCTTGGACATGGTCTCATGCTAGACTTGTCACCTTCCGGATATGCAACGTTCTGAGCGCAGTGTGTTCTAAACCTTGTATCCTTCTAAACCTTCTATGTTCTGAACTGGCGTAAGAATGGGATGAGAATAATTCTCTCGGTCCTTCTCTCTTAGTAAGATAATTCGAATGAAAGTCTAATTAAGTTGCGCCTAAAGTAGACTTTGTAAAGTTTCACTCCAAGATGTTTTCCTGGATCAATATATTTCAAGTTAACCATCAAAACTTATGAAGAGTTTTGTGAACATCAAAATCTATTAGAAGTTTTCTCAACACTTAAGTCTTCAGACACTTGCTAGCAAGATATGTACTGTGTTTAACATGACACTTATGGTTATGGAAGTGGATTGTGTAACAAATGGATTATACAAGTCGGACTAGTAACAAAAAACAATACAATATTACAAAGATGATTTATAAGTTCTAATTGATAACAAAAACCCTAATTATTGTGGTCCGCTGCTGTTAAATGATTCAAACACACACAACAAAATGATAGCTTTCTAGCATAGATTAGCCGCATTGAAATATTAAATCACTTGGTTGATTGTTTAAGGATATTGAAAAGAAGCTGAATGGTTATTTCGCAAAAGTTGAAACAAATTAGAGAAGCGTGGACAAAGAGAATTGGCAAGTGATGACCAAAAGATGAATCAACCGTTTTAAATATAAATATAAATATAAATTATAAAGATACAAAAATGGCTTGCAAAGGAACACTTGTTCCATTACTCATATCCCAATCGATCCTTTTAATTTTAATTTTAATTTTGTGGGGTTATTGTATATTGAGAATGCTAGCTAGTACAGCAATTGATATTGACTATTAAATGTCTGACTAATTTCCTCTTCATTGTTACATTTGCAGTTAGCAATTTTTTGAGTTGTGGTGGATAGCCCTGTGGGGAGGGGTTTTAGGGAAACCCTTCCCAAGAAACCTTGTGAGCAGTTTAAGGACTTGCTCAGGTCCATCATTGTTACATTTGCAGTTAGCAATTTTTTTGAGGATATCATGCCTATATAACAGGAACATTTGGTATGAATTCTTTTAATTTTGGAAAATATGGATTTGTTGGGCAATATTGTTAAGCTGCATTTGGTTGTCTATATATGGATTCAGATAGAATATGATATGGTGAGATTAGAATTCTTTGGGACTGTGGAAAGTTGTGTCCTTTCTCGTTAAAGATGCGCATTAATGAATAATATTGCATTAGTTATTCACTCAAAGAAGAGAATAAGCCAAAATTTTAAAATGAGAATTAGGGAAAATTCTAAATAAGGGCTAGTGCCTTCATTATCTCCAATAAGGGCCTATAGTGACTTTTATTTCAAACAAGGACCCAAAATACCATCATCTTCTCAAATGAGGGTCTAAAACGGATCTTATTTCAAATAAGGATCTAACTTTTTGGTTGGTCAATGGCATTTTAGTCATTTACCTTTTTTTTCATTTTTTTTTTTTCTCTTTCCCCCTTTTTTTTTCTCTTCCCCCCCCCCCCTTTTTTTTTCCTTTTTCTAGTTTTGCTTTGTTCTTTGCCGGCAGTCGATTGGCCATTGGCGATGGTGAAAAAGGTTGGGTGAGGGTTGCCCTTGCCTGATTTGGCAAGGGCCACCCTCTCTGGCCATTGGTAAAGGCTAACCAGGGCTTGCTAGCCCTCGTTAGATCCGGTGAGGGTCGGCCTCGCCTAGGGTTGATGAGGACTAGCGACCCTAGCCCTTAGTGAGGTCACCTTGTCGGCAGTTGTTGGCTCTTACCCAAAAAAAAAAAAATGTGAAAAAAGGAAAGAAAAAAAAGAATAAAAAATAATTTAAGATTAAAATTGTAATGGGATGAAAATGCCCCTGACTAGTCAAAATATTTAGCCGGTCAGTGACCGACGAGGTTAGACCCTTATTTGAAACGAGTATGGCCACTTTAGGGCTTTTTTGAAACAACCATGGTCATTTTAGGTTCTTATTTGACATAAAGTCCATTTCAATCCTTATTTGAAAAAATGAGAGCATTTCAAGACTTCATTTGAAATTTTCCAAAGAATTACGTTAATTTTACTCCACTCATTGATGGAGCATATCGATGAGAATTAGATCCTGTATTCACTTTTTAGAGAGAATAATTATTTTTAAGACACTTCTTTTTAATAAAATTTGAACCAACTAAAATGATACAGAAAAGCTAGTGAAAAGTTTTTTTTTTTTTTTTTGGTCTAAAGCTAATGAAAAGTTGATTAAGTAACTATTTATTATAAAACCGTTTGCCTGTCCATGGTTTGCATGCTAGTATCTGTATTTTCTATTTAGGATCATTTTTTTATTAGAGAATATAAAGGCATAATCGCATAACGTGGGTTTTCGGGCCCAAACTTGTAATTCCGAAAAGAAAAAAGAAAGGAGAGATTCGGAAGGGAATTTCGAAATTTTGGGGAATAGTAAAAGGAAAGGGAATCTCGTCCCATGTATTAAAGAAGCAGACTTTTTATTATTATTATTATTATTTGTCTAAAGAAAGATTTCATTCATTTTGCAGAATAATAATCAAGGGGTACTTCTTACCAAATAATAATAATAATAATAATCAAGAGGTACATAGAAGACTTTCAAGTCTAATAAATCTCAAATTACTGCTGAATACATCTGTTGCTACAAATATTCGGCGGCTAATCACTAGATTTAGTGATGAGCACACGTCAACATCCCCCACTCTATTTGCAACGGCTTGTGGTACGAGTTTAGATTCAACATCCTCATCACTGTTGTTATGCAAAAACACCAAAATCAATATGTTGAAAGAAGACAAATCAAATATCAGTAATGAACTCCCAAATCCAGAACTAAATATAAATCGAGAAGGTAAAACCCCATATTTTAGCCAAAATCTAAATTGGGAGAGGAGAGAGGCCTAATCTCAAAGAGGTTGTGGAGCTTCATCACGAACATCCTTTTCAATGGCTATCGATTGGACAGATCGTTGAACTGGTCTCCACATTCACCCAAAATAAAATGCAAAACACAAGCTCCCAAAATATATGGAGAGAAAAGAAAAGACAATTAAAGTAAAGAAAATCAAAGATTAAGTAAGAGCTTACATGATAGCTTCAGAAGAGGGAAGAGTGTTTGGAAGATGAGGAGATTTGCCAATAGAGAGAGAGAGAGAGAAGAACTAAACCAGAGTACAAGTTAAAGAAGTAGACTTAACATATGAAAAAACACTAGTCTTTTTTTTTTTTTTTTTTTGGGTCGGTAAAAAAAAAACACTAATCTTCAATTGTATCGTTCTTGCCTAATTTATTAGGAACAAGTCTATGTTAAGACCATTCTACAAATATTATTAATATCACGAAAAATTCCAAACTAGTATACTTATAACAAATTTACAAAAAAAAACTTATTTTTTACCACCAAAAATCCAAAACATCTACATTTATGACAAACGCATCATCCCCTAGTTTTCATTAAATTTAATTAATACCACAACAAGTTACAAATTGGTAACAAATAAAAGGTAAAACCTTAAACTAGTTCACCCGTTAACTGCCATGTGTCATTCAACTTAGTTATTTGATGGTAAAATTCAATGGAAACTAATATGGGTATCAATTTGAGGTTTTTGTAGTAAAAAAATTAGTTTGTTGTAAATTTGTCATAGGTGTATCAATTTAGGATTTTTGTGATAAAAAATTTAGTTTGGGGCAAATTCGTCACAAATATACTAATGTGGGACTTTCTGTAGTATTAACCCTTACAAATATAACTTTTCGTTGCAAAATATAAGTTCATATAAACTTAGAAGCCGAAATGTATCTTCATTGCTTGACTAATGAACTTGTATGGGGTCTAAAATTCAAGTTTGTTATATGCTTGAATTTATAAGCCATTTAAATTTATGATGAGTGCAAAATAATTTATTTAAGTCCATAGTGACATCTAATTAGGGGTGGTGCATTATGCTTAATCGATTTTGATTAAAGTAAGGATGAAGTCGTGGCAAGCTATTTACTACTAACTCATGTTGGACCTGATGATTACTTGAGATTGATTCGTCTGATGTCGCTCGTGTCCAAATTCATGCTACTCGAATCTCTTATTTGTGGTGCCATCGTCTTGTTGGACTAATCGGGATAGCGCTAGTATTTGCAACATGCAGGTATTAAAACTTCATCATTGCTTTTATTTTCGTTTCTTTATTTGACCACATATGATTAAAGTTTATAAAAGAATTTTTTTTTATAATCTATTTAAATATATTATGAATAATTATTTAGGATTGTCATTTATTTTATAAGTGCCGCTTCTCATTGGCCCTAGTTTGCACTTGACCTTGCAAGATGTCATCGAATGGCCATACTACACAAAGTTTTGTCAATCTTCCACTGCAATGATTCTATTCCTGCGAAATAGATTAAATAATATTAAGCTCTGTTTATTTCATGGAAAATCTTTTCGGAAAATCAATCAACGGAATATTTTTCATCATTTTCTGGCATTTGGGTCGCTTAGGAAAATCAATCAATGGAACAATCAATGAAAAATTTATACTTAACATCAAGAAAATAATTTCCTCTTCAAAAAATTACAAATAATATTTCAAAATATGACTATATATTGTTGCTTGGACCAGAAACTCTTCATTTGAATACAAGAACCCTAATGCTTATTCTCGAGCCATTGGCAGTGGATGTGGGTTTAAAGGCCAACTTTTGGTCCACTGGGGACCATCGAGCCCAAACCTAAGTCCATAGAGGCGGGCTCGAAACCCTGGTGTCTGAGCATGATTGGGGTTCGAGGCTTGGGTCCATAGTTGTTAGGCTCAAGATACTAGTGCTTGTGCCGGGGACCTCAACATATGGCTCCAAGTCCATAGAAATCGGGCCTAAGACCTCGGTGCTCGTGCTTGAATCCTTAGCACAAAGGCCTGAGTCCATCAAGACCAAGCTTAGGTCCATAGAGGTGGGCGGGGCCCGAGACCTTGGTGCACGTTCCTCTAGTACATTAAGGTTGAGCTGGGGTCCCTAGTGCTCGGGCCTTGCTCCATGGAAGCCGTGCCTGAGTCCATAGAGGCCAAGTTGAGGACCTCAAAGCTTATGCCCTAGCCTCAACACTCAAGGCTGGGATCTCGTGCTTAGACTGAGTCCTTGGCACTTAGGCCTTGGTGCCAATGCCCGGGTTCCAATCGACCATAGGCAAGTGACTAACATTTGAATAGTGTATGTCTGATTAGGAAAATCATATCAAATTTTCTTTACCAAACAATGGAAAATATGTTTCAATTCATTTCTAGTTTTCAACCAAACACCAAAATATAGTCATTTTATGAGAAAATGACTTCCTAAGAGTCATTTTCTAAAAATGTCAGATTTTCGGCGATATAAATAAAGTCTTAGCAACGTTGATCATATATGCACAATTGATCGTTGGAGTGAGTTGGAATTTTAAAACGGTTTATGATATTGGTTTGATCAAAACACTTTTTCTAGCCTCTTTTGAGATATGGGACTTAAGGGACTTGCATTTTGAAAGACTGGCAGTTAACTAGATGTTGCATCTATGCCCTTTCTTTAATCATTTCTTTCTTTCATCCTTCCATTGTTTTTCATTTGTTTAAAGTGTGACACCCCAAATTCCACATCAAATGGGCGAGGTCTTGCGATATTTGATGTGATATCCTAAAATTCGACCCATTTTGAAATATATGAAATTGTAATATTATCAATACACTGATAGTGGAATTTACTCTGAATTGATTACTCATAAGTTAATTAATCTATTGGAAGTGCCATAAATGATTAAAATACAATCGACCAGAGAATTCAATAGTGGATAGACAGCTCGGCCATAAGGATTGATAAGGGACGGTACTATTATGTCATAAGTCAATTAGCGAACGGATATAAATCGATTCGACATTAGTATGTAGTTGGCTCACGGATGATTCCACATGATTATAATATTCGCTACGAACGACAGTAAACCGATTTTCTATTAATCTCGTACTCAGGATTAATAATTGATTTCTTGCGATTATATGACAATCAAGGGTTATCCACGATTTGAAGAGGCACAAATGTGGATTGAAAATTATCGACCATGGGTTAGACGCACGAAAACCCTTAAAAGCCATCCGATAATTCAAGTGGTACTAAAGTCGTATTTGATCGATTTTAACCACGAATTTTAATTCGATTTCAGGTATCGAACTTTCAAGGATTTCAAGACTAACCTATTGGACGTCATCTCATTTATCCGTCGATTTATCGGTAGGCTTTAAATTTGAGGATAAGTATTAATTGGTCGAGAATTGAAAGCCGGAAAGAGAAGCTGGGCCAAATGAAGGCTTGATGGGCCTCATGCCTAGGATGGGCAGCCAAGAGGGCCTAATTAAGCCCACCAAGCCCATCCAAGCCCATTTCAAGAAATTGGGCTCAAGGGAAAAATTGGAATTTTTGTTAAAAGGTGTGAAAAGACCATAATGCCCCTTTTAAAAGGGTTGGCATTTAAGAAGAAAAAGACGAGGGGAATTGCAAGGAGGAGAGGGTTTAAGGGAAGATTTTGGAGGAAAAATCTTCAATCTCTCTCTCTCTCTTCCTTCCCCCTCCTCCCTTGCTTTGGCCGAACCTCACCCCTCCTTCATTCCCTCACATTTGCTTCTTCTTCTTCCTCCTCATTTCCTCTCCATTGCTGCACTTTTTGCCGCCATTCACCTTCGCCATTTCCACTGCCTTTGCCCACACCACTACTACCATCCATCCATGCTGTCATGCCATCCGTGCCGCAATCCCTCAAGCCACCGGACCACCACTACAAGCCAGCCTCCCTATGCTTTGCTGTGAGCCCAAGCTTCGCCGAGCCACGCCGTTTGTGCCTCCATTTGAGCCACGAACGTCACATTCTCGTCGCCGTCGTGCCATCTCCATGAGCTCTACGTCACCGAAAATCGTGAGTTAACCTCCTAATCCTTGGTTAGGAAGTTAATTACGTTTATGCGTTGGGTTAGATTATGGTTAATGATGATTAGTTTTAGTTAATGGTGGCTTAGTGTTAATTGCGCTTGAGGATGGTTAGATTAAGGCTAATTGTAGTTAGTCTTAATTAATTGTGATTAGTGATAATTAATAGTGGTTTAGTTGCGCTTAAGGGTAGTTTAGACTAAGACTAATTATAGTTAGTTTAATTAATGGCAGTTAGACTTAATTAATTATAGTTAGTATTAACTAATTGCAATTAATAATAATCAATTGCAGTTGGTATTAATTAATTGTTGTTAGTCTTAATTAATTACAGTTAGTCTTAATTAATGACAGAGTAGTGCTAATTAATGATAGTTTAGTCGACCAGTAGAATTTATGCTTGAATTACTAGATAAATTTATGCATAATTCATGTTTTTTGAAGCTTGTTATGCCATGAAAATGAATGTCCAATTTATGAACCTTAAGTACTATTTTTAAAGAAAGGTTTTATTGACATGTAAATGGCAAATTATGAGGTGTCATGTTTGGATGCCACATTTTATGTGTTAAATAGGGAAATGAGGTTTTAAAATGAAAGTGTGCAAAGTTTGTGGGTTAATTTTAAGTACGTGACTACATGTGATTATTTTACCACAGTTTTACATATGAAAATTGCCGTAGTTTGTTGTATGAGCACGAACCGTGTTTGCAATGGGCTAATTAATGGAAGATGAAATTAGTATAAGGATCAGTGTGCTCGAGTGGTCATTTAAAGAAACCCACCACCCAATGGGATTTTGGGGACAGTGCTTGACTTTTATCGGATGCCCGATAGGGGTCCGGATGCCTAGTTACGGTTGAGGCCAGACCAATGCTCCTTAAGGATAGCTATCTATGGTGGGGCCGTGCCCGATGGGATGAGATGATACCCGGTCATATTAGAAGACTGTCAACTCTTGTGTTGATCGTGGCTCAAGGGATTGTAATAATTGGACCACGTGTGAATGCAATGTGCATAGGTGCATATGAGATGTGTTTTTATTATTCATTAAGTTTGTTGCATTACTATTGGAGTTTATGAATTAATAATATGTAGGGGTGTGCTAAGGCGAGGTAAGAAATATAATGTTACATATTTAAGCTACCTCCGAGACAAATTAGCATCCTAGTGGAGGCTCAGGTCGTTGACTTACTGAGATTTTTATTTCACTCGTCGTTGTTTGTTGTTTTTAGGCCCGTAGTTATGGATGTGCACCCTATGCGTTTTGGAGTCCCCATGTCCTTTGGATGGGCAGTAGCCAAGTATGCAGTGTCGGGGACTAAGGCGACCTTTTTAAAGCACATCACCACATTCACGAGGGAGTAGATCATCTAATTCCCCATCACTTCATGGCTTGGTTCATTAAATTCGATGGGGATCTCATCAGTCCTTTTCCAAGGATTGATAGTTTGCTGTAGTGAACCAATGCTGGAGTGGGAATTACTCTGTGGATAGCCCTCGTGATAGAGAAGTTTGGGTTAAATCTGACCCTGGTGGTTTTTATTGTTGGTCACAGATGAAGTGACATCTTGAATTTCGACCCCGTTTCGATAAAGTGAAATGGGCCTTTCGTCGACGTGCCTATGGTTCTTTTTCTCGAAAATTCATCACTCACGAGTTAACTAACCTATTGGGTGAAGCCGTTAAGGGATGTATCTGCAGTAAAATCCCCCCCTTACTCAATTGGTTGGATTGAACTAAAATCGCGTTTGATCGATTTTAACCACGGAATTGAACTCGATTTCGGGAAATCGAATATTCGGGCATGTTATAATTTATTTTTGGATATCGTCTCATCGTCCGTCAATTTATTGACGAGTCCGAAATTTCAAGAAAGAAATTATCGGAGGAAAAATCGAAGACCAAAAGAAAATGGAAAGGAAAAGGGAAAGAGAAAAGGAAAAAAATTCGACTAATAGTATTTTTACTTTCTTTTTCTCTCTCTCCTTTTCTCTCTTTTTTCTCTCTCTCTTCTCTCTCCTCTCCCCTCCCCCTCGTGCGAATTCCCCACCGACCGCTTACCCTCCCTCTTCTCTCTCTCCTTTTCCTTTTTACTAGTCAAACCCCAATTTTCCTCTTATCTTTATCTCTCTCTCTTCTCTTTCTTCTTTTACCCCACCCCGCGTGACCGAACTCCCTCTCTCCTTTCTTCTTCTTCTTCTTCTTCTTCTTTCTTCGCGTGCGAACCAGCAAACCGAAGGAAGATCGAAGACAGCTCGTCGGAGCTTCAACCGCGCGAAGACCGGAGCTAGACCGCCGCCCACACCGCACGCCCGCGCACGCCGCGTGCTCCGCCGCCCCCACCCGCGCCTGACGTCCTCGCCGTGCGCCGTCCAGCCGCTGTCCAGCCACCTCCGGCCACCGCCCAGCCACCGTCCGACCTCCCCGGCGTCCCCCTTGACCTCCGCCGGCCTCCCCTCGCCGCCCTAGCCGCCGAATCAGCCTCGGCTAGGCCAAAACCAGTAACCCACGAAGTGGGTATCCAGCCGGTTCAAGGCCCGATTTGGGCCGAATCCGGGCCCCGAACCCGAGACCCGCTTTGGGAAGTTTTGTTCCTCGCGCCGTCCCCGTCGGATTGATCCGATTTGCGCGCGATTCCGGTGAGTAATCTCACTAATCCATGCTTAGTTTGCTAATTATGCTTAGGGATTGGTTAGGTTTAATTAAATGCAATTAGGTGGTTAGATTAGAATAGATTAGTGATTATTAGTCAATTGTGATGCAAATTAGATAAATTGAATGTGTACTTAGCAAGTAGACGTGGTTTACTATTTATTGAGGGTAGCCCGGGATTTTTTCCGACCCTTTATCGGGCTTCAATTTGACAATTCGGGCCAAAGTGGAATTTTTGGTATTTAAATATTATTTTTCGGAATTAAATTAATTATTTATGTATTTTCCGAAAATTAACTGGAATAGTAAATTAATGGGAATTTTATCTTGATGATCGTGGTGAAGTCCGTTTATTTAATTGAGCTCGATTTGAGCTAAATTGGATTTATTGTAATTAATTATTAATTTTCGAAATTAATTAATTAATTATTTATTTTTCGGAAATTAAGGCTGAGATGGCCGACAACCGAAATCTCGTCTTTGATTGTTGTGGCGCAATGATCCGTTTATTTAATTGAGCTCTACGTTGTATGGAATTAAATAAATTGTGATATTTTAGGGATTTACCCTAAATTGATTGGAATTGATTGAGATTGAATTATTGATTGGTAGTTGGCGAGTATGGCTAGTTAGCATTTGTAATGCTTTGTTGAGCTGTAAGTGGAGAGAGTGGTGAGAGCTAACGAGAATCCTATTGGCCGAGATCGATCAAGTCGTGAAGTATAGGCAATGGTGTGGTTCGGTGATAAAGTACATCACATTTGTCGCGCCTTAAAGAACGCGTGACCGTCTATGACTTATGGCGAAGGCGTGGTTCGGTGATTAGGGAGATCATCGTGCGAAAATGGCGCCTTAAAGAACGCACGTAAAGCGCCTATGAATCGCGACGAGCGTGGTTCGGTGATGAAGGACATCACTCAAAAGAAAACGGCGCCTTAGAGAACGCACGTAGACCGTCGGCGATTTGTGACCTATGACGGCGTGGTTCGGTGATTAGGGAGATCATTTGTGCGCAACGGCGCCTTAAAGAACGCACGTAGACCGTCGATACTTATGTCACCTTGGCAAAAACGACGCCGAGAGCATTGATGGAGCTCGTGACTAAGTATACTATTGGAAGTTGTATGGGATGAAATGAATGACCTAGGAATGGTCCGACTGACATGTAATCGACTAGGTCGACTGATCAATGATTGGATCCGATTGTTGTGATTTGACTGATTGTTCGTTGTGATTTATGAAGTGTCTGTATATAACCTTGAATCGCAGGTTGAGACTGATGCTAAGGTACGTCTTCTGACCCGTGCGTATTTAGGCAGCCTATAGTATAATGGTTTGCTAATCGGCCTTAGTGGGGTAGAACTCGCGTGAGACGTAGTCTCATCCCGTTTGGGGAAAACATTTCGGACCCCGATGAGGAGCGGAGGAGGAGGAATCCAGAAGTAGAATTTTGAAGTGAAACCCGAGGAGGAGAATTTTGGAAGAAGAAGATAATACCAAGAGGCGTCTTGAGTACGACCTGGATGGACTGAGATTTTATCTTCTTTTAAGAACTTCATTTTGATGTGAATAGTTGTGAAATACTCTAGTTTATGCTTTGTGTAAAAGTTTGGTTGTGGATTTCAATATGAAAAAATATGGCCTTACTTTTCTATCCCATTGTGTTTTTGTCTGGGGATTTATAACTGCTTCCGCATGTGCTTAATAAACGAAAGGGGTCGGCGATACTTAGTCCTGGGATATCGCATTATAAAATCGACCAAAGTTAAGGGATGTGCGCGTGCCTGAGGATCGGGGCGTGACAAAGTCACCCTTTTGGAATGGGCTTGTAAATGCCAAACTTCCTAGGGTTAACAATGTATAAATTAAAGTACTGCTTCTGGAAATGTTTGTGGCGTTTATACTATCTCTATTGTTATGATTGACTAGGTGTTTAAGCTATGCTTCTACTTGTGTTTAATCAAAAAATAAAAAAAATAGGTCGAGGACGTGCTTTGAGACATCACAGCTAATCGACCATTGAGGGATGTTCATGCACTCGGACGTTTGGGGCATGACATTTTACGTTAGTAAAATCCACCCCGAACGGTCACAACTTTGTGTGAAAACAAAACTCATTTAGGGGGCTTGACTCATGTCGAACAGTTAGGTTGTTAAAGATGGTGTCAAAGCAAACCCCCTCTAATATATGTATGGTTTGTCAAAGGACTAGATCCATTCCTGATTTGACGCAGGAGGAGAGTAATTGAGATGCGAGGGTTTGGACAAGATACAACTCCTGGCAAGCTTCTTGGATGATGGAGAGGCCAAAACTGGATTGAACTATGCACCAAATATGAAGAGTATTGCTAAGTGATATGGTGGACCTTCACTTGTGAATAACATCACATAACCTCCCCCAATTGATGCGGGACTCAAGTGTCACAAATTCCACAATTTAAATCATTGACGCCCTTGTCAGTGTTGGTTTATATTACTGAGTGATACTATTCTTATTTGATGTAGGGTTTGGTTTAGTCCTACCTCATCCACCATCTTAGAATTCTACCAAGACTACCTTCTCTAAGCCCTCCAACTCTATAACCACTCCCCGCCATCATTGAAAATGATATGAGTTTAGTTTGTTCGCAAAAAGTACACTCATTGGAGGAAACTTGCTCTGGTACCATTTATAACAACCCTGCTTATTCCACTTACACCAAACCCTAAAGGAATATCCTGATGGTAACCAAACAAGGTGATAACTCTTTCAGGGTAGATGTTTAATTATGAAGAATATCATAAGATTTTTACTCAATTGATATGAGACTTAAGAAGCACCGACACTTTTCAGAAGCTTTCATGTTGTATCGAATACTTCGACATGTGTTCCACACTCTTGACACTCTGCAAGACTCGGTCAACAAGTGTTGAAAAATAGTAAACTCTCACAACACTCTTTGACACTCAAGTTGGGAATTCCGACACATGATTTTGATACACACGGGATCAATTTTAAAAATTTTCAATAAATATGAATCAAAATATAAATATGTAAAAAGTAAAATAAATAAAACATAATAAATGGGGAAAGAAGAAAAACTAATCTTCTCTTCTCTTTCGACTCTCACTTTCCGTGGTATACAATTCACTCCCAAGTTTGTTTTTTCTTTCTCTTCTCTTCTGACACGCTTTGACATGTGAGTCCATTATTTATTTGTGAATTTGAATCAAATTTATTTAATTAAAATAATCATAAAAATGATAATTTATCATATATATATATATATATAATATATTTAATATAACGTGTTCTAATGTGTCGGAATTCTCTACTTTTTTAAAAATGATGTGTCAGTGTGTTATGTTATGTCATGTCGTATGTTGCATGTTGGTGTTGATGTTACTTGGTATGAGACTTGGGGGTGCCATACAAAGTGAAGATTCATTGGGCCTCACGCATTATTATATCCTTCTCGGCAAAATCTCTTAGACACTGTTTGGTTCAACTTAAAATTAGATTACTTAAAAAGTCACTATTTAATTATCGTGGTTGGATAGGCACTTTATCTTAAAATGCGTCATGAAATATTTAGTAATAAGACTGTCGCTTCTCGAGCAATCCAATTGCAAGATAGACCAAACAAGGTATAAAGTCTACAAGGAATTTATTCTTTGAGTGCATAGCCTGACTTTGGCCAACCATTGAAGCGTTTAAATATTACAGGCAACGTAACACGCGAAAACTGGTGTAGTACCCAACTCGACCCGAATACGCAAAAACAACAACAAAAAAAAAAAAACGTGAGAGAAAGTGAGATCAACCGGTGTAGAAACAAACCAGTGCAGACTCCCAGATTGTGCTCTAAGCAAGCTTACCTAAGGAGCCAGCAACTGGACGGTTTCATATGTTTGAAGCTTCAAGATAAAATTGAAACCTATGTTACAATGTTCGCTATGAAGAGAGTGAAAGACAAAAGAACATGTGCTGCTATACCATGTATCCGTGGATGATCTCAACTATTTTATCTCGATCGCTCAATGCCAAAGATGCTTTTGAAGAACCTGCGCATGCTGCTTCGAGTAGACTTTGTTCCCTTGTCTGTTCGTGCATAGAATTCAATGAACCCGGAGCACGGTGAATTGAGGAGCGAGCAACTAGCAGTCTCTGTTGATGATGAACATGTCAAAGGCTTAAATACTTAACCTTCCATGCTTGTTACAAAGATTCACATTTTACATCTCGAGATGTTTGGGGAGGAGCCAGCATACCGCTGTTAAATAGTATTTAGAAAACCTTACTTTCCTTTATTTACATTTTTTTTTTTTGGATACCCAGGATCCGCCGGGCCCAACTCGTTTACGCTCGCCAACCCACAGCCCGTAGAGTGCGCGGTGCACCCCGGATCAAGCGTCAATACCTGGGGAAAAGCTAGCACAGGACCCCACTACTATAGCCCTCTACTTAAGACTCCTTTATTTACATTTGTCCTATGTTACTCGAGAAACTCATGTTACTCGAGAAACTCTATCTCGTTCACTTTATTAACAGGTTCATGTGAGTATGGGCCGAATCAAGTATAATGTTGGGTTTTGCCTTGGCTGCACGGGAAATATTAGCGAAGCCCAGTCCAAGGTTCCTTTCTACCAAATTTTTATTTTGTCTCAAGGCCTTTTCCGGAAAAGCCTATTTACAAATAAATTAAATATCCTTACCTTGAAACTTTTAATTTTTGATAGTAGGGTCCTTAGTCAATCTAGCTATCGTTATATTTAATATGCTGAACGTCCTTATTAATTTTTATTTTGTCCCAAGATCTGTTCCGGAAAAGCCTATTTACAAGTAAATCAAATATCCTTACCTTTAAACTTTTGACTTTTCATATTTTTGGTTCTTAATCAAACTAGCTGTTGTGATATTTAATGTGCTGACAGTTCTTATATATTTTGCTAGCCGTTTTCATGTTAATTCTCTAGCCGTTGCCTTATATTTCCAACCTTTTCGCTCAGGCTATTTCTCCAATAAATGCCAACCTATTCTTGGTCGTTCTCCAGACAACAATCCACCTAAAAATACTCTCTTTTTCTCTTGCTCTTTCTGCTGGATTTACATTTCTCATTGTTCTTTGCTTTGCCTAAATGGTGAAGTGCATACTAACTGGAAGTTCGATTGGATCCTAGAGCATTACTGCGCATTTAAGGTAAGTTTGGTAACCATTATGTTCTCTGAATATTTTATGCTCAGAAATAGTTTTTTTTTTTTTTAATTCCGTTCCCTAGACGAATTTCTAAGCATCCGAATGTATTTAGTAACTACACATAATTTTCATTCCTGGAATTGAAAAAAGAACAAGAATGCCTCTGGTACGACTCTCAAATTTTTTGTGATGTAAAATTTCTTTTAATTTTTTAATAATTTCTTGAGATTTTTCTTCTTCTTTTTTTCCTCTCTTCTTCTTTCTCCTCTAGCTAGTCACTAGGCCTCGGCGATGGTTGGCAATTGGCTAGAGTTGAGAGCCAACAATCTCACTAGCCTTGGGGGAGCCTTGCTGGTCCTTAGCTAGAGTGGCCTTGCCTAGCCACTATGAGGTTGGCCTCGTCCGGCTATGATGTCAACTAATTTTTCTACTCTTGAAAGCAAATCAATGATCAAGGAACATATTTGATATAGAAACAAAAAGTAGAAAAAAAATTATTTCTTTGATTTCGAGAAGAATATCTAAAACTAAGTCATTTTTTTTTCTTTTTTTCTTTTTTCGTTTCTTCTTTTTCTTTTCTTCGTGTGGTTTCAAGAAGAAACACCACCATCAGTTCACCCTCTTAGACTAGCTAGATATGGAAGTTTTGCCATTAACAATTGTTGAATGCCGCCTCATGTGCTATGTCTCGGCTGTAGGACACTATTCATACTTGTATTCAAACTTAAGTTGAAATGTTCAATGCACCTTGAGTTTTAAGTAGCTCTCATGATTATGCGATATCTTCTTTGATTATGCATATCTCGACTAATATATGTTACCTTTAATAGTCTCTCATAAAACCTATAAATAGACATACGTGCTCTTCATTATCATATATAGAAATATATACAATTTCTACATTCTTGTCTTCCGCATTGTTATTTCTTAACTTGGCATCAAAACAAGAGGTTCTAAGTTTGAATCTTTGCAAGCCCCATTTGCCTTCTCAATTAAATTTCTACGCTTAATATTAGGCAAAAAGAAAAAAAGGCTGAACTTAAGAGGTGGCAGTGTTAAAACTTTTAAATAATAAACCACGCATTTATCTAACAACTTAAATGTTTAGAACAGTTGGCAGTGGTCCCATCAAAATCTATCATAGCAAGTGAAGTGATCCTGTGCCAGCTTTGGAATTTGTTGAAATCTCCAGCAAAATCCCTGGTTTAACACATAGACCTGTATCATCTAGTTGATTTCATCAGATATTCTTCATATTCCCTCAACAATCACGTACACCAGAAGAACAAGTACAAATAACATGGCAAGCTCAATTGGATCAATGGTGGATTTATTTTGGCAGCAACAGCTGGTTGATGCAGTTGATCTCGTTGGTGAAAGTGAATTATTCCGGTTCTCCCAGTTGGATATGTTATTCGATTCAATCTTCACGTGGTACTTCTTCTGCTGTGGCTGAATCATGGTAGTTTCCTTCTCTTTGAACTCTGAAGCCTGTGCCTACAATACAAATTCAATAAGGTTTTCTCGTTGTTTTGTTCCTCATGAACTCCATGAGAAAAGGAAAATTATTAACAAGATCTTCGCTGCCATGCTTAATCTGCCTAAATAACACAGACTGGAAACTGACAATTAGAACAGTGTCCTACTTTGAAGCTTCTCAACTTCGCCCGTGGACTTAGTGTAATTTGTACCAGTTTACAAACCTTTGCTTTTGCTGGTGCTCCATCAGAAGATGCACACTCTGTTATGATCTTTTCAGTGTCATGAGGATGGTTGAGTTTCTGTTCAACAAATCCTTCCTCTTCCTCTAATGCAACAGCTCCCTCAAGAGTGTCATAGACAGGCCGCTGGTTCTTATTAGCCCAATGATAGTCCCAGCTAAATTCTCCAAGTTGGCCATGCTGCAACCAAAGTATGCAAAGAGAACTGATAAATGCACAGCTTATTATGAGCCCACATATACTGTATTAAACTTTGAGACTTTCACTCTCTGGACTTCTTGAAGTACAAAAAGTTATGCATCAGTTCAACAGTCAAAATATATAGGCAATCAATACTACCGGAATTGCTCCTCTGTCTGCTTCAGTTTCACGAATCAGATCATATATATTAAAATGTTCGCCATCAGGAAATGAATCATGATAAAGAGGGGACGTCCAGGGCTCCATCCTACTCCGTTCGTTGGTAGTCATGCCACTTCTGGATGAGTTTTCAGCACTACAGGAACTCCCATTCATGATTAGCTCATTCAGTTGGTTCTGCATTTCTTGGACATGATGCTGTTATTCAAGAACACATGTAAATCCTAAATGTAATTCCTCAATTCTAAAGAGCAAAAGGAAGAAAGTTTTCTACTCTCACATTATCCTTTTTTTTCTCACCTCTTCAAAAGGAAGTTCTGGGTTATCACAATCCATGCCATCACAGCTCTTATCTGCTTGTTCACCGATAAACTTTGAAGTTCCAGACGTCTCATCTACCTTCTCCTCTAAGGAATGAACTAAATCATTCTCCTCTAAGGAATGAACTAAATCAGCCTTCTGCTGTGGAGAAAACAAGACATGCCAATGCCGTCACAAAGCCAGCACATAACCAGCAGTACAAGGACTCGGCGAATGAGAGATCACAAATATCTTTTTCTGAAATGCGGAAAAAGTTATATTTCTTTTTCAAAAGGAATGATGCATCTGCGTTAGCTATCAAACTACCTGTAGGAGTTTTGACAAACTTTGGATGTCTTGCCGTACAAAATTTATGCTCAAGTTCATGACATTATCTTCTACAATGTACTCATTTACGCTAAATCTAATGTGCAATTGGGAAAATAAATTTACCTGATACATTTTTTCTGTTTGAGCTTCAATTGCACTGCAAACATCAACATTAAGAAAATGACATGGGAAATTTAACTCATCATTAGTAGGGGATACAGCAAGCCCCCTTCCTGATGAATTTCCCATACTAGAGGAATTTTTAGTCCACGTGAGATGCTCCAGATTAGGTGAGGAGTGGTGATTGTCTTCTGGTATCTGGGCTACGGATTTTGTTCCATTCTTGATTAGCTCGCTAAAAGAAACTTTGGGACACTGAAACTGTGGAGTAGATGAGAAGTCTCCATTCGTTGCCATAGCTGCGTGGTTTGGTTGGTTCCTCAATGCCTGGATAGATGGTTCTTGGTTATCTGCCTTCTCATCTTGCTTCATCTTTAGGAAATAAAGAACGAAACCCATCTGTGGAAAATCCAAGTCAACCCAACTCAATCATAACAGCCAACACTTAACAAGCAGCAACAACATCCTTGAAAACAGATGTCTTTGAAACTATGTGGAATAAGTATGCTGTCAAAGGTTATTATACAATAAAGACCACTATTTCCAGAGATAAGGTTGTCAACCTGTAAACAGTCATTGATGGTCAGTAACAAGGAACCACTCACCTAAAAGCAAGTGCCAGTGCATCCAAATGATTCACAATTGCCTAGACCAATAATTCAAGGAATGGAGTATTGCTTGGAAATAGATAGGAAAGAGTGAAATACGCACATCATCAGGATGCGGATGAAACTCATGCAAGACCCAGTTGGATCTAGTGCCCTTGGAATTTCGGCCATCAAGGAAAACTAATGTGATCTTGAAACCAATCTTTTTGCCGTCATTTTTTGCCTTAATATCTATATGTTTGCCGGTGATCTTCCAAGAAGAACCACATGGTGTTTTCCTGCCAATCCGTTGGTTCTGCGTCTGTGGACATATGAACCACCATTCTTGATCTTTGGATCGAATGATCGATTTCTCTGCATGTACATTAAAAAGCTCTCTGATTCATGAGTAAGAGGCCTACTGTTCTTTTTCTGAGACCTTCTTTTGAAGTTGTGAAAAACCTACCATTGAATTTGGCTGGTAAATCCCACGGATTGCTTTCGTAGATGTTTTCTAGCGTCGGAATAATGCAGAAAGTTTCTCTGCATCCGGTTGCTTTCGACTTCAAGTAATTGATTAGTTCCTCCTCCGTTGGATGGAATCTGTAGCCGACTATCGCCTGCTGAAGTAGTAGTGCCATCTCTGTGACTATCTTTTCTGCGGGTACTTGATTCATTGGGGACATCCTAGTTTCCATATCTTGTTTTCTTCTCTCACACAAGTGAAGTTCAAGCTAGCTGAGAGTGAGAATTTAGGAAAGTGAGCTTTTGCACACTTTGAATTTTCTTGAGGACCTCAAGAAGTCATCCACTCACCGCGACAACGACGTCCACTGGTGGATTACTATTATCGAATGATCAGACCCGTGATTGATTATAATTCCTTTCCCAAGGCATTGTTGCTAGTGCATTCATTATCAAGCAAATAAGATTTCCAAAGCACATGTCCTATATTAGTATTCTTCTTAAGTGGTGGGGTTTAGCATTATCATAATTGCACTTTTGCTTTTCCCGAAAAATAAACGCATGTGCTTGATCTTAAGAAGCCTCGAAACTTGGATGTTAATTTCTTTATTCCTTAAAATGAAAAGAGAATGTTTAACTTAGGCAGATATATCGAAAATAAAGATTATTCATGAAATTGATAGAAGATGATATTGTCATTCGGTAATTAATCTATTTTAGCCTGTGTTGAGATTGGGGGTGATAAGTTCTCCGATGGGTTGGTTCGTGATCGAGAACCGATCTTGTGGCTCCCAGTTCCAAAACATAACCGCCCACAATTATTTTTCGTTTCCTTCTTTGAATGGTTTATTAATTTATTTAAAAAAAAAAAAAGACTAGGAAGAAGATATGGACCCGTTACTTTCTTTCTTAGTCTTCGTGCGACCCACGGAAACAGTCGAGCAAAACTGATCAATTATGACAAGCGAAAGACACTTGCTAACAACATGTGTATGTCTATATAAACTTACAGCAATATTAGGATATTTATCTCATTCTGCAAATGTCTCAACATTATGCATATCTCTCTTTTGATAGTGCATATCCTTAATTGATTATATTTGGTGTTATATTTATCTCATTACCTTAAATAGTTATCTAATAAAGCCTATAAATAGATTCATGAGTATACTATTTATCAATACATCAAATAATATGGAAATTCTCCATGCATTTTACATTTAACTTGGTATTAAAGTAAGAGGTTTGAGTTCAAATCTTTTTTCGGGCCCTATTCCCTTTCCAATTAGGATATGGTGACAGGCAAAAATATTAGACTAAGTATGAGAGGGAGTAATAGAATATTTAACTACTAAATCACACATTTATGTAAAAACTTAAACTTTTAGAACAGTTGATAACAATCTTATAAAATGCCACAAAGACAAACACGCATGTGTGCAAGTTATGTCTGGCATAACACTTTTTGCAAGGCAAGTTCTTCAATGGGTGGATTATGGGGAAAGTTGGTTGGAGTAATTTTAAATACACAGCTACTGTGCAATCTTTTTTGACAAAACTCGTGCACATCTTTCACGATTGATTTGGGCAATTAGTCGATCTTTCGAATTGTAACTGTTCATAGCTACACTGATGGGAATGTGCTTCTTCTTCTTCTTCTTCTTCTTCTCCTCCTCCTCCTTTAGCTGGTTGCTAGCCACGGTGATGGCCGGCAACTGGCCAGACAAGGGCAGGTGACCTTGCCGACCTTGGGGGAGCCTCACCCAGCTGTGGAGAGGTCAAGTCTCACCTAGGGCTAGTGAGGCTCCAACTATGTTGCTTGATCTCGTCTGGTCGATTACCAGCCATCGTCATGGCCAACAACCAGCTAGAGGAAGAGGAAGAGAAAAATAAATAAAAGAAAAGGAGAAAAGAGAAAAAAAAATAATGGTTCGGGCTTGATTCTGGAATTGTTTTCGGGAACAAAGAAGCAATTTTTTTTTTTTACTTATTGATTATGTATAAATAAAACTTTACCAAACGGGTTTATATTCTTTTTATATTCCAAAGAACAAATTAAATAGAATTAGATACTATTTGGCACGTTACTAAACATGTCCTAAATGGTTATTTCAAGAAAGTAGGAACCCAACAGAAAAGCATAGATAAAGTAGGAGTATCGCTAAGTGCTAAGAAAATGATGAATCGACTATTCTATAATGTTAAGGGGAAAAAAAGCTTGAAAGGAACAATATTGAGTGGGGTAAATGCTTTTTCTTCAAACATGTATAGTGAATATGCTAGTTAGTGCAGCAATTAATACTGAATATTAGATGCCTGACTATTCTTTTCTTCATTGGTTCATCTGAAATTAGTGCAATCATTCCAACTTATGTTCTAGAGTTGCTCTAGACCACATTAACACACAACCAATAGAGAGGAGCACGAGAAGACGGCTTTGGGACGCCCTAACATAGGCATCTTTCGTGAATCTCGTCCAATGTACTAAGGAAGTAGACTTCACATATGAAGAAAAACACTAGACTTCAAAGCCCGCGTGCACTCAGGACTATATTTAAGCACTTGATGTGGAGACATTTTACAACAGTTTAAATAATAGATGCGAGTACCAAAAATGAATCTTGAGATTCCATATAAATATATACATACGCGAATTTATTAGTTACATATGTAAATTTTTTTCTGGGTAAATCAATGTCGCAGGAAGTGGCTTACGATCAAGTTCTTTCTTATATTATATGTTAAATTAATGCAGATAGAAACTGAGGGGACTTCCGTAAGTGCGCGACGCATGACTCAACCAAACGTCATGACCAGATTGGTGCCCCTTGCTTGCCCGGCGTATTCATTGTTCTCGCATGGTGAAAGCAGCTAAAGTTAAAGACCTTTACAGACAGTCTTTCTTGCCAGGAATAAGTTCATATCAACTCAAAAGCCGAAGGGTATCTGCATTGCTTGATTAATGAACTTGCATGGGGTCTGAAATATCAAGTGTATTTAAATGCTTGAATTTGTAAGCTATTTTAAATTTATGATGAGTGCAAAATAATTTATCTATGCCACATGATGCTGTTATTCAAGAACACATGTAAATCCTAAATGTAATTCCTCAATTCTAAAGAGCAAAAGGAAGAAAGTTTTCTACTCTCACATTATCCTTTTTTTCTCACCTCTTCAAAGGAAGTTCTGGGTTATCACAATCCATGCCATCACAGCTCTTATCTGCTTGTTCACCGATAAACTTTGAAGTTCCAGACGTCTCATCTACCTTCTCCTCTAAGGAATGAACTAAATCATTCTCCTCTAAGGAATCAACTAAATCAGCCTTCTGCTGTGGAGAAAACAAGACATGCCAATGCCGTCACAAAGCCAGCACATAACCAGCAGTACAAGGACTCGGCGAATGAGAGATCACAAATATCTTTTTCTGAAATGCGGAAAAAGTTATATTTCTTTTTTCAAAAGGAATGATGCATCTGCGTTAGCTATCAAACTACCTGTAGGAGTTTTGACAAACTTTGGATGTCTTGCCGTACAAAATTTATGCTCAAGTTCATGACATTATCTTCTACAATGTACTCATTTACGCTAAATCTAATGTGCAATTGGGAAAATAAATTTACCTGATACATTTTTTTCTGTTTGAGCTTCAATTGCACTGCAAACATCAACATTAAGAAAATGACATGGGAAATTTAACTCATCATTAGTAGGGGATACAGCAAGCCCCCTTCCTGATGAATTTCCCATACTAGAGGAATTTTTAGTCCACGTGAGATGCTCCAGATTAGGTGAGGAGTGGTGATTGTCTTCTGGTATCTGGGCTACGGATTTTGTTCCATTCTTGATTAGCTCGCTAAAAGAAACTTTGGGACACTGAAACTGTGGAGTAGATGAGAAGTCTCCATTCGTTGCCATAGCTGCGTGGTTTGGTTGGTTCCTCAATGCCTGGATAGATGGTTCTTGGTTATCTGCCTTCTCATCTTGCTTCATCTTTAGGAAATAAAGAACGAAACCCATCTGTGGAAAATCCAAGTCAACCCAACTCAATCATAACAGCCAACACTTAACAAGCAGCAACAACATCCTTGAAAACAGATGTCTTTGAAACTATGTGGAATAAGTATGCTGTCAAAGGTTATTATACAATAAAGACCACTATTTCCAGAGATAAGGTTGTCAACCTGTAAACAGTCATTGATGGTCAGTAACAAGGAACCACTCACCTAAAAGCAAGTGCCAGTGCATCCAAATGATTCACAATTGCCTAGACCAATAATTCAAGGAATGGAGTATTGCTTGGAAATAGATAGGAAAGAGTGAAATACGCACATCATCAGGATGCGGATGAAACTCATGCAAGACCCAGTTGGATCTAGTGCCCTTGGAATTTCGGCCATCAAGGAAAACTAATGTGATCTTGAAACCAATCTTTTTGCCGTCATTTTTTGCCTTAATATCTATATGTTTGCCGGTGATCTTCCAAGAAGAACCACATGGTGTTTTCCTGCCAATCCGTTGGTTCTGCGTCTGTGGACATATGAACCACCATTCTTGATCTTTGGATCGAATGATCGATTTCTCTGCATGTACATTAAAAAGCTCTCTGATTCATGAGTAAGAGGCCTACTGTTCTTTTTCTGAGACCTTCTTTTGAAGTTGTGAAAAACCTACCATTGAATTTGGCTGGTAAATCCCACGGATTGCTTTCGTAGATGTTTTCTAGCGTCGGAATAATGCAGAAAGTTTCTCTGCATCCGGTTGCTTTCGACTTCAAGTAATTGATTAGTTCCTCCTCCGTTGGATGGAATCTGTAGCCGACTATCGCCTGCTGAAGTAGTAGTGCCATCTCTGTGACTATCTTTTCTGCGGGTACTTGATTCATTGGGGACATCCTAGTTTCCATATCTTGTTTTCTTCTCTCACACAAGTGAAGTTCAAGCTAGCTGAGAGTGAGAATTTAGGAAAGTGAGCTTTTGCACACTTTGAATTTTCTTGAGGACCTCAAGAAGTCATCCACTCACCGCGACAACGACGTCCACTGGTGGATTACTATTATCGAATGATCAGACCCGTGATTGATTATAATTCCTTTCCCAAGGCATTGTTGCTAGTGCATTCATTATCAAGCAAATAAGATTTCCAAAGCACATGTCCTATATTAGTATTCTTCTTAAGTGGTGGGGTTTAGCATTATCATAATTGCACTTTTGCTTTTCCCGAAAAATAAACGCATGTGCTTGATCTTAAGAAGCCTCGAAACTTGGATGTTAATTTCTTTATTCCTTAAAATGAAAAGAGAATGTTTAACTTAGGCAGATATATCGAAAATAAAGATTATTCATGAAATTGATAGAAGATGATATTGTCATTCGGTAATTAATCTATTTTAGCCTGTGTTGAGATTGGGGGTGATAAGTTCTCCGATGGGTTGGTTCGTGATCGAGAACCGATCTTGTGGCTCCCAGTTCCAAAACATAACCGCCCACAATTATTTTTCGTTTCCTTCTTTGAATGGTTTATTAATTTATTTAAAAAAAAAAAGACTAGGAAGAAGATATGGACCCGTTACTTTCTTTCTTAGTCTTCGTGCGACCCACGAAACAGTCGAGCAAAACTGATAAATTATGACAAGCGAAAGACACTTGCTAACAACATGTGTATGTCTATATAAACTTACAGCAATATTAGGATATTTATCTCATTCTGCAAATGTCTCAACATTATGCATATCTCTCTTTTGATAGTGCATATCCTTAATTGATTATATTTGGTGTTATATTTATCTCATTACCTTAAATAGTTATCTAATAAAGCCTATAAATAGATTCATGAGTATACTATTTATCAATACATCGAATAATATGGAAATTCTCCATGCATTTTACATTTAACTTGGTATTAAAGTAAGAGGTTTGAGTTCAAATCTTTTTTGGGCCCTATTCCCTTTCCAATTAGGATATGGTGACATCTAGTATTAGGCAAAAATATTAGACTAAGTTTGAGAGGGAGTAATAGAATATTTAACTACTAAATCACACATTTATGTAAAAACTTAAACTTTTAGAGCAGTTGATAACAATCTTATAAAATGTCACAAAGACAAACACGCATGTGTGCAAGTTATGTCTGGCATAACACTTTTTGCAAGGCAAGTTCTTCAATGGGTGGATTATGGGGAAAGTTGGTTGGAGTAATTTTAAATACACAGCTGCTGTCCAATCTTTTTTGACAAAACTCGTGCACATCTTTCACGATTGATTTGGGCAATTAGTCGATCTTTCGAATTGTAACTGTTCATAGCTACACTGATGGGAATGTGCTTCTTCTTCTTCTTCTTCTTCCTCCTCCTCCTCCTTTAGCCGGTTGCTAGCCACGGTGATGGCGAAGCGCCGAACAAGGCGGGTGACCTTGCCGACCTTGGGGAGCCTCACCCAGCTGTGGAGAGGTCAAGTCTCACCTAGGGCTAGTGAGGCTCCAACTATGTTGCTTGATCTCGTCTAGTCGATTACCAGCCATCGTCGTGGCCAACAACCAGCTAGGGGAAGAGGAAGAAAAAATAAATAAAAGAAAAGGAGAAAAGAGAAAAAAAAAATAATGGTTCGGGCTTGATTCTGGAATTGTTTTCGGGAACAAAGAAGCAATTTTTTTTTACTTATTGATTATGTATAAATAAAACTTTACCAAACGGGTTTATATTCTTTTTATATTCCAAAGAACAAATTAAATAGAATTAGATACTATTTGGCACGTTACTAAACATGTCCTAAATGGTTATTTCAAGAAAGTAGGAACCCAACAGAAAAGCATAGATAAAGTAGGAGTATCGCTAAGTGCTAAGAAAATGATGAATTGACTATTCTATAATGTTAAGGGGAAAAAAAGCTTGAAAGGAACAATATTGAGTGGGGTAAATGCTTTTTCTTCAAACATGTATAGTGAATATGCTAGTTAGTGCAGCAATTAATACTGAATATTAGATGCCTGACTATTCTTTTCTTCATTGGTTCATCTGAAATTAGTGCAATCATTCCAATTTATGTTCTAGAGTTGCTCTAGACCACATTAACACACAACCAATAGAGAGGAGCACGAGAAGACGGCTTTGGGACGCCCTAACATAGGCATCTTTCGTGAATCTCGTCCAATGTACTAAGGAAGTAGACTTCACATATGAAGAAAAACACTAGACTTCAAAGCCCGCGTGCACTCAGGACTATATTTAAGCACTTGATGTGGAGACATTTTACAACAGTTTAAATAATAGATGCGAGTACCAAAAATGAATCTTGAGATTCCATATAAATATATACATACGCGAATTTATTAGTTACATATGTAAATTTTTTTCTGGGTAAATCAATGTCGCAGGAAGTGGCTTACGATCAAGTTCTTTCTTATATTATATGTTAAATTAATCCAGATAGAAACTGAGGGCTTCCGTAAGTGCGCGACGCATGACTCAACCAAACGTCATGACCAGATTGGTGCCCCTTGCTTGCCCGGCGTATTCATTGTTCTCGCATGGTGAAAGCAGCTAAAGTTAAAGACCTTTACAGACAGTCTTTCTTGCCAGGAATAAGTTCATATCAACTCAAAAGCCGAAGGGTATCTGCATTGCTTGATTAATGAACTTGCATGGGGTCTGAAATATCAAGTGTATTTAAATGCTTGAATTTGTAAGCTATTTTAAATTTATGATGAGTGCAAAATAATTTATCTATGCCCATAGTTAGTCGGGAAAATTGTCCAAAAAGTCCTAAAACTATTGCATTTTTGCCAATTCAGTCATAAACATTTCAGTTTTGCTAATTGAGTCTTAAATTTTTTCACTTCTTGTCAATTGAGTCCATCCAGCTAATTTTAGCTAGAAATCACTGACGTGAAAGCTGGCAATGCCATGTAGGACTACCGGCGTTAACGTGGATAAATTTTAATAATATTTTGCTATTTTTTCTGTTTTTTTCTTTCTTTTCTTTTTGCACCTTCTTTTTCCTTTTATCAGTGGCCAGCCATCGGAGACCAACCACTAGCCATGCCGGCCTGATTATCCTTGCTCGTCCTAGGCGAGGCAATGCCAATCAAGCCCCGGTGAGGGGAGCCCTCGCCCAAGCAAGGCCCCGATGAGGGTCGGCCTCGCCCAGACTAGGCAATGCTGACCTCACCCAGACCAGGGGAGGTTGGCCCTTGCCCAGGCCAGGGCGACCTCACTAGGCGTCGCTTGGGTGCAAGAGATGCCTGACAAGGCCGCCTTGGCCTGGGCGAGGGCTAGCCTCGACAAATTTGGCAAGGGTCAGCCTTGCCTAGGCCAGCCTCGCCCAGGCCCGATGAGGGCCAGCCTCGTCGAATCTAGCTTGAGTGAGGTCGACCTTCATTGGGTCTCACTCGAGCGTGCCCCGCCTATAGTAGGCAAGGCCAATTTACCCGGCCTCCGGTGGCCGACCACTGGCAAAAGGAAGAAGAAGAAGCAAAAAAAGAAAAGAAAGAGAAAAAGAGAAAACAATTAGAAAAATAATAAAAATTCAGAAATTATTTAAATATTTTGAAAAATTGTCCATATTAGTGCCAACAGTCTTGTGTGGCACCGCTAGTGCCCACATCAACGATTTCTGGCTAAAATTAGCTAAATATACTCAATTGACAAAAAATGAAAATGTTTAAGACTCAATTGTCAAAATCAAAAATTTTATGACTGAATCGGTCAAAGTGTAATAGGTTTAGGACTTTTTGGACAATTTTTTCTTATGAGTCGCATCTGCTTTATTATTATTTTTTTTGTCCTAAGTCGCATCTGCTTTATGGTCAGTGCATTATGCTTAATTGGTTTCGATTAAAGTAAGGACGCAATCAAGTCATGCCATTCACGAGTAACTCGTGATGGGTTCGATGATTACTTGAGATTGACTCATCCGATGTCGCTTGTGTCCAAACTCATGCGACTCAAGTCTCTTGTTTGTGGTTCCAACATATTGTCGGACTAATTGGGTTAGTGCTACATATTTGATTCACTTCATAACGTGTTACGACGAATTATATATTCACTTCATAACGTGTTACGACGAATTACATAGGAGTATTAAAACTTTCCTCATTTTTTTACTTTTGTTTCTTTAGAAGCATACATGTAATTTAACGATTATAAAAGCATTACTTTTTATTATCTATAATATATTTCGAATAATTATTTAGTATTGTTATTTATTTTGTATGTGCCCCTCCTCATTGTCCCTAGTTTGCACTTGGCTTTGCGAGATGTTATCGAATGGAAATATTAGACGAACTTTTGTCAAATACATCCACTTCACTGTATTTAGAATGATTGCATTCATGCCAAATACATTCAATAATATTGGATTATCTAAATGTTCGTTGAACATGCACAATTGATTGTTGGAGTGAGATGGAATTTTACAGCGGTTTATGATATTGATTCAATCAAAACACTCTTTCCAAGCCTCTTCTTTTAAATTTGGGACTTGAGAGACTTGCATTTCGAAAGATGCTACATCTATGCCCTTTTCTTTTATCTTTTCTTTCTCTCATCCCTCCAATAATGTTCATTTGTTTAAAGTGTGATGACCCAAATTCCATCTCTAATGGGTGAAGTCTTGTGATATTATACATAAGTAGGGAAAAGTGTCAAAAAGTTATAAATCTATTGTAATTGTGTCATTTAGTCTTAAACCTTTTAATGGTGCCAATTTCAATTCTAAACCTTTTGACTTAGTGTCAATTTAGTTATAGACCTTTTGACTTGATGCCAATTTAGTCATTATGGCTAATTTTGGTTGGACTGATGTGGATTTGGCCTACTTATGTGGCACCGTTGGCACTAACGTGAATAATTTTTAATAAATTTTCGATTTAATTATTTAAAAAAATTCCCTAATTACATGGCATCGCTAGTACTAACGTGAATAATTTTTAATAACTTTCCGATTTAATTATTATTTTTAAAAAAATTCCCTGATTTCTTCTCTCTCTCTCTCTCTCTCTCTCTCAAGGAGGGAGGGAGCGAGTGTGCACGTGCACACGAGAGAGAGAGAGAGAAATATCAGAAAAATAATAAAAAATCGAAAAATTATTAAAATATTGTTAAAATTGTCTACCTCTACATCGACAGTGCCATGTAATCTAGCCAGCATCCACATCAGCAAAATCTGGCTAAAATTAACTAGAAAAATTGAATTGGCACTAAGTAAAAGAGTTTATGACTAAATTGATATTAATTCAAAAAATTTAGGATTAAGTTAGCACCATTAAAATATTTAGAACTAAATTGACACTATTAAAAAATTTATGGTTAGATTAGCACAAATGTAATAGATTTAGGACTTTTTTGACACTTTTCTCCTCATAGGTAAAATTCACCCCAAACGGTCACAACTTTGTATGGAATCAAAGTACTCATTCTGGGGGCCTTGATTCACGTCAAATGGTTAGGTTGTTAAACATAGTAACGGAGCAAACCCCCTCTATTACACGTGTGGTTCGTTAGGACTAGATCCATTCCAGATCTGATGTGAGAGAAGAGTCATTAAGGTGAGAGGGTTTGGATAGGATACAACTTCTGGCATGCTTCTTGGATGATGGAGAAGGTAGTACTTAACCGAATTTCATACTAAATATAAGGAGTATTGTTGAGCGATATGGTGGATCTTTAGTTGTGAATAGCATCACAAAGCCTCTCCCAGTCAATGCGGTCCATACCACTAGCCGAACTCCCTTAATTTGATGTAAGGTCTAATTTATTCTTGTCTCTTTAACCATCTTAGCTCGATAATCACTCATTGCCCTTGTCAAATAGGCTATGAGTCTAGTGTCCACAAACAACACACTTACTAGAAGGAAACTTGCTTTGATGCCATTTATAACAACTGGTCTCATTCTATTTAGGCCGAGCCCCAAAAGGAATATTCTGATGAGAACCACACAAGGTAGCGACCCTTTCATGGTAGATATTTAATTACGAAGAACATCACGAGATCTTACCCGATTGCTATGTGACTTGGGATGGCACACAAAGTGAAGATTAGATTTACTTCAATAGTTACTATTAAATTCTTTATGTTTAGATAGGCACTTTATCTTGAAATTGCATCATGAAAAATTTAGTAATACGTTTGCCGTTTCTCGAGCAATCCAATTGCAAGATTAAACCAAACGAGCTAGAGTCGAGCTAGAAGGCATTTATTTTTTGAGTGGATTACCTGTCTTTAGCCACCAATTGAAGCGTTTAAATATTACACCATGTTTTCCTTTTTTCTTTTTCTTTTTTTGTGTCGAACACCATGTTTTCACTTAATAGTCTAAAATTTCGGGTTTGATCTTCCGATAAATTTTCACTCAATGTAATTAGCGAAAACTTGTTTTGTACACAACACGACCTATAGACACGGACACACAAAAAGAGTGAGATCTACCGGTGCAACGAAAATCTCAAGAAACAAGACCTCCTCCTTTTCACCATTCCTACTCCCTGCAGCCCCCTGCAAGGTCAACCAGCAATCTCTCCCATTTGTGGCTCAACCAACTCGAGATGCACACTTCCCTCGGAATAGAGTTTTCGCCCCCCTCCCCCGATACCTCCCGGGTGCTCACCATCGACTCTACCAATCCCCGCAACCAGGCTTGCTACATGATTTTCCAGTTACAACAGCTGGGCCTCTTCATCAAAAAAAAAAACATACTTGCTTGCACACAAAGACAAATCCCCGAGATAAAAGTTAAGCGGTTTTTCCGTATCGTGCGCTCTATCCTAAATGAGACATTAGATGAAAGTCTTCTTTTGGATACTCCAATACGGAGGCCCCAAGGGCCGTGATTGGCTGTGGTGGCTTGCCCGAACAAGCCACCGATTGACAAATGAGGATACTAAATTGGAACCTGTCGTGATTGGGCAATTCCCCCGACAGTTCAAGCGCTAAGGGTGCAGAAACAAAACAGTGTAGACTCTAGATTGTGCTCTAAGCAAGCTTACCCAAATAGTTGTATACTGGACAGTTTCCATGAAGCCATGGTGTATGTTACAATGTCCACAATGAAAAGAACGAAAACCTAAAGTACATGTGCTGATAGGAAAATTTACCAAAACAATCATAAATCTATTATAATTTTTCCAATTCAATCATAATTTTTTTTTTGTCAATTTAGTCCTTATCTGGCCAAATTTAGCCGGTTGGCACTAACGTAGATGTCAACCGTCTGGCCAACGCCCCTTGTGATGTGATAATTTTTTAATAATATTTTACATTTTTGAATTTTTTATTAATTTTTTCTTCTTCTTTTTTCCTTTCTTCTTCTTCTTTTGGCTAGTTGCCTGGCTGACTAGAGGCTATGGCCAGTGAGGTCGACCTCGCCCACCACTGGCAACGCCTAGTCGTCGTGGGCAAGCTCGCCCTTACGGTGAGGATGAGCCTCATCGTCGCAGAGCCAAGCGAGCTCACCCTCGTCGTCGCGACTCTAGGCTAGCTCGCCTACAATGGCAAGGCCTCGCCGGCCATAGCCTCTAGCCGATGGTCGAACCAGCAAAAAGAGGAAGAAAGAAAAATTAATAAAAAATTAATAAAATTTTTGAAAAAATATAAAATATTATTAAAAAGTTGCCATGTCAACGTCGATCGGATGGGTGGCATCCACATCAATGATAGCCGGCAAATTTGGCTGGATGAATTAAATTGGTACGATTAAAAAAAAATTAAGACTAAATTGGTAAAAAAAAGGTTTGAAATTGAATTGGAAAAATTACAATAAGTTTAAGATTGTTTTGGTAATGTTTCCTGGGCTGGTATATTGCGCATCCGAGGATGATCTCAGTTATCTTAGTTCGATCCTTCAATGCCAAAGATACTTTCGAAGAACCTGCGAACGTCACTTCATGTAGACTTTTTTCCGTTGCCTGTTCGTGCATAAAAGTCAATGAGCTCCGAGCATGGTTAACTGAGGAGAGAGCGCCTGAAGAGTTTCTACTGACGTTCCATGCTTATCACAAAGATCCACATTCTACATCTCCAGATTTTTGGGGAGGAGCCAACATATTGTTGTTAAATAGTATTTCGAAAACCTTAATTTATTTATATTCGTCTCATGTCTCATATTGCTTGAGAAATTCTATCTTGTTCATATTATTAAAGGATTCACTTTTGTTTGGGCTGAATCAAGTGTAAAGTTGCGTTTCTCCTTCGCTGCATGGGAAACATTAGCGAAGCCCAGTCCGAGGTTCCTTTCTACCAAATTTTTAATTTGTCTCAAGGCCTTTTCCGTAAAAGCCTGTTTACGAGTAAATTGAATATCCTTACCTTCACACTTTTAATGTTTCATAGTTTGGTCCTTAGCTAAACTAGCTGTTGTGATATTTAATATGCTGACCGTCCTTATTAGTTTTTATTTTGTCTCAAGACCTCTTCCGGAAAAAACTAATTATGAGTAAATCAAATATCCTTACCTTTAAACTTCTACTTTTGATATTTTGGTTCTTGATCAAACAAGCTGTTGTGATAGTTAATGTGCTGACAGTTCTTATATATTTTGCTAGCCATTTTCATATTAATTCTCCTAGCCGCTGTGTAATATTTCCAACTTTTTCGCTCAGGCTGTTTCTCCAATAAATACCAACCTTTTCTTGGCCGTTCTACACAGAACGATCCACATAAAAGTACACTCTTTTCTCTTAGTCTTTCTGCTGGTTTTACATTTCTCGTTATTCCTGCTTTGCACGACTGGTGAAGTGCATACTAACCGGAATTTTTATTGGATCCTAGAGCATTACTGCACATCCACTATCGAAGTGGAAATTATCCTTCAGGATAATACTTGGATGCCTCAGACGATATTCATTTCTCTCTCTTTACTGGTTCCCGGAATTTGCACAACATATATCAACTTCATTCGCAAACGGGGAAGATAACCTTAGACATTAATTAATGCGACAGAGGGAACTAAGAGGAGACACATTGAGCAAATGAAATGAACTCATGCCATCTAAGACATTCACCAAAATCTCCGGTGAAGCGCATAGACCTTCATTGTCTCGTTGATTCCATCAGATATTCTGCATATTCCGTCAACAATCAGGCCTACCACAAGAACAAGTGCCATTAACCTGGCAAAGTGAACTGTTGGATCAATGGAGGATTTGTTGCGGCAGCTACAGCTGGTTGATGGAATTGATCTCGTTGGTGAAAGCGATTCAGTCCAGCCCTCCCCATAGAACATGTTGTCTGATTCATTCTTCATTTCAAATTTCTTCTCCTGTGGCCAAATCATGGTAGTTTCCTTCTCTTTGAACTCCCCAGCCTGCGCCTACAAAACAAATTCAGAAAGGTTTTCTATTTGTTCTGTTCCTCATGAACTCCAAGAAAAGTAAAATTATGGACAAGATCTTTGCCTCCATGCTTTATCTATCTAAATAACATAGACTCGGAAGGGACAATTAGAATAGGGTCTTACTTTTGAATCTTCTCAATTTTGACAGTGGACATGGTGTAATTTGTAATTTGCATCGGTTTACTAACCTTTCCTTTTGCTGGTGCTCCATCAGAAGATGTGCACTCTGTTATGATCTTTTCCGTGTCGTGAGGATGGTTGAGTTTCTCTTCAGCAAATCCTTTCTCTTCCCCTGGAACAGCTTCCTCAAGAGTGTCACAGACTGGTCGCTGGTTCTTCTTAGCCCAACAATTGTCCCAGCTAGTTTCTCCAAGTTGGCCATACTGAAACCATATTAAGGAAAGAGAATTGATAATGCACGGCTTATTATGTGCCCATAAATACTGTATGGAAATTTCTGCTCGGAGACTGTCACTATCTCTGGACTTCTTGAAGCACAAAGAGTTATGCATTAGTTCAACAATCAAAATATATATGCAATGAATACTACCTGAATTACTCCTATGTCTGCTTCAGTTTCCCTAGTCAGATCATTTAGGCCAAAAAGGTCACCATTAGGAAACAAATCATGACCAAGAGGGGACATCCAGGGCTCGATCCTACTCCATTCGTTGGAACTCCCATTCATGATTAGGTCATTCAGTTCGTTCTGCATTTCTTGGACATGATGCTGTTATTCAAGAACATATGTAAAACGTAACTGTAATTCCTCATTTCTAGAGGGAAAGGAAAAAAAATTTCGACTCTTGCAAAATACTTGTTTTTTGTCACCTCTGCAAAAGGAAGTTGCTCTGGATTATCACAATCCATGCTATCACAGCTCTTATCTGCTTGTTCACCAGACATCTCATCTACTTTCTCCTCTATGGAACGAACTAATTCAGACACCTGCTGTGGAGAAGAAAAAGACGTGCCAATGTGAACTCAAAGCCAGCACATCACCAGCAGTGGAAGGACTCGGCTGAACAAGATTTTCATATATAGCTTTTTCTGAAATGCAGGAAAAGTTGTATTTCTTTTTCAAAACGAATGATGAATCTAAAATAGCTATCAAACTACCTGTAGGAGTTTTAACAAACGTTGGATGTCATACAAAACTTATGCTCGAGTTCATGACCCATTATCTGCTACAATGAACTCGTTTATACTAAAACTAATGTGTTATTGGAAAAAACATATTTACCTGATTTATTGTTTCTTTTTCAGCTTCATCTGCACTGCAAACATCAACATTAAGAAAAGGATGTGGGAAATTTAACTCATCATTTGTTGGGTCAGGTACAGCAAGCCCCCTTCCTGATGATTTTTCTGTACTAGAGGGATCTTTAGTCCCCACGAGATGCTCCTGATTAGGTGAGGAGTGGTGATTGTCTTCCTGTATCAGGGCTAGGGATTTTGTTCGATTCTGATATGATCCGTCACTCTTGCTGTAAACTTCGTCAGATAACTTGCCAATAACCTCATTTATCTCGCTAAAAGAAACTTTGTTGTTCTGAAACTGAGGAGTTAATGAAAAATCTCCCTTCGTTGCCACAGCTGCATGGTTATCTGCCTTCTCATTTTGCTTCATCTTTAGGCAATAAATAACGAAGCCCGTCTGTGGAGAATCCAAGTCATCCCAACTCAATCGCAAAAACCAACACGTAACAAGCAGCAACAACATTCTTAAAAGTAGATGTTATAGAAATTTAGGGGAAAATAATGTCGTCCAAGATAATATACGAATTGGTACTTCAAGACCACTTTGAAATGGAGTAAATTACTTGGAAATAAATAGGAAACAGTAGAAATACGCACATCATCAGGATGTGGATGAAACTCATGCAAGACCCAGTTGGACCTTGTGCCCTTGGAATTCCGACCATCAATGAAAACTAGTGTTATCTTGGAACCGATCTTTTTGTCGTCATTTTTAGCCTTAATATCTGTATGTTTACCGGTAATCTTCCAAGAAAAGCCACATGGTGTCTTCCTGCTAATCCGTTGGTTCTGCGTCTGTGGACATATGAACCACCATTCTTGATCTTTGGATCGAATGATCGAGTTCTCTGCATGCACATAAAAAAGCCCTTTTGAGTCACGAGTGAGGGGTCTCCTGTTCATTTTCTGAGGCACTTCTTTTGAAGTGGTGAAAAACCTACCGTTGAACTTGGCTGGTAAATCCCATGGATCAATCTCGTAGATGTTTTCCAGTGTCGGAATAATGCAGAAAGTTTCTCTGCTTCCGGTTACTTTCGACTTCAAGTAATTGATTAATTCCTCCTCGGTTGGATGGAATCTGTAGCCGACTATCGCCTGCTGAAGTAATAGCGCGATCTCCGTGACTACCTTTTCCGCGGGTTGTTGATTCATCGGAGAGATCCTACTTTCCATATCTTTTTCTATTCTCTCACACAAGTGAAGTTCGAGTTGGCTGAGAGTGAGAATTTAGGAAAGTGAGCTTGTGCACACTTTGAATTTTTGTTGGGGTGTGGTCTTATATTGAAGTCTTCTCCTTCCTCAAGAAGTCACCCGCTCACCATGACAACGACATCCATTTTTGGTTTACTAAAATTAAACGATCAGATCAGTGATTGAGAATAGTTTCTTTTCCCCAATTCAGTATTGAACGGTGCATTGAATTGTGAAAAAGCAAATAGGGTTTCCAAAGCACGGGTCCTGTATTAGTGGTAGTAGGGTTTAGCATGATCATTATTGTCCTTCTGCTTTTCCAGAAGGACGATCCCCTGTGCTTGATCTTATGAAACCTCACAACTCGGGAATCAATTTTCTTGTTTCTTAAGATGAACAGAGATTATGTTACTCAAGCAGACGTATCAAAAATGAAAATTTGTTCGTGAAATTGATAGGAGACAATACCATCATTCGATATTTAATTTGTTCTAGCCCGTGTAGGGATTGTGAGTGATTGATTCTTGAATAAGTCCGTTCCTTAGCAGGAATCAATGTTGGGGGTCCGGTTTCAAAAACGGCCAAAGCACAATTGCCAACAACTATTTTTCTTTCAATCACGCTTTTTCATTCTTCCTTTAGTTTAGACATTTCATTTTTTTTTCTTTTTTTTTGCATTGTAACCATGCCATCCCTTGTGAAATCCATCGTTTCTCGTATGATTCTATAAAAGTGATTATTTATTTTGTCTCTTCTTTTTTTCCTCGTGGGTCCCACTTTCCTTCTTCTTATTTCTTTTCATGCCTTCACCTTCCAGTTCTCCACTTTTGAAAATCGTCTATCTATTTTCTTTCTCGCAGGCCATTCTTTTCTTTCTACACTCTCACTTCTTCTTCTTCTTCTTCTTCTTCTTCTTCTTCCACAAATGTCTTATGCATCTACAATGCCCAAAAGAATGGCTTGTTTCAACAATTCACACCCTCCATTCTTCTTCTTCTTCTTCCACAAATGTCTTATGCATCTACAATGCCCAAAAGAATGGCTTGTTTCAACAATTCACACCATCCACATTCGGTAGAAGGTACAATTCTAGTGAAAGCATTTTTTTCCCTTTTTAGTTTTCTTGGTCTCGAATCATGCTTATTTCTGTTCGCTATTGAGTATATTTCTTGATATCTTTTCTTAAAAGTGAATTTGGATTTTAGGTCATAGAACTGCTTGATCTTGTGTTTCAATCCTGTGTTTAAAGTGTAGTGTGCATCAAAATAGTGTTCATGAAAATTGCACAGTTGTTTTGTAGCCTGTGGCATACCTGCATCTTATAGACTTTTGCTTCCTTTGGGTTTAGTTTCTTATTATCATTTACATAAGTCCTTCATCATCAGTTTTGGGTTTGCTATATTCCTTCTCATTAATTGACTTGTTGGAAATAATAATGCGGGATACAAAAGAGATGATTTGCAAAAATGGAGAACGGAGATAGGCAGGAAAAGAAATAAAGAAAAAGGAAAGTAGGACCCACAAGGAAAAAAAGAAACAAAATAATAGGCGTAAACGAAATAATAAAAAAAGGGAGAACTAAGATAGGTAGGGTTAGTTCAAAAAAAAAAAAGATAGGTAGGGAAAAAAATAAAGAAAAAGGAAAGTGAAACCCACAAGGAAAAAAGAGAAACAAAATAAAAAGCATAAGCGAAATTAAAAAAAAAATTATAGAGTTATATGAAAAGCAATAGGCTCCACAAAAGATAGTACGATAAAAATACTAAAAAATAGAGTGTCTAAGTCAAAGGAGTGGAAAAAGCACGGCCTTTTCTTTTTCTTCTTTAAATAATTTACTTATTTATCCAATATTAGGAAGAAAGTTATGTGACGCTACTTTCTTTCCTAGTTTTCATGGGACCCACCGGAGTAGCCAAGCAAGACTTGTACATTTTGACAAGCAAGACTATTGTCATAATTGTTCTACCTATATTTACCTCACTTAATTAACGCTATTAAGATTCATTTGTTTCACGAAAATTATATATTTTTGAAAAATATTTTCTGAAAATCATTTTCCAGAAAAAATGACTTTATATTTTTTGATTTTTGATTGAAACCTCAAAATTAATCAAAAAATATTTTCTACCATTTGGTGTGAATAAATCTAATTTGATTTTCTTGGAAAAAATTACTAAAAATTCAATTTTTTAAAATTATTTTTATTACTTTTATTACTTTTATTCTTATTCTTATTTCTTTTTCTTTTTTTGCTCTCCATCATTCCTTTGCTTCCTCACCACCATCCTCATTTCCTTCCTCCAATGATTCATCCCTAGTTGGCTCTTGAGAGGCAAGCTTGCCCTAGGTCAGCAAGGCTCGAGCCTCACCGGCCTTGGGCGACTAGTAAGCCGAGCCTTGCTAGATCAGCAAGCACAAGGCCTCGCGAGTTGATTGTCCACTTGAGCTTGAACAAGACCAATGTCAAAGGAAGAGGAGGGTTTCGTGTAGACAGCGATGAGTTTGAATGGAGAATCAAGCCCAAGAAAGTGGATTGGCAAGACTCAAGCTCGTTTGTGGTTGATTAGGAGCTGTCGCCATGGTTGGTGAGCCACCAAGGAAGAAGTAAAAAAATAAAAAAAACGAAAAGAAAAAGAAATAAAAAATAAAAATAAAAATAATTAAAATTTTGATTTTTTTAATACTTTTATAATAACTAAAGTTTCATAAATTAAGGACCTGAGCCCGAGCATCAAAAACCCACACACGAGGTTTATGGACTCAAGCCTAAGTGCTAGGGACCAAATCTCAAGATCCAAACATGGCCTTTGTGGACTTGGGCTTGGGTGCTAGGGCATCAAGCAAGAGCACCAAGGGTTCGGGCCCAACCTTGATGGATCTAGCCATGGTCCCTATGGGCCTAGGCTTGGGTATCGAGGTCCTAAGCCTAGCCTCGATGGACTCGAGCCTATTCGTCAAAGATCTTGTAATGACCCCAACTCCATCTCTAGGGTCACAAGCACATGGGGGTTATTTTCGCGATGTTCTAAGCTTATCGCTTTCCTGATTTATTTATTTTTTAATTTTCGATTTAAGCACATGTGAAAACGTGAATTAACAAACTCTCGAAACAAATAACAATTGGAAGACTGTGATATATATCACACTAAACACATTACTTTATATTAAGACAGTACATTTACTAAAACGGTACATTTACAAGCCCCTTTCTTTACGACCCTCTTTCTTTTTTATATCATACTACAAGTATCCACATAGGTCGGGAGAATTCCTATCTCCTCTAATGTAATTGCAGCTTCCAAAACTGAAGTGATACTTCCATGCCTATAAGTTTGAAAAATAAAAGAGTGAGTCGAGGGACTTAATAAGTAAAACCCCTAATTATCTACTAAAAGAATATCTCATCATCAAAATCTAGCAAATACATACTTGCAATACAATGTCGATAGCAAATCAATAGCAAACCCATTGCTATCTATCGACTATCTATATGTGATCTACTTTCAATTTACAAAACAAGCTATTTTACCAAACAAGCTTCTCAAACAACATATAGTAACATACACAATAAGTACAGTAATTGTCTCAAATGGTTATTCTCATATTTTCAGTGGCTTCCAGCTTCAAGCTGAGCATCTACTTCAGACCAAGCATCCTGTATTTTCAATGGCTTCTTGGCTCAACCAAGACATTCATCCATCAAGCCAGACATTTCATACTTTCAAGGGCTTCCCATATTTTTAAGGGCTTCTTAGCTCAACCAAGGCATTTCGTTCTCATGAACGAGGCAAGGTAACGCGTCGTTGGAGGTAGAGTTGTGTGCTTGGCCCATTCCCCTCAAAGATTTACACGTTTACGGCAATTTAACTTTCCTTTATATGACCACACGTCATATACCACACAAGCTGGTTCTCTATCTTTCTTCTTGGCCGACGTATACAAGGCCCAAATCATGTACAAGTGTGTGTGACATGATCCTCATTGCCATACTATACAACATGTTAGGTACGATTCTTGGCTTGTGGCTCAAATCGCACACCTAGGTCGATCCCTGTACCAAGCAAGGCTTGGAATCGGCACACTTTAATGCCATACCAAAACCTCGTGGGCTTGGGCGACATACCAAACAAGAGTTGGAACTGACATGCCTCGATACCAATCTAAGACCCTGCGGCCTTAGGCGATCCCCTCTCAATGTCAATCCAAGGCCTCACTACCTTTGGCGATCCTCGCACCTAACAAAACTTGGAACCGGCATGCCTCGATGCCAATCCAAGACCTTATGGCCTTAGGCCATTAGGACTTGACCATGAACCTCGACCTCATCCCGAGGCGTGAACACATTTAAGCGTGCAAATATGAACAAACAATATAAAGGAACATTATAACATACACACAACTTATACAGATGAGCACACAACTAAACTCGATGACATAGGTTATCGCCCTAACCAAGAGTTAGAGATTCCACTTACTTTCGATGAATCTTGATGAACTCTAAGTGGTTTTACTAAAAGAGGGTTGCCTAGTGAGGCGGTGGGTGTGCAAGGTCGAGAGAGGGAAAGGGGCAACAATGAGAGGGTGTGAGAGAAAAAAAGAGAGTAAGTGAAGAAGAAGAGATGGGGTGAGGGAATGAGGGGAGGATGTCTATATTTATAGGTCAAACCTCATTAATGGCCCCGACTTGTTCTTAATGAAGATTCTATGGTCATGATTACTGAATCTCCTCCTTACCACCTAGGTTAGTGAGTCATATCTCATTTAATGACTAAATTCCAAAAAACATGTGCTACTTGTTCTTCAAGCCACTCCTAAATGGTCTACCTAAGCTTTTAAGTCACAATTTCATTATTACTTGGTCAATTTGCTCTACAAGCAAAACCTTAGGTGTAATGATGACTAAATTTTTAGAGGCCACTTAAGCCTATGACTTACTATCTTCATTAATGGCTTAGATTTGGGCAATCATGAGGTTTACATATTTACCACATGCCTAAATTCAAGAACTTGCTCCCCATGCCAAGTTCTCTAGAACCTTCTCTTTTGTCGTCCCTTGATTGGTCCACATGAGCTCTTGATCCATTCTTGGAGAATAAGTCACCTTGAATAGATGGCACCCTAAGGAGAGTAATGTGGCGCCTAAGCCTTAGAATAGTAATAATTGGTCATTGTGATTTCTTTTTATTAGCACATTTGTCTAAGAGTCCTTTACTTAATCCTCAAAGCAAATCTTGGATAATAATACCAAATCCTTCTTATGCCACTTACAGTGATGAATCATCCCTTTCATTAAATGATCCAAGTGATTCTAGAATGTTTTATTTTATCCATTTTCAAATAATAAGGTAAACATGAGAGATAGACCATTGAAAGTGTAATTAGGATCAAACAAAGGCTTTTTGTGTACATCCCTTATTGACCATTCCAACACACTTGAGGTTCGTGGCAAAACCATCCTTAGTGTGGTTGTCGTAGGTAAAATTACCTACTTCGGCTAAGTCGGTGGGCCAAAGCATGGGCTCAATTGTCGACCTTTGGATCGGTACTGGTCGAGTAGACGAGCTTCTAGAATGACCTCAAGCCTGGTTGAGGCCAACTCCCAATTGTCATGTGGTTGTGCGGGATTGGTCAATCTATGGCCGACACACAATTGCACCAGGTCAACTCATGGTCATCCACGGTTGGTACATAACCAAGTGGAATCACTCACGATCAGAACATGACCACTTGGGATCAATTCATAATCGTCCATCGATCCGTGGTGATACCTGACCATCCCTCAATCAACCATTTATGATCGGGCAGTCATTCATTGGCCAAACGGCTTGGGTTCACTTGTGTGGTCATTAAATTGTTCCACAACCAATCTTTTGATCAATTTATGGCTGATTGTTTGATCAAAACATGGTTAATCCCTCAGCTACCCTTCCGATTGGGCCAATCAGTCCATGGCCAATTCTTGGAACGATCCATGGCCGATCCTTACTATTGGCATACTAGACTCATAGCCATTTCTCATGGGTTGTAAATTGTGGATGTTACAAACCTAGTGCTGAATGCCAAAATCCGGGAATCAATGTTGAGGTTTCCATGCCCGAGCATAAAGTTTCGGGTCCAATTGCTGAAACCTAATCATATTTTGGAAACATTTTTTGGTTCTTTTGAAAAGGAAATCATTTTCTCAATTTAAGCTTTGATTGGAAAACTTTTTCCATTGACTCAGGCCTAAAAATGAGGAAAATGTTTTCCATGAATATATATATTTCTTAGAAAATAAATAATTTGAAAAACATTTTTTTTTTAAAAGTGATCGTTTGAATCACTTACAGAAATAAATGAATAAAAACTATTTTCATCATCCACAAAATTGTTTAAATATAAACTACTGTTGATAATTAAAATATTTTTTAGGTTAATTATTTTAAACGATTCAAGTGATATCTTTTAGAATTTCAAATCATTTCTTTTTCATAAAATAAACGAAACCTTTGTCATTAAAGAACTTGATACCAACATTTGCATGCCCATATAGACAAACAGGCATGTGTGTGGGTGGTCAGACAAAACACTTTTGCAAGGCAAGTTTTCAATGGGTGGATTATGGGAAAGTTGGATGGAGTAATTTCAAATACACGGCCCGTGTTATCTTTTTTTTAACAAAATTGACATGCAAATCTTTCACGTTTGATCTGGATAATTGAGCAATTTTTCAAACTCTAACTATACACATTTACACTGATGGGAGTGGGTTGTGTAACAACTGGATTATGTGAGAAGTGTATTCTATAAAAATCGTGGTTGGATTAGTCATAAAAAAAATATGACATGAAGAACATGATTTAGAAGTTATAATTCATTATGAAACCCTAATTATTGTGGTCCATGGTTGTTATATGAGTCAAGAAGTGCGGGTATGTTTTCGGGTTCGTTTGGTTCAGCTTTGTAAATGAGTTTTGGGTATAATGCAAATGCTGAAAGTCAAAGTTATTTTGGGGAAATGCAAATTATGTTTGTTAAAACCTGTGTGCAAATAGACTTCAAGTTGAATATGTGTTCAGCCAAAAAAACTTTTGCAATGGACTTGGGGTATATATTATATATTATATATATAATTTTTTGGAAAAATGAACCAAACCCTTCACCGGACTGGCGAAGGGATATGGCCGCTAGTGCTAGATTTGGCTCTCCGACAGTCGTATTTGCTAGTCCAGAGAAGCATTGTCTCCTTTTTTAAATTAAAAAATTTAAGTAGGGGCAAAATCGAAAATTTAAAGAATTTGTGAGGATAGTTTTGAAAGCAAAAAATTAATTTCAGCATTTAGTCGCATAATGTTAGTCTATACTAGCATTGAGTTTTCAGTTAGCATTGTGCTTTCAACTTTCACAAGGTCAACATTTGGTTGAAAAGCTCATTTAAAATAGTTGACAAACTATAAGGGGCTTTTGAGGTCGAAAATCCCCTTGAAATGCTTACTCAAATGCACCCACATTTTTTTCTCATTTCAATCACCCACCGACTATTTTGATAACTCTACTAGCTTGTTTTGGAGCCTAATAATGCGGTTAAACAGTAGGTAAAAGAGACAAATCTAGTAGCAAAAAGTTCAGGGAGGGACTAAAATGGACATGCGGACCCCTAGAGTGCCACAACTTGGTAGAAAGGGACACTTAAGTGTCATAACTTATGAAAGGGACACTTAAGTGCCAAAATTGGAGCAAAATGGATCACTTGAGTGCCAATCTGGCCAAAATCTGACCAAATTGCATACGTGGTATTTTTCCGACGAAGCGAGTGCAAAACGATACCGTTTTACACGCTGACGTGACCAAATAATGCAAAAACGACATCGTTTTGAGCTAATGTAATAAAAAAATAATATAAAAATTAATTAAATTTAGTTAAAATATTTAAAATTAATAATTTTAAAATTAAAAAAATTAAAAAATAATGGGGGAGGCGGTAGGGCTCGGCCCTCAACCACCGCCACCACCTCCCCCGTCGTTGGGAAGGGCCGGGCGGAGAGGGGGAGGGTGGCGGGTCGCCGAGCCCTAGCTAGGGGCCAGCGACCCCGGCCGACCAACGCCTAGATCCAGCGAGGGTTGGCAGCCCTCGCTCGGCCGGGCCAAGGGCCACCACCCGCTGAGGCGACCCCCAGCGGGCGGTGGCCCTTGGCCCGGCCGGGCAAGGGCCATCGAGATTCGATTAGGGGGGAGGGGTAGGGGAAGGAGGAGGAGGGGAAAAAGAAAAAGGGAGGCTGAGGAGGAGGAAGAAAAAAAGGGAGGGGGAAGGAGGGGGAGGGAGGCCCCACCTTCCGGCGGCGAGGGCTCGGCCCTCAATCGTTAGCCGCCTTCCTCCTCCTCATTTTTTAAAAAAATAAATATAAATTATATTATTATTTTGTTTTAAATTTAATTTAATTAATTTTTATATTATATTAAAAAAATTCAAATTATGCCAAAACGACGTTGTTTTGGCCGATTTAAGGCCTCTATTTTGGCCAACACCCAAAACGATGTCGTTTTGAGTGAATTAGAGGCGACTCAGCTCTCCGGCGAGCCACCTCGACAAGAAATATTAATATTTAATTGTTACGTATGATTTCCGGCAGGCTTCGTTGGAGGTGGCACTCAAGTGTCCCACTTTTCTTAAAATGTGGCACTTAAGTGTACATTTTGTAAGTTATGACATTTAAGTGTCCCTTTGTGTCCAAGTTATGGCACTTGAAGCATTCTTTTGTCCAATGAAAGAAATGTGTTGTATGGAGATAGGAATATATCTTTGTATAGGGACGAAAATTTTACCTATAGCTTAGTTGGTTAACTATATCCTAAACCATAAAAGAGGAGTGCTTAAAGGTTGAGACTATATTGCTTACGTGACAATTATCAACCATAATAAATGCAGAAAAAATGAAGAGAAGTCACATGGCTCTAAACTCTATAAAGTTGTCTCTGAAAAACATCATCAATCACTTTGATTAAAAGTCAAAAGAAGTGTTAAATGGCAAAATAAGACTGCCCCAAGAATTAGAATTTCAAAAGGAGGGTAGTATGCAAAAATAAGGAGACCAAACAATGAGAGAGAGAGAGAGAGAGAGAGAGAGAGAGAGAGAGAGAGAGGTTTGGTCAGAGATTTCTGTCAGACTTGAGCATGGAAATGGCAATGACACTTGAGTCACGCCAAGCAACTTTATCTGGTGATATCTCCCCCTTGCTTGAGAAGTTACTCCACAGTGCTTGATGGATCCCACGTCTGTCCTTGATCATTCCTTCCCTTTTGTCCTCTTCGCAGAATTCTTCAACAATTTGTTCACCTTCTTGAGGAAGTTCCCCGCCCCGCGTACGTGGACAGTTTCCTCTTGTGGGGTCATTCTGCCAGAAGAAAGGAGTAAAAGTCGGCACTTTTATGGGATTTCCTTTTCTTTTTCTTCCTGCTAATTACTCCAATATTGCCCTGTTTTTCGCCAAATCACTCTTAACACTTCTTTATTTCCAAAACCTTACTCTTAACACCACTTTAATTGGAGGGGAGGCAATAACACCAGAAGTACTCTTTCTTCAAACAAAGAGAACTAGATTGCCCTCAAAACACCATTCTACTTCCCTTGAATCGTCTCAAAGGACCTTATATAATAAAATCTCCCTAGGTTAAATACTTTCTAAAAGTCTGGGAAATGTAGTTTCTGAAAATGCTGTGAGTCTCAAAGGAATCAAAACTAGAGCGGGGTCAATAAATTAATCTTTTTGATAAACGGTCAAGCCAAATTATGGTCTCTAAGTGCTACTATTCCTTCAACATTGTCTTTTCATCTTCTTTCTTGTGCAATCGAGCCATTGAATTTGTTCCATCAAAATTTATCATCAATGGCCATTAGAAACAGCCTATAATGCTGTGCTGGCGCAACAAATTGTCTTACATGGTTTGAGAGAGAGAGAGAGAGAGGCCATTATGTTGGAAATCCTTATATGAACTGTCATCTATACTAGAATATTTCTGTTTGCAAAGCAAACAGATTGTTGTTACATATATGAAATGGTGCCATGGATCTTCTCTTAATGTGGTCCATATCTTGACAGCCTTCTCACATCAAGAGTTATGCTTTCGAGTTTGTTGGGCAGCTTGATATAGGCCGCTGGAGTACTGATATCTCTATATATAAGCTCTCTCCCATTCCTTACTCTTAACTTTCAGTGTTGACAAAAATGTATTCTCAGTCCTCGTTTGTTGTTTCTCGTGTTCAGAGTACATGGACCATGATTAAAAAATAAAAAACCAATCTCATATGATCGATCCTTCATTGAGTTTAATAAACTAAAGAAAGACATGGAACGATGAGCTTGAATTGATTGTAATAAGCTATACTTCTATCAATCCCACGTATTACTGACCATGCGTGTTTGATGGAACTGGTTTTGTTGGTTGTGAGCTCTATCTATTACGTAGGTTGGAATATCAATGTAGTTGACTGACGTGTTTGGTGGAACTGCCCAAGCATGGGCCAAAAACTGGCCCATGGAGGCCATGCTAATCAATCCATCTCTCTGTATTCTGGTATCTGCCAACATAAAGCGTTTCAAACAGTGAGCTGATAGGTAGAAAGAAACAAAGGATCAACAGGAGACTTTTCGTTTTTTTTTTTTTTGGGGTCTAAATCAACAGGAGACTTAAAAATGAAGAATTTTGCTAGTTTCTTATATTGATTTTCCAAAATAGGAGGAACCACACCATCTAACCAAATGGTCCAACAATACACATCAAGACTGAATCTCTAGAGCATTCATGAGTAATTAGGTCCACATACGGCCTATTAGTGCAAACCCGTGTTGATAAGTAGAAATTGTGGGGTTGTAATATGATTAGTTGGAACTCACACTTACAATAAGAATCCTTAATTCACAGAAGCTATAAGCTTCACCATTGTTTCTGCAAGTTTCATCTCATTTTTATGATCTGGTTCAAAGTCCAAAAGACCCCAGGCACTGCCCCCAGTGTGAAATTAGTTTTATTATTTCCCTACTTTGATAAATCTTCTTTTTTATTCTTTCTCTACTTTGATAAATCTTTTTGATATACGTGGAGGTTTGGTGTAGAAAAGTATTTGAAAAACTTGCTTCCCTTACTTTTAGTTGTCCTATATTACTTGAGAAACTCTTTTCTTGTTCTCTTCATTAATGCATTCACTTTATTAGCTTGGTAACAAACAAAAAGGTGGTGTTGGGATTGTTCGCACGAGCTTGGGTCAAACAAAAACAAAGTGTAAAGTTTGATTTTGCCTCCCCGCGTGCGAAACATTATCAATCTGTGCCAAAGTTCGTTTTTACTAATTTTTACTTTTATCTCAAAGCCTTTTTCGGAGAAGTCTATTTACAAGTAAAAAAAGGAAAAATGACACCTTGAGTACCATAACTTCAAAAGAATGGTTACTTGAGTGTCATGACTTTCCAATTCTTGTTTTTTTTTTTTAATTTTCACCTGATTGTTGGAATTCCGATGTGTGAATGTTTTTAAAAAAATTATAGCACGTAAATGATCAATTGAAAAGTTATATAGCACTCAAATGATAGGAGAAAAAGTTATAGTACTTAAATGAGCATCGTATATAAGGTATGTCACTCAAATGAACATTATACGAAAATTATAGCACTTTGGTTTCCTTATCTTAGTAAAACAAATATTCTTAACTTCATGTTTTGGTCCTCAGTCAAACTGGATGTGGTGATATTTTATCCCATGACCATTCTTATCAATTTTGCAAGCACTTTTCACAATAATTCTCCTAGCCGTCACATGATATTTCCAGCTTTCTGCCAAACTATTTCTCCTGTAAATAACGATATGTTCTTCTTCATTTTACACACCGATATGCAAATACACAACACTCTCTTCTCTTACTCTCTTTGTTGATTTTACATTTCTCATTGTTCCTGCTTTGCTCGAATAGTAAAGTGCACACTAATTAGCAGGTCTGTTGAATCACGGAAGATGACCGTGCATCTACCTTCTACACTCTTGGCGGAAATTATCTTTCAGATAATTCTTGCATGCTTCGGATGTTCTTTATTTCTGATTTTCTATGGCCGGTTCTTGGAATTTGCCCAACATATATCAACTTCACTTGCACACAATGAAGATGACCTTAGACATTATTTATCCAACAGACGGAACTAAGAGGGGACACATCGAGCAAATGAAGTTATCTTGTGCCATCTCTGACGCTGGCTAGAATCTCCAGTAAAACACATGGTCCCGTACCCACTCTGACTCTATCACATATTCTGTGTATTCCATCAACGATCACACATACCGGAAGAACAACAATCACACATACCAGAAAAACAAGTGCAAAAAACACAGTAATGTGAGATCTTGGATTAGTGTCGGATTTATTTCGGCGGCACTGACTGGTTGATGCTGTCGATCTCGTCGATGAAAGCGAATCATCTCTGGTTTCGCAGCGGGATATGTTCTCCGATTCAACCTACACATTGTCTTTCTTCTTCTGTGGCTGAATAATGGGAGTTTCCTTCTGTATGAACAGTGATTGGGCTGCGGATACTTCTACAGTGTGCAATGATTTGCTACCGTCTGATACATAATCTGCTTTCAGTGGTGGCAGGATTCCCGCGTGCTGCTGCAGATTGATTGATAGCCTTGATTCCTGGTGTGCTGCTTCCTGTGATTGATTGTTTTCTGTTTTCTGGTCTTTTATTATGTATTTATTATTTTCATAGCAGTCGTCCCCCTTGGTGTCACCACTATAATGTGATTGGGTAAAGTCGTTTTGTGATTGTGATGTATTCATCTTTTAGTTCTATTAGCATTTGCTTTGTGATTGTGATGTATTCATCTTGAGATCTCAAAGCCGCAAGTTAGGCACTGGCCCAAGATTTTGCTGTAGAAATGAAGCAGTTTCTTATAATTTTGCTATTTGGAGAGGCTTAATTTGGTTTGTGATTTTGGTTAAACCAAACCAGGACTATTTGTTTGGATGTATTTTTGATGAGATTGAAATTATCCCATCATTTAATTTTGAATCTCCGAGTGAGTTTTGGATTGTTAAGGCCTTGAGGGGGATATAATAATCTTACTCCCATTTAAAATTCTTGCTACTTTTGAATAGAATAATCGGCAAACCCTATTCTTGTTCTAATGATATAAATTCTGAGCCGAATATCTTGTTTACTCTGTTAGATTCCTGGTGGTTGCATTTCTACTATGGGACCATGGGGATGTAATAATCTAACTCCCATGAGTAGAATAATTGGCAAACCCTACTCTTGTTCTAATGGTATAAATTCTGAGTCGAATAGCTTGTTTACTTTATTAGATTTCTAGTGGTTGCATTTCTACTATGGGACCAAAATGATCCCACAACTAGTCTCATCATGCATATGTGGGCAGATATGAGAGTCTAGTGATTTTTCTGGCTAGGATTTTTTTTGCGGTATGAGGAGATGGACCCCATTTGGATGGTGGAATGATTTGGAGAATGGTTCCAGTAAAATGAATGATAGGGGTAGGATCATTTAGGAAAGGCAAATGTTTGGATAATACTGATTTACTTTCAATTAGAATTTGCACATTATAATCAAGAAATTTTTGTACCAATTTTTAGGGAATATATTTTGTGAGAAAATGATTGGATTTTCATGGAAAAATCCATTTTAACTATTATCATTCTCTAGGAGGCATTTTTTGTATTAAAAATATTGATCTTCATTTTGCAGGATTGCCTGCGGCCTATTTATCATCTCACTATATTTTCTTTTTAATTGGTTGCCGGAGGTGGCAAGTGGTGTTACGTTTGAGCTTAGCTCAATTGCTTGGGACGATGTCTTTGGCTTTGATTTTTGTATCGTGTGAAGAAGCATAATTGTTTCTTCAGGAAATTGTGGAGCTAATTGGGATAATGCTGGGGTGATGATGGGTTCTAATGGTTCTTCCTCAAGAATTTCTGTCCATGTTGTCATGGAAGGTATTTGGATTTGTGATTTAATTGGTGATATTTCAGATGATGTGTCTATTGCTTTTCCTTTATCATTTTTTAGGGTTTGGGAGGCACGGTGATTGTATTCCTGCAAGAATTCTAATGTAAGAAAATCTGGTGATAAATTCGAAGAAACATTTATAAATTCCATGTCAAAATCTAATACCAATAAAATTGCTTGCTATGGTGCAAAAAATTGTTTTGATGCAATGCTGAAGACATCTCCTTGTAAAACCTCTTTTGCTTGTTTGCAATCTCTGCGTTAAAGGAGTTTTTTATTCAATAAATCTCCTTGGAATTTGGAGATTGTCAAAACAAATTGCTAAAATTTCCTTTTAGTAATGAGGTAATTTTGTTGGGTTTTATTCCAATGTTTAAAAAAAAATTAAACGATATGTTCTTTGTTATTTTCAAATTGTTTGGGAATGCCATCGTATCCTATTTGTGAAGCATCTATCTCTACAATTTTAAAAGCAGATGGTTTAGCTAAATAAAGGCAAGGAATTTCTTTGACTTGATTTGTTTAATAATATTTATACGAACTGATGACCAAGGAAGAGGGTTCTTTCGTAACCTTTGATATGAAGGCTTGCAGAGTATACTGATATATGGGAAAAAATCTAAATCAAAATCATAATCGAGGCTTCCAAGGAATCTTTGTAATTGAGTTTTGTCTATGATTTCATTCCGGAATTTGTTTGCAAAGAGAATTGATCTTTCAATAGAAACAGTAATTCCTTGGTGAATGTAATGATCAAGATATCTAATTTTTGTCTGGAAAATTTACATTTTAGTAGGGGAAATTACTAATCCATTTCCTTTAACTATTCAAAATAGATGTGTGTTTGAAATCTAATTCACAAAGGTTTTCTCTTTGTTCTGTTCTTCATGAACTCCAAGAGAATATATATAATTATGGACAAGAGCTTCGCCTCCATGCTTAATCTGTCTAAATGACATAAGACTCGAAAGTGACATTTATAACAGAGTCCTACTTTTCGAGCTTCTCCAACTCCAGCAGTGATTTTAGTGTAATTTCGCAAAATTAGCTTGAGTTGTATCCGTTCACTAACCTTTGCTTTTGCTGGCACTTCATCTGAAGATGCATACTGTGTTATGATCTTTTTGGTGCCGGGAAGATGGCTGAGTGTAGGTTTTGTAGATCCTTTCTCTTCCGGTAATGGAGCACGTGCCTGCTGTATGGGAGGCTCTGGCTGCCTCTTCTTAGCCAAACGATTGTCCCAGCCAGTACTTTCTCCAAGTTGGCCATACTGCAACAAAAATTTCCAAAGAGAACTGATAAAAACACAGATAGTTGTGAGCCCCAATATACCGGATGAAACTTTCTTGACATAAGACTTTCACTATCTCTGGACATGTTGAAAGATGCTTGAGTTCAAAAACCAAAATACACATGCGATGAATACTTACCTGACTTACTCCTATTTCTGCTTCAGGTTCACTGAATAGGCCATGTAAATTGAAAAGTTCGTCGTTAGGAAATAAATCACAATAATGAGGGGACAGCCAAGGCTCGATCCAGCTCTGTTCTTTAGTAATAGTAGTGCGACTTCCGGATGATATTTCTGTACTAGAGGAACTCCTGTTCATGATTAGCTCATTTAATTGGTTCTGCATTTCCTGGACCTGATGCTGTTATTCAAGAACACATGTACATACCAAATGTAATTACATATTTCTAGAGATTGAAAAAACAAAGAAAAAAATTTCGACCTTTGCAACATCCTTTTTTTCCTCACCTCTGCAAAAGGAAGTTGCTCTGGGTTCTCAAAATCCATGCTATAACAGCTCTTATCTGCTTGTTCACCAATAAAGTTTGAAGTTCCAGATGTGTCATCAACTTTAGGAAAAGGATGTGGGAAATGTAACTCATGAATACTAGGTTCAGATACAGCAAGGCAGCTTCCTGATGAATTTGCTGTACTGGAGGAATTTTTAGTCCATGCGAGATGCTCCTGATTAGGTGAGAAGGGGTGATTGTCTTTGTGTATCAGGTCGCTCTGTGAGAAGGGGTGATTGTCTTCGTGTATCAGGGCAAGGGATTTTGTTTTATTCTGAAATGATCCGTCACTCTTACTGTAATTATTTTTAGATAACTCAGCAATAACCTTATTCTGCTTGCTAGAAGAAACTTCAGGACAATGAAATTGAGGAATTGATGGAATGTCTCCATCCATTGCCATAGCTGCGTTGTTTGGTTGGTTCTCCCTTACCTGGATAGATGGTTCTTGGTTATCTGCCTTCCCATGTTGCTTCATCTTTAGGCAACAAAGAACGTAACCCATCTGTGGAGAATCCAAGTCATCCCAACTCAATCACAAAACCAACACGTAACAAGCAGCAACAACATTCTTAAAAACAGATGTTTTAGAAATTGTGGAAAAAGTATGTTGTCAAAGATAGATATACAAATTGGTCCTTCAAGATCACTGTTTCCAAAGAAAAAGATCAATTAAATCCGAGGTTTTCAATCTGTAAACAGTCATTGATGCTCAGTAGCAAGGAAGCCACTTCCCTAAAAGCAAGTGCCAGCACATCCAAAATAATCATAATTGCCTAGAAATTAATGTATGGAATGGAGTAAATTGCTCGGAAATAAATAGCAAACGGTAGAAATACGCACATCATCAGGATGTGAATGAAGCTCATGCATGACCCACTTGGATCTAGTGCCCTTGGAATTCTGGCCATCATGGAAAACTAGTATTATCTTGGAACCAATCTTTTTGTTGTCAGTTTTAGCCTTAATATCTTTGTGTTTACCGGTGATATTCCAAGAAGAACCACATGGTGTTTTCCTGCTAATCCGTTGGCTCTGCGTCTGTGGACATATGAACCACCATTCTTGATCTTTGGATGGAATGACTGATTTCTCTGCATGCACATTCAAAAACACTCTTAGTAAGGGAACTACTGCTCTGTTTCTGAGGCACTTTTTTTTTGAAGTTGTGAAAAACTTACCACTGAACTTGGCTGGTAAATCCCATGGATTTATCTCGTAGATGTTTTCTAGTGTTGGAATAATGCAGAAACTTTCTCTGCATCCGGATACTTTTATCTTCAAGTAATTGAGTAGTTCCTCCTCGGTTGGACAGAATCTGAAGCCATCTATTGCCTGCCGAAGAAATAGCGCCATCTTGGTGAGTTCATTTTCTGCGGGTAGTATATTCATAGGATAGATCCTAGTTTCCATATCTTGTTTTCTTCTACATACTTCAATCTCTTGGATAAATAGAGAGGAAGGTAAAGCTTTTGGTTTTTTCATGTTGTCAAGGAGTTGAACAATGAAAATAGATGGCAAATGCCTGATCGAATTGATATAATCAACTTTCGGTCTCTCTGGGACCAATCAACACCTAAAGCTTCCCGTAAGGGATTCTTAGTAGTGTTGGGTCCAGATGACCAGGATGGTTGAAGATGAAAGCCTAATTCTAAGGCTCTGAGAGGAGGGCTGCGGTTAGCTCATCTGCCTTCTGGCACTCGGTCTACTAAGATGGATACTAGACTTCTAGCTAGATTCAAGTGATCCTTGCAGGGCAGACAATTTTCCTTTTTACTTGGTGCGTGCGTGCGTGGGTGCATGTGTGTGTGTGTGTTTGGTGAGGCGAGGGGGTATTTATTGAAGTCTTCTCCTTCCTCAAGAAGTCACCCATTCACCATGACAAATACCTCCATTGGTGGAATACTATAATCAAGTTATCATGATCATTGACTGAGATTATTATCTTTTCCCCCAGTTCACCATTGCTAGTGCATTCATTATTAGAAAGCTAATAGGGTTTCTATCGAAGCCTAGTTTTTTAAGCCTACCTTTTGTACTCTTCCCAGGAAATGCCTCTTCTTCCTGCTCTATTAATAAAAACATACGGTTGTAGCTTGGACGCTTCCAAAATATCAACTCCCTTTTTCATTTAGGAATTGTTCTTACATTTCAAAGGTCCATTTTTGGATTAAAATTCAAGTCAAATTCTCCTCTGTATGTTTGGTCATAACATCTAGGTCATGCTAATTCCACGTATGCTACACGTACGGTTCTCTGTGGACAGATGCCATGGTGAATGCGTCGACGCTAACACTCTCCTTTTCATTCACACTGTTCTCTGTGGACAGCAAAGAATTCGGTGCATATGTGTATGATAAAACAACGTTAGAGGCCTAGTATTGTTGTTGCAGGGAGACTATAATTGAAATTCTGTGACAAGGAGAAATTTGGATGATGGACAGTGACGACAAACAGAACTGTCACTTTGGTTGTACTCTGGACTTGAACTCCACTTTGAGGAAAAACCATACGCACTATGCAGTTAGCTGTGACCAATCAATCTTTTAGTGGAGACGAATCACATATCCTATAGTAATATTCTTCTTAAGTGGTGGGGTCTAGCGTCATTATTTTCTCCTTTTGCATTTCCAGAAGGATAATACTCTGCTTGATCTTATGAAAACTCACAACTCTGCTATAGTTTCTTTTACACTCAAGCAGTTGTACCGAAGATGAAGATTAGTTTGTCAAATTGATGGAAGAAATTACTGTAATTCAGTAATTAACGTATTCTAGCCTATGTCGGGATGGAGTGTCTAACTGGCTTTGAGGTGATCAATGAACTTAATCATACTACTCTGGAAAAGAAAAGGCAGAACAGTGAGTGCATTTACTGCAAATCATCCTACCATATTGTATGGCATCCCACTAATGCGCACTTAAAGACATGAACTACCATTAGTGAGTAGATATATACATGAAACATATCTTTTACATGATTACCTTATTTGGTATCTTTTGTATCAGAGGATGATTTTTAGTACTTCAGTTTAATCTGCACCAAGAACAATAAGAACCTGTGACTTCTGCTTGTAACTACGCTTCTCTTCCCTGGTCTGTTCATGCATAGACCAATGATCCAGAACAAAGGTGTGGGGTAATGATTCAGAGTATTGTTCACGAGTGTGTGTGTACACGATAGGTAACTTTTAAATAAGTTTACAATTGGCTAATTTTCTGTCAAAGCACAGCTTTATTTTATGCATCTACCTTTCAATGAGCAAGAATTGCCACACTATAGAAATTATAAACGCTGTTTGTCAAACTAGACAAAAACATCAGGACAATAGGGGTTGCATACATCAAGAGCCTGACATAATGAATAATCTTTTTATAACACCCACTAGATGCTGCTCAGATCATTGATCAGATCTATAATTTGTCCTTGTAACATCCTAAGAATCTTCATTGTAGGATCTCAGCCCAGTAGTGAGGTACAATGATTTAAATAACTATTCTAAGGTTATAACAATCAAACACTTCTATTGTGGGAAACAGCTGTATCTTTTTAGGACTATCCTAAAACGTGATTTTCAGCAGCCTTCTCATGTGCTGATTCCACTCAGAGACTGACCAAAACAAATTTTCTGCTCACAGAGAGAGACGGAGACGTAAGTAATTGTTATGTTAAGACCAACATCGGAAATACAGGATAAATACTCAATGAAGCTAAAAGTATACAGCCGTACTTTGATTGGTAAAGAAAAAAAGTGACACATATCAAATGACATCTCGATGAATCAAAATTCTAGAGGAAACTGATTCCACAAGTCTGACCTTCTGTGTTAATGCCAAACTACTTTCTGTGATGGACTACTTGAACTCTTGTAAAGTGAAAGTAGAGGCTTCTGATCGGGTTTCTGAGCTGTTTGAGAGAAAACTGGAGGACTAGTTCTTCAGGATAGAGTAGACTTCTAGTGGCAAAAAGAACAGAGATATTCGTGCATGACATTAAAGCTTTCTGGCATGACCGACGCATTTAGGTGATATCCGTTAAAGTTACACTGCTCTAAACTCTAAGTCATCTCTAAAACCTCATCAATCACTTTGATTAATAGTCAAACGAGGTGTAAAATGGCATGACTAGAGGACTGCTGCAAGAATTAGAAATCCCGAGAAGATGGCAGTAGACAATAACAAGGGCGCCAAACAATCAGAGGGAGGGGAGAGTGGCTTTCGTCAGAGATGTCTGTCAAACCTGAGGTTGGAAATGCTAAGTGTATGGTAGACACTTGAGTCATGCCAAGCAACTTTTTATCTGGTGATATCTCCCCCTTGCTGGAGAAGTTAATCCACAGTGCTTGATGGATCCCACATCTGTCCTTGCCTATTCCTCCCCTTTTGTCCTCTTTGCAGAATTTTCCAAGACTTCGTCCTCCTTGAGGAACTTTTATGGCCTTTGCTATCATCTTTTAGTCATGTGAATGTCCTTTTTCCACTCTTTACTCTTTTTCTTTATATCTCCCCGTACGGGGTGGACAGATTCCTCTTGTGGGGTCATTTCGCCAGATGAAAGGAGTAAAATCAGCACTTCTATGGGATTCCTTTTCTTTTTATTTTTTCCCGCTAATTACTCCAACTTTGCCCTGTTTTTGGTCAAATCACTATTTGCCCGTGTTTGCATTTGGTCTCCGTGGAAGAAGTCGGCATCAAGGAGATCTGCATTTAGCTTGTAATCAACATCTTCATCATCTTCACCTGTTTCGGACACCAACTGAATTTATTCATCAGTGTCCAATTTGAAGTCCATAACAGACGCACTTTCATTGTTCTCCTTCAGTGAATTCATCGTTGCTTGGATCAAACACTGTATTCACAAGTAAAAGATTAGTATTCGTTAAGAGAGATATTCAGTGTATAAACAGTACATATTTTCCTCTGCACCTCAGGAAATAAGTCATCATGATCAGGTTGATGAAGATCCAATTTGAAATCTGCCAGGTTAATGGCTCCATGCTCTGATTATGTGGTTGAATTATTAGCCTTCTCTTTTTGTTTATGCTTCAAGCTACGCAGAACGTAATTTCTGTTCAACTGTCAAAAGACCATGTTAGACCAGTTCATACCACTAGATCATCTTTCCTTCAACAGTAAAATTCTGCTCACAGGTTTTGGCAATAATAATGTCATTCTTTATATATGAATACGGTTTCAATCTTCTGTAGCAAAATCTGAGCAAAAAAAAAAAGTCTCTTTGCTTCTTAGGACTCGTATTATTTTTGCTATACTTCTAATATGACATGCAAATATAATTAATTGTAACGAATAATTGGGAGATAGATTGAGTACACGATTGGTAAGTAGATAGGACATATACCTAAAAGATTCTTCATATCTCATTTTGATTATACATATGCCTGATTAATATGTTACTAGAAACTAGATACTTATCTACTATAGGCTCATTTAGTCTACATCAAAACATATCAAAATATATAGGCTCATTCATTCTCTAATTATGTGTATACTCGATTGATATGTTACCTAAATAATCATATGATAAAGTTTATTAACAGGCCAGAGGCTCACACGTTATCATAGCATGTCAAGATATATAGAAATTTTCACAATTCTCTCTTCCGCCTTAATTCTTATCTCTCCTTCTGCTCCGTTCTTCACTCAACACAAAGTAAAAGTAATTAACTCACTTCATTGTGGAAGCAGAAAAGCGGGCATCAACACCCCACCATTTGGCAGGGTCTTTCTTCAAGTCTTCCCTTCTTTGAGAAGTCACCCAACTTTTTGCATGTGGATATGAGAAAAATCTTGATCGTGATTGATAGCTAATAATGATAGGGATGGTTTTCTGTCTGTTTTTCCTTGTCCTTGGGAATCCCATCACATTTGAACATTGTGCTCATTCTGAAAGGGGCACTATCGACTACAAATATCAGTTTGGCTTTCTCATGGGACAATGATAATATCCAGGAAATTTCTGGGGATCTGCTCCTGCTATGTGTCCTGGTTGTTACCTCGTCACAGTAGAAGAAATTTCTTTTCATGTTATAAATCACATAATGTGGATTTGAGTTTAAATCAACCTGCTAGGAGTCGGTTAACATAAGGGATGTCCATGTATGTGTGCATTTTCGTTTAAATAACAAAAGTCTTTTTATGGGCCAATGTACCAATAAGTTACGTACAATTGAGATTTATGCTAGTGCTTTGTCTAGTTATAGCCCGGCTTGACCCAACCCGACCTTATTAGTACGAACATATAAAAATCCCTACTTGAAGAAGACTAAGGTCTAGCCCCAAAATACCCTAAGTTTTTGGGTCGGGTTGGGCCAGCACAGGCTTTTTTTGACACCTCTAGTTGAACTATTCCACACATAAGTCTATTCATTAAAGTTGTGTTTAATAGTCAAGATAAAAGTCAGCATAAGATAAATTTTATCATAACCTGTGTTCAGTTATTGTTCAAGACAAGATAATGCCAGATATAAGTAGATATTAATCTGATAAAATAATTTCATGTAGGGATGGGATAAAAGTGGATAGGATATGTCCATCACTCATCTCTCTACTTTGTCTCCTCTACCCAATCAGGTCGCCATTCACAACCTCTCATTGAGCTTCCTCTCATTGCCGCCGATGAGGCTTGTCATAGTATCTCGTCCGCAGAGGAACTCCACGGCTAGAACTGGGGCACGAGCCATCATCCATGGCCAGATCTAAAGAAACAATCGTTGTCTTCCTGTGTCACACGCACCTTCATTGCACGAGCAGCCGTGCCTTCATCGGCTAAGCCTCGACGTTAGTGTTGGCTGCGAGGGTAGGAGTGGCGACCAGATTGGTGTTTATTGAAGATTGTGGATCAGCAATGAAGATGGACGAGGGACTGGTGATTGCTCAAGTTTTTTCATGATAGTGTACTTAGGCAGCTTGGACGTCTGCGAGGGTTCTGAGATCTAAACGGTCCACATTCAATTCAGCATGGGGCCCGAGAAGAGAAGGAGGTGGAGGACAGCGATTAGAGTGAGGCGGGATTTGCTGGCGGCAAGAGCCATTTGATAGTCAATTAGTCTGAAAGGTCAACATTCAATTCAGTTTGGATATCCATATAGTTATCAAAAATTGTATAAGATATTAAAAATCCCATCTTCATCCTATCTAAGCTACTCCTATCCACCTTATATTATCCGATAAAAAAGTTTAGACAACCAAACACACCCTAACTGTTAAACCAGTGACATAGGCGCCACTTCCTTTTTCTTGGTAAAACCTATAAACTCAATTACTCATGAATAACTAGGTGCACGCGAAGACTATTAATGCTAATCTGTATTGAACAACAGCAACTGTTGTTTGTTTGTTGGGGGGGGGGGGGTGGGGTGGTAATATGATTAGTTAGATATCTAGTTAACAATAAGGACTTTGGTTCATAGAAGCAATAAGCTTCACCAGTGGTTCCTTAAGTTACTTCTCCCTTTTCTAGATCTGATTCATAGTCCAAAAATCATCAGATTTGATGCATTGCCCTCCCTGTGAAACCAACTTTTATTCCTTCTCTACTTTGAATAATCTTTTTAATTACATGTGGGCAGTCTTGGTAGAAAAATATTTAAAAAAATTTGCTTCACTTACTTTTTTTTCTTGGTCGGTACTTCACTTACTTTAACATGTACTAAATTGCTTTCGAATCTCTCTCTATTAGTTAGATATCTAGTTAACAATAAGGACTTTGGTTCATAGAAGCTATAAGCTTCACCAGTTGTTCTTTAAGTTACTTCTCCCTTTTCTAGATCTGATTCATAGTCCAAAAATCATCAGATTTGATGCATTGCCCTCCTTGTGAAACCAACTTTTATTCCTTCTCTACTTTGAAAATCTTTTTAATTACATGTGGGCAGTTTTGGTAGAAAAATATTTTTTAAAAATTTGCTTTACTTACTTTTTTTTCTTGGTCGGTACTTCACTTACTTTAACATGTACTAAATTGCTTTCGAATCTCTCTCTATTAACTTTATTAATGAGTTCACTTTATGAGCTGGTAACAACAAGAAAAGAGCGATGCGCTTACGCATAAGTTTGGGTTAAACAAAGGGTAAAATTGCGTTCTGGCCCACCCTCGCCTGAAAATTAGTGAGTTCCAGTGCAAGATTCCTCTTTACCAAGTTTTGCCTTTCATGAGTAAATCAAATATCTGTACTTGTAAACCTTTAATTTTCATATTTTGGTCTTTAGTCGAACTAGCCGTATGATACTAAATCATCCAATCCTTCTTATTAATTTTCTAGCTATTGTACTCTCTAAGCTCGTTTATACATTTATTGTTATGCCGGTTCTGCCCGAATAATGAAGTGCACATTGATCAGGCTGTTGAATCCTGGAGGATAACCGCACATCTACCTCTGCACTCTTTGAAGGGCGGAAACTATCCTTCAAGACAACTTTTGTACGCCTCAAATCAGCTTCTTTTTTAATTTTCTATCAGTTATATCAACTTCATTCACCGTGATGAAGATAACAATTGACTAAGAGGGCCCGCATTGAGCAAAGGAAGTGATCTCGTGCCATCTATGGCGTTCTCCAAAATCTCCAGTAAAACACACGGGGCTGTATTGTCTCTTCGACTCTATCACATATTTTGCTTATTTCATCAAGAATCGCGTATGCCAGAAGAAAAAGTGCAAACTGTTGGAAATCATGATCCATTTTCTAAATCTAGAAACTACTTGCTTAATGATGAGGTCAAGAACTTGAAGATCCCGCTGCAACTAGTTAATGTCCAGCTAACAGATCACCACCAAGCAAGGCGGCTAGCTTAATCTTGAAGAAAGTCTTAGGCGGACCGGTGGACACCTTGAGCAAGTTGTCTAGAATTGTTGAGCATGGCGGCGGCCGGAGAAAATCAAGTTGAAGAAGGAAAGCGTAGCTTAGTCAAACATTGAGGCTATCTTGCCAAATAAGAAAAACATTGCTGCAGTAAGGCGGCGACTAAGTCGGTTAAGATGGCCTATAAATAGGCCCGGGATCATTCATGTAAGAGGCTGTGGGGGAGATTGAGCTTAGAACTTCATATCAAAGATGCTCCTCCACCACATCTCCTCTAAACTATTTTGTTACACCAGATAAACTATCTTTGCCTCATAAACCTTGCATGTATTCATCTTCCATTGCTCTACATCAATTAGAGCATACACGTGTACACTCGTGCACATCAAAATACAAACTACCTTTGATGTTAAAACCGACCTTCCGCCCAATCAAATTTTCAACATGAGATCGGGGCTACAAAACTTTCGACACAAATTACATGGCGTGAAGTCTTGGATCAATGGTGGATTCATTTTGGCGGCAACAGCTGGCTGATGCAGTTGATCTTGTCAATGAAAGCAAATCATTCCAGGATTCTCGGTGGGATATCTTGCCTAATTCAATCTTCACAATCCATGTTAGCCCAGCTTCGATCTGCTTGTTCGCCGATAATAGTTTGAAGTTCCAGGGATCTCATCTGCCTTCTCCTCTAAGGAACGAATTAAATCGGCCTTCAACTGTGGAGAAAAAAAAAAAAAAAAGACATGCTAAAGCGATCACAAAAGCCAGCACATAACCAGCAGTACAAGGAGTCGGCTGAAAAGAGAGCTTCATATATAGCTTTCTTAAATACGGGAAAAGTTCAATTTTTTCTCTTACAAAAAAAATTATGCATCCGAAGAAAAACAAGCTCGCTTTCTTTTGTCATGAAGTAATCCTTTTTTCTGTTCGAAAGTACACCATATTGGTGATAAGCCAACTCTGTTCTGCATCAAGAAAATGCTGCAGGTACAATGAGAAGACACGAAACAAAAATACCAACAAGCTGCAATGAACTTACATGAAATAAGAGGCTTCTGAACGGGTTTCTGAGCTCTTTGAGAAAAATTGGAGGACTGGAACTTCAGGTTGAAGCGATTTTCTAGTGGCGAAAAGAACTGTGACATTTATGCAGTACATTTGAGCTTACTCTCCGGACCGTTGAATTTAGGTGGATTCGTGCATGGAATAGGGCAAAAAGAAAAACTAGTTTTTGGCATAGAAAAAACAAGAGTGGAGATTTTTTTTTTCACCATCTTGTTTTTTCGGGAGCAGAAAGTAGCTTCTGTTTTTGTCCTATTCTAAGAAAAGAGGAGGAAAAGAAAAAAAAAAAAAAGAGTAGAAGGAGGAGGTATGTACATTTTTATTTTTTCATTTTAGTCACTCACCTGTTTATGCTACTTTGTCCCTGCACTTAATCGACGACTTTCGTTTTGGAGCCTAATGAGGCAGCGAAACAGCAGGTCCGCAAGACAAATCTAGTAGCAAAAATTTAGGCATATGACTAAAATGAAAAACTTGGGGATAAGGACATCACAAGTGCTATAATTTTTATACGCTACTCATGCAATAACTTTCTATACGACGCTCACTTGAGCACCGTAACTTTATTTTTTATTTTTTTTATCACTTAAGTGTCATGACTTTTCTTTTTCGATCACTAGATTGCCCGGACTTCTAAATAACGTCCACCGCAAGTGTTGTTGTGGTGAACGCTTTTTAAAAAGTATGGGCATCATTATACGTATCATACAAGTCATGACACTTAAGTGATTAAAAAAGAAAGTTATGACATGAGCGCAATACAAAAATTATGACACCGTGGTGTCACTTACCCCCGGAAGACGTGTGTAGTGCCTTGGCGAGAACGAGACCTTGTATGCACGAGAGAGAGAGGGGGAAAGAGAGGGGGGGCTGGCTTTGGTTAGAGATGTTTCTAAGCTTGAGCATGGAACGGCTGAATTTATAGTGGACACTTGAGTCTTGCCAAGCGACTTTGGTTGGTCTAGTCTCTTCCTTCCTTGAGAAGTTAATCCACAGTGCTTGATGGATCCTACGCCCGTCCTTGTTTATTCCTTCCCTCTTGTCCTCTTTGCAGAATTTTCCACGACTTTGTCTACCTTCCTGAGCAAGTTTTGTGGCCTTCGCTATCATCTTTTAGTCTGGTGAATGTCCTCCGCTCATTTCTCCTTTTTCTCTATCTACCCAATAAGTGGTGGACAGATTCCTCCTGTGGAATCGTTTTTCCACGACAAAGGAGAAAAAGTGGGCACTTTTGTTAGATTACTTTTCTATTTTTTCCCCTACTCACTACTCCAACATTGCACTGTTTGACCAAATCACCCCATCGCCCCTATATTTCCAAAACCACTCTTAACACCACCCAAATTTAAAGGGAACGCAATAATACCACCTCATAACAGAACTACGTCACCTCAAAAATACCATTTTACTTCCCTTGAATCGTCCCAAGGGACTCTTATGGAATGAAGTCTCCCAAAGTTGATTACTTTCTACCACAGCCGAAGAAGTGGCTTGTGAAAATACAGTGTGTATAAGTAATTTGGTCGAAACCAGAGCAGTGTCAGAGTCAAAGGATCTTTTTAAACGGTCAAGCCTAATCATGGTCTTTAAGCTGCACTATTCGTTTAAAAGTGTCGGTTCAAAACGTGTTCTCGGTCCTCATTTGTCGGCTTTTGTGTTCTGAGTATTACGTACGTGATTCTAGGAAGACTCAGAGCTACCAGCGGCTGCTATTATTTCATTTTGCAAGAGATAAAAGCTTGTATTTGTCCTGAACATACAGATAACATCTTAAATTCTTATTAAGAAGGCTTTGTCCTATGTAGACTGATTAGTTTGCATGTTGTGTCAAGAGAACTACAAACCAACCAGTCTCACGCGCTTGATCCTTCAGATAATTTAATAAAGTAAAGAAAGAGATGGAATTGATGGACCGCAAGTTAACTTTTAAAGAAGACATCACCGTGGCAACTTGTTGATTCTCCGCATTATACACGGCAGAGAACGAAGAAAGCAAATTACAGAGCAGTCACACTCCTTTAAAGCAAAACGAAGCTCAAAGCATTAGCATGCAAAATCCTTGTTTACAGTTGTTGTTGATGAAGCTGCACTTCTCTTAGGCAATAACAAAATCATATATTAAGCCGAACAACAGGATAATCCCAACGATCACATTCAAAGGATTAGGCTGTTGAGGATTTGTGGTGGTTGGTCTAGTCAATGCAGTCACTGAATTTGCTTTCTCTCTGGCTTGTTCAGTCTCCCTGCTTGTTTTCTTCCTCGGTGAATTACTGGATGAACAGTGCTCTCTGTATCTTAGTACCTGCCAATGTAACGTGTTTCCAATAGTGAGATGATAAGGAAAAAGAAACAAAGGACTAACAGGAGACCAGAAAATCAAGAATTTTTCTAGTTTTTTCTATTGGTTTTCCAAAAAAAAAAAAAGGAACCATGCAAATCAAACTAAAGGTCCAACAATGCACATCTTAAGACTGGAAGATAATAGCCAGACAAAGTTGGTTAAACTGGGAGCTTCTTTCACCTTCGCTGTTGCTGCAGCTTCATCCCAAGATACATATTCTGTTTTAACATTACTTAATGCAATTTCCTGCTTCTTAATCCCTTCGCGCCTCATTTCTTCATTGATATAAAATCTTGGAGGCTCAGAAATTTTGGGAGTCTTGGGCTTTTCCAGAAGCTCCGTAGGTTTGGCAGAGGAAACATGTGAGCGGTTGAATTTACTCTGTATGACACCTTTCTTTTGCTCAAGAGGAACAGCACCATAAAGTGACCCAATTGTCCGTGTTTGGCCATTCTGCAACATCAAACGGATCAATGGAAATAGTTGAGGCATTATCTTGATCTCATTAAAAACATTCATGTTTTTATTCTCAAATTGTTCGAAAGCTCTAATCACATGATCTGTCTTTTCGTCATCTGCTATAACCTTGTTCAGTATCTCAGCTGCATTTTTTTTTTTTTTTAATATTTTCTACTTCGTGGTTCTTCACCATTCTTCTTATTATTTGAATCCAAGTTAATGAAGCATGAGCAATTTAGAGTGAAATTTCACTTCCTTTAGGTAGAAAAATGCTAGAATCCACTTTATGCTTTTCTCAAAGCGGCTTTTAACAAAATTAACCGTTTCTTAAGTGCCTATGAACCATATATCCAATATATTGTTCACTACTGTCAAATGGAATCCCCAACATCTAATTAACTACCAACCAATGCACGTCACCATATAAGAATAGTAATAATGCACAATGGGTTAGTTTAGAAGCAGCTTTCACCTTTGCTCTGGCTTCTGTTTCATCCCAATATGTGTATTCTGGTTTGATACTTTTAGCTCGAGTTTCCTGCTTTGCCTTTTCGAACTGTGGCACTTCATCTTTGCCATGGTATTTTACGCTTGCAGCGCGTACTGGAGGTGCCGTAGGTTTCTCAGGGGCAATAAGTGAGCCGTTGAACTTATTCTCCACCATGCCTTTCGTTTCCTCAAGAGGAACAACCCCGTGGAGTGAGTCGATTGTTCGTGTTCGCCGATTCCTCATTAGAGCAGGACTCTCATTGTGCAAGTTAGACCTTTGGCCATGCTGCAGTGACAGATTTTATGAAAATAAAATAAATCAGAGGAAATAACTAAGGCATAAACTTAATTTTATAACAAACCCCCGAGATTAGGTTTTAAGTTGTCCATCGTTCTTTTATAATTGAAAGTTAATCATGCACAAGTAACTCGGCATGAGAGTTCCCTTTTCTTTTTCCGTACACAGATTCTATAATGAACTCCCCATTCTACACAAAGATATTGAAAGCACATTATCCTTATTGTTCAGATAACCTGGAAAAGGGAAGTGCCCTTCGAGTGCATTCTAAACCATTTTAAACCTAAATTTACAAGTGAAGTAATAACAGCAACCAAATGAAATCTCAAGTGTAGAATTTTGACCTGTGTTTCCATTGCGTCTCCATCGAAGAAGCTGTCATCAATAAAATCTCTATTTAGCATGTAATCAACATCTTCATCCTCTTCACTTGTTTCGGGCGCCAATTGAATATATTCATCATAAAGACCGTTGTCCAATGTGAAGTCCATAACAGGTGGACTCTCATTCTCAATCAGGGAATTCATCGTTTCTTGGATCAAATTCTGTATTTACAAGTAAAAGATTAGTCACTAACACATTTCAGGCGCTTGTTAAGACACACATTAAGGGTATAAACAGAACATATTTTCCTCCGCACCTCAGCAAAAGAGTCCTCATGATCAGGTTGATGAAGATATGATTCCAAATATGCCAGGTTATCAGCCTCCTCATTTCGTCTACGCTTCAAGTGACACAGAACATAATTGCTATTGAACTGCAAAAGGCCATGTTACACCAGTTCATACCATGAGATCATATTTTCTTCAACAGTCAAATTTTGTGCACAAGTTAAGATTTCAACCTTCTGTACTGAAATCTGAGCAAAAAAAAGTTTCTCTGCTTCTTTAGGACACGGGGGAACTTTTAATGAGTGTTTCTGCAGATTATTGTAGCTATACTTCTCATATGATCGAATTCATGCAGCTTCCAAATCCAACTAATTATTATGAAAGGAAAGAGGGATAGATTGAGTACATGATGGTCGGGTAAATGATATTCATGGATGACCCAGTTGGTCTGGACGCCATCCTGGAAGATTAACGGTATCTTGGAACCGATCTTTCTGTCGTCATTTCCTGCCTTAATATCTTTACGTGAACCAGTGATCTTCCAAGAATAACCACATGGTGTTTTCCTGCTAATCCGCTGGGTCTGCGTCCGTGGACATATGAACCACCATTCTTGATCACTGGACGGAACGATGGAATTCTCTGCAAGCACGTCAAAAAACTCGAGTCAGGAGTAAGGGGGCTGCTGTTCTTTTTCTGAGTTCCTTTGATGAAGTCGCGAAGGACTTACCATTGAACTTGGCGGGTAAATCCCATGGATCAATCTTATAGACGTTTTCTAGAGTCGGAATAATGCAGAAACTGTCTCTCCATCCGGGTACTGCCGACTTCAAGTAATTGATTAGTTCCTCCTCGGTTGGACGGAATCCGTAGCCGGCTACTTTCTGCTGAAGGAGTAGCGCAATCTCCTTGATTTCAAAAGTCATGGTATGGATCCTAGTTTCCATATTTGTTTTCTTCTCTCATGCAAGTGAAGTTGAAGCTACCTGAGAGTGAGAACTCAGGGAAGTGAGCTTGCACGCGTTGGTTTTTTTATTTTTTTGGGGGTCTTCATTGAAGTCTTCTCCTTCCTCAATAAGTCACCCACCCACCATGACAAAGACCTCCATTGGTGTATCGGTACAATCAAGTGATCGCGATCCATGACAGAGATTATTTTCTTCCCCCAATACTGTAACTAATGAGCCAAAAAAAAAAAAAAGGTTCGTGTACAATTCTCGAAATCATATTCTAAGCCCATAAAGCTTCCCCTCAGCCCGCTTTTCTTGGCCCATTTCTCGTGTAATCTATAGCGAAAGAGAAGAAAAGAGATGACAACTTCACGAAAGACAAAAAGAAGAAAAGAAGGGAGAGAGGGAGCCGCGAGAGGAGAGAGAGAGAAGAGAGAAGGAAACGATAACGAGCTGTTCAATATGTTCATTGACGTCTGAAAAGGCCATTTCCATGGGATTGGTAGGCGTTTCTTTATATTTCACTTTTGTGACTTAGTTTTGTTCTTAGGCTCCATTCGTTTTATGAAAATAACTTTCAAAAAAATGGTTTTTAAATTTTCTGATGTTTCATGGGAAATGAACTAGTTGGAATAAACATTTTCCATCAATGGAAAAAAAAATTAAAATAGGAGAAAACGTTTTTTGATTTTCAGAAAGAAAAAATATTTTCCATAACTTCTTTCATCTCGCTTTCTTTCACCAAACAACTTTTCCTTTTATTTTTATATTTATTTTTTAAATAAAAATCAAGTTTTTAATTATTTTTATTCTTTTTCTTTTCTTTCTTTTTCCTTCTCCTTAGCTGATCATTGGCCACTTGTGGCGGCTAGCGATCGGCCATAGGCGATCTTGAACCTATTTTAAATTTTCTGATGTTTCATGAGAAATGAACTGGTTGGACTAAACATTTTCCATCAATGGAAAAAAATTAAAATAGGAGAAAACGTTTTTTTAAATTTTTAGAAAGAAAATAATATTTTCCATAACTTCTTTCATCTCGCTTTCTTTCACCAAACAACTTTTCCTTTTATTTTTTGAATAAAAATCAAGTTTTTAATTATTTTTATTCTTTTTCTTTTCTTTCTTTTTCCTTTTCTTTTTCCTTCTCCTTAGCTGGTCATTGGCCACGACGGCGGCTAGCGATCAACCATAGGCGATCTTGAACCTCAACCAACTCGCTGGATTTGGCGAGGCCCGAACTCGCCGGCCTATGGTGAGACTTAAGCTCTTCTGTGGCTAGCAGCCAATCCAAAAGAAAAAGGAAAGAAAAATTAAAAAGATTAAAAAAAATCAATTTAAAAAATTGATAATAAAAAATTACTGAAAGGGGTGCATGAAGGAAAAGATTTTATTTACCAAACAACATAATATATTTTCTAGTTTATTTTTAGGTTTCGACCAAATAACGGAAAATATTGTCATTTTTCTGAAAAAATAACTTTTTGGAAAACATTTTTTCAAAATGTCACATTTTTCGTGAAATGGACAGATTCTTAGGGCGCATTTGGTAACGCTTCTATTCCGGGGAACAATTTTTTATTAGAATTGATTCTTTTTTATTATGTTCCCAGAAACAATTTCTAAGCATTTTAAATCATTTGATAACTGTCCAAAATTTAAATTCCCATAATAGAATTGTGTTTGGTACCATGCTCAAAATTTTTACTCCAAATCATTTTCTTTGATTTTTTAAATAATTTTATTTTTTTTTCCTTTTTTTTTTTCCTTTTTCTTCATTATTTTTCCCTTTCTTTCTCCTATTCTTCTTCTTCAAGTGGCTAGTCGCCGACCTTGGGATGACCGTGTAAGAGTTTTCTTAATGTGGACTAAATTAATTGATATTGTAATTTACTGTTTTTACGGTTACCGTAAAATGGGGTTGGTCTAAGGTGAGGTAGAAAGTTTCTTAATTAGTTTAATATGGGACTGGCTAGTATGGGCCGAGTTAAGCCTGGCCCGTAATGAGGGGGACTGGCTGGAAACTCTATAAATAGTGTTCAAGTCTCTCTTCTAACCCTAATTCTCACATGTATCCTCACCTAAGGGGCGTTTACCTAACGCTAAACGTGAGGGGGCCGCCTCATTGAGCCAGTGATATGGAGGGCAATAGAGGAGAATGACTTGATGCGTGGATCCCCTTGATATATGAGTAATCCATTTTTCTGCTTCCGCTTTATGTTCGATGGATCCCAAAACAGGTGCGTTAATCTTTCTACTCAATTATGCATGTTCTTGTTCTGGTTATGGAGATCTTGGGGTTGCACAATTTGCATCCAACATGTGATATCAAAGCCTCCATAATCCTAGAATTTGAACGTATAGTGATTTTGCCATAATTGGAGATTTTATTGATTTTTTACTCAATAAAAATCAAATTAAATTACATATTCGGATTGGGCTCGACGAGAAGAACCGTAAGCGGCGCGTCGCCGGAGGAGGCCGCACTCGCCCCCATGCGCCGCCTGGGAGTCGAACACGCGCCGTCACGTGCGGGGCGCGGCCCGCGCATGTGTCGCACGCGCGTATGCTCAACAACCGGACCTGATTGGTGGCCGACCCGACCCGACCCGACCCGACCCAAATCAACCAATCGAACCGGTTTTGACCAGTCAAGATACGCTCGCGCGTGGGCTCCACGCGCCGCGCACTTAGGCGGCGCGTGTGGGCGCGTGGAGCATCAGATCGGCGCGTGGCTGGCGGCGTTGAATTCGTATGCTCATTCTCTATCTTTTGGTGTATTTATTTTATATGTTTGATGATTTTATGGATGTGAAAATACATACAAAGCTCTAAATACGTGTATTTTTAGTGTATTTTGCGTATTTTTCTTGTATTTATGTGATTTTGGAAATACAAGTGTTGGGATACATGTATGTTATCACATAAACATAACAATGGTGTCATTCATTATTAAAAATTAAAATTTATTGTGAATTGAAGCTGGCTTAATGATACACAATCAGTATGGGATAGTATTTGAGCTATGTATTGAGATGATGAGAAACAGTAAAAGTTATGGAACTTTTATTGCTCAAGCACAGTTCTTTATACGCATCTTGATATATTTTTGTTTCTTTTGATAACTTTTGAATGATGGACGTCTTAAGAACTCGTGACCAAATTGATTGTATTAATTAACACATCTGCTGAATGTGGGTAATGCATGTCAGTTAATTTACTGCATATTGTACCTGAACTCATTTGGTCACTTGTTAATGTCTATCAAGTTGAACATTTTTTTTTATTGTTAAGAAGTATGACAATATTTACGCAGAACAATAGTATATACTGTTATAGTTTAGATATTTGGTTCTGTGGTTGACTTAATTTATAGGCCACTGGTTGATGCAATAATAAGTTGTTACTTAAAATTGGCTAATAAATCAGTTGCTGGCCTTGGAGTCATGTTTTGCGTTATGAAACTTATGAGCAATAGTTGATCAGCTATCAAGCTTGTCAATCTGGAGTACCATGTATTGCTATTGATGTTAACTTGTGACGGATCCTTTGGATCAACATTCTTTTAATGTTGTTCTAGTAATCAGTAATCGAAGTGCACAAAAGACGCTTGCTTCTATGTTATGAAAAGTTTCTTGTGTTGCTATGATCGGTGATCTCATTGGAGTCTATCTTTCAGGTTATATATATATATATGATTAATCTCTTATTAATGAATAAAGATTTTATTAATGAATAAAGCAATGTAATTAGCACGGTATGTGATTTTGGTGATATGATGCCTCTATCATTAAAGTTAAAATCACATGTATATGGTGTATGTGAGAAGTAAAGTTTTTTTTTTTTTTTATTGGTAAGGTGAGAAGTAAAGTTTATATCCCTGGTATGAGAGAATTTCAAGGATTCAATTGAGTAGTGACCGCCAAAGTAGCATGCTTGATTGGGTTTGAGAAATTTCGATCTCGTATGATGATTGAGATGTCTCCTGGTCTAATGCTTAGTCATACTCCCAAAGGAGGTGATTGTGTATTAGTTCATGGATGGATACATGATGGTGTGGTGGAGGAGTGACTGATTCTAGTGATTCATATGCCCAAAGGTGATGAATTCACGAATAATTGGAATATATTCTCATAACCGTTATCATGTGTGGAGTGTACAACTGCATGTCATGTATTCTGCCCAAAGGTGATTATATGATTATGCGTGTAACTCTCTAGATGTGTACTAGTACGTCAAGTTACACGGTGCTTACATGATACTAATTATATACATTACTTATTTTTTCAGTCACATTTTCTGTAATTAATAACTCCACTATTATTGAGGTTTTTACTGTTTTAAATTTTAAGTTGTGGACATATGATTTGTTGCTTAAGAAAAGAGCAATAGAATTTGCTTACTGTTTATGAAGCGTTCCATTCTGGAACACTTGAAAAGTGGTTTGCTTGCGGACTGCACTGTTATAAGATGATGGAAGCCTTAGTGGCTTGTAATTATATCTTGTCTAATATCGAATTTAGGACACATCTGCAAATATTGTGTTTAAGTCCTAATGACATATACATCTCGTATATGGTTAAAATGTTGTTTCCAAAAGTTTTCTATTTAAGGAAAATGGCCAAAATAAAAAAATTAAAACAATTACAATTGGTCTTAAAAGGTTGTTAGGCTTAATAGTGGCTGTGAGTATTTTGGCAAGTATGACAATGCGAAATAGCTTAAAGGGTCATTTGTCAAATACTTGGTAGATTCTGGGGTGGTAATTTAATTACTATGGCTGAAAATCCTGACAAGAAGATTTGGCTAAAAGATATGAAGCACCATAATGAACATGGTGATGAGTATGATCAGTAAGATCAATTTATCCGGTCTTCTGTGGGTCGATATTATGAAAGCAATTTTTTTCACATACAAAAGGTGTCTCTTATCAAAGTTGTTTCATAAACTTCTTTTAAGTTATGGATTAGACGTAAATTTTAACTTGAATCATATTATAATTCAGAGGTGTCACACAAATTAAGTGTGTTGCAATTCAAATCCACTTGGAATATTATTTTTTTTTTGGTATCTTACCTAAATTGTTCAAAGGGGTATTGATTTGACCCTAAAAAAAAGAAAAAAAAAAGAAGTACAAGAATTATGAAATCACATACAGTAAAGTTTCTAGAGATCGACGTAATAATAGAGGATATCTACTCTTAGACTATTAAAGTTAATAGTATGATGGGGGTTACTGTGTTTTTGTTTTTACCTATACAGATAATTATGGAATCCCATGTACCATAGACTAAACTTGTTGAGGTTCAATGTATTATTCTTAATATTGTTAATAGTGAAATTTCTTAAACCTCTCAAGTGCATAATGAAGTGGTTGTAGCTTTATTAATGAGATTTGTTAGAAAAAGACGATCAGTTATACCATCAGACTATATAATCTATTTGTGAGAGCATGATTACAATATCCACTACATGGTTGTTTTAGCAACTTATATAAATGTCGTTTCTTGTTTTCAATTAAGTATATGATTATATGCCATAAAAGATAATAAAGTTTTCACTCTAAAAGAGGGGTGTATAGTTAATAGTGAAGAAATAAATATTTCTTTCTATTATTTTTAAAGATTCTTTCAGAGTGAACGTGACATTAATAATTTATTTTGATATGGAATTACGCCAAATAGATACAAAATCTATATTGTACAACTAGAGGATTTTGCAATAGATGTTTCAAGTAAACTTGTGTGTAGACTGAAAAGCCTTATTCATGGTCTTAAGCAAGTTTTCAGACAATATTATTAAAGTTTCATAGTGTTGTTATTTTGTTCAATTGGGAACAAAGTAATTCAATATACTGCAAGGTTAGTAGGAGGAAATTTATTTTTCTCATACTCTATGTACATGATATTTTGCTTACAAGTTGTGACCTTGAGACATCTTATATCATTTGTACTAAGGTCTGTAAGGATTTTTTTTGCCATATTATATTAGATTTTCTCGGAGGATATTTGCTGATCGTATATTGGAAATATTCAATATACAGCATTGCAAGCCAGGAATTGCTCATGTTGTTAAAGGTGATGGACTGAATCTATCACATTGTCCTTATTTAGATATTGAGAAAATCTAATTAAAGGATGTACCTTGTGTCAGTGCACTTAAAAGTATAATGTATGCTAGAATTTGCACTAGACTAAATATTGTCTTTGTGACGGGACTTCTAGGAAGATATTAGTCAAATACAGGACGCGATCACTGGGTTGCTGCCAAAAAGATTTTAAGGTACTTAAATAAGACAAGAGATTATATGTTAATTTATAGACATGTTCAATTCTTGCAGCTAGTAGGGTATTTAGATATAAACTTTGCTGGCTGTTAAGATGACATAAAATCAATAACGGAATACATATTTATGTTAGTAGAAATGTAGTAAATAAAGTTCTATGTCATCTTCTACTATGTAAGCAGTGTTAGTAATATTCTTTTAGGTTGTTACTTAGGCTATTAGGCTTCGGAACCTCATTAAGGAGTTGACCGTTTTTAATCTTATGGATTGGCCTATACGGTTGTATTAAGACAATAAATTTGTAGTATTAATAACAAAGGTCTCAATGGGTCTAAATATATGGTGGTCAAAATTTTTGACCAAAAGGAAACGGTACAGAAATGTGACGTAATAATATAACATATTTTCACAGATGATATGGTTGTAGATCCGCTAATTAACGACCTACACCCATGTGTATTTGAGCAACATGTCATTAACATGGGTCTATGAGCATCATGAGATGCTGTTGTTTAGTGGGAGCTATTTTGGTTTTACTCTGATAAAGGTTTCATCCGTGATTCGTTACACTTTGTAACGGTTTGATATGTATCAACTTTTGCATTCAATAAAATATTTTGAATGTATTGTTATTATATTGAATATATATTAATAAAGTCTCAAGGTACTATATAAACCTTGAGTGAAGGCTAGGGACATCCGGTTATTAGCCTTGTCTATATGTTTTGTTATACATAAAGAAAGGTTAATCGTAAGGACAAGACATACGTGGGTTCATTGGAATCATAAAGTATTCTCTAGTGGCACAAGTTTTTGTGACACCTAAGGTAAGAGAATGGTGACTAACAAATGGGATCTCTCTATGAGAGATGTTATCCATTTGACACACTACTATATTGAATCTATATCAATAAAGTTAAAAGCACTCGTGACCATGGAAGGCTCTGTGTGTATACATGCAGTTACCACCATGATTCGGTGTTTAAGACTTTATGGAATAGGATTGACTATTAAGAATTATCTATGGATCAAATGTGCGCACATACAGTACGATTTCAATTAATATAGTCCAAGTAGGAGAATGTAAGAGTTTTCCTAATGTGGACTAAATTAATTGATATTATAATTTACTTTTTTTACGGTTACCGTAAAACAGGGTTGGTCTAAGATGAGATAAAAAGTTTTTTAATTAGTCTAATATAAGATTGGCTAGTGTGGGCCGAGTTGAGCCTGGCCCGTAATGAGGGGGACTGGCTGGAAACTCTATAAATAGTGCTCAAGTCTCTCCTCTAATCCTAATTCTCACATGTATCCTCACCTAAGGGGCATTTACCTAACGCTAAACATGAGGGGGCCGCCTCATTGAGCCAGTGATACGGAGGGCAATAGAAGAGAATAACTTGATGCGTGGATCCCCTTGATATGTCGGTAATCCCTTTTTATGCTTCCGCTTTATGTTCGATGGATCCGAAAACAGATGCGTTAATCTTTCTACTCAATTATGCATGTTCTTGTTCTGGTTATGGAGATCTTGGGGTTGCGCAATTTGCGTTCAATAGACCGGTGACTGGCCAGACGAGGGCCGACAACCTCACTGAAGCGTCGCTGGCCCTCGGTGAGGCCAACCCTTATCAGCCGAGCCTCGCCGGCAGCTGGGCGAGCAGCCTCACCTAGATCTGGCGAGGCCGAGCTCGCCCAGCCACCGGCGGGGCTCGACCTCGCTGGGCCACCACAAGGTCGGCCTCGCCTGGAGGAAGAGGACATGGCGAGGGGAGGCGAGAGTAGATAGAGAAACAAGCCATCGTCGTTGTGCTGCGGTTATGCTCTGCTTTTGCTTCATGCGAATGGTAGGGGAAGCCCACAGGTTCTTTCTTCCATGACAGGAGAACCACCCTCGGAACCTTAATGGGCATCAGCTTCCCCGCCATCGCCTTCCGGAACCCATCTTAGCACCGTGAAGCCCACCACCCCAAGCGAGGCCGACCTTGCGGTGGCTCGGTGAGGTCGAGCCTCGCCGGTGGCTGGGCGAGCTTGGCCTCATCATATCTGGGTGAGGCCACTCGCCCAACCATGGCTCGGCCGAGCCTCGGCGGGGCTGGTTGAGCCTTGCCGGTGGTCGGGGGAGGCCTAGGTGAGGCCCGCCTGGCCACCGACAAGGCTCGGCCTCGCCGGACCTCGCCCTGGCCCGGCGAGCTCACCGAACAAGTTGCTGGCGACCGACGGCGGTGGGCGGCGGACGGCGACGGCAGCAACAGCAGTAGATGAAGAAGAAGAAAAGGGAAGAAGGACAAGAAAAAGGAAAATAAAAAGAGAAGATATAGGCTTGATTCTAGAATTGTTTTTGGGAACAACAATGAACTTTTTTTTATTCTTGATTCTGTTCCAAATTTTCCGGGAACAAAAAAAAAAATTTATTCCGAGGAACAAAAGTTTTACCAAACACACCACACCACCCACCTGGGTGGCGTTGCTGGCTTTGGGCCTTCTCCCCCTCACGAAGGGGAGGGGTTCGAATCCCCAGCGCGTCACAAGGTGACTTAACCACTAGCGTGAGTGTGGTGGCCAGCTTGCGTCAGCCCCAGGTTCTTCCCGCCGGCTGTCGGCTTTCGGGGTTTCCTGGGTCACCAAAAAAAAAATAAGTTTTACGAAACACAATTATATTCCAAAACTACTCCCGGGAACAAAAAAATAGAAATATTTACTATTTGGCCAGTTACCAAACAGGGCTTTAGAGTTTAAATTTTGAGCCCTACTTGTGTGGACGTCACCAGTGACGCCTCAGCAGAGTCTGAGCTATCCAGCAGTAATGATTAGGTCCCTCAAATTCTTAGAAACTTATGGAGATTTTACGAATCGCAAAAGAGACTTCCCATTTGAGAGATATTGTTATCTTCTTCTTCTTTTTTGAAATTTTTCGAAAACTGTTGTATAGTAATTGCTACTGGCAATGTTCCACACTGGATTGCAGATCCCTAGGATAAACCGGTACCAATTGGTTAACCCCACATGGGCTTGGGGGAGCCTTTTAAGGATCTGCTCGAATCCATTTTTTATTACTTGGGACGGGTTCCGCCTCGGCTGACCCTCTCTACCTTAGGGAGGGTCCCTTCATTGGCGGCGGCCCGCCTTGTTCCTTGAGGTTTTTGGGAGTCCCCTAGGATAGAACTCCATACTCGGTGGTTTACCCCACATGGGCTTGGGGGAGCCTTTTAAGGTCTTGCTCGGGACCTGTTTTATAACTTGGGCCTGACACCAGCTCGGCTGACCCTCCCTACCCTAGGGAGGGTCCCTTCATTGCCGGCTGCCTGGCTTGTTCCGTGGGGTTTTTGGGAGTCCCCTAGGGTATAACTCCATCCCCGGTGGTTTACCCCGCACGGGCTTGGGGGAGCCTTTTAAGGACTTGCTCGGGTCCAACATTGGATTTCGTCTGTCGTTGGCCAAGTTCGGAGGAGCTTTTTGTCCTGTAGTAGCTCAAAGAGTTTTCTTTTGGCTGTAAGCTTACCTAAATGTGGTGGCAACAGATGCAATGCGCCAAAATTCCCAGCGTGGGATGAGCCCGCTGCTCTGTTCACGGCAGCAAGTATGCCGTTTGCGTAGCCTTTCTATTGACCCATAGAGTCTTAGATGATGTTGGTTAACGTTTAATTTGACATTCAATTAATGCCTCCATGATAGGATTTTAGTGGCGTAGTATTTGGTTTTTGGTTAGGGGGAGTGGTGCTCATCTCTTTTGTGATTTGAAAGTCATGGCTTGAAAAGGATAGGAAATAGTTATGTTATAGTTTATGAAAAAGGCGTCGCTCTGTATAGTATTTATAAAAAAGAAAAAGGTTGTGTTGGGAGAATATTGGTTTTATAAAACTAGGTTGAATGTTTACCACCCTTTCATTGTTTGAAATGGCATAGTTAGTATCAATTAGAATAGTTTGAGAGTTGATTATTTGTGAAAAGAATTGCGAAAAATTATATATTATATATATATATAATATATATATATATAATTAGAGGATTTGTGAACAATTATGAAATGGTTGATTAATTAGAGGATTGCATTGATGGTTCACTATGGGAGGATCTTGCTAATTTGTAATTTTTGTAGATGATTATTCTTGTTGTACGTGGCTCTATCTAATGAAGCATCGATTTGAACTAGTCCGTATTTATCATGATTTTGGTATCATGATGAAAACACAATTTTCTCAAAACATCAAGATCTCTCATATTGATAATGCCATGAACAATATAGAGACACAAAGTTTCTTCAGATTATTTCTCAAAACAGTAGTGTTTTTAATCATTTTTTTTCTAGGAACTTCTCAACAAATTGAATGATTAGATATTGTTTGTACCCTTCTTATCTTAGCCTCTTGTTCGGAACAGTTTTGGGGAGAGGCTTCACATAATGCTGTATACACTATTTATGGCACTCCATTACCTACTATGAGTAATATCTCTCTTTATGAGCGCTTGTATGGCAGTGTTCCTAATTACAACCTTCTTCGAGTCTTTGGCAATGATTGTCTTCTTCCAAATGAACACACGAAATTCAAACCTTGTCCTTGTTTATGTTGTTTCCTAGGGCAGGGCATTGAGCATGAGGGTATCAATGTTGGGATTCTATCTATAATCATCTCCACGTATCCTGTCATGTTACCTTTCGGGAACACAAGATATTCTCTTCGCTTCATCCCTTGGACTCCTCTTTTGCCACTTCCTTTTTTTAATAACGAGAAGCCTTTACTAGTGGCGGCAAGTCTTGTGGTGGTGTTTGTTTTCCAAAACAGGAGGCAAAAGATGTCCAAATCAGTGCTCAACAGTGGCGAGCTTAACAAGTTTGAGATGCAATAGCGCATGGAGAGGATTCTGGTGTCCTTTGGTGATGAAATTTCAAGATCTAGCTCTTTTGAGAGTGATGAGTCTGATTGTGATGCCTTTTCTCTGAAATTAGTAGTAAATGAGTCACGAATAGCAACTGAAGTTGCAGACTATGAAAGCATAGTGATGCAGTCGATGCAACTGGCATTGTGATGGCCACTAGAGAAATGCAACCAATGTGGCTAACGTTACTAAATAGAAGTGACTTTGATACCAAGTTGAGAATTGAGATAATTGCTACAAACCTACGCTATGGGGGAAATCACGGTAGGTCTTGTCACTGGATATTAAGCATATTATAATTTGATACTCCACACTAGTTTGACCAATGGACTTGACCATTAATTTTTGCCTTGAGATTATTGATTCAATGAGTATTTTTAGATACATATAAAGTTTTCTTGAAACGATATAAGTCATCTTTAACCCTATAACTATTTTATGAATTGGATTTGGATAAATGTATATTTAGTATTGTTTTATAAAAATTAACAATGGATACACGATCTTTTAGAAGAGATTTTGTTGAGTTTTGACTTTTAAATTAGAGCTTTTTGAAGGGGACTATAAATGGGATGTGTTGCATAGCATATTTCTAAACCTGGCCTCCACATTCTCTCCCTTCTTTGTTTTTTCTATCTTCTTTTTAAATTTTTAGATTTTGTGGCTTCCCAAATGGTTTTCTAACCAAAAAAGTGGTTGTTTGACATTTTTAGATTGTATTCTTATACTTGTTATTGAAGATAGTGAAACTCCTCGTTTCTCGTGCTTCCATTTTGGGTTTACCAAATATATGTTGTGTCTCAAGTGGTTTTGATTTGGCTTTCATCCTTTTCTATTTGGGCTTTGATTTGTGCGTCTTTTGGTGTTGTTCCGCAACAAACTAATATTGGAGCAAACAAATTTTGTTCAAGATGGCATCTATTAAGTTCGAAGTGACACCATTTGATGGTCAAAACAATTTCAAGCTTCGAAGGATCAAGATGAAGGCGTTATTAGAGCCTCATGCAGGAAGTACCCTAACAACATGACTTTGGCCGACATTAAGAAGATGGAAGGGAGGGCGCACAATACCATCCAATTGTCCTTGTTCAACAAAGTGCTTTGTGAGGTCGCCGATGAAGAAATGGCTTCGGGATTGTGGAAGAAGCTCAATAGCCTCTGCATGAAGAAATCTCTTACAATGATATCATTCTTGAATTAACATCTTCACGTGCAAAAAATACTAGAAGGTACTCCTACTTAAGAACATCTAGATGAATTAAATAAAATTGTAATGGATATGAAAAATCTAGGGAAAATGACACTAGAAGTGCTCAAAGTTGTGTGTGGCACTCATTTTAGTACCAAATGTTTTTTCGAATCACTTAAGTGATGCTTTTTTAAAAAGATGATTACTTTAGTGCCAACTCCAACGTAGGTTACTAGAAATCCAACGCGGCAATTTTTTAATTAATTTTTCAGTTCTATGTGGCTCGCCAACGTGTTCAGTCAATATATGACCCCTAAAAATAGTAGTCTAAAAGTCATAAATAGTGATCATTTAAGTACTAAATTTTGTTTAAAGTAATCACTTCAGTACCAATCATTGTTAAAAAGAGATCACTTCAATGCCAAGTATGGCACATGGAAATGTCAAGTGGATATATAAAAATTTTAATTATAAAAGTCACGTATTATTTTTGGCCGGAATTTCTCACTATTGGCACTTAAGTGATCCAACGAAAACTTTTGCACTAAAGTGAGTATCGTACACAATTTTTGGCACTTTTACTATCTTATACCCAAAAATCTAGTTTTGGAGTTAGATGATAGAGACCAAGCTCTAATTGTGTTATGCTACTGCCGAGCTCGTATGAGAATTGTGAATTCTATGCTATATGAAAGTGAATCCATAACTGTTGGGGATGTGAATGCATCGTTGAATTCCATGGAAATGCATACAAAGTTGAATATGAGTGGAATTGGCAATAAAGCCCATGGCTTAGTTGTTACGGGAATGTCGAATCGTCGTGATAGGTGCAAGATTAATAAAGTGCATTCAAAGTCTTAGTCAAGCTAGGACAAGAGCAAGGTGGAGTTTTACTATAATGACAAATTCGAACGCTACATAAATGAGTGCCCCTTGCTCCAAACTAAGAGGAAGAAGTTGATGGAGAGTCCGATTTGGCTAGTCTAGGAAGGACAACAAGTCAATTGAAGCAGAAAATATTCTTACTAATTATTATTTTTTTTTTTTGGGATTATTGTGTTGGCGAGGAATGGATTTTGGATTTGGCATTTTCACACCGCATATGTCCATATAGACATTGGTTCTACACATATGAGAAAGTCAATGGTGGTTCAATTTCGATGGGCAACAATGCATTTTATAGGATTGTGGATGTTGGTACGATACAAATCAAATGTCATGACAAGATACTAAGAACTTTGACAGACATCAGGCACATCCCAAATTTAAAGAGGAGTCATATTTCGTTAAGCAATTTGGATCCTATTGAATGTGTGTGGAGGTGGAGTTTTGAAAATCTCAAAGGGCTCCTTGATTATAATGAGAGGTAACAAGAGGAATAACCTTTATATTCTGTAGGGAAATACTGTTGTGAGAGCTTCAAATGCATCATCTTCTTCAAATTCTAATAAATCAAGGTTATGGCATATGTGGTTGGGCTACATGATCGAAAGAGAAATAGCTATATTGAGTAAACACGGTTTACTTTATGAGGAGCATACGATCTATCTTAACCTCTATGAGCATTGTGTTTTCGGGTAGCACTGCATAATTAGTTTTAGTATTGGGGTGTAATCGACTACATTCACTTCGATTTGTGGTGGGAACATGCACATGTTACATCTAAGGGTCATGTAGTTTATCTTCAATCACTTTCTCGAGGAAGTTTTATCGCCTTCGCTATCATCTTTTAGTTGTGCAAATGTCCTTCTCCTCTCTTTTCTCCTTTTTCTCTCTCTACCACCATATGTAGTGGACAAATTCCTCTTGTGGGATCACTTTGCCACAACAAAGAAGCAAAAGTAGGCATTTTTATTGGATTAATTTTCTAAGGGGAAAGTCCAAATAAGGACATAAAGTGTCTTTGTTTTTTCAAATAAGGACCCAAAGTAATTAAATCGTCTCAAATAATGGCTCAAAATGAAACTTATTTCAAATAAAAGCCTGAAATGACTATTTCGAAAAAGGGCCAAACCTCTCAAATCAAAATACATTTTTGTCTTTTTATTTAATTTTTCTGTCTATTTCTTTTACTTTATTTTTCCTTTTTCTTTTTTCTTTATAGGTCATTGGACTCAGGTGAGGGCAACTCCCATCAGTGTTGGGTGAGGGCATTCCTCGTTAGATTCGTTGTTGGGCGAGGGTGGCTTTGCTTGGGCTAACTCATCGCCGATGAGGGCAGCCCTCGCCCTCACTTGAGGCGGGTGACCTCCACCAAGCATCGAAGATGATGGTCGGGGCAAGAACAAGGATAAAAGAAAAAAAAAAGAAAAGGGAAAAAAATTAATTTTTTAAAAATATATAGTCATAATTTTTTTTACCAAAATACCCTTTCTTCAATGGCTGGAATAGTCACTGGCTAGCCAAAGATCCTTATTTGAGACAACTTGGCCACTTCAGGCCTTTACTTAAGAAGATTTGACTATTTCTGACATTTATTTGAAACAAGATCCACTAGGGGCCTTATTTAAGAAAACAAGAGTACGTTAAGCCCTTATCTGGAATTTTTTCATTTTTCTAATTTTTCCCTATTTATTACTCCAACATTGTACTGTTTTGGCCAAATCACCCCAACACCCCTCCATTTCCAAAATCCTACTCTTAACTCCACTCCAATTTAAAGGGAACGCAATAACACCAGAAGTACTTTATTAAAACTCAAAGAAACAGAGCTACATCACCCTCAACACACCATTCTACTTCCCTTGAATCGTCTCAAGGAACTTTATGGAATGAAGTCTCCCTAAGTTGACTACATTCTGTCACACCTGGAGAAGTGGTTTGTGAAAATTCAGTGAGTGTTTAAGTAATCTGGTCAAAACTAGAGCGCTGTCAATTAATCTTTTTGAACGGTCAAGCCTAATTATGGTCTTTGACTTGCACTATATTCATAATGTATTCTCAGTCCTCCTCTGTCGCTTCTTGTGTTCTGAATACATATATGTGATTCTAGGAAGACTCAGGAGCTTCCAGAGGCTGCTATTATTTCATTTTGCAAAAGATAAAAGCTTCTATTGTCCGGAACATACAGATAAACATATTAACTTCTTATAAAGAAGGCTTTGTCCTGTGTAGACTGATTAGTTTGCATGTTGTGTCAATGGACCGTGCCTACAAACCAACCTGTCTCACGCTGGATCCTTCGGATAGTTTGATAAACTAAAGAAATAAACAGAATGATGAACTGCAAGTTAACTTTAAAGGAGACATCACTGTGGCAACTCGTTGATTCAGCAGAGAATGAAGAAAGCAAATTTCAGAGCAGGCGGACATCTGTTTAGATCTTCCAATTCCTTTGAAGCAAAAAGAAGTACAAAGCATTAGCATACAAAATCCTTTGTTTACAGTTGCTTCTAATGATGCTGCATTGCATTCAGGCAATATAGCAGTGAAAATCATAAATTAAATACTTGGCAAGTGATGGCACACAGCAGGAAAATCCCGATAAGCATGTTCACGAGATTATGCAGTGGAGGATTTATGGAGCTTTCTGCGCTCTTGGTGGTTGGTCTAGTCAATGCAGTCGCTGAATTTGCTTTCTCTCTGGCATGTTCAATCTCCCTGCTGGTTTTCTTCCCCGATGAGTTACTCGCTGAACAGTAGTCTCTGTATTTTGGTACCTGCCAACATAACGTGTTTCAAATAGTGAGATGATAAGGAAAAGGAAACAAAGGATTAACAGGAGACCAAAAAATGAAAAAATTTCCGGGTATCTTCCATTGATTTAATGAAAAAATATGGAACGATGCCAATCAAACTAAATGTTCCAACAATGCACATCAAGACTGGAAGATAATAGCAAGACAAAATCAGTTAAACTGGGAGTTTCTCTCACCTTCGCTGTTGCTGCAGCTTCATCCCAAGATACACATTCTGTTTTAACATTTCTCAATGCAATTTCCTGCTTCTTAACCTTTTCAAGCCTCAGTTCTTCATTAACATAAATTTTTGGGGGCTCGGGCATTTTTGGAGTCACGGGCTTGCTCAGAAGCTCCATAGGTTTGGCTGAGGAAACATGTGAGCTGTTGAGTTTACTCTGTATGATGGCTTTCTTTTGCTCAAGAGGAAAAACACCATGGAGTGACCCAATTGTTTGTGTTCGGCGATTCTCCATTATAGATATTTGGCCACTCTGCAACAAAGCATTGCATATATCAAATGGATTGATGGAAATAACTAAGGCATTATCTTGATCTCATGACAAACATTAATGTTTTGATTCTCAAATTGTCTGAAAGCTCTAATTAAACGATCTGCCTTTTAGTCATTTGTTATAACCTTTTTCAATATCTCAGCTGCAATTTTTTTTATATATTTTTTGCTTTAGAGTTTTTCACCATTCTTATTATTTGAATCCAAATTGATAAAGCACGAGCAATTTAGACTGAAATTTCACTCCCTTTTGGTAGAAGAATGCTAGGATCCACTTTATGTTTTTCACAAAGTGGCTTTTAACAAGATTAACCATTTACTGAAGTGCCTACCTACGAACCACATATGCAATATATTGTTAGCTGCAGTCAGAAAGGGAATCTGCAACATCTAATTAACTACCCAACCAATGCACTTCAACCCATGAGAATAGTAATAAGACACGATGGGTTAGTTTAGAAGCTCCTTTCACCTTTGTTCTGGCTGCTGTTTCATCCAAATATATGCATTCTGGTTTGATACTTTGAGCAACCGTTTCCTGTCTAACATTTCTAATCCTCGGCACTTCATCCTTGCCATTATATTTTACACTCGCCGTGTATACAGGAAGTGCCATAGACTTCTTAGGAACAACAAGGGGGCTGCTGAACTTATTCTCCACCATGCCTTTCTTTCCGTCAAGGGGAACAACGCCTGGGAGTGAGTCGATTGTCTGTGTTCGCTGATTCTTCATCAGCACAGGACGCTCATTATGCAAGTTAGATGTTTGGCCATCCTGCAGCGACAGATTGTATGAAATGAAATGATTCGGAGGAAATAACTGAGGCATTAAATTAAGTTCACAACAAACCTTCAAGATTAGGTTTTAAATTGTCCACGTTCTTATATAATTGAAAGTTAATGAAGCACAAGTAACTCAGCATGAAAGTCTGCTTTTCTTTTTCCATAGACAAATTCTATAACGAACTTCTATTCTACACAAAGATATTGAAAGCACATTATCCTTATTTTTCAGATTACCTGGAAAAGGGAAGTGCCCTTTGAGCGCATTTTAAACCATTTTAACCTAAATTTACTAGTGAAGTAATCACAGCAACCAAATGAAATTTCGAGGGAAGAATTTTGACCTGTATTTGCATTTCCTCTCCATGGAAGAAGTTGGCATCAAAAAGATCTTCAAATAGCATGTATTCATCCTCTTTACCTGTTTCGGGCAACAATTGGATATAATCGTCAGTATGGCCATTGTCCAATGTGAAGTCCATAACAGTCGGACTCTCAATCAGGGACCCCATCATTGCTTGGATCGAATACTGTATTTACAATTGAAAGATCAGTGATTAACAAATTTCGAGCGCCAGTGAAGACAGACGTTAAGTTTATAAACGGAACATTGTTTCCTCCGACCTCAGGAAATGAGTCCTCATGATCAGGTTGATAAAGATCCGATTCCAACTCCACCAGGTAGTTGGCTCCATGGTCCGATGCTATGCTTGAGTTATCAGCCTTCTCATCTCGTCTCCGCTTTAAGTGACACAGAACATAATTTCGATTGAACTGTCAAAAGGCCATGTTATACCAGTTCATACCATCAGCTCATATTTTCTTCAACAGTCACAAATTAAGATTTCAACCTTCCGTAGTAGAAACTGAGCCAAAAAAAAAAAAAAAAAAAAAATGCTTCTCTGCTTCTTTAGGACACACGGAAACTTTTAATGGGTGTTCTGCAGATTATTGAAGCTATAGTTCTAATATGATCGAATTCACGCTGCTTGCAAATCTAAGTAATTGTAACGAAAAAAAGAGGGACAGATTGAGTACATCATTGTCGAGTAAATGATACTCGTGGATGACCCAGTTGGTCTGGACGCCATCCTGGAAGATTAACGGTATCTTGGAACCGATCTTTTTGTCGTCATTTCCTGCCTTAATATCTTTATGTGAACCAGTGATCTTCCAAGAATGACCACATGGTGTTTTCCTGCTAACCCGCTGGGTCTGCGTCCGTGGACAAATGAACCACCACTCTTGATCATTGGATGGAATGATAGAATTCTCTGCATGCACATTCAAAAACACATTTTGAGTCAAGAGTAAAGGGCTACTGCTCTTTTTCTGAGGCCCTCTGATGAAGTAGCAAAGGACTTACCCTTGAATTTGGCTGGTAAATCCCATGGATTAACCTTATAGATGTCATCTAGCGTCGGAATAATGCAGAAACTCTCTCTCCTTCCGGGTACTTCCAACTTCAAGTAATCGATTAGTTCCTCCTCGGTTGGACGGAATCCGTAGCCGACAATTGCCCGCTGAAGCGATAGCGCAATCTCCTTGACATCAAAGCTAATTGGATAGATCCTAGTTTCCATATCTTGTTTTCTTTCTCTCACGCCAAGTGATGTTCAAGCTAGCTGAGATTCAGAACTCAGGGAAGTGAGCTTACACACAAGTCGAATTATTTTTTTGGAAGGTCTTCGTCGAAGTCTTCTCCTTCCTCGAGAAGTAACATGACAAGGACCTCCATTGGTGGATTAGTATAGTCAAGTGATCATGATCCATGACAGAGACCGTTTTCTTTCCCCAGTCCTGTAATTGATGGGCCAACAAAAAGAAAAAGAAAACAAGTTCGTGTTTGATTCTCCAAATTATATTATAAGCCCATGAAGCTTCCTTAGCCCATTTCTCATTTAATCTGCGGCTAGTGTTAAATAGAGAGATGAAAAACAGAGTCGGCAGAAGAACATGAAAGAAGAAGAAAGGGGAGGGAGTGAGCTGCGAGAGAACAGAAAAGACGAGAGGTGAAACGATAATGGGTTGTTGAAAATGTTGACTGGTAGGATTTTGGAGCTTTCCAGGCAACCTAGCTTCGACTTGGTTTTTGGTCAGCGACAATTGGTGCTTATCTCTTTTATGATTTGTAAACTTGCGGCTTGAAAACCATAGGAATCAGTTATGTTATAGTTTGTGAAAGAGGCACCATATGAAGTGATGTTTATTAAAAAGAGAAAAATCATGTTTGTTACATAAAGTTAAATTGCACAGTTTCTAACATTTCGTTATTTAAAATGACATTTTAGAGTACATCTTATAATAGTTTGAGAGTTGATTATTTGCAAATGATTTCATGACAGGTGACATATATTTTGACGGGATAATTACACTAAAAATTTTAAAACTTTGTACGAAAGTGGAATCGAATCTTAAAACTTCCGAAAAGTAAAATTAAGTCTTAAAAGTTATCTAATTAATATAATAAAGTATTTCTATTAACTCCGTCTAACTTGAGAGATGGAAAATGTCGACATGAGACTATCATATTCTAAGGATAGGCAGGGAGCCACATCAGAAAATAGGCCAAAACATAAAACGACGAAAAAGAGAAAGCCAAAATAAAGGAGGAAAAAACACAAAATAGACGACAAAAAGAGAAAAGCAGGATGGAGGAAGGGAATTCCGAAGGGGCGGCGCACCGCCGAGCAGGCGCTTCGACCCTCGCCGGCCATGGCGGCTCTCTGCCTGTTCCCTTTGACCGGCGCGACTTCACTGCTTTCCGTCTCAACAGTTGCAAGCCTTCTCCTTATCAACACTGCAGGTGGATCAGAGGCCCTTTTCTGGATTCATTTCAGGTTGACTCCAAACGTGGATGGTGCCTAGGCGAGGCTCCGTTCAATCGACTTCACCCACCATCGACCAAGAGGTGCCCGTTGATGATGAGGCAAGCGTCGTTGCAAAAGTTGAGCTACGACGGCACTTACTGTGGTTCCATGAAGGAGACATATTTCAAAATTAGAATTTCACTTTTTTTGCCCAGAAGAGTTTGAAATGACAATTTTGTTTGTTATTTATCACGACTTCATGAGGTTGGGAGGTTGAGCCGGCCCTTTTTTGCCTTCAAGCATCCGAGTCTGGAATGGTGAATATACAGGGAGTTCAAGGATCAGTTTCACCATGTCCATTCTCAACTTGCTCTTCTCCTTCGTTTATCACTCCCTGTTCATCTGGTTCATTTATCAGATTCCTCCCTCTCCTTTCTCACTGGCTGTCCTGGCAAAGTTGGACCCTCGTTGGCAAAGGTGGGGGCAGCGACGCCCCCTTCAAATTCCCCAGTCTTCTCTCTCTTCTAGTTATATTTTACTTTTTTGACTTCTGGGATTTTTTGGCCTTTTTCTCTAATTTTAGGTCTTTATTCAGTGCCATGTGTCTATGAATTATAATATTAAATGCCAAGTCAGTATTTTCCGTCATTCAGATTAAATGAAGCTAACAAAAATATTTGATTACATTATTCGAAAGTTTTATGACTTGATTAAATTTTCACGATAAGTTTTAGGATTTTTAATATATTTATTTGTATTTTGATTTTTAAATTTGTTTTATGAATGAATTCTGAAATGGTTTTGTGATTGATGAGACGATTGTGTTGATGGTTTATGCTCTTGTCACTGTGAATTGGAGCTCGTTCAAAGGTTGTTAGTATGCATATGTTCTCAAGACGTTCTGTTTGGGCCAAGTCACAAAATACTATAGATTGAGAGCTATGCCAAGGGAGAATCTTGGTAGGTCTTGTCACGGGACGTTAATCGTTAACTGTTGACAGAATTTAATACTGGCCACTCGATTGATCAATGGATTGAACTATTAATTTACTTTAATATTGTTGATTGAATGAGTATTTTTTTTTTATGAATATAACCCTTTGCTAAAGTGATATATCATGTTTACCTATTTTTATATTGGATTTAGATAAATGTATTTATGGTATTGTTTTATAAAAATGCATAGTGAATGCTCAATCTCCGTAGAAAAGAATCATGCTATTCACTAAGTGGTGGTTTGCATATACCATCCATCTCAATTCTTTTCTCTAGTTACACAACTACCCAGAGATAGAACAAGAGTGATATCAACGGGGAATTTGTTTACGAGTTGGATTTTGAGTATGAATCGAGATAGTTGTGCGTATGTCCAAAATGATATTTGTTAGATTTAGTTTGTTAGTTTGGAGAACTATATATTCTTTTTGGTGGATTTAAAACAATATTCCTGTAACCAGCTTGCTGTTTTATCATAAATATAGATGAATATATATTTTGATATCATATCAATGTTATCTATGTGTATGAGGTTACTTCTTTTGGGTAACAGGTGTATCTATAGTGTTATTTGGTCTGGCAAATTCAATATTGGCAAGGCATTCATTACTAAAAGACAAGTAGGATTTCCAGAGTATTCTGGACTTGAACTCTACTTCAAGGAAATAATGTACCAACTATAGAGTTAGCTATGACAAATCAATCTCTTATCGTTGACAAAATTACATGTCCTACATCAATATTCTTCTTAAGTGGTGGAGTCTAGCGTCATCATTATTGCTTTTCCGAAAGCTTAGTTCCATGTGCTTATTCTCATAAAACCTCACAACTCCGGTATTAGTTTTTATGATAAATATATTAAAATCCTAAAATTTTTCAAGAAAATATAACGGAATCCTAAAACTTTCGAAAAGTACAATTAAATCCTAAAATTTATCATGAAAAATTAATTGAGTCTTAATACTTTCAAAAACACAATCAAGTCACAAAACTTGTCATAAAAATTTAATTGAGTCCCAAAAATTGCAAAAAATTGCAATTAAATCATGAAACTTGTTAACATTTTCTATTCGTCAAGTTAGACATCAAAGCTAAGTTCACAAAATTGTCCAACTTAGATCAAGTTTAGAGGCAGTTTGGGAACCATAAATGTGTGAGACAAGGATAATGTAGTTATTGAAATGTCTCATGTATGGCTGACTCTCATTTGGGAATTACCAACTGTGTGAATAGTAAGGGCATGCAAATTAATAATTTTGACTAAAACAAATCGGAATTTGAAGTCATTTGATTGTAGCAGGTGGAGTAAAAAAACATGAATCAGAAATAACTAAAGCAACAGATATAACTGAAGGAACATAGGACTTAGAAGTACTAAACTCTCAAAGAATGGAATGAGAATCCTCTAATGAGAGACTAACAGACAATCTATTGGGAGAAGCCTTATCGATAGCAATAGCAGCAAATGAACTTGCATGTGGAACATAGTTCTAGGGTTAATTGGCCTTCCTATGAGTTGCTTAGGTCATAGTCGAACCAACACCACAGCCGACAGGGATACGACGTCCCAGGCATGTTGTCGACCCATTTCTTTTCAATTCATCTTGTTCTTACAAGCAAGTGAAAGCATGTACAAAAGTAATCACCCATACAACAATCAAGCAGTTAGGAAAACACGTCACATAATACACTACTTTCATTCTACGTAGGTACATTTACATGGCCTTTTTCTATGGGCACTCCCTTATTTATATTATCCTTTTATCCGAGTAAGCCGGGGGATTCCTATCTCCTCTAGCATGGCCGCGACTCCAAAATTGGTATGCCCGTCACCACGTAATGTACCCTACGGGTTGATTACCGTTCGGTTAGGCATAGACCCACTGGTGAACTTGGATGGTCCATTGAAGCCTTGGAGTAACCTTGTGAGATTGCCATCAAACCACGAATACCATGCTACGTAGCGATGAGGGACCCAGTCGTCCAAGCCTTCTTCAATCCATGCGATGGAATTATTACAATAAATTACGTCATTCTCTACATCAACCACATTGATGACGGACACATCCAAGGACATAGGTAAGTCATGACGAGAAGGGGATGAGACATCCATATCTACAAGTCTAAAAAATAAAGAAGTGAGTCGAAGGCTCAGTAAGTAAAATCATGAATCCTCAAATAGGAGGACATCTTGTCATCGAACCTAGCATGTGAACATCATTCGCACTAGTACATAGATGGCAGATCAAAAGCAATACTACTGCAGTAACTTGATTATATACATATGAACAATTCCGGCTTACTGTCAATGCGCAAACTACCTTCAGCTTACCAAACAACATAAGAACATGCAAAAAGTTTCGTTTTATAACCATCTCATATGGTTATCCATATACTTTTATGGGCTTCCAGTTTCAAGCTAGGCATCCAACATCAACTGGGCATCCCATCCCATACTTTTAGGGACTTCTAGCTTCAAGCTAAACATCTGGCATCAATTAGGCATCACACACCTGCAACATCCTGAAACTTTCGACTCATGCTCCTCCCGTTTCCCTTACGGAGCATCACTTGCTCTTGGTAGCATCTCGAAAATCTTCCAGAGGCATCCCATTGATGTGTGAGCATTTTGTTCTCACTAACAAGGCATCGTCGCCGTAATGGCAATGGTTTTTATCTTTCCTTTATGTGACCACACATTATGCATCACACAAGCCAATTCATTATTTTTTTTATCTTAGCCGATGTAAGCAAGGCCCATGGGCGCGCTTATGGCTGTGTGTGTGTGTGGCATGACCTATAACATCATAACTACAATATTATGCCTAGTGCAGCATGTGACTCACAACTTAAACCGACATGCCTTAATGTCGATCCAAAGTAGAGTGAGACTCGTCCATAACCTGGGGCGCAATTTGACTTATAAATGCAAAGACATAAGCAAACCATACAAAACAATCATCAACATGCACACAACTAAGCTTGAATGAGAACATAACCAAGCCCGAACCTCATAGCTCATCGCCCTAGTTGAAGGTCAGGGATTCCACTTACAATTGATGAAACGACAACGGGTGGTAGAGAGGTGGCCGAGCGGTGAGGGGTGAGCGGGCAAGTGAGGGGTCGACGGAGAGAGAGAGAGAGAGGTGAGGAAGAGATGGCAAGGCGGTGGAAATGAAAGGTGGTGTTCTATCTATAAACTTACTATCATTTAATGACCCTAACAAGTGGCCCAAATGGTTTTCTTCAAGTGGCGTAGCTAGATTGAAATGGTGGCACTCTAATTTTTCCAAGGAAATGATTAGGAACATGTGGTCCAATTGGCTTTTCCCATATGGCCTAGCTAAAATGATGTTGTGGCATCTTAAAGTTCTACGAAATGATATAGGACATAAGGTATTCTTCTCATTGGTTTACTTGTGCCAATGAGTCATCGTGTAATCATGGCCAAATCTTCTTCTTGCCACCTAGGATGATGAATCATTCTTTTGTTAAATGCCTACATTAATTGCTTAAGATTTGGTCATCATTGGCTTTGAATTATGCCACTTATTTCTTACCACCTAAGTTGATGATTCACCCTCTCATTAAATGCCTACATTAATTGTCTAAGATTTGGTCATCATTGGCTTTGGATTCTGCAACTTATTTCTCGCCACCTAAGTTGATGATTCACCCTCTCATTTATTGGCTAACATCCAAGGAACATTATTTAAGCATGAGAGGGAAGTTGATGTAAACGCCGACATCATCGAGTGAGAGTTTCTCACGTCATCTATAGTTGACTACACGATTTGGATCGAGGTTAGTGGGTGGGCATGGCTAGATCCATGGTTGAGACTAGCCGAGCGTTGGCTTGAGCAGCCAAGTCGCATGGATCGGGCAGCTGGGTCTCATGGATCAAGTGATTGGATCGTTGAATCGATCTGCGACCAATCCATGATCCATCGCAAATGATCTATAGTCAATTCATAACCAATCAATGGTCGAGAATAACCGATCCATGGTCAATCCTCGATTGACACATGCTCATGTGGGATCAATCAATCCACAGCTGATGCATTGCCATATGAGATCGATCCATATTTACCCTCAGCTGATGCATGACTAAGTTGAATCACCTACGACTGGTGCATTACTATGCGGGATCAATCCACGATCATCCATTGATAGATCTGTGATGGTGTGTGATCATTCCAAGATCAACTCTTATGGCCAAGCGGTTCCAAGATCAACTCTTATGGCCAAGCGGTTGATTCATGGCCGAATAGCTTTGGTCAACTTGTGTGATCGGTGGATTGATCAAATTGATTCACTATCGATCCCTTGATCGATCCATGGCTGATCCTTCGATTGGACCACGGTTAATCCCTCGATTGCCCTTTTCGATCGGGCTGATTGGTTCATAATCGATGCTTGGGTCAGTCCATGGCCGATCCCCACTATCGGTGTACCAATCCTATGGCCATTTCTCATGATCAATACATGGGCCAGAATTGTGGATTTCACGTTACCGGTTTCAACATAGCAAATTGGACAACAAATGCAAAGGAACTAGTACCTAGAGAGTCGATATAGAGAAAATAGGGCCCACAAATGGATTTAACATGTCGAAATACCTTGGAAACTAGTCTGTGATCACCAAGAACTTGTTGAAAAGTGCCTTGGAACCAACCGGACCGGTCTAATTGAATTGGTCAATAGTCAATGATCGGTCAATGGTCAATGGGTAGCTGTTGATGTGGCGAGATGACACAATTGGAACGTCTACGTGGACGGCACGTGAGTGACATCAACAGAGCAGCAAGCTCTTTAGGCACGTGTAACGTGTGGATCTAAACTACAATGGTGCGTGATGGCGGGTGTGGGCGCGTGTGGCGGAGTTCGGCGGCATGGTTTCTGGTGACAAACTTGTTGTAGGATGGGAAGGTGGATAGTGGTGTTTGTTTGCCGAGCAAGCCACCAGTAGAGTTGGAGCGGCACTCAAAATTGTTAGCTCGTCGGAGGCCGTGAAGGAACAGGTGACGGCAAAATTTTGAAATCCAGCTATTCTGAGTGTAGTAATATTAATGCAAAAACTTTTATGAAACGATAGATAATGAATGACACAAAATATTTACGTGGTTCAATCAGAGTATTGATGCTTACATCTATAGAGAGAATTAGCAGCAAAAATTCACTATAATATGAGAATCAAAGTTACAATCGCTCAGACTCACTTTGGTTCAACAACTGGCACCCTAGGAGACCACTGAATTTAATCTTCTCAGACTCGCTTATCTACAGCTCAGGATTATCTAGATAGGTCTCAGTTACAGATCTTTTCTTTGATGCTGGCCAGGTTCTCAAAACAGTCCTTGAGTCGTGAGATTATCATCTTCCAACCCTTACTCAAGTAGCGGATTGTTGTTGCTGGCGAGAGAACCCGTCGGGCCGGTTCACGGTAGCAAATGCGTGGGAAACCATCAGGAGCAAGCGGAACATTGTGTTTTGGCATGATTTCATCTGGGATAATGCAATCATGCTAAGGTATCAACTTAACCTTTGGCTTATGGCCAAGCGGAGATTGCCCACACAATCTCAAATATTGGCTCAGGGTAGAATAGAGAGGGGATCTTGCATGTTCTGCAATGGGTTGCTTGATTCCATCAATCATTTATTTTTTGATTGCTCTGTTATAGCCGGTATTGCTTTTTTTTGGGCGGCGAGATGCAATTTGCCTTGGCGGAACAAGTCTTGGGGAGAGAATCTCCGGTGAGCCACCTCTTTCTTGAAGGGTAAGGACTTCTCTAAATGCATTGCTTTCCCTTGGAGCTCTTTGTCACATTATTTGGAAGAATAGGAATATCATCCTATTTAGAGAACAACCCCTTATCGTCCTAGTTATAAAGAACCATCTTCTTAAGGTGGTCAGGGATAGAGCTAGCACCTTCAGAAACGTTGAGGATAGCTTTAGAAACAGAAAGTTGCAAAGGAGTTGGGGCATCGATCCCGTTATTTTCTCGGGAGACCCGTAATTGATCCTGGTTTCAATTGACACTTCAAGGAAATGCTAGTGCTCTGGAGCCGACGTCTCTTCTTCTTCGCTGAGGTATTTGTTTCTTTGCCAGTTGTTTATGCCGTGCCTTTCTAGTTTGTTGTATGCCTTCTTTTAGGCGTTGCATTGTGTTTTACATCATGACATACTTCTACTCATTATGTTTATTGATCTTGAGTGTAAGTTTTAGTATCGTGATTTTTTGTACTTTTGACATTTCTTCTTTATATTATTACCTTTACAAAAAAAAAAAAGGTTACAATCACTCCAAATGTTAACACACTTAAATTAAGTCTAAACTCAAGAGTATTTATAAATAAATACCTCAATTGGATATAAAACACATGACACAAATCACTAGGATGTTCGAACCCAAGCAAAGGCTCTACGTATCAAGAAACTTTCTGTTCGTTTCCTTTTGCTCTTCACTTCGTGCGGCTCCCAAAAGCAAGAGCTGCTGTACGGCCTCCAAAGATAAGGAATATATATATATAACCTTTTTCACGTCAAAACCCTCGTGCCCCAAAGACCACGGAGCATCAACTTCCCTAATATAATTTACTTCTTTTCTGACACGCTTGCTGGACTCCACAAACTAATGTTTATTATATAAAGAATGTGGGGCCAACAATCGAAGTCGATCGAACTTGGGGCTAATAAGAATTTATTTCCTATTTCCACCAACCAAATTCCATCGGCCATTGCAACTTTTCGAGTTAACACTCGGTCAAAGTTTTTCGCAAAATCAAACTCAAGACATAATTTCATACTAGGAGCAATGTGTCTAGTTGTTATGTTGGTTTGTTGAAAAACAAACAACGAGAAGGGTCGCCATAGTACTCAAGATTGGGGGTTGGACAAAAAATTGACATTGGCATGGCTATTGTCATGTTGCTACAACTATCACCTCATAAAGACTCAATAGTCGCTTTCTCGTACAACAATGGCTTGATATCAAGTTGACAGTGATAAAGTAAAAGAGAGACAGAACCATCACCTCATAAAGACAAAGTAGTCGCTTTCTCGTACAATAATGGCTTGATATCAAGTTGACAGTGATAAAGTAAAAGAGAGACGTTGAATTTTCCGTATGTTTTGATATATGTTGAAGAATAATACGTGAGCTTATTTGTAAGCTGTACAACTACTATATGAACTAGTCAGATATAAATTAACATATGTTAGAATCAAACAAAGAAAAATCTCCTAAATGCATTTATATCTATAACAGTAGTGATCAACGGAAGAGCAAATTCACAAGATAAAGCTGGTGAAACTTTATGTGCCCTTGGTCGTTGATCTGGTTAACGCAGTCACTGAATTTGATTTTAATCTGACACGTCCAATCTCCTCCTCTTGGGTGAATTACCAGCTAACTTGTGCTCTTCGTGTTCTAGTCCCTGCCACCAGGGAGTGTTTCGAATGGTGAGCTGATACGCAAAAAGAAAGAAAGGAACAGGGGAGAGAAAAATGAAGAATTTCCCCAGTTCTACAATTGATACTCCGAAAAATATGGAACCTCGCTAATCAAACTAAATGGTCCAACAAAGTACATCAAGACAAGAAGAAAATAGCAAGGCAAAATCGTCTAAACTAGGTGCTTCTTTCACCTTTGCTTGTGCTGCATCATCCAAAGATGGGGAAAATCGGCGATTCTCCGAAAGACGCGAGCTGTTGAATGTACTCTGTTTGACGCCTTCTGTTTCCTCAAGAGAAGCAACACAATCGAGTGGTTCGAGTTTACTATGGCAATCCTTCATTGTAGATATTTGGCCATTCTGCAGCAAAGCATTGCATAAGATCAAATGGATCGACGGAAACAACTGAGGCATTATCTTGATCTCATGACAAACATTCGTGTTTTTTTCTCAAATTGTCTGGAAGCTCTAATTACATAATCAGCCTTTTAGTAATCTGCTTCAACCTTGTACAATACCTCAGCAGCAATTTTTTTTATATATATTTTCTGCTAAAATTAATAAAGCATGACCAAGGTAGAGTGAAATTTCACTTCCTTTTGGTAGAGGACTGATAGAATCCACTTGATGTTTTTCTCAAAGCGGATTTTAACAAAATAAACCGTTTTCTGAAGTGCCTGTGAACCACCTATCCTATATATAGGTCGCTGCAGTCAAAAATGGAAGCCCAACATTTATTTAACTTCCCAAGCAATGCACGTCAACATAAAAGAACAGTAATAAGACGCAATGAATAAGTTTGGGAGCTGCTTTCACCTTTGCTCTGGCTGCTGCTTCATCCGAAGAAATGCATGGTTCGATATTTCTGGCTGCAGTTTCCTGCTGAACCTTTTCTAACCTTGGTTCCTCACCCGTCTGAACTTCGGTATCAGAGGTATTTTCATTAATCAATGAGTCAGCCCAACTTCCAAGTGAAGATTCCAATTCGATAGATTTATCAGGCCCTTCACCATTCTGAACCTCGGCACAGGAAAGATCTGCATTTGGCACTGCATCAACCCATTCATCCTCTTTAGTTGTTCCAAGTGAAGATTTCAATTCAATAGATTTATCAGTACGACTGTTTTCCAATGAGAAGTCCTTACCACGTGGACTCCCATTATTCGTAAACTGATGTGTGGAGAAGGATTCTAGCTCACGCTGAAGCAGCTTCAGGAGGCGAGGCAAAGAAAAAGTGTACAGTCCCGGTGATTCCATCCCTTCTGGGTTCATAGGCTGTATTTGCAAGTAAAATCAGTCACCAACACATTCCACGCACTCTTTAAGACAGATATTGATTGTATAAACAGAACATTTATTCCTCCACACCTCAGGAAAGAAGCCCTCATCACAAGATTGATTAAGCAATTGCTCAACATCCGCTGAGGTGATGGCTACATGCTTTGATCTTGCAGTTGAATTGTCGGCCTTTTCATCTTGTTTACGCATTAAGTGACACAGAACTTTATCTTTACTCGGCTGTCAAAAGACCATGTTATATCAGTTCCCACCATAGTTCTCAGATTTTCTTCTACAGTAAGACACTGCTCTCAAATTCGGCCAAAAATCATATCATTCTCTACGTATATATAAGATTTCAATCTTCTGTAGAAGAAACTGAGCACAAAAATGTTTCTCTGCTTGTTTAGGACTATTGGAACTTTAAAATCTAGTGTTTCTGCAGATAATTGAAGCTATACTTCCCATGTGATCCGTCATCAAAATTCTTGCATCTTGTGAATCTAATTAATTGCGACAAATAAATGAAGTTTACCTTGGTTCCACCTTCATCGATTAGATGATATTCATGGATGATCCAGTCGCCCTTGCCATTCTGGAAGGTTAATATTCTCTTGTGACCCTTCACTTGGCCACCAATGTTGATACTCGTACGAGCACCCGTGAGCTTCCAAGAAAAACCACATGGTGTTTTCCTGGTAATCCGGGCCTTCGGCGTCTGTGGACAGATGAACCACCATTCTCGATCATTGGATGGGATGACCGATTTCTCTGGATGCACAAGGAATTTGAGTCACGAGTAAAGGGGGCTACTGCTCTCTTCCTGAGTCACTCTCTTCGAAGTCGTGAACAACTTACCCAAGAACTTGGCTGGCAAATCCCATGGATCAAGGTCGTTGATGTTTTCTAGAGTCGGAATGATGCAGAAACCTCCTCTGCATCCAGGTTCTTCCGACTTCAAGTGATTAATCAGTTGCTCCTCGGTCGGACTGAACCCGAACCCGTCTATCCCCTGCTGAAGCACCAGCATGATCTGCGTGACAAGAAACTCCATCGAACCGATCACAGCCGCCATATCTGGTTTTCTTCCCTCACACTAGTGGAGTTTCGAGCCAGCTGAGACTGAACACTAGGGGGAAGAACGGAGCTTTCTATCTTTGGGGTTTGCACAGAGGAAAAACGGTGCGGGCTGGGAAGCAGCGTGGTGCCTTCGTAAACTTTGATCCCTTCGGCCACAAGGGTCAACCACCAGGTCCACCACGACCACGGGCCTTTACTGGGGGAGTTAATATAGTTACCTGTGCTATGCACGACCGGTTTCTTCGTGAGATTTCAGCCGTCTGATTGGGCACGACGGCCGATGATCATGTAGTAATTACAATCATTTACAATCTGAGAATCATTAGCTTTCTACAGAAATTCTGCACTTCTTAAACTAGCCATCACCGCGTCAGCTACGTCCATATGTATACTTATATTTTCCGGAGATTAAGAAAACTAAATGATTAATAACAGAAGTGGCTCATTAAAAAAGAGATTACACGGCTTATATATTTCTATATGATATACATGTTTACTGATAATTGACGAGATTAAATTTCACTATAACTTAATGTCAAACTAAGGCCTTGAGTTGAGCTCTTTAAGAAAACATAAATTCCCTAGGTAATTGCAAGAGAAGACACTAAATTTCGAAACCTTCCTTTTTTATAGAGATGATAGATAGGTTTCTCAACAAAATGTTTTGTTGAGCTTCAATTTAATCCAGCTAGAGATCACCTGACTTTACCATAACAAAAAAGAGAAGGAAACAAAGAAGCGAAAAATAATTTTTTAATTAATACTAGTGTAAATTTAAACGCCCCTAATCTTATAGTCAATTATATTTTTGCTGCTGCTTAGAATAATGACTTGGCTCTTCAATTACCATAACTATATTCACTAGAGTAAATCATCAAATGAATCGAAAATTCAATTGGGTTTCGTCGTAAAGCATCTCACCGAACTTATTCCGTTTCCATTTTCAAAGGGAATCTCGGCCAATAGTTGAAGAGAGGACAGCGAGCAAACTGGTGAAATATTTTAAGAATTTTTCCGGGGATTAGGGGGAGTTCTCTTCTTTTGATTCTTCTCGTCCTTATCCTCACGCACAAGCTGACGAAAGACCATGGCTTCAACCATCATAATCTCTCATATCTTGCCGACCAGCCATTTGCTTATTGCTGCTTTGGTTTTGAAGCTGCGACTCCACGAGCCCATCGCCTCGCCAGTAAATCAGACCGAATCTTCACCTCTCATCGTTTCGCCATAGCAACGCAGCTGCCTCATCACCGCACTGCTGGTCTTATTTACGAACAAGTTTCCGGGTTTTCCTTTTTTCTTTTTGGTAAAAGGTAAGTAGAACAAGTTTCCGGGGTTGATGTCATCGCCGGTCCAAAAATTTATCGTTGCTCTTTGCCCTCTTCTCCGAGCGAAGTCGTTTGTGCCTTGGCGAAGTGAAATCATAGTTGTCATCGAGGTCTGAATCATTGAGTTGAACTTCATCGCTGCCAAACTCACCGGGACAGTCTATTACCGTCGAACTTGTCGTGAACGATTTTCCCCTGAGCTTGGTTGAGGAGAATTAATCAGCATTGCTTCCACCACATGGACACAATCAGCCATTCTACGCGGATCAGAAATTTTCAATTAATTTAGGAGCAAGAAGAAATTGATAGGGAAATAAAACAAGGAACAATAATGGGCACGAGAGTTTTACGTGGTTCAGTACAAGTATTAAAACCTACGTCAATGGAAATAGTCAACTGTCAATAATCCACTTGTGAATGAGAGAATTACACAACACATTAGAGTGTTTGATAGCCCTAGAATTTACACCCAAATCCCTAGTGTTTACATACACAACTTGGATGTAAATATTATGCGCAAATCAATCGGTGCTTCTGCTCTTCTTCTCTGCTTCTCACTCGGCTTCATCTTCTGATGAGAGCTCCTCTTCTTATATAGAGGATCTCGCGGCGAAGAAGAAAGATTTGCAATGAATGGCCATCATTGCAACTTTCTTGCCCTTTTCTTTGCCAAGAGCTACTCTACGGCATGGGCTCCCTCCTTGTGTGGTCATTTTGAGACAAATGATGAGCCATCATGAAGGAGAGAACTCTTCCTTCATCTTTGAGAAGAAGAAACATTCCTTATCTTCTTGTTTTGTTTCATGGTCCAAAAAGGCAATAATAATGTCTCTCTTTTGAGCGCTCATCATTTGGTCATTTGACCACGGCAGGGGCTCCCTTCTCGTGTGGTCATCCTGAGACATAATGATGAGCCACATGAAGGAGAGAATTCTTCCTTCATCTTTGAGAAGAAACATTCCTTACCTTATCTTGTTGTTTTCTTTCATGGTCCGAAAAGGCAATGATAATGACTCTCTTTTGAGTGCTCATCATCTGGTCATTTGACCACTGAAAGAGAGTGACGCAAGAAAGACATGATCGATTTTCAGAGGCATTGTTTTACTGGCACAAATTCAAGACATAATTTCAATAATTCTACACCTTGGTTCAATGTTCGCAATCAAGTCATAATATTCATCAACTAAGCTAGCTCTCCTAAAGCCTCGATAGGTGCTTACTCTCTATAGATAAATAAAGACGCATCCTCCAATCTCCTAAAGTAAATACGTCTATCCATGTGACATTTGTATAATTCCGACTAGCCATGAAAGAATTAAAACGCTTATACCATTGTCTAGGAGATTGTTTCAATCCATATAAAGATTTCTTGAACATGTAAACAAGACCTTCCCTACCTAGAATAGTAAATCCTTCTCATTATCTCATGTATATTCACTCCTCCAACTCACCATGAAGAAATGATGTTTTCACATTTAGTTGCTCCAAATCAAGATCTTTTGTGGCAACTTAGGTAAGTAATCTATGAATAGTAGTATGCCTTATCATAGGATAGGGCACCTCATTATAGTCAATACCCCCTTATTGAGTATATCCCTTCACAATAAGTCGCACCTTATAACTTGGTACCTCGACATTTGGAATGCCTTCCTTCGATTTGTAGAACCATTTGCATTGGGTACTTGGCCTAACTCCCATGTCTGATTTCAATGGAGTGATTTCATCTCCTTATTCACAATCTCTAGCCATTGGAATGACTTGGCATTAGCCCATCTCTTTAGAGTATGATGAAGGCCCATATGTCTCCACCTCAGCCCCGTTTGATTCGACTTTGTGAAAATATCCTTGGGAAAATGCAAATACCTTTGGGTTAAAAGGGTTTTCCCAAATGCAAAGAGTATTTGGTTAATTATAATTTTAAATTGTTTTGGGAAACAACTTTGTCTTAAAATACTATTTAGGCAAAATTACATTTTGTAAGGGACTTTTGCTAATATTTTTTTATTAAAGGTTTTCAATTTTTTTTTTGGTGGAATTTTCCACTAGCAGCTAAAACAATTGTCGGAAAGTCTTGCCTGAGGTCAAGCGACCTCAGGCGAGGCTGCCTAAGGTGCGACCCAAGCTTCTCTTGAGGTCCCGTGACCCAAGCATCGCCTAAGGTCTAGTAACCTGAGGAGGTGTCGATTAGGTCGCATGACCTCAAGCGGCGACGCCTAGGGTGCTGCTTGGGTTGCATGGCCTAGGCAATTGTTGGCTTGGGTAGTGCAACCTAGGCGGCGGTTGCCTGGGTCATCGGCTCGTAACCCCTTGGTCGACAATCATTGGCCTCCATTCGACTTCTCCATCCAAACCCTTGGAGAAGATGAATAGTGATGTATGAACAGTGACACTTGCATTCCGAGAATGCAATTTCCCAAAGGACCTCAAGACTTGTTTGGGCGAAAGGCTCTTATTGCCCTTTGAAGATGCAACCATATTTTTCAAAAGTTGATCAAAAAAACTAAGCAAACACTATTTGCATTTGGCCAAGAGGCTTTAGAGTCCCAAAACCCATTTGGAATACTGAACCAAACGGGGCCCTCATCACCTACTGTCAATGCATAGGCAATATCAAGAAAACTGTAACATATCAATATTTTGATTTGCCTTCTTTGTCTACTCATGACTCTACTATGTCGCGGCTCTATTGGTTGTTCTTATTATTGACTTCAAGAATTATGGCCTTATCTACGGTCTCTTCCTTTGTACCTTTAGTGGTCATCTTAAAACTCCACCTCACTACTGACATCATGATCTGTTTTCTTTGTTGGTGGAGTCTTAAGATTTCTCTTTTGAAATATAACAATCTCATTCCTAACTATAAAATTGAATGAATTGGGATCAATGCAACACGGTCAATAGCATTTCATCACTTGTTAATAACTTAGAAATATACACTTCTTCACCCTTGGCTCAAGCTTACCATTCTCGCATAAGCATATGGAGGACATCCAAATACTTGCAATTTGGAGTAGTCAATAAGTTTTCTCGAACATTCTTCCTTAGAAGTCTTCCACCTGATAGTAGAGTATGGAGATTGACTAAGTAAGTGACATGACATGTTTACCACTTCAGCCCAAAAGTCCCTGCTCTGTTTGCATATGAAGGCATGCGCTAAGATTGCTTAAGAAGAGTTTTGTTCTTTCATTTTGCAACGCCGTGCTATTGTGTTGTCCCGAAAATTGTGTAGTGTCTCATAATCCCTTTTTAATAGTAAAACTCAGTAAAATCATTACCACAGAATTCCATGCCATTATTGGTTCTCAGGCATTTGATATGCTTACCTAATGTTTCTCAATCAGTGCCTTAAATTTCTTGAACCAATTGAATACCTTGGAATTGTGCTTCAGCAAGTTTATCATACATTTCATGAATAATCGTTGATGAATGTTGGCATTTATTGAGCATTTCCTTTTGAAGAATAGGAGATGGGCCCGAGACGTCTGAATGAGTAGCTATACTAAATTTATTTTGGCATTGCTTCCCAAAGATACAATGTTCACATTGGTCTAGCTTCCTTGATTCCTTAAGTAACTTCCTCTCACTCAGAATCGTCATACTTACCTCACTTAAGTACCCAATCGCATAGGCGACAATTAATTCAAGTTTGAGTCTGACTCACCCAAATAAACTGTAACTATACTAAATTTATTTTGGCATTGCTTCCCAAAGATACAATGTTCACATTGGTCTAGCTTCCTTGATTCCTTAAGTAACTTCCTCTCACTCAGAATCGTCATACTTACCTCACTTAAGTGCCCAATCGCATAGGCGACAATTAATTCAAGTTTGAGTCTGACTCACCCAAATAAACTGTAACAACTCCTTTACGGTCTCTCTCAATAAATGATAGAGAAAATTTATCTTCTTACCCTTCATCATTGTCATGGTAAATTGAGGGATTTTTAATACTCCACTTTCTCCAAAGAAATAAGGTTCTTTTGAGCTCTGCTACATCCCTCATATCTATCAATGATGCTCTATGCCATTGTGCATCCGAATTCAAACTCTTCCTATCCCCACAACCTTATAAGAGGCATTATTCCCCATCATAACTCTATCACCATCTATAGTCTATCAAGTAGTGAACCCGTTCCGATGAGGCATCATATGATAAAAGCACCTTGAATTTAGCACACATTCATCTCATGATGTACCAATAGTCACACACAAGATAGCCTCGGGATCTTTGACACTCTTCTTAGGAATGTTTGTCACACCACTTATGGCATATTGCCCACTACTTTTATTTCTTAGCTTTGGATATTCTCTCCTTATGTGCCCCTCCTCATCACACTTAGAATAATTTTGCGACCACTGGATTTTCTACGTCGCAACCTTAACTTGCTTTTACCTCTGTAGCTGGCCCCCGATGTTGTTCTCTATCTCAAATCACTAGTCCCCACACTACATCTTGTGCTAGACCATCATCTTACAACTTTCTCTGCCACTTCTTAGAGAACAGGGCAATTTCTACCTTTTTAGAGGTAATCATGTGCTCCATTTTAACAGTGAGCTAGCAAAGTACTCCCATAACTCTAGTAGAGACGCCAACAACATCATACCTTTTTCTTTGTATTGGCTAGGATCTCATTGACCTTCTTCAAATCCGTCATGAGTTTGTTAAACTCATTCAGGTGAGCTTTAATGGATGTACCTCTAGCATATTGGAACTATAAACATCCTCTTCCTCGGCCTTCTATGCTGAAGAATTATGGGCTGAAAGATAAGAATGGGCAAGATGATCAATCACTAGGTGGTCCATTAATCAACTATTTGGCTTTCCTCTTGATTCCCATCATTGCATTGCAACTGGTTTCATTGTTATTCGATGTGTACTAACTCCATTCTTGCAGGAAATTTAAAGTTAAAAATCTAAGAATCCGTTTGTTTCGAGAAAAATCTATAATTTGAAAAATACTTTCCTCACTTTAATCATTTATATCTATTAGGAAAAGAGGCAAGGGAGAATATTCTCACTAGCAACAAAAATATTTTGGCATGAGTTGTTATTAATGATGAAAATATTTTTCATTGACTCAATTTTGTAAGTGATGACAATGAATAAAATTAGGAAAAGATATGCAAGATTGTTCAGCATTTAGTTTATTCTTACGTTTTGATTGGTTTTTATTATAAAATAGATGGAAAGGATAAAAATAGGTAAAAAGAAAAAGATGAAAAAGGCATTCGAATTGCATTTATGTAGAAATTACATTAGAGTAGTTTAATTTAAACTAAGCTTTATTTCACTTAGTTTAGTATTTCATTATCATAATTCAGATTCATTAGATTGGTGCATGTTTAATTGTATGCATAGCTCATGGGATCCTGTCCCGTCTCAGGCCTTAATGACAAGGCGCTATTAATTTTGCATTGGCTCGGGTTCTTTACTTTCGTGTATTTTATTTGCTTTGATATTATCTGATTATGTATATGAACTTGTTTGGATGATACGCACATGGTCACCTATTTTGCATATTCTAGGTGATAAAATAGGCAACAATAAAATTGAGAAGATTGCATGAATAATCCTTTCAGAAAATACTTTAACCCAATATAAAATGTCATCCTTTGATTTCTCATTCATTAAATGTGGTCCTTCAACTATTTCTAAATTTTCTATATGCTCCTTAAACTTTTATTTATTCATTTCAGTCTCGCAACTATTCGTAACAAAGTTAAATTAGTCCTGTGGTACTATTGACAAGTTTTCATACTTATACTCTTACCTAGATTTTAAGATTTTTTTTTTATTTCAACTAATTTTTCATTTGTGTCAATTCGGTTTTAAAAAGTCACAAACTTATCGCAATTGTGCCAATTCAGTCCGAGGTCTAGGCGAGGGCCGTCCTCGACTAAATTAGCGCAAATAGAAAAGGTTTATGACTAAATTGACCCAAAAAAAAAAGATTTAGAATTGAATTGGCACAAATACAAAAGGTTTATGACTAGATTGGCAAAAGAAAAAGAGTTTATAATTGAATTGGCACAATTACAATAGATTTAGGACTTTTTAAGTAATTTTCCCCACAAGTTTTCAAAGATTATACTCTTACCCATATTTAATTTTTTTTTATTTTCAATCAATTTCCTAAATTACACAAAAGATATGCTATCTTTTTATTATATTTTTACCCTTTTGGTCTTTAGAAATATATTATAGTTCTATTTGAGTATATTTCAACTTATAAAAGCAAAAATATAACCTCATGTATAGTATTATAATATCCATATTCCTTATATTAAAAAAAATAAATGTTTTTATAAGATTATTTAATATCAATAGTAATATATCTATAGATGTGCTTACATTAATCTAAATATTGTTCCTAATCTTTTAGATAGATAAAATTTTCAAGTTTTTGTGTTTTTTATTTAAATTTAGTTAAATGTGTATATTAAAAAATTAAATTAACTAGAGCATTGACCTGATATAACTCTAAATGAGGTTGTGCTTTTACTAATATATAGAGCAAAACTTGAAATAGACTTAAAATGAACTACCGTAACAGTTATAAAAGACCAAAAAGTTAACAAATTAATAAAAAAAATAGCCATATTTTTGTTGATCTATGATATGGATTGCAATAAAAAGATATTCTAGAATCTAGGCAATAGTGTAAACTTTTGACATTTTTTTTATGGAAATTTTAGGGGATTCGTGGACTAATTTGCATATTTATGAACAGTTCAATGACCATATTAAATGAATTAAAAGTTTAAGGATGACATTGCACGTTAGGCCAAAGTTTAGGAATCATTTGTGACATTTTCTCTAATCTTTCTCATAGAAGTTAAAAAGAACCAATAAGAGGAGTTATTAAAACTAGTGTACCCAAGTTAGTGGACCCATGAATCTCCAGTTCGCCGTAGTAAGACGGAGTATCACATCTTACATGGCCCATAATTGATGCATAATAGATAATTGACAATTCCTAAAGCAAAAACCAAATAAAAAATTTTATTGAGAAATCAAGATGCAATTGAGAGAGCCCGTGCTAAGCAAAAGCGCCACCTTGTAAGAGAGATTGTTCACGCCCGCTTGGCAAATCCCAAACCCCCTCGAGGTTCACATCAAAAGGGTCGCAACATACGTCATTCAAGAGCTCTCCCATTTTTATTTATTTTTTCAGCTGAAATAAAGAAAGACAGAAATAACGACATCTGGCCTTTGGTTGAGTGAAGAAGATTCAGAATGGAGATACCTGAATTTAATGTCACCAAGAATAAAGCATCATCGAATTCGTTTATTTGAATTAATTACCGAGCCACCGCATCAAAAGCACCATTTTCTCCCGCCACTATGCAACAGAAGAGAGCACCGAACAAAGCAAAGAGGTGATCGAAATGCAGGCAATTAATTGGACGCATGGCGTGGCATCATAGTGTTATTTGATATTCACTAAAGTTTATTTTATTTTTATCGGAATTTTCCCTCATGAATAGGTTAAATATAGCTAAGGAATCCAATACAGTGAAAGCATCCTAAGACTACAAATGTGAAGATTGGTTAGTGAAATTGATAGAAGATAACACTGTGATCAGTAATTAATGTATTGCTAACATGCTTTGAGCTGATTGATGAACTCACTCATACTGATCTGGAAAAGAAAAAAACAGAACAGGGAGTGCATATATACTATGAATCATCCCACCACTTAGTAGATAAAAAAATGATTCCCATTTAATTTCCCATGAAAACTATCTCAATTTGATTATCCAATTTATTATTAAGATAGTTTACCAAAAGAAAGAACTTATAATAGCGGAATTAAATGTTTAAGAATACCTCATTTAGTTTTGATAACACAATGAACAAAAGGTAGGAGTCCTTTCTTGTCTAAGGTATGGTATCTTCCCAATACGCGCTTGGTGAAATGAACTACAATTCCTCAGTAAATATATACACAGTACATACCCCAAAAAATATTTAAAGGGTCACTCATTTATGTTTGAATAAAGTGATTCATTAAGTTCTAGATGTTATCACATTGCAAATGTATACTTGCAGCATGAATATGTAAAACCGGGAACAAAATCACCTTATTTTGTATCTTTTGTATCAGAGAATGGTCTTTACGATTTTTGTTCAATCTGCACCCTGAAAAATAAGAATTTGTGACTTTTGCTTGCAACTAGACTTTCTCTCCCCGATCTTTATCCACTGACTAATGATCCAAAACAAAGTTGTGGAGTATTGACTCAGAGAATTGTTCACGAGTGGGTGTGCGGGGATAAGTAACTTCTAAATCAGTTCAAAATTGACTAATTTGCAGTCAAATTATGAAGCACGGCTTGATTTTATGCATCTTTTGCTGAGCCTGAATCGCCACACTTCGGAAACTACAAACGCTGTTTGTCAAACTAGACAAAACATTGTGAGAATGGTGGTTGCATACATCAGTTCATAGAAGCTGACCTAATGAATCATCTTATTATAACACCCACTAGATGAAGCTCAGATCCTTAATCAGATCTATTATTTATCCGTGTAACATCCTAAGAATCTTTAAATAATATTAGCCAAGTAGTGTGGCACAATGATAACTCTTCTAATGTTATAACAATCTGCATGCCAAAGTAACAAAATTGGTTAGTAGGTCTGAATAAATGTTCCATCTGTCAGACCCCTTATAATGTAGGAAACAGTTTTTATGTGATGATGAAACAGATGATGGACTCGCACGTTATTTGACATAAATCATGAAGTAATTCTTTCATTGTTTTGAAAGAACATCATGTTGATTGTAAGCTAATTATGTTCAAAAGCTCTAGATTCAATGAGCAGACGAAATGAAAGTTTCATTTAGCCACAATGGAATTATATGAAGGGACTTTGTAAGGGTTTGATATGTTTCCTGAACACATTTGATAATTTCTTTGTCAAGGCATCATGTCTTGTGATGAAGCTCACTTGTGTCACCTATGGTGAAGCAGGCTGTGTCTTTTTAGTACGATCATAATCATCTGCGACCTTGTCATCTACTGATTCCTCTGAGAGACTAACTAAAACAGCATTCTGCTCACAAAGAGACGAACGGGCATAAGTAGTTGTTACATGAAGATCAACAACAGAGTACGACATAAATATTGATGAAACTAAAAAATATACAATTGTACTTTGATTGGTAAAGCTAAACAGCGACTCATATCAAATCACATCTTAATAGCACAATCTGTATCATACTAACAGGAACATTTATGTAATTATCAGGGTGAATTCTAGTGAAAACTAATTCCACGAGTCTGAACTTTTCTGTATACAAAGTCTGAACTTTTCTGTATACAAAGTACTAAGTTCTTTCTGTGACAGAACACTTCCATTTTAATAAAATGAGGGAAGAGAACATTGAATGGGTTAATGAGCTCGTTGAGAAAAATTAGAGGACTGGTTTTTCAGGATAGAGTTTCTAGTGGCAAAAAGCATGGTGATATTCGTGCATGACATCCAAGTTTTATGGCATGACCAAAACATTTAGGTTACATCCGTGCATGGAAATGCATTAACAGTCTTACTCAGGGACCTATAACTATCGTGAAATCAGCAATTCTCATGAAATTGCCAACCTCAACTAACGTGAACTTTAAAGACGACTAGCTGAATTGGTAAACCAGACTCCATTCCTAATTGCAATACCTTTTTCTCCATCGTGTTTTCTGCAGAAAAAATTAGTTTTGTTCTTGCCCTACTCCTAATCATCTAGGGAAACACCAAAGGAAAAAAAAAAAAAAACACAGGGATACAAGAAGCGCGGACATGTTGTCATCCCTGTTGTACACATCTTTTTCATTTTAGTCACTCACTGACTGTTTTGCTTTGTCACTGTACTTGATACATCATATATGCTTCTTTTATGGAACTTAAAAGGCAGTGAAACAGTAGAGATGAGAGACGAATCTAGTAGTGAAAAGTTAGAGATGGACTGTAATGAAATAAGTGCATGGTACGTTGATGAAATGAAACTTTGTACCAGGAGGAAAACTTCACCTATAATTTCTCCGAGTTGGTTAGCCAAGTCCTAAACCACTAAGGTGTGTTTAGAGGTCGCGACTAAATTCTGCTTATCTAACAATTGTCAGCCATAATAGATGCAGAAAAATGAAAAGAAGTCACATTGCTCTAAAATCTTTTAAAGTTATCTTTAAAACATCATCAATCACTATAATTAACAATCAAAAGAGGAGTAAAATAGCATAACTAGAAGACTGCCATGAAATAAAAATCCCAATAAGGTAGTAAACATTAACTGGGACACCAAACAAAATTATTCAGACACTATACTCTCTTGGTGATTCTTAGCTAAGCTGAGAGAGAGAGAGAGAGGGACTTTGGCTAGAGCTGTTCGTTAAATTTGAGCCTGTAAGTGCTAAATTTATAGTATACAATTCACGGAGAGCAACTTCATCTGGTGAAGTCTCCCCCTTGCTTAAGAAGTTAGTCCATAGTGCTTGATGGATTCCCACATCTGTCCTTGTTTACAATAGACGCTTGACTCATGCCAAGCAACTTTGTCTGGTGAAGTCCCCCCCTTGCTGGAGAAGTTAATCAACAGTGCCTGATGGATCCCACATCTAGCCTTGTTTATTCCTCCCCTTTTGTCCTTTTTTTCAGAATTCTACAAGACTGTGTTCGCCTTCTTGAGGAAGTTATATAGCCATCGCTATCGTCTTTTAGTCTTGTGAATGTCCTTTTCCACTCCTCTCCTTTTCTCTATCCCTCCCCATATGTGGACAGATTCCTCTCGTGGGGTCATCCTGCCAAAAGAAAGGAGTAAAAGATGGCAATTTTATGGGATTGTTTTTCTTTCTTTTTCCTTTCTTATTTGATCAATCACTGTAACACGCCTGTATTTCCAAAATCCTACTTTCAACACCACTCTAAATTGGAGGGAACGCAATAACACCGTAAGTTAATTTTTTTTTATATCTCAAACAAATAGGACCAGATCTCCCCCAAATCACCACTTATTTCCCTTGAATTGTCTCACGGGACTTGATAGAATGAAAAGTCTCCCTAGCTAAATACTTTCTAATACCCCTGGAAAAATATTTTTGGTGAAAATACAATGACAATTTGGTCGAAACTAGAGTGGTATCAGCGTAAATTGACCTGAATAAGGTCTCTAATTTGTACTGTTCCTTCAGCATTGTCTTTTCATCTTCTTCCTTGTGCAATTGAGTCACTCTATCTGTTCCGTCAAGAGTTATCATCAATAATGCTCTGCTGGCGTGAATGGTGGGTGGGTGTGTGTGTGTGTGTGAGGGAGAGAGGGGGAGAGAGAGAGAGAGAGGCCATTATGTTGGAAATCCTCTTGTGAACTGTCATCTATACTAGGACATTTCTAGTTTGCAAAGAATGCAGGTTATTCTTACATATATGAGAACGTACCGCGGTGGACCTTGTCTTAATGATCCAAATGTTTATGGCCCTCCTCACATCATAAATTATGTTTTGGATTTTGTTGGGCAGGTTGACATAGGTCACTGGTGTACCGAATGTCTCTAAATATAAGCTCTCCCCTATTTCTCACTCTTAAAATTCAGTGTCTGTTGAAATGTATTCTCGGTCTTCATTTGTTGTTTTTGGTGTTCTGAGTACATGTGTGAAATTCTAGGAAGACTCAGATTTAACTTCTTATAAAGTAGGCTTTGCCTTATGAAGACTGATTAGTTTGGATGCTGTGTCCATGGACCGCGCCCACAAAAATAACCCATCTCATGTGATCGATCCTTTGTTGAGTTTGTAACTAAAGAAATACATGGACTGATTGACTGAAAGTAAACTTTAAGGGAGACATCACTGTGGCAACTTGTTGATTCTTCGCATTATATACAGCAGAGTGCGAAGAAAGTAAATTACAGAGCAGTCTCACATCTAGTGAGATATTCAAATTCCGTTAACGAAAAAAGAAGTACAAAGCATTAGCATCAAAAGTAAGACAAGCTACATACACATGAATTGTGACATGACGTACAAAACCCTTTTTGACAATCGTACTTGTCAATGATACAGCATCACACTCAGGGCAAAATAGCAGTGAAAATCATAAATCAAATACTTGGCAGGTGAAGGTAAGTGATGGCGACCAACAGGAGAATCCCGACGAGCAGGTTCACAAGATTACGCAGGGGAGGATTTGTTGGACTTTTTGTGCTCTCGGTGGATGGTCTGGTCGATGCAGTCACAGAATTTGAATTCTCTCCAGCATGTTCAATCTCGCTGCTGTTTGTCTTCCTCGGTGAATTACTGGCTGAACCGTGCTCTGTGTATTTTAGTACCTGCCAACATAAAGCATTTCAAATGGGTGCTGTGATAAGGAAAAGGAAAGTAAGGATTAACAGGGTCTAAAAATTGAAGAATTTTCCTAGTTTTTCTATTGATTTTCCGAAAAAAATGGAGCATGCCAATCAAACTAAATGGTCCAACGATGCACATCAAGACTGGAAGACAATAGAAAGACAAAATCTGTTCAATTGGGAGCTTCTTTCACCTTCGCTTTAGCTGCATGCTCATCCAGAGATACACATTCTGTCTTAACATTTCTCAATGCAATTCCCTGCTTCTCTCTGGCATGTTCAATCTCGCTGCTGTTTGTCTTCCTCGGTGAATTACTTGCTGAACCGTGCTCTGTGTATGTTAGTACCTGCCAACATAAAGTATTTCAAACAGGTGCTGTGATAAGGAAAAGGAAAGTAAGGATTAACAGGGTCTAAAAATTGAAGAATTTTCCTAGTTTTTCTATTGATTTTCCGAAAAAAATGGAGCACGCCAATCAAACTAAATGGTCCAACGATGCACATCAAGACTGGAAGACAATAGAAAGACAAAATCTGTTCAATTGGGAGCTTCTTTCACCTTCGCTTTAGCTGCATGCTCATCCAGAGATACACATTCTGTCTTAACATTTCTCAATGCAATTCCCTGCTTCTCTCCGGCATGTTCAATCTCGCTGCTGTTTGTCTTCCTCGGTGAATTACTTGCTGAACCGTGCTCTGTGTATGTTAGTACCTGCCAACATAAAGTATTTCAAACAGGTGCTGTGATAAGGAAAAGGAAAGTAAGGATTAACAGGGTCTAAAAATTGAAGAATTTTCCTAGTTTTTCTATTGATTTTCCGAAAAAAATGGAGCACACCAATCAAACTAAATGGTCCAACGATGCACATCAAGACTGGAAGACAATAGAAAGACAAAATCCGTTCAACTGGGAGCTTCTTTCACCTTCGCTTTAGCTGCATGTTCATCCAGAGATACACATTCTGTCTTGACATTTCTCAATGCAATTCCCTGCTTCTTAACCTTTTCAAGCCTTGGTTCTTCATTCATAAAAATTCTTGGAGACTCGGGAATTTCTGGACTCTTGGGCTCTTTCAGAAGCTCTATAGATTTGGTGGAAGAAACATGTGAGCTGTTGAATTTACTCTGCATGAAACCTTCCTTTTGCTCAAAAGGAACAATACCATGGAGTGACTCAAATGTTCGCATTTTGCTATTCTCCATTTCAGATATTTGGCCATTCTGCGACAAAGCATTGCATAATATCAAATGGTTAACAGAAATAACTGAGGCATTATCTTAATCTCATGACAAAACATTCATGTTTTTGCTCTCAAAATTGTCCAGATGCTTACATAATCTGCCTTTTAGTCATCTACTATAACCATGTTTGATATCTCGGCTGCAACTTCTTTCTATATATATTTTCTGCTCGTGGTTCTCCACCATTCTAATTAAGTTGAATCAAAGTTTATACATTTTCATTCATTTGATTGTTTCGACGATCTACAAGCAATTCAGAGTGGGATTTTACTTCCCTTTTGTAGAAGAATGCTAGAATCAATTTCATGTATTGCTCGAAGTGGATTTTAACAAAATTAACCGTTCTCTTAAGTGCCTATGAACCACATATCCAGCATAGTTCGCTGCAATGAATAATGGAATCCCTACCATCTAATTAACTATCCAAGCAATGCCTTTAATGCATAAGAGTAGTAATAAGACAATGGGTTAGTTTAGGAGCTGCTTTCACCTTTGCTCTGGCTGCTGTTTCATCCAAATATACGCATTCTGGTTTGATACTTTTGGCTGCAGTTTCCTGATTAAACTTTCCAAACCTTGGCTCTTCATGATAATTTATACTTGCAGCGCATACAGGAGGCGCCATAGGTTTCTCAGGGGTGACAAGTGAGCCGTTAAACTTATTCTCCACCAGGCCTTTCTTTTCCTCAAGAGGAACAACACCGTGGAGCGAGTCGATTGTTCGTGTTCGCCGACTCTCCATTAGAACAGGATGCTCACTATGCTGGTTAGATGTTTGCCCATACTGCAGCGACAGATTGCATTAGATAAAATGAATCAGAAGAAATAACTGAGGCATAAACTAAATTTCATAACAGCACTTCAAGACTAAGCATGAGTAACGCATCATGGAAGTCCACTTTTCTTTTTCCGTAGATAGATTCTATAGAACACAACGATGATTGAAAGAAAATTATCCTTCTTTTTCAGATAACACGGAAAAGAGAAGTGCCCTTCCAATGCATTATAAACCACTTTTACTCCTAAATTTACAAGAAAAGTAATCACAACAACCCAATGAAATTTCAAGGGAGAAATTTTGACCTGTGTTTGCATTTGGTCTCCATCAAAGAAGTCGGCATCAAAAAGATCTGCATTTAGCATGTCACGAACATATTCATCCTCTTCAGAAACATCTGCAATTAGCATGTCCCCAGCATCTTCAGAAACATCCTCTTCAGAAAGATCTGCAATAAACAGGTCACCAGCATCTTCATCCTCGTCACTTGTTGTGAACCAACCATTGTCCGATGAGAACTCCACAAAAGGATTCTCGGCATTCATAAACTGATGTATGTTGGAGGGGAATCTATTATTTTGTGATTGCAGTGCAGACTGAGACAGCTGCAGGAGGTCAGGCAAAGCAAATTGAACTCGGTTCTGGGGCAGAGATGAGACCTCCATCAGTGACCTCATCTTTGCTTGGATCAAATCCTGTATTAACGAGCAAAAGATTAGTCATCAACACATTTCCCATGCTCGTTAAGACAGATATTAAGTGCACGAACCAAACATATTTTCCTCTGCACCTCAGTAAACAAGTCCTCGTGATCTGGTTGACGAAGAATTGAATCCAAATTTTCTAGGCCACTCGCTTCGTACACTAATTCCATGGTTGAATTATCAGCCTTCTCATCTCCTTTATGCTTTATGCGACACAGAACATAGTTTCTATTCAACTGTCAAAAGACCATGTTATACCAGTTCATACCATCAGATCATGTTTTCTTCAACAGTAAAATTCTGCTCACAAATTTGGCAAGAATAATAACAATCTCTATATCTGTGTACGATGGCAATCTCATATCGTATATTATCAGGTTCATCCATCGTGTTAATCTAATTAAATGGAAAAAAACATACAAGGGACAGATTGAGTACATTTTTGGTGAGTAGATGATATTCATGTATGACCCAGTTGGTCTTGACGCCTTTAGAGCCCTGACGTATGTGGAAAACTAATGTTTTCTTAGTGCCGATTTTGATATCTCTGGCCTTAACATTCCGGTCTGGACCAGTCTTCTTCCAATAGCCAGAGGGAGTCGATCTTTTAACCTGTTGGGGTGTTTGCAGACAGTAGAACCACCACTCTTGTAATTTGGCATCCGGGCGAATAATTGATTCACCTGTCATTCCCTCGAATTTTCACCGATTGATGATAAATATTACGCCCCAAAAGCCCATAAACTTGAGGTTCTAAATTTCTGAAAATCATGGCTGCAAAGAAATTGTATCAAAGGAGCAAGCAAAGTGATGGTGGTATCTGTTCTCACCATGAAACTTCTGTGGTAATTCCCAAGGATCCCACCTGCAGATGTCAACATCTGGAATAATGCAGGGATCCTCTACGATCCCTAAGACTCGGTTCGTCAAGTAATGATCGACGAATTCCTCGTCAGTTGGATGGAATCTGTATCCGATGGGCAAATTCTGTGGGATGATCACAGCTCCCATCTCCCTCCGTTCTGTTCTTCACTCAACACTCAAGTTAGTAACGAACTCACTACAGTTTGTGGAAGCAGAAAAGTGAGCGTGAACCCATTACCATTTGCGAGGGTATTTATTGAAGTCTTCCCTTCTTTGAGAAGTTACCAACTTTTTGTACGTGGATATCAGAAAAATCTTGATCGTGATTGATGGCTGATGGGGATGGTTTTTCGTCTGCTTTTCCTTGTCCTGATGGATCCCATCACTTGAATGGAACTAATATTATTTTCCCCTCGTACTGAAATTTGCACTGTTTTCTCACATGGCAATGACAATATCCAGGAAATTCCCGGGATTTGCTCCTGTGATGTGTCCTCAGCGTTGCCTCTAATTACAACAGGAGGCTTCTCTATTCATTTTACTAAAGTATAAGTGCACTGAAAATTTAAGTTCTCAAATTTTGAAAAAGTACAATTAAGTGTTAAAATTTGATGCAGCCCACGTTGAAGACCAGTTCTCTCGACCAAGAAGATCAGCCCGCATTCAAACTCGACGAAACCGAGAAGCTGTAACGATATCTTGAGTCCATTCCGAAAGCTTAAAAGACACATTGGGAGCTCGCATGACGCTTTTACTAGTTTATAGTTTCCATGCTTTTTACTATTTTCTAGTTTCAATGATCTTTAATGCTTTCAAGTTTCTATGCTCTTTCCTAGTTTCAATACTTTGTCTTTATATCTTTGACGATATAAGCCATCCAATTCCTTGCAGAAGACAGACGACTTTTGATGAATGAAAAAACTTTTGCTTTGAAGTAAGTATCGTAAACTTTGTAGAATTCATATCCTTGAAAACCTAGAAGAATTTTCACTCTGTCCTTGAAAAGTCGGAGCTTTCGAAATCTGCATCCTTGAAGAGTTGCAGTCATCCATCTAGAAGAATCGGTGCCCCCTCAACTTCCTTGGAGGCCTAGAAGAGCAACCAACGGAGTCTCCATCTTTTCCTGTTCTGTTCGTTATTTCCAACCCAATTTCGACCATCCTACGGTGCTTATTTTAGAAAATCCAAAACAGAGAAATTGTAGATCCAGAAGTCTTTATTCATTTGTCTTTGGAATCAGGTCGATCGGATCTGTATCGACAAAGATACGACTGTTCTCCTGAGCTTGCGCAGTGCTGAAATTTCTGTTCGCCCTGTTTTCCCATGTGCGAGTCACTCTCCCGATCTTACTGTTTGAGAAAGTCTGCCCTTGGCTTGCATCATTTCCTCCCCATCTTTAAAAGAATTCATCCTCGAATTCTCGCCATCATCATCAGAAGAATCTCCCACATAAGGTGTTAAATGTCGAACGTTGAAGACGTCGTGAATCTTCAAATGATAAGGAAGATTTAATCGATACGCATTAGGATTGATGCGCTCAAGAACTTCAAGAGGTCCAAGCTTTCGATCACTAAGCTTGTTATAACCTCCGACAGGATGCCATTCTGGTGGCAAATAAGCCCAAACAAAATCTCCAGGTTCAAAGATAACTTCACGCCGTTGCTTGTCGATGTCCGTTTTATAGGATTCAGTTTTGTCGCGCCCAAAATGTCCTTCACAGTGAACTTCATTGATCACCCTTTGCTGAAGAGAACAATCCGGCACACATTAACGGTTTCTTTTGAAAAGAAAACGATCACATACAGTAAAATTAGCAAGCTTCTTTTCATGTGCATCGGGAATGATCTTGGAAAAGTAGCTTTTTTTGAACTCTTCCAAAAGAGGTTGAACTTGATGAGATACGACTGAGGCAACTTCATTCTTCCCACCTGTTTTATTAAGCAAAATATACAAGATACGAACTCCTTTCAAAGCATCCTTCATATCTTTCTTTGTAAACAACGTAGTAGAGAAGGAATTCTTAACTACAGGAGTTTTCAAAGGTTCCCTACTAGGTGCCAACGTAATCTTCTTGCCTCCAAATTCAAAAGAATATGTATTTCGATAACCATCATGCGTAATCCTCCTCTCGAATTGCCATGGTCGACCAAGAATAATGTGACTGGCATCCATCGACAAAACATCACACCATATGTTGTCATTATAAACAGAACTAATTGACAGATAAACAAGGCATCATTTTGAAACAGTTACCTCAACGCCTTTCTTCAACCACGACATTTTATAAGGCGCAGGGTGCGTCTTTAATTCCAACTTCAGCTTGTTTGCCACTACTTCGGAAATTATATTCTCACAACAACCAGAGTCAATAATTAATTGACACACCTTTCCCATGATTGTGCAAGCAGAATGAAAAATATTGGTGTGCAGCCACCTATCTCCTGTGTCATCTCGAGGAGTAAGAAAAATTTTCCTCACCATAAGAAGTTCGCCAGTGTCAGCATGCACTATTTGTTCATCATTCGCAGCTTCTTCATCATTGTTCAACTCCTCTTCAAGTGGATCCTCAGCATTCTCATCAGAATCATTAACCACCAAGAAGGCTTTACCGGTTGGTCGATTCTTATTGATTTGACAATTGCTAGCACGATGACCCAACTCCCCACAAGAATAGCAATATATTTTGGATGTAGCAGGTTGCTTCAAAACATGGGGTTGAATAGAAGGCTTACTAGCAGATTGCGTTGTAGCCTCAGCAACTTTAGCAGTGCTAGTGGTCCGACTTATCATGGTAGTTGATTGTTGTCTCCGAGAATGAGAGCACTCCATTTTGAGTGCTCGTTGGTGTGCATCTCCTAAGTCCCAAATGTCGAGGACTTTCAAGGTGTCTTGAATGTAAAATTGAAGACCGTTCAAGTATTTGTTCACGAGCACCTCCTCCGGGTCCTGGATATTGTTATGAATCACCAACTCATTGAATTCATTGGTGTATTGGTCCACCGTTCGCGTACCTTGTTTTAGATTTTGGTACCGTTGGTAGAGCTCTCTCTTATATCCTTTGGGAAGAAAATATTTTTGAATCTTGCCCTCCATCTTTCTCCACAAAGTGATTGGTGCTTTGCCAACGGCTTGGCGAGTTTCTTTTTTACGTCTCCACCAAGCAATCGCCTTGCCTCGAAATCGCATAGCAATGATCCCAACTCAACGATTCTCCGGAACATTTCGATGCTCAAACACCTCATTCACAAGTGTTAGCCAATCAACAATTTCATCAGGAGACTCAATACCTGTAAATTCTGGAACATCTTTCTTGACTTCCTTTTTCCAATCTGGCTCACGAATATGTTGTAAACGATGTCGAACATGCCTCCGATCGTGAATAGATTGAACACTCTCCGAAGAGGAAGAGTCACCATGGGAATCTTCAGTCCTAGAACGGGGTGGAGAATTATTTGCTTCAGCCCTCAAACGCTGAACTTCTTGCGTCAATTCGTCAATTTGTTGTTGCATATTCTCAGCGAGTGTGTGCAACTCATCGAGGGGAACGGTTCTGCCACGACGTCTAGCTTGTCTTGGAGGCATTGTCCTCTCCTCCAAAGCTCTAATACCAAATGATGCAAGCCAAGGGCAGACTTTCTCAAACAGGAGGATCGGGAGAGTGACTCGCACACGGGAAAACAGGGCGAACAGAAATTTCAACATTGCGCAAGCTCAGGAGAATAGTCGTATCTTTGTTGATACAGATCGGATCGACCTGATTCCAAAGCCAAATGAATAAAGACTTCTGGATCTACAATTTCTCTGTTTTGGGTTTTCTAAAATAAGCACCGTAGGATGGTCGAAATTGGGTTGGAAATAACGAACAGAACAGGAAAAGATGGAGACTCCGTTGGTTGCTCTTCTAGGCCTCCAAGGAAGTTGAGGGGGCACCGATTCTTCTAGATGGATGACTGCAACTCTTCAAGGATGCAGATTTCGAAAGCTCCGACTCTTCAAGGATGGAGTGAAAACTCTTCTAGGTTTTCAAGGATATGAATTCTACAAGGTTCACGATACTTGCTTCAAAGCAAAATTTTTTCATTCATCAAAAGTCGTCTTTCTTCTACAAGGAATTAGATGGCTTATATCGTCAAAGACATAAAGACAAAGCATTGAAACTAGGAAAGAGCATAGAAACTTGAAAGCATTAAAGATCATTGAAACTAGAAAAATAGTAAAGAGCATGGAAACTATAAGCTAGTAAAAGCGTCATGCGAGCTCCCAAGGTATCTTTCAAGCTTCTGGAATGGACTCAAGATATCGTTACGGCTTCTCGGTTTTGTCGAGCTTGAATGCGGGCTGATCTTCTTGGTCGAGAGAGCTGGTCTTCAATGCGGGCTGCATCAAAATTTATCGCGAAAGTACAATCAAATCCTAAAACTTTATTAAAGTTCAATCAAGTCTTAAAACTTATCAAAATGATTCAATCAAGTCTTTAGATTGATTCCATTTTTTAAAAATTTTAAAAATTTAATTGCACTTTTTGAAAGATTTATGACTCGATTGCACTTTCATAATAAATTTTAGGACTCAATTTGCACTTTTTGAAAGTTTTATAACTCAGTTACACTTTTATAATAAATTTTAAGACTTTAGTGCACTTTTTTCCTTTTATCAATAATATAGTGGGGGTTTGAGTTAAAATCAACCTGCTAATGGTCAGTCAACATAAGGGCTGTCCATGCACATGTGCATCTTCTTTAAATAACAAAGATACACTCTACATGGTCTCTTTATGTACCAATGTACCTGTTGGTTTATTACCAATTATTTTGTGTTAGCAAGTTAGGGTTATTTGTGTAATTGTACAAGGCTTAACTCTAAGCCTATAATTGTACAAGTATTATTTCTTTTACCAACAACATAATATCATAGCATGACATTCCTACGTGAGAAATGACAACAAGCTTCAGTTCTCCTGGTAAGCTGCACCAAGGCGTCATTTTTGCTCTTTCTATCCAAGGCATCGTTTTTTTTTTTTTTTTTGGCCCCTTCTACTGCTAATTAGCGATGCGTCCAATCGAGCAGAGCTGCTTCATCTGCTGCACTACAATGATCTGCTCCTTTACCTTTGTTTCGTCATTGGCAACAAAGCTACTGTCCCATTGACGTCAATGCCCTGAGAAGCTATTGTCCCATATTGTTCCATTGACGTCAATGCCCCCACTTCAGCCTGACGATGTGTTTCGGTTGGTGTTGAGTTGTTTGTGGCGATGTGATAATTAGATCACAAAGTTGTGGTGGTTTGGGTGAGATTCTTCTATGTTCGTGGTGTTATCGTTGTGGTTCCTATCTAGTCAACTGTGTTTCATATAGTCGACTAACAATAAGTTTGAAAAGCAAAGGTTTCTTTGAATCTCACCCTCTAGTGCTCTCAATGGTGTTGTGGTAGCCTGTGGTGTTTTATTCTTAGTTTGTGGATAAGTCTACAGGTCAACAAGCTCTCTGTCTATTATTTCGGGGGTGATTCCCCTAATGTGACTCCTAGCTCAAGATCTTTTGGTACCTATTATAGTGGTACTCATGATATGACAGGCTTACACACTACCTTGGTTAAATTGGATGGTACCAATTATCCTACTTGGTGAACAGCTCTTTCTACTTTTATTCATGCTAATCACCCATCGAGATGGCTTGAAGAAGAACCACTTGCAGATTCAGCTAGTCAAGAAGAATGGAAGGTCATTAATGCTACATTGTATACTCATTTTTGGGGAAGTATGGCTGAACTTTTTCACCATCTTTTCATGGATTTTGCGATAGCACATGAGGTGTGTACAAAATATGATTTACTCTATTTTGGATAGAATAACATGAGTCGAGTTTGCGATATGTAGGAAGCTTTATTTGAAGCTAAAATTAGTAATGCTCGGTTGGCAAAGTATTATGCTCACTTTTCATCTTTATATCAGTTCTGAAATTTTACTTTCCACCAACTACTACGGTTACTCAGATGCAAGAATGAGAAGTGGACATGGTGGTAGTCCTCTTCCTCTAAGGTCTTGATCCAAATCACAGTGTTCTTTTCCAATAGATTACTTCTCTTGGCTCTCTACCTTCCATAGAAGAAGTGTACTCTTGAGTTGCTCATTACACTCCTATTCCCAAAACTTTGGCCATATCAAATAGTAGTGCTATGGTGGCCTCTGGCGGTAAAGGAGCTCGTGATCGTGGTAATGGTCATGGAAATTGGAATTTAGATAGTTTTAACTGAGGTCATGGCCGTGGTGTTTAGGGTCATTCCCCTTGTGGTGGTGGTAACAGTGGTTCTAAAGGAGCTCGTGGGGGGTCGCTTTTGTACTCATTGCTAACTTACAAGATATATTGTTGATTATTGCTATGACCTCCATCCTAAGCTATGGGTTCTAAATGCTTTTGTTGACACTAAACCTTGGTCTCCTTCATCTGGGCCTCCTTCCAAATAGATTATGGTGAATTTAACTCGTGCAAAATATAATGAGCTGATTAGGTCACGACAGCTCGGTGTTCCTTTGGGTCCTGTTGCTACTTTGGCACAGCATAATGATCCTACTTGTCTCTTGTCTACTATAGCTACTCCTCATCCTTGGGTTATTGATTCGGGTGTCACTCATCATATGATTAGTGATCTGCGTCTTCTTACTTCCACCTCGTTCGTTCCATCTATGGCAGATGGTTCTCAATTCAAGGTGACAAGTTCAGTTGCGTATCATTGACTTCTTCCATGTCCTTACCGTTTTTTACCATATTCCATGCTTCCCTTATAATCTAATACTTGTCAGCTCTATTACCGATGATCTTGATTATGCTATTATCTTTTCTTCCTCTTTGTGTGTTTTTTAGGATTAGAAGACTAGACGCTAAATGAGTGGTGGGCGTGAGGCTAGTGGATTGTACCTTATGGACCTTGAGATTATGGCTATTGCCGCTACTATTCAGAAAAAGGCTGTGGATGACTCTTATCGACTACATTGTTGCCTTGGTAACCCTCAATGGACATGCTACGACATTTTCCTGTTATGTCTAGTTAGTCTTCAGTTTGATTGTGGAACATGTCAATTGGATAAGCACCATCGCGTGTCTTTTTTCCCCTCATGTTTTAGGTCGTACGTCTCAGCTATTGGAGTTAGTCCACTCCAATGTTTGGGGTCCTAGTCAAGAGCCTTCATTTGATTTCCGCTATTTTGTCACTTTTATCAATGACTGTAGTTGCACAACTTGGTTATATTTAGTCAAAGATCATACTAAAGTGTTTCATTCTTTCTGCCATTTTTATAAAGAAGTTTGTACTCAATATGACTATCCTCTTAAGTGCGTGTGGTACTCAATATGGCTATCCTCTTAAGTGCTTGTGTACAAACAATGTTCATGAATGTTTTTCTTCTTCTACATTCATTCCATTACTTTTGCCGCATGGTATCTCACATCAGAGTTCTTGCGCTCACACTCTACAACAAAATGGGGTTGTTGAATGAAAGATTCGTCATTTGTTGGATGGTGCTTGTTTGTCTACTTCTCACACTTATGTGCCTAAGTCATTTTGGAGCTATGCTCTTTTTACAACATGTCATCTTACCAACTGTCTTTCGTCCTTCATGTTGAAGGGAGATATCCCTTATGCTCTTCTCATCCCGATCATCCGTTGTGGTCTGTTCGTCCTCATATTTTTGGGTATGTCTGTTTAGTCCATTCTTTGTCTCCTAAGTTGGACAAATTATCACCTTGTACCAAAAAATGTGCATTCGTCGGTTATTCCTATACTCAAAAGGGCTATGCTTGTTATAGCCCTACTCATCATCGGGAGTATATTTCTACTAATGTGACTTCTTTGCTGATCAAGCATATTTTGACAATGCTTCTCCTCAAGCGCCGTTGGCGATGAATCTTCAACCACCTTCCACACCTTATCAATTGATGCCACTGACTCTGATTGTATCTCCCACTACTTTTCAACTGAAGCCATCTCCTGTTCCTTTTAATAGTGCTCCACCCGATTTAGTATCACCTACACCAACTCCTCTTCAGGTATATACAAGTGGTCCTTGCCCTGTTTGCGGTCATGCCTCTCCACCAGTGGATATCCCACCATCTCCTCTGGCTTCAGCTTTTGATCCTCTTCCACTAGCTCTTGTAAATTTTCTTATTGCTCACCGTACTCAATCTTGGCATCCTCTTTCTCATTTTGTACCTTACCATAACTTAACCCCTCATATTTCTCTTGTCATGTCGTCCCTTGCATCTATATCTATGCCCAGTAATGTGCAGGAGGCTTTGACCCATCCAAGTTGGGCCCATGCTATGGAGGATCAGATGGCTGCATTACACCATAATAAGACTTGGGAGTTGGTCCCGTTGTCTCCTAATAAACAATTGGTGGGTTGCCATTTAGTCTTTGTCGTCAAATACTATTCTTATGGTTAAGCTGAGCACTTAAAGGCGCTCCTTGTTGCGAAAAGCTCTTTATGGACTTATGTAATCTCCTCATGCTTGGTTTTTAATGCTTTAGTGATGCGATTATTACTTTTAGCATGGATCAATGCAATGCAGATCACTCTGTGTTAGTATGTCCTCTTCAAAGGGGTGTGTTATTCTTGTTATTTATGTTAATGATATTATTGTTACTGGGAAGATATACAACAATTCAAGCAGTTTTTACGGAAGAACTTAACACTAAAGACTTGGATCGTCTTCAATATTTTCTTGGCATAGATGTTGCCTATACTGATGACGATATTGCTTTCTCTCAACGAAAGCATTCGCTTGACACTCTTAAGGAGGTGGGCTTGCATGACGCTAGGCGTGGTGACAAATCTATGGACCTTAGGATGAGGTTTGATAATAAAGACAGAGAGCTTCCTTATGATCTAGAGAAGTATCGTGGATTAGTAGGCAAGTTAAATTATCTTTTACTCATCCAAATATTTCCTTTGTTGTGACGCTGGTGAGTCAATTCATGAGCTCTCCTTGTACTACTCACTGGCTAGCCGGTTTCCAGATTGTTCGCTATTTGAATGGAGCTTTGGGTCAAGGACTTGTGTTCCATAATCGGGGTCTACCTCTGGATACTGTGTCTTTCTTGATGGTAATTTTGTGTCATGGAAAAGTAAGAAACAATCCGTTGTTTCTTGATCTAGTGCAGAGGCCGAGTATCGTACTATGGCCAATGTTACAAGTGAACTTCAATGGGTTCATATGTTGTTGGCTAAGATTGGACTGTTTATGACTAGATCATCTACTCTTCTTTGTGATAGTCAATCTTCTATTCACATTTCTAGCAATCCTATGTTTCATTAGCGAATGAAGCATATAAAAGTGAATTGTCATTTTGTTCGGGAAAAGATGAATTATGGAGATATATTGGTGCACACATATTTTGAGAAGCAGCTAGCAGACAGTTTCATGAAGTTTCTTCGACGTAAGTGAATTTCTTACATTTGCCACAAGTTAGGCCTTTTTGATATGTACGCCCCAACTTGTGGGGAAGTGTTGGTTTATTATCTATTATTCTCGGTGTTAACAAGTTGAGGTTATTTATGTAATTGTACAAGGTTTAACCCTAAGCCTATAGATACTTCTTTTAATCTCAATAAAAAAAATGTATTTTCTCTTTTACCAACAACAGTACCAACAAATTACGTACAATGGGATTTTTGTTAGTGCTTTGGTTAACTAAAACAAATAACTTCCGTGGTTCTCTAACAGAGCTGCATGATAATTGGCTTCATCTCCTTTGAATTTAGGTAAGACTAAACAATGACTTGTATTTTGATGCAACTGGGCATAGGGGATTGATAACTGGATTGATAACTGGCACTTTTCGACTAATGTTTGTGTTGGGGCCAGATAAGCCGATTGCTCCCAGGACTTATTCATCTTTGACAGCAAGTGAAAATGAATGTTCTCTTCTTTCATTGTGCATGTCATTATAGTTCCACCGTTGAAATATGCTGATTGATGGAAGTTCACACTATAGAAAAGCGCTGAACTGCAGGATTTTTCTAAGATGCCTGGCAACTACGCCTTAATTGTATAAACCACGGGACTCTGAAAACAACCCTCTGCTTTCAAAGACCAAGTGAATGTGAGCATAAGCCCTTACGTGTGATACATATATAAGATTGCAAGCAATTGGTGGTTGCAGAGAATCAAAACTCTGTCATGTAAACTATTCGACACGTAAGTCTCTTCCTGAACCCTGGCATCGGGTCAAAAGACCGGTGTCACTGCCGCTTCCTTTTTCTGGGTTAAACTTATGTACTCACTGATTCTGTTGATTATCTCCTTTTTCAATGAAGGGGGGAATTCATTTACTCTTTTTCAGTTACCACTTCCATGAAGCAGAGTCTGCTTGCAATTGTAGCAGGTTACTTATATTTAGTACGAGCCATTCTTCCCATAGAAGTCATAAATTAGGCCATCATACATCATTTAGAGACATTGTGAGTTCCAAAATAATTAATTCAGCAAAAGATAAGTGTTCATCACTAAAATGACCACACCATCCAGCAAATTCCAGGCAATAACAGAAACTAATGTGGATCTCTTACTATCTTGTGAACAGATATACTATAACTAGGATTAAAATTCTCGTTTGTTCTCTCCTGATTTTCCTGGAGCATTGACCTGGCAAATTCTGTTGTAGAGAGTACAGAGGGAAATATAAGAAAGAAACACAAAAGACCATCAAATTAAAAAAACATGTGAAAGTGCTTAAAGACCACGGCCTTGAGATGCTGGGATCTCAAAACCAGAAGATTAAGTCTCCAGTTTTTTTAGAGTACTTCCTTTGCATCGGGGTATTCATTTACCGATTTCTGGGGTCTGGTTGAGATCTCTAAGATACTTGTGTGTTGTCTTAAGCTCATAGTAGGAAATAAAACGCACTGTAGGCAAATCATCAATCTGCTGAGGATACCCGAAACCACATGCATATTGAGTTGGAGAAGTACAATCATTTGGGTCGAAAAATCTATGAGCAATCGATGTTGTCTATCAAAATGAAATAGAAAAGTACAGTGAAATGAAAGACTTCTCAATAAGAAAATACACAAAGCATATTCACATAAGCATGTAAAAACTTGAGTGGAATACAGCTCCACAAGTGTCTTTGGTCACTTGGATTGCATTGATTCAACAACGTATTAAAAATACGTGGAACACCTTTTTTAAGGTATATTTACCTTGCATTCAAACGAGAGAGCGAAGTCTTACTAATAATGTCTAAATTATCAGCCTTCTCATTTCGTGTACCTCTTAAAAGCTGAGAACAATATATCTGCATACATTTGAAGAAAAAAATAGGACATGAGTTGGATAACATGAAAAAAGTAGCAAAAGCCAGCAACATATCTTCGTAGACATGAGATGCATAGAATAGTGTCTTAATCAATAGATGGCAATTGATATGCATAGAGTATGCTCATATATCTTCAGCTTAAACAAATAATACGGCAAAGGATCTTCATAGCAACAACTTAGTCTACAAAGCTAAGTAGAGCATGGATATCAAGTGAACGAGATAAACTTATTTACCTGGCCTCTAAAAGTACGTTAAAGAGGACTCGTATTTAGGTGATATTCGTGCATGATCCCTATCCGCTTATTCCGATCAAGAATTAGAAATGATAGGGATTTCAGCACGTAAAACTTTCTTTCAGTTTCAAGTAATGATTGACGAGTCCTCCGATGATGACGACGGGCTTCAACTACGAATCCCTGAGGCAAACGCTGCTCGGCTATCTCTTCCATCTCATGTTCTCTGCAGAAGAAGCAGAGTAGGAGGACGGTCTTAGGGTTTGGCCTTACACAACTTTGATGCTGAACCTGTGAGAGGGAGGAGACGAATTTATGCTGCACTTGCCTCGAGTTGGGGTCCAGCCCTTGCCTTGTCCGATGCGCTCTCCTTTACCTTCCTTGGGAAGTTATGTTGTCTGGCTTTTTTCGTGGATCCTACATCATTTCATATTCCTATTAGTCGCAATATTTTTGGGATTGATTGGACTTGTTGCTCAAGTCTGACAACTTACTGTAGTAATTGAGAACGAGGGTCATTAATGGTCCCACCAATGCTTTCTCTAGTCAATTTCTTGGCCCACTTTATTGGACCTTTGTTCAATTTTTCTGGCCGTCGCTTTACTTATTTGATTTTTTATTTTCTCCATCCTTGTCAATGACGTTGTTTTTTACCGGGGTTCTCTGCTTAACAAAAGCAGAATTATGGCAAGAATAACATAATTAATTTACAAAAATAATTTAAATATAACACAACTTTCTAGGGGATGATGTCAAGGTGGTATATATATTGATCCGTGTTCATTGTAAGGTAACAAAGCATCTAATGTAGTTTAGAGATCCAAAGGACATCACTATTTTGGGCAAATTACATTCTTACCCGAGCTAGATAAGGAAGTACCACAACAGTCTAGGTATACCAACCGCAAAAGGAATTGAAAGTAAACAAAAAACCTAGCCTTGGTTGGCTATAAAGTAGCTATTGATTATGTTAATCATGCATGAAGCCAACAATTTCTAAAAATGCAATTCACCTGCCAATATTGAGGCCTAATTTCCTAAAAATCTTCAATTTAAAATCTAATCTCAATTCTGCCCAAACTTTTTTATATAAAAAAAAAAAAAAACTCCAATTTTCACTTTATTCAAAAATCTACCTATGTGTCCAATTGCTAATGTCATAAAAAATTGTCAACCTCAAGGTTATAGATTTATTATTAGAACTCATTTCTTCACGAGTGCCGTTACTTTCGTGTGAAATAAAAAAAAAAATCGATGTTGATAATCTTAAAAATACCAATGGCAATGTATGGAGGTGGGGGTGAATTTGGAGATAGAGTGAGAATTTCTTTTAGCCAAAAAGAAGAAGAAGAAGAAGATCTAGATAGGATTGAGATTGGACCTAAATTGGTGGGTTTTTTTGGGAATTAGCTCTCAATATTGATGAGGTCCACCTAAATATTTCCAGAACCCCTTATAAGCCTTTTGCTATAATTATTATTTAATTTTTTTCGCAAAATATCCGATCCTTGGGAAAGTAAACTATTCTAAGAAAATATTCTCTGTTACTTGTTGCCAAACTATGCCAAAAGGAAGGATAACAATTTAAAATCATCTGGTTTTAATACTCAAAGGCGAACATTTAACAGAGAATAATTTTAAGGGATGCCTAACTCAAGTGACAATATTTATCTGGCTTCATATCAGCCATTTTTCATTTATAAAAATAATAATAAAAAATTGAAATTTCTTGTGTGAAGAAAAAAATGAAAAAAATCAAGTTCTTCTGAAAAATAGTCTTAATTTAAGTTCTATACATATTGAACGCTAATGAGGGCAAAAGGGCAATTAATAGATAATTTTTGTAGGGTGTCTAGTTTTGGGATATACTGACATAAAAACAGAGGATCTGTTTTGCCAATTCAGAAAGGCGGTGATAGAATTTAGAAGTGGAGAACAACCTGAGGATTTGTATTGCTGTTTGGCCTTTAATCTATTGGTTATGATTATGTCGCGAAGAGACTGTCGATCTGCTTGCTTGTTTATCATGCCCAAGTTCAGTATTAGCTCCCAGCAATGAAAGGTTAAGTCGCTCAAGAAAGATGAACTTGGTATATAATCAGGAGATCCTGAATGAGAATCGCAGCAGCAGCAGCAGAAGGAGAGAGGTTTACTCACTTAAGAAAGATGACCATACCCTCATGCATGTTCGAAGTAATTACATATATTCATGCGGATTTTTGTATTGTATTGTGAATAAAAATTGTAAGCAGTTCTTGTTTATATACTCTCTGAAGTATAATACAGAGTTGCCTGACATATTCTTTCGACGAGACTTAGAATAAAAACAAGAATCATGAACATTTTATACACTATCTAAACGCTATAGTGCTAGAACTCTGAACGATCTTAAATCTTGAAGATTGAGTCTCTGATACTGTCTTCAGTGATGTCTTCTGATCGAGAACTCATCGAGAACTCCGAGATACTTGTACACTTTATGGTAGGCAAATTATCAATTGCATGCATATAAAGTGCCCATGTATCTTTGCCATCATCAATCGACTGGAAAAACTCGTGAGACACGAATGACTCACAAATGGTGTTTCTTTTTGTCTCTCCAGCCAAGCCGACGTTTATGAAATTCACTGATGCACGAAGATGTGTTCTACCGTATGATACAAGGGGATGAAAAAGAGACGAACATAATGACCTGGTCGGCTGAAGTATACTTAGAGGCAGAGGACGTTTAAGTGACATTCGTGCATAACCCTTTGTCTGTGTGCACGGACCCTGCCCGTGCATTCCGATCAGAAACCTGGCATATTCACAGTACTGACAGCTTTTAGGTGATATTCGTGCATGCCCCTTGTTCATATGTGGGACACTTCCTAAAAGGAATTAGGAGTATTCAGGGTGTTTGAACCCTTATCCATGTGCGCAGACTCCCACCTGTGCATTTCAATCAGGAACTAGGAGTCGTCATGGCACACACAAAGTTTAGGTGATATTCGTGCATGAACTATTGTCCGTGCACGCCGACACCTACTCCAAGTAATGATTGACGAGTACCGTGGTGGGCTTCGCTCCAAATCTCGCCGAGACACGCTCCAAGGTTGTCACAATCTGTTCCATCTCATGAATGCTTTCAACTGGGTCGGGGCCGGCGGGGGTCTTGATGTCCAAACCTCTACGAGGAGATGAATTTATACTGCACTCGCCCTTGAGCTGGAGTCAAACTTGTTCTGTCCGATGGCCCCTCTCTTCATTGCTTGCTTGGGAAGTAAAACTGGCCGCCCCTTTCGGCGGATTCGGTGCCCACCCTTTTCTTCTTGCTTGTTTATTGGTTTATTTGTCTGGAGAATTCAAGACTTGTTTCTCAAGTCCGAGAACTTGCTCAGGAAGTTGAGACACCGATTCATTTCTGGATCCTACCAACGCCTTTTTCTAGTCAACTCATTTGCTTACTATGTTAGGCTATTCTAGGGTCAAGTCATTGGAAAGATCCGTGAAGTTTTCCGTCATTGATAGATTTCTGATTTTGTTTGTAAATTTCTTGGATTAATACCATGAAAATGTTTGGAGTATATTGGTTTATTGGTTGGAGAGTTCAAGACTTGTTTCTCAAGTCTTTCCGAGGAAGTTGAGACACTAAGGATGCGTATGATAAAATTTCTGGAACAAAAATTGATTTCTGGAACAAAAATTGATTTCTGGCCAGAAATTGATTTCAAATTGAGAAGTTAAAAATTTTAACTTCTGATTTTTTCTTCAAATCTATTTTTGGAATAGAAATCTGTTTTAGAAATAGAAAAATCAAATTGCGTTACTAAATGGATTTATTGCTCCAAACCTTATTCCTAACGAAAACAGAGAAATAAAGAAGTAGAAATTTTATCATGCTTGCCTTCTAAGTCGTTCTTTGGATGCCTTTTTCTAGTCAATTCATTTGCTTACTATGTCGGGCGATCGTAGGGTTGAGTCATTGGAAAAGCCATAAATTTTTCTGTCATTTGTAGATTTATTATTTCGTTTGTAAATTTCTAAGATCAATATAATGAAAAAGTTCGGAGTCTTTAATGGTTAAAAAATTAATTTTGGGTAACTTAGTGTATAGTTTTTTATGATCAAAAAATTAGTTTATGGTAAATTTATTAAGGATATATCAATTTAGGATTTTTTGTGGTATTAACATAAATTTCTAATACCTTGATTTAAAAAATACCGTGACAGATAACTCTAAAGTTCGATAACTTTTTTGCTAATAAGATTGAAAAAGCACCGGTACCTTTAAAATTCTACCAGCAAGGAAATCTTCCAATTTTGATCCCCATGGGACCCTACGATTCGATCCCATAGAATTGATGGCTCCTCTTTCTTCTTTTCTCTTTGATTGCTACCGCGCGTCTTTGTCAGTGAGGTCCCGTTGCTCTCTTTTATTGGTTTCATTTTCTTTTTCTGCATCAAATAGTTTGATCGCATAAAAAAATAGGGGATCCAATAGTGCCTCAAGAAGTCGGTCCATTGTCCAAAAACCGCTGTACTTTAGTGCATTTAGTCATTTTTTTTTATATAAAATGTCCTAACGTGTAAACACTATGGACTTTAAATAGACGACTAAGGTCTACTGAGAGGTCCAGTAAGCGAATAATTGAGGATGAGTCAATGTCGCGTGGCCACTGGATCGCACTGCAAAATGGACACATATTACCCCCAAAATTTAGTGGTCATGATGTAATTCATTAAGCCAGTTGAGTATTAATAAATATGACAATTTCTTTTTGTATGAAAATAACATGAATAAATTTTTTAGGCACAAGTTTATGGAGCTTGGAAACGGATGCCAAATTTCACTAAAAATTGTTGACATGGTACTGTATTATAAAGGATGGCTAGCAAGAACTAAATCGCAACATCAACGATTTTCATTGAAAATTTGTGTAAAAGTTTAAGACTAAATTGGCAAAATTAAAGAGTCTAGAGTTGAACATTAGTATAATAAGTTTATGACCAATTGGAGAATTTTTCCTAGCACCCAAGGTTCATGTTATATGGCAAAGAGAGATCCACCTCCAAAACCACCTCTCAGATTGCTCCTTTTAGCGGCTTAGTTCGTATGGATCGGGTTTGGCCGTCATAAATGGAACGTATCCTAATTATCTAGTAAGGTTCCTTTGGTTTATATGGATAGACATTGAATGAGCGTTGGGGTTTGTACTGATCCATCTGCTACATCAGATGAAAGAGATCTAGAGAAGTACTTATGCAAAGATCCACCCTGGCCACTTGGATGAGTTTTTAAAACATGTTTTATGTGAAATTTGAACCGAAATTTGGATATACTTGTGCCTTTCCCTCTAATTTTCAGTGCCATTATAAGTTGGATGGAGTACTTGGAGCTAGTTCTTTTGGGATGGCAGGCAGGCAGATGCAGGAGGTGCGTCTAAAATTGGAATAGTCCTGGATCATCCACTCATTAGCCAGAAAGCACAAGGTAATAAAACCACTCATATCGCAGATATAACTTCCTATGCTTGGAATGCACAGTAGTGCTACACAGTGGTTTTCCTTCATTCGCACTGAAACCTACACAAAACATATACTGAAGTATTTAAACTTTCACGACCTGATGTATATAAGCCACACCCTACAGTTTGTACCAAACACGCACACTATCTCCTCACACAAATGCAGTTTTTACAGTACACCCACCTCCCATCCCTCCTTTGTCAACAACATGGTAACTAGGTACAAGCAAGGCCATCATACAGCTATGTATGAAAGATAGTTTGGCATACTAATCCGTCCCTAGCCGACATTCCAGAGATCCAAGGTCTCAATACCATCGCTTGGAGAACATGGCATAGCATAACATTCGTCACTATGCCATCTATGAACGGATAACCATTGTAAAGCCAGCTCTGCTCTTCGTGCATCTGGTCTGCTGAGGAATGATAGGCATGATACTGTCTGGCATTCTGGAAATCAGCATCTCGTTCTGATTTTCAGTTTCGATCGTAATTTCCTCAGATGCCTGAATGAAGAAAAGAGGGAAAAAAAGTGAAGCTTTAGTTTAGTGATAGTAGATCATATTGCTTTATGTCAACATAGAGTAATTTCTGGTTACCTGTGCACTAATTACGTGAGCTTGTCCAGTTCCAGAGTCATTAGGAGTACTTCTGGTGCTTGAACTGGCCAAAGTACTCGGTTCCTTACATTTCCTGTCGATTATGTGAAAGAAAACATGGGCCATCTGCATAGATGAAAGGATGAGGATCAGACTTCTATAGTCAAAGACCATTTTAACCATATACACATGAAATATTGTATGCATAAGATGGATGACGAATCTCAAACTAAAGATATTCCTCGATGTCTAAACCGGATTTAACCTTACCTGCATTGGTAAACACACTAAATATGCTCAATTAGAGGGATCAAAAGAGGAAAATATCAATTAATGGGCTGGAGATTTTACTATCGAAGACTTTTGAGTTTAGGTGATATTCATGCATGACCACGTCAGTGTTGCGGCCTTTTGGTTGTCGACCTTCATGGTAGACCAAAATCTTCTTGATCCCTATTTGTTTTCCCTTGGCTGGTGATCGTTTGGTGCGTTTCTTACAGGTATCTTTCCAATATCCTAACTCTGTCATCCTGTTATTAGAACCAAGAGTGTCCGGTAGTATCTTGTCCTCGTGGGGACAGAAGAAGAGGCACTCCCGTCCATCTGATGGTATGTATGATAATTCTACAAACGAAGAACTCTCAAATGAACTGAATGATTACAATCTCTTAGGCAACAAACGAACAGCACAAAAAGCATGGATTTTTGGAAAAATAAAGAAGACTAAAAGGACTAACACCACATTGCGAAGTTACCATTGTATGAAATGAACAACTCCAGAGGCTCGTGCTCGTAGATATAAAGCTCTGGGATTAGGCAAAATGCTTCCAGTTTTCCCTTGAGCTTCCCTCAAAGGTGATGATCGACAAGTTCATCCTTGGTTGGTCGGAATCTGAGTCCCATCGGCCGCGTCGCCATTCGATCTGATGATGCCTGTCTATCTCAGCTTCAACCTGCAATAGAACAATAGAAGAAGAGCGTTGACCAGTTACAAGAGCAGGGACAAAAAAACCAACGAAAGGGATACTGTTTGCTCTGCTTTGCTTGGGACTTGAGATAGGGTTGTAATAATTTTCCTGATGTGGGCTACATTAATTGAGATTGTAATTAACCGTTTTTACCGAATTGATCTAATAAAGCAGGATAAAAAGTTTCTTAACAATCGAATATGGGCCTGACTTGTGTGGGCCGAGTTGGGCCCGGCCCGTGATGAGAGGACCCGTCCAAAACTCTATAAATAGCGTTAAGGTCCCTCCTCTAACCCTCACTTCTTCCAAAATTCTCTCTCAACTCACATAAGGAAAACTGTGAGTGGCGGTCTCATCGAGCCAGGAACCGAGAGTGATAGATGAGAAGATCTTCAGCATTAAAGCTTGGATTGCTGTTACTTTGTTCCAAGAACAATGAATTCAAAATCAAGTACACAAATCGTCGTCTTTAACCTTAGGATGTTCGAGTTTCTAGCTATGTGGATCTTGGGAAGCCGTTTAGACGGCCTACAAGGGTGACTCCAAAACCCTTCCAACTGGCTCATCCTTATAGCAAAAGGGCAGTCACTTTTCTTCGCCCTCGTTTCAGAAGGCATTGTACTGTTCAGCGGATCCCACTTAAAGCTCAAGACGACGCTTTTGCCTACGCCCGCAATTCCTCCACCAACTGTATTAACTTTGTTGGGTAAAGTTTAAAAGATTATTAATATAATTTTTTTATCTGTCTAAAGTGACTTTAGTCACCCAACAAAAATAACAACAAAATGATATGTCCGACTTATATTAAATCATTGAATATGGCTCGCTTATTTATCTGGGCACAGTGGTAGGCAAATTCTTTGCAAATCAAATTGTGTATTACTTACCACGTGCATTGCAATATCAACTTCCTACATGCATGAATACCGCCCATCTTGAAGTGAAGTTGAATGTTGGAAGTGTTGTGCTTGAAGAATAGGCTAGAATCTCATGCAACATGCCTATGATGTTATGGAGTTATTGCGTCTAGTCAGGAAGACTTTAGTATTTTCATATGACATGGAAAAGAAGACATTAGAAATGTCAAAAATTGTGTCTGGTGCTCACTTTAATACTTTTTTTTTTCTAAGTACTTAAGTTCCACTTTTTTAAACAACAATCACTGAAGTGCCTACTCAAATCTAGGTTACCGGAAATTTAACAAGGTTATATTTTATTAATTTCTCAATCCTATGTAACTTGTCAGCATACCCAATCAACATGTAACCCCTAAACAACATCGTGTGACAAATTAGAAAATGATCACTTTAGTACCAATCACTGTTAAAAATGATCACTTCAATGCCAATCGTCATTAAACACTTTAGTGAAAAAAAATGTCACCTTAGATAAAATTTTTAATTATAAAAATCACGTAACTTCTTTGGTCAGAATTTTTCGCCGGAGGCACTTTAAGTAATCGTTTTTTTTTCTCTAATTTTACATTTAAGTGAATCGGTAAAATCTTTTGGCATTAAAGTAAGCGTTGTATATAACTTTTGACACTTCTAATATCATTCTCCCTATGATATGTGTGCACTAAAACAACGGTGATAGCTAAAGGGAAAAACAAAGGCTCGCATTGGTACAATATGACTTTTGGGAAAGGTCTAAAATTTGGGAATTGACATGGTGGGGCTTGATCTTTCTATCCATCTCAACAGTGAGCTCTTACTATATTTCCAATTTAATGAGGGTAATTCTGTAGATTCCCCATGTTCAAATGCACACCCATCTTTTTAAAGTTCAAGTTATCCTTTTTATGGTATTTGACATCTTTGGCAAAAGGATGTGATGAGGAAGAAAGCATTTAACTTGGGTAGTTGGCTCAAAACTCCTCCGATTTAGGGCTTCGACTTTAGTCCCTCCCTCCAAAATATCCTTCGAATGAGATATCCAATGCTCGCTAATCGTCCTAAGAATTACTAGCTCTAACCAGATGTTACTGACCATGAGTATTCAACAAATGTGGGTCGATCATAGACCATGTGCTCATATCGAGTGCATCAGATTTGTCAATCATGTTTCCCCAAAATCTCATCCTAGCATTAGAGAAGTCTCACATCAAAGAATTGATGTGGTGTAAAGTAGTTAATATATCATAGTTGGTCTATAATTCATTGGATTAAACTTTTGAGTAAAGGTGTATCCAACTAGATATATTAACGGGCTCGAACTTGGGTTCTCTTTTGGCGATCTCTCCGATGAAAGATATCGGATTTCTATTACACACTCCCTACAAATGGCATCAAAGCCAATGGTTACGGTTTCTAAATAGGTGGGCATTGTGGTGTGGCAGGGCCATAAGGATGAAGTTGGGCTAGAAGAATACCTTAATTAAGGGGGAGCAATTCTAATACTAGAGCTCACACATGAGAGGGAGATTGTTAGGACATATGTATGAGTTGTGCTAGAGAAAGATTATTAGGATACACATATAAGTTGTGTTAGACAAATCTCACATCAGAGAAAGGATGTGGTGTGAAATAATTAATATATTATAATTGACCCACAATTAATTGGCTTAAACTTTTAAATGAATGTGGGCTATACTAGATATATTGATAGGCTTTGAATTAAGTTCCCTCTTAGCGATCTTCTCGGCGAAAGATATCGGATCTCTATTGTGCACTCCTAGCATAACAAAATTTCACTTTTGCTTATCATTTTTATTTACATAGGCTTTGTTTTGCTTCGTGAAAACTTTGATACTTATCCATAATATTTTCAGCGAAGGCATTTTTCCATAAAATAGTAATACTTTTTTGTGTTTGCTTGAATTTGAGTTGAAAATTCTTTTTCACCATTTGGTAGGAAAAATGGCTTTATACCAATGGATTTTCTTTCTAGACAAGTCTCTCATTTACAAGGCATGATTGATTCCAAAATGGGTAACCAACCCTGTTAGAATCGGTTCATAATTTTTTAACCATGAACTCTTATCCTGTTAATCCTAGAACTTGCCCTAGAATTGAACTAATAAAGGCTCTCTTTTTTTTTTTTTTTTTTTTTTTTTTGGCATTTCTTTAAGCTCCACACCTACATAAAACCCTGGATAATGTGACAAGCAAGTCGAGACTCCGGTAGAGGATCTCCAGAAGAACACTATCAAATTAATAATATGGAGTGCAAGTAACTTCCTGAATGGAATCTTCAGCTCCTTGGAACATAAGAAAATCTTTGGCTCCTTGCAAAGAGTTATATGACAGACTCAAGAGTGTGGGACGAGCTATGGGATGGTATCAACTAATATGGATAAGCAAGGTCAGAAAACACAATTTTATCGGATGGCTAATTTTTAGAGATATACCAACAATAGAAATCTTATCACGTTGGATGCCTACACTAACAATCCATTGTAATTTCTGTTTGGTTGGCCTAGAAAATTGAGATCATTTATTCTTTTACGGCACATGGACTAGAAGCATATGGCATATTATCCTCACATAATACGGAATCCATCATTCTTTAGGAGGATGGAAAGATGAACGCCAATGGATAATCAGGACTACCAAAGATAGGACTTGACGGCAAGGCTTCTCAAGGTAAAACTATAGACATCTCCAGGGCAAGTCAAATGATGTTCCCATCATCGTGGCTAAAATTCGGAAACTTGTTAATGAAGACTCCCTCACTCCATTTTTTTCATGTTCTTAGTTATCTTCATAATGTTGGGGAATGCCCCCAAGCTCCTGTACGTCATCGTATAAATGATACATTTCAAACAAGAAAAAAGAAAAAGAAAAATAGCCTCTGTAATTCAATTGAAACATGAAATCTACTTTCTTATAATCAAGCAATTAATTACTCAAGGAAACAGATCAGCTGCTGCATATGGTGAGAAGTCGTCGGACTTACTAATTGTCAAACCAGCAAATATAATACAGGGAAAGGTCGTACTTCTACCGCACCAAACCCCAATTTGCGCATAGATGAGCATGACACAAGTGCACCTTAAGTTCTTAACCTGTTAACAGATTTATGACAGTCAATATAAGTGGAACATCAGCCATGATGTTGCGAGAAACGACGTTAACATCAGGAGCAAAACCAGCTTCATGCAATCTCATGTTCCTAGCTCCACAAGTATTAATATACTGCACCAGTTGAGGATTTTATCTAGGCAAAACGAGAACCAACAGTAGATCACCCAGCGACAAAGCAGCAGCTGCATCACTTATCTAACTGTTGAAATTGCAAAATTGACTAAACAAAGCTTGAACCAGGTGATCCTCCTGCAATTACTTGATCTAATTCTGAAGAATACAAAGAGTAAGCAAAATGGCTCGATTAGAGGACTGAGCTCATGAGCCATTGAAGTAAATCAACTTCTCGAGCTTTGAATCTGGAGCCAACTAAGTCTACTAAGGATTCATGAGCGATCTCCAACTTAGAACTTGATTATACTTTCATCCACAAAGAGCACTCCAAGTCTCAAAACTTAACCTAGGGTACCGGTTCATACCAGGTTCAACTTAGAAACCAAACCAGTGAAACCTATTCCCAAGTAGAAACGGCGATTCTAGCCTTGGAACTAGTAAATGAACCAATCTTACTCCAGTTATAGGTTTGCGGAACCAAGAACTGAACTGGTTTTCCATTAAACTGCCTTCAACAGGTCAGTTCAAGCTGATTCAGTTCAATTTCCAGATTGAATCGGGCCTAATGCTCCGCCTGATGCTTATGCTGATTATTTGCTTTGAAATCAATTTTAGGCTGCAATATTTACTCACTTTTTCCGGTCCAGCTCACAATTTCCCATTTCTTCTTTCTTTGGTCATCCTCGTTTTTCCATTTCTTCTTCGTTACTCATAATCTAGTCACAACCCAACCACGATGGCCATGGGATTTCTTGGATGGTTGTTTTCCAACGATGTCTGAGGCGGTAAAAGAATTACTTTCAGGTCATGATGAAGGTTCATCGCCTTTGGCATCGTGGTTGGTGGTGGCTGTGGATTCTTAATGATGGTTCCAAGGTTGGTGGTGGTGGTGGTGTCATGGAGGGTAGACTGCAGCAGACGATGATGGCTGTCAAAACAATGCGAGTGGCTGTGAAAGAGGAAAAGTCTATGGTGGCGGTAATTTGTTTCTTTAATTTAGAAGATGGTGATGATGGCATGTGAGTCTGTTGGTTCAATGATGTGTAGTGGCTGGCGATGGTGTTGCTGTGGCAGTTGTAGTGGGTGTTCAATGTTTAAGGAGAAGATAGATGGTGGTGAATGATGGTATGCCGTGGGAGAAGAGGTAGCACTTCAGCTTGTTCAGGGTTTAGACAATTGCATCAATACAATTTGATCTGCAATTAACGTGCATAGCTGAGATGCAGACTGCATCCTCAACCATAAGTGAAGTACAAGGGGAAAAAAAAAACACTTCGACACTTTTAGATTTGCAAATGATAAAGCTTTGAATGCAATGACAGATGTGTACAGGATTGAGAGCACTGTCAGAAGAACTCTCACGGTTGGCTTTTCACTGAGAAGATCGGTGAAAAATTTCCAGCAAGAGTGGAAATCGAAGGGTATGATCAATCTAGTGCTTTTGGGTTGCCAGGCAGTTTAGATGGAGGGGATGCATTTAAAATTAGATGAATTTTGGATCATCCACTCATTAGCCAGAAAAGACAAGGTAATAAAACCAGTCATTTGCAACCAGAACAAAATAATTTTAATTCACTCACGCTACAACCGGCACAAAACATATATTGAAGAATCAATACTTTCACAACCGGATTGTCATAAGCAGCACTACATAGTTTCCAGCATACACACTCACAATCTCTGTTCTCCCAATCACAGTTTTAACAGCACACCCATCTCCCATCCCTCCTATGTCAACAACATGGTAACTAGGTCAGGCTAGGCCATCAAATGCTTCTCCTTGAAAGATACTTTGGCATTCTGGTCCATCCGTAGGGACATTCCACATATCCAAGATCTCCATACCATTGCTTGGAGAATAAGGCGTATCATGCAATTCGTCGCTATGTTCATCTATAAATGGACAACCATTATAAAGCAGGGTTTGCTCTTCGTCCATCTGGGTCTGCTGAGGGATAATAGGCACGTCACCATCTGGCATACTGGAAATTGATATCTCAATCTGATTCTGGGTTTCGATAGTTTCTTCCTCAGATGCCTGGAGGGAGAAAAGAGGGGGGAAAAGAACATTTTAAAGCTTTAGCTTAGCTAGACAAATCAGTAGATCATACTGCTGTATGTCAACCCAGAGCAATTTTTGGGTACCTGTGCACTAATTTCGTGCGCTTGTCCATTTCCGGAGTCATTAGGAATACTACCGGTGCTTGAATTGGCCAAAGTACTCGCTTTTGCTGACCTCACTTTCTTACGTTTCCTGTCAATTATGTGACAGAGAACAAAGGCCATCTGCAAAGATCAAAGGATATGGATCAGAGTTCCATAAACAGAGACCATTATAACCATACACACATGAAATATTCCAAGATGGATCACGGATCGCCGATTAAAGTGAAGCTATTCTTAATATTCTAAACCATATTCAACCTCACCTGCACTGGCAAACACGTTACAGATGTTCAGTTAGAGGTATTAACAGAGGGAAAAATGGAGTACCGGGCCGGAGATTTTACTGTCAGAGACACTTGAATTTAGGTGATATTCATGCATGACCACATCGGTCTTGCAGCCTTTCGGTTGTCGACCTTCATAGTAAACCAAAATCTTCCTTATCCCTATTTGCTTGCCAGTGACCAGGGATCGTATGACGCGCTTCTTACAGGTATCCTTCCAATATCCCAATTCTGTCATCCTGTTATTAGAACGATGATTACTCGGAATCTTATCCCCGCAAGGACAGAAGAAGAAGCACTCCCCTCCGTCCGACGGTATGTCCGATAATTCTACATACAAACAAATAACAGTTGAACAAATTGATCGAATAAACATGGGAAATTGGAAAAATAGAGATTACTAAAAGGAGTAGCACCACGCTGCGCAGTTACCATTGTATGAAATGAACAAATCAGGAGGCTCGCAGCTGTAGATGTATAGCTCTGGAATGAGGCAGTATGCTTCCAGTTTTCCCTTGAGCTTCCCTCTAAGGTGATGATCGATGAGTTCGTCCTCGGTCGGTTCGAACCTGAGTCCCACCGGCCACGACGCCATTCAATCTGATGATGCCTATCAGTCTCGACTTCAACGTGCAATGGACCAAGAGAAGATGAGGGTAGACAACTTGCAAGAGCAGGGGAAATAACAGAGGAAATGGAGTTCACTATTTGCTTTGCTTCTCTTGGGACTTGACAGTGTGACTCCTGTCCATACAAGTGGGTCGACTTTATAGGACAAAAGCAATCAATTTTCTTTTCCCTTGCTTCAGAAGGCATTGCACTGTTCAGTGGGATCCCACTTCAATCTCAAGAAAGACGCTTTTGCTGACGACAGCCGCCTAGAATTCCTCCATCACCTGAATCAAGGGGAGAAGAACGTTAGAAATATCGGTGCAGGACATTCATTTTAGTGATAAAAATTTTCACCGACTCACCTAAGTATTAAAATCAAAGAAAAACAATCACTTAAGTTTCTCTTACGAGAAATTCCGATTAGATAAATTATATGACTTTTATAATTAAATTTTTTATCTAAGGTAGCATTTTTTTTGTTTGGCACTAAAGTGATTATTAAAATTGGCACTAATGTGATTAATTTTTTGCAATGACTAGCACTAAAATGATCACTTTTTAACCTATTAGACGACATCATGTAAGGGTTATATGCTGATTGAGCTAGAACCACGTAAAATTGAAAAATTAATAAAATATGGCGACGTTAGATTTTTGGTAACCTAGATTGACACTTAAGTGGTTGTTTTTTTTTTTTAAATAGCACTTAAATTATCCCAAAAAAAAAAATTGGCACTAAAGTGAACATTATACCCCTTCTCCCCGGGTACAATTTTGAAAAATGGGTAATACCACAAAAAAAAAAACTCAAATTATTATATTCATGTCACATATACCTCAAATTAATTTTTGTGTCCCAGAAAGTCTTAAGCTAGTATACCCTTGCCACACTTACCCCAAACTATATTTCATCACAAGAAATCTTAAATCACCAAAATCTTATATTGGAAAATCTTCCTAATTTTTGTGATTTGGGATTTTCTAGTAATATTAAAATTAGTTTTGCATAAATGTGGCATGGATGTACCAATTTAAAATATTTTTAGTAACATGAAAATTAGTTTTGTAAAAATGTAACACGGTTTATCAATTTGAAATTTTTAATGATATTAATCTTTTAACAAATATTCGTAAAATAGGACTATGAGTCTAAACTGGATTTAGTGACTCCTCAAAACAAAAAGAGGGAGGGTATATTAATTGTTTGAATATAGCTCACTTATTTATTGGAATATGCTGGTACGTGAATGCTTTGCAAGACACATAGCCGATAGCACATCACCAGTTATATACAATGCATATCAACAACTGCAGTCATGAATAACCACGTGATGATGTGAAGTTGAAAATGAAGTGTTTCACTATGAAGAATAGTCTAGAATCTCATGCAATATGCCGATGATGATATAGAGTTGCAAGTGGGTCCCAATCTAGGAGACTTAAGTCTTTCATATGACATGCGTACACAAAGCATTGGCGATAGCTAAAGCGAAAAGAAAGATTCGCATTGGTATGATTCTAAACTGGAGTTGATTCTCTAAAAGACATAACTTATAGGAAAGGTCCAAAATTTGGGAAAATGACATGATAGGGCTTGATCTTTCTATACACGCTCAATATCTCCTCAACTTTGTTGTGGATTAATGAGGATAATTCTGCAAATTCCACATGTTCGAGTGCACACCCATTTTTTACTGTTCAGGTTATCCTTTTAAAGGTATTAGCTATCTTTAGCAAAAGGATGCATTGTTTGAGGGGATAATCTCAACTGCAGATAGTAGATATCAAGGTTCGTATGGCGAGGTATAATCATGTAAGTAATTAGTGCCGCACCCTAATTTCCACTATGAAAAGGGAACGACATGGTCATGGTCTTACCCAAAAGGAGCAATCTAAAACAAAAACAACACAAACCTGCTAGTACAATATATATGATAAAATATAAGGTGATCTTGGTCTTGGTTGGGCCAGTCTAACACTTAACTTAGGGGCCAACCCACACAGTATTGGTGTTCAAATTTTAGGATCGAGGACTGACCCGATTGAGCCTAGGATTAAGGATCGGACCAATCTTATGGGTTTGGTCTGGTTCGAAGATCAATCCGGGACTAATCGATAATTTTTTTATTTCATTTTTTGTATTCTCTAAAAAGGCAAATCTATTATTTCAAATTACATATCCATCAAGAGAGACGAGCCGCGAGACGAGAGCAAGCCGCGAGGTGAGTGGCAAACGACGAGCGTTGCTCACAAGCAAAGAAGGTTTCTAATTAGGGCTTTGTTTCTTTCCGATTTACCCGACAACAAACAAGGCTAGCGAAGAGAGGCAAGCAGCCTAAGTGTTGAGCGGCAAGTGGGGTGAGCATCTAATGGCCAACAATGAGTGACACAAGTGTCGAGCAACGAGCGGCGTGCGAGTGTTGAGCGATAAGCAGTGCGACCATCAAATGGAAAGTAGGGCGAAGTTGCTCACGAGTGAAAAGTTATTTCTTTCAAATAAAAATTAAATAGGATAAAGAAGAAAGAAGAGGATAGGAAAGAAAGGAGAACAAGAGTACTAGAGGAGGAGGAGGCCGTTTGATGTCCTTTAAATTAGAGTTTGCTCTTTAGAATAGATATATTCTATAATATATTAGATGTATAGTATATAATATATCCAAAATATATTATATATTAATATATTATATATAATATGTATAGTCAAGGTTGATCCAAGTTAGACTAACCCTAAACTTCTAAGACCAAGGACCAACCCGCACGGTACTAGTCTAGGGATTTCAAGACCAAGGACCGATCATTCCCCTTGGAAACCAAACTAGGATCGATAGGATTGGGCCAATGTAGGGTTGATCTAGGGTTGACCCTAGATCGATGCTCACCACTAATAAACTAGGGAATTTGTTACCGGATTAGAGTTTCTAAAATCCATCAAAGAAAATATGTACGACTCTGAATTCATATAAACCCAACAACTATCATTAGACATTGAAAGCTCATATCCAACAGTGTCTAAAATCCAATTACCAAAATTCCCATTGATATCACTCTTATCTTAGTTGTCACTAGCTGAAAATCTGAAAAACCTTAGAAAGAATAGGCAGCTCAGTAAGTAGTGCATATATCTTCCAAGTAGATTGAGATCCCACTATACATATTTACAAAACTATACCGAACTAGTTGATTGATGTCATGGCATAAATACTTATTTAATCATTAATATCATAGCAAACACCAATGATCTAGTTCATTGGTCAATCTCAATAACTCACATATTAATATTCTATTCCATTGATTAATCTCATTAAATCACACGTCGATAGTCCATTTCATCGACCAATCTATTGTTCAATATCTAACTATGGTCACACTTAACACCCGTGACAAAAAGCAACCAAGTTTGTCCCCATTGACTAGGTCTACCACCTATATAAGCCAAGGATCATCCTAGAAGGACGTCTTGAGAACAATATGCATACTTTCCCTTCAAGGGGTTCTAATCATAGCAACATGAGCATTAACCTCATTCTCTAATATTCTCACAATCAAAACCATAGTTTATCTTATAAATCGGTTTTACAAACTGAATCATATCACCTTTCACAACTCAATAAATAACATAGAATGCATTTTATAAATCATTTCACAAATCAAATACATATAACCTTTCATAAACCAAATTCAAATTATTTCACAAAAATGTTTCACAAATCCAAAATACATAATCTTTCTCAACTCCATTAATCAAACAAAATATATGTTTCACAAGACATTTCTCACACATTTCGAAATTCATTTTATAAACCGGTAACATTTTGAAACATTGTTCATAAAACATTTCTCAACCAATTCACAAATAACTAAAACATAGTAAATGTCTAATCTAGATCTTTTGCAACAAACATGCTCTTTCAGAATTTATAATAGAATCCCTATCACTTTCAAAACATAAGTTTACAAATTCATAGAAGAGATAACACTACTTACCTAGAAACGTCTAAAATCAAACTATGAAGGTTACTTGAATCGAACTCACAAACCTATCAAATAAACAAGTAATAAAATCAAAATAGAATAAAACGCTACGTCAATTATGAATCGCTAAACCAAGCAATTTTTTTTTTTTGAAAGCTAAACTAAGCTTACTCAGTAACAAAACGGTTCTTAGGTGCTAACAAAACTCTTGTTTGAAGAGGATATTTAAAGCTATCTGCAATGTAGAGCCTGAGCATGAAACCTTGAAAATTCGTTCCAATCAAATTGAAATCCAAGCTGGCTCTGTTCGGTTTCCAAATTGAGCTCCCCTAACACTTACGCTGTTGATGGGATTTAAAATCTAGTTTGGGCCTGAATATTTTACTCACTATTGGCGGTCCAGCTCACGATTTCCCATTCCCTCTTTCGTCCTCTTTTCCCCCTTCTTCGTTCATTTAATGTTGCGCGCAGTGAAACCCAATACCTCAAATCCAGTCACAACCCTACCACGATGGCCATGGGGTTAATTGGATGGTTGTTTTACAGCAGCGTTGAGTTGGTATAAGGATTAGTTTTAGGTCGCAGTGAAGGTTCATTGCCTTTGGCATCGTGGTTGGTGGTGGCTATGGATTCTTGATGGGGGTTCCAAGGTCAGTGGTCGCGGCGTCATGGGCGGTGGGCTGTAGCAGACAATGATGGAACTCAAAACAATGCAAGTGGCTGCGAAAGAGGAAAAATTTATGGTGGCGGCAATTTGTTTCCATAATTTAGAAGAAGATGGTGATGATGGCATGTAAGTATGCTGGTTCAATGATGTGTAGTGGGTGGCGATAGCGATGCTGCGGTGGTAGTGCCTGTTCAATGTTTACAGAGAAGATAGACGATGTTCAACGATGGTGTGCCGTGGGAGAAGCCATAGCGCTTCAGCTTGCTCAGGGTGTTGACAATTGCATAGGTACAATTTGATCTGCAATTGGTGTGCGCTGAGATGCAGAATACATCCCCTCCCACAAGTGAAGTACAAGAAAAAAAAACAAAATGCTTCAGACATATTTGGATTTGCAAACGGTAAAGCTTCAAATGCAATGACAGACGTACAGGATTGAGAACACTGTCAGAAGAATCTTGACGGTTTGGCATTTCAGTTGCAAGATCGGTGAAAATTTTCATCAAGAGTGGAAATTGGAGGCTATGACCTGTCTTACTAGACAAGTCACGCAGTTTAGATGGAGGGGATGCATCTTAAATTGGATGAGTCTCGGATCATCCACTCATTAGACAGAAAAGACAAGGTAATAAACAAGTCATTTGCAACCAGCACAAAATGGTTTTCCTTCACTCACACTGCAACCAGTACAAAACATAATACTGATGTATCATACTTTTACAACCTGACTGTTATAAGCAGCACTACATAGTTTGTACCACACACACAATCTCCACTCACCCAACTACAGTTTTTACAGCACAGCCATCTACCATCCCTCTTATGTCAACAACATAGTAACTAGGTAAAAGTAGGTCCATCAAATTCTTCTCCAGGAAGGATACTTTGGCATACAAGTTCATCCGTAGGGACATTCCAGAGGTCCAAGATCTCCATACCGTTGCTCGGGGAATATGGCAGATCATACAATTCGTCACTATGCTCATCTATAAACGGACAACCATCATAAAGCGGGCTTTGCTCTTCGTGCATCTGGTCCTGCTGAGGGATAATAGGCCCATTACTGTCCGGCATGCTGGAAATCAATATCTCATTCAGATTTTGGGTTTCGATCGTTACTTCCTCAGATGCCTGGAGGAGAAAAGAGGGGGAAAAAGAACATATAAAAGCTTTAGCTTAGATAGGCATATTGGTAGTCATATTGCTTTATGTCAACCCACGGCAATTTTTTGTTACCTGTGTACTGATTTCGTCGCATTGTCCATTTCCGGAGTCATTAGGAGTACTACCGGTGCTTGAACTGGCCCAAGCAACCGCTTTTGCTGACCTCGCTTTCTTACGTTTCCTGTCAATTATGTGACACAGAACAAAGGCCATCTGCAAAGATGAGAGGATGTGGATCAGAGTTCCATAAACGGAGACCTTTATAACCATACACACATGAAATTTTCTAAGATGGATGACAAATCGCCGATTAAAGTGAAGCTATTCTTAATATTCTAAACCATATTCAGCCTTACCTGCGCTGGTAAACACGTTACAGATGCTCAGTTAGAGGATTTAACAGAGGGAAAAATGGAGTACCGGGCCGGAGATTTTACTGTCAGAGACACTTGAGTTTAGGTGGTATTCGTGCATGACGATATCGGTCTTGCGGCCTTTTGGCTGTCGACCTTCATAATAAACCAAAATCTTCCTGATTCCTATTTGTTTGCCAGTGACCAGGGATCGTATAACGCGTTTCTTACAGGTATCTTTCCAATATCCCAATTCTGTCATCCTGTTATTAGAACGATGATTATTCGGAATCTTGTCCCCGCAGGGACAGAAGAAGAAGCACTCCCGTCCATCCGAAGGTATGGCCGATAATTCTACAAACAAAGAACAGTTAAATAAATCGATTGAGTAAACATGGGAAATTGGAAAAATAGAGAAGACTAAAAGGGCTAGCACCACACTGTGCAGTTACCGTTGTATGAAATGAACAAATCCAGAGGCTCGCAAGTGTAGATGTATAGCTCTGGGATGAGGCAGAATGCTTCCAGTTTTCCCTTGAGCTTCCCTCTAAGGTGATGATCGACGAGTTCATCCTCGGTCGGTTCAAATCTGAGTCCCACCGGCCACGTTGCCATTCGATCTGATGATGCCTATCGGTCTCGACTTCAACGTGCAATAGACCAAGAGAAGATCAGTGCAGACAACTTGCAAGAGCAGGGGAAAAAACGGAGGAAACGGAGTTCACTATTTGCTTTGCTTTTCTCGGGACTTGAGAGTGTGACTCCAAACCAATCCAAGTGGGTCGACTTTATAGGACAAAAGCAATCACTTTTCTTCGCCCTTGCTTCAGAAGGCATTGCACTGTTCAGTGGGATCCCACTTCGAGCTGAAGACAGACGCTCATGCTGACGACAGCCGCTTAAAATTCCTCCATTACCTATATTAACTTTTTTTTCGGTAATCGAGGACTCCACAACAGGCCCATGTGCCTAAGGGGCCGGGCCCCTATACCTCAAGGATTCCAATACCATAGCCCTCACTTATAACGCTAGTAACTGCGGGTTTCGAATTCTCGACCTTCTCGACCTTGTCGATGAAGGAGAGACTCTCAACCAACATAACTACCCACGGTTGGGTTATCTATATTAACTTTGTCGGGTACAATTCTGTAAAATGGGTAATACCACATAAAAAAAAATCTCAAAAAATTATATTATGTCATATCTACCACAAACTAATTTTTGTGTAACAAAAAATCCGAAGCTAGTATAGCGATGCCACACTTATCACAAACTAATTTTCATCACAAGAAATGCTAAATTACCTAAATCTTAGATTGGAAAATCCCTAAAATTCCTAATTTTAGTGATTTGGGATTTTCAGTAATATAAAAATTAGCTTCAAATAAATGAGATACAGGTGTAACAATTTGAAATATTTTGTGACATGAAAATTAGTTTTGTGTAAAATGTAACATAGTTGATCAATTTGAGATTTTTAGTGATATTAATCTTTTAACGAATATTTATAAAATTGGACTATGGCCCTAAAGTGGCCTCATCACCAGCTATATACATTGCATATCAACTGCTACAGTCATCAATGGCCACTCTAGAATTTCATGCGACATGCCGATGATGATTGGGAGTTGCAAGTGGGTCCCAATCAAGTAGACTTTAGTCTTTCATATGACATGTGTACACTGAACATTGGTGATAGCTAAAGGGAAAAGAAAGATTCGCGTCGACGATCCTAAACCGCTGTTGATACTCCAAAAGATATAACTTCTGCAAAAGGTCTAAAATTTGGGGAAATGACATGATAGGGCCTGATCTTTCTATAAATGCTCAACATCATCCTCATCTTTATTTTTGGTTTAATGAGGGTAATTCTGCAAATTCCACATGTTCTAATGCACACCCATTTTTTCGTGTTCAAGTTATCCTTTTATGGTATTTGATATCTTTACCTAAAGGATGCGACCCATTATTGAGGGGGTTGATCTCTAGAGCAAATCTTAGATATCAAGGTTCGTGTGGCTAGGAATAAGCATTTAATGTAGTTAGTGTCACTTCCTAATTTCCATTAAGAAAGGAATGACACGGCTGTCATCTTACTCAAAGGACGCAACCTAAAACAAAATAACACAAACCTGCTAGCACAGTATGTATGATAAAATAAGGAATTGGTTACGGAATCAAAGTTTCTAAAATCCATCAAAGAAAATATGTACAACTCCAAAATCAATAAAACCCAACAACTATCATTAGACTTCCACGACTCATTTTCAATAGTGTCCAAAATCCAATCACCAAAATTCCCATTGATATCATTCTTATACTAGTTGTTGCTAACTAAAAAATCTGAAAATCCTTAGAAAGAATGGGTGGGCAATTATAAGTCAGTGAGTAGTGTATATATCTTCTAAGCAAATTGAGAATCCACCATACATATCAAAAATACTCATTAAATTAGTAATATCAAAGTAAATATCAATAGTCCAATCCATTGATCAATTTCAACAATTTATTTATCAATGTTCTATTCCATTAATTATCTCATTAAATCATATTTTGATTATCAATTTCATTGACCAATCTATTGTTCAATATCTAACTATAGTCACGTTAACACCCATAACAAAAGCGATTAAGTTTACCCCTATTGACTAGGTCTACCATCTATATTAGTCGGTGGCTCAACCTAGGAGGACATCCGGAGAACAATATGCATACTTTGCCTTCAATGGGTTCTAATCAAAGCAACATGAGCATAAACCTCATTCTCTAATATTCTCAAAACCAAAACCATAGTTTATCTTATAAATCGATTTCAAAAATTGAACCATATCGCCTTTCACAACTCAATTTATCAAATAGATTGCATTTCGTAAATCATTTCACAAATCAATACATATAATCTTTCATAAACCATACTCAAAGTCAACTCCTCCTAATTCTTTCACAAAATGGTTTCACAAACCCAAAATATATAATTTTTTTGAACTCGGTTCATCAAATGAAATATATGTTTCACAAGACATTTCTCACATATTTCCGAAAACCATTTCATAAACTAGTAAGATTTTGAAATGCCTTTCATAAAGTGTTTCTCGAACCATTCACAAATAACTGCAAAGTTGTAAATGCCCAATCTAGATCTTTAACAACAAACATGCTCCTTTAGAACTCATAATATATCAAATCCCTATCACTTTCAAGATATAAGTTTATAAACTCACAAAAGAGATTGCGACACTTACTTGGAAACACCTAAAATCAAACTATGAAGGTTACTTGAACTATCAAACTCATAATCTTATCAAATATATATGGAACAACATCAAAATTGAGTAAAATGCTACGTCAATTATGAGCTGCTAAACTAATCTTTTTTTTTTCCTGAAAGCTAACTGAGCTTACTCAGTAACTAAAAGATTCTTAGGTGCCTACCAAAATTCTTGCTCGAAGAGGATAATCAAAGTTATCTGCAATGCAAAACTTGAGCACGAAACTTCGCAAATTCGTTCCGATCAAATTAAAATCCAAGCTGGTTCCGTCCGATTTCTGGATTGAGCTCAACTCGGTGCTCCCCTAACACTTAAGCTGTTGATGGGATTTGATATCTAGTTTGGGCCTGAATATTTTACTCACCGATCGCGATTTAGCTCACAATTTCCCATTCCCCCTTTCTTCTATCGTCCTCTTTCTCCCCCTTCTTCGTTCCTTGTGTCTTCCTTTTATGGTCTGTTCGTTTCTTTTATGTTGCACGCAGTGAAACCTAACACCTCAAATCCAGTCACAACCCAACCACGATGGCCAAGGGATTGCTTGGATGGTTGTTTTCCAGCAGTGTTGAGGTGGTATAAGGACTAGTTGTCGGTCGCGGTGAGGGTTGATTACCTTTGGCATCGTGGTCAATGGTGGCTATGAATTCTTGATGGTGGTTCCAAGGTCAGTGGTAGCGGCATCATGGATTGTGGACTGTAGCAGACGATGATGGAACTCAAAACCATGCAAGTGGCTGCGAAAGAAGAAAAATCTATGGTGGCAGCAATTTGTTTTGTTAAATTAGAAAGAAGATGGTGATGATGGCATGTGAGTATGTTGGTTCAATGATGTGTAGTGGCTGGCGATGGTGATGCTGCAGCATGTTCAATTTTTACAGAGAAGATAGACGATAGTGAACGATGGTGTGCCGTGGGAGAAGCCATAGCGCTTCAGCTTGCTCAGGGTGTTGACAATTGCATAGGTACAATTTGATCTGCAATTGGTGTGCACAGCTGAGATGCAGAATGCATCCCCTACCACAAGTGAAGTACAAGAAAAAAAAAATGCTTCAGACATATTTGGATTTGCAAACGGTAAGGCTTCGAATGCAACGACAGACGTACAGGATTGAGAACACTGTCAGAAGAATCTTTATGGTTTGGCATTTCAGTTGCGAGATCGGTGAAAGTTTTCATCAAGAGTGGAAATTAGAGGCTATGACCTGTCTTACTAGACAAGTCACGCAGTTTAGATGGAAGGGGTGCATCTTAAATCGGATGAGTCTCGGATCATCCACTCCTTAGCCAGAAAAAACAAGGTAATAAACAAGTCATTTGCAACCAGCACAAAATGGTTTTCCTTCACTCACACTGCAACCAGTACAAAACATAATATTGATGTGTCCATACTTTCACAACCTGACTGTCATAAGCAGCACTACATAGTTTGTACCATACACACACAATCTCCACTCATCCAACTACAGTTTTTACAGCACACCCATCTTCCATCCCTCTTATGTCAACAACATGGTAACTAGGGAAAAGTAAGTCCATCATATTCTTCTCCAGGAAGGAAACTTTGGCATATTAGTTCATCCGTAGGGACATTCCAGAGGTCCAAAATCTCCATACCGTTGCTCGGGGAATATGGCAAATCATACAATTCGTCACTATGCCCATCTATAAACGGACAACCATTATAAAGCGGGCTTTGCTCTTCGTGCATATGGTCCTGCTGAGGGATAATTGGCCCATTACCGTCTGGCATGCTGGAAATCAATATCTCATTCTGATTTTGGGTTTCGATCGTTACTTCCTCAGATGCCTGGAGGAGAGAAGAGGGGGAAAAAGAACATATAAAAGCTTTAGCTTAGATAGGCATATTGGTAGTCATATTGCTTTATGTCAACCCACAGCAATTTTTCATTACCTCGGTACTAACTTCGTCGGATCGTCCATTTCCAGAGTCATTAGGAGTACTACTGGTGCTTGAACTGGCCGAAGCACACGCTTTTGCTGACCTCGCTTTCTTGCGTTTCCTGTCGATTATGTGACAGAGAACAAAGGCCATCTGCAAAGATGAGAGGATGTGGATCAGAGTTCCATAAACAGAGACCATTATAACCATACACACATGAAATATTCTAAGATGGATGACAAATCGCCGATTAAAGTGAAGCCATTCTTAAGATTCTAAACCATATTCAGCCTTACGTGTACTGGTAAACACGTTACAGATGCTCAGTTAGAGGTATTAACAGAGGGAAAAATCGAGTACCGAGCCGGAGATTTTACTGTCAGAGACACTTGAGTTTAGGAGATATTCATGCATGACCACATCAGTCTTGCGGCCTTTCGGTTGTCGACCCTCATAGTAAACCAAAATCTTCCTGATCCCTATTTGCTTGCCAGTGACTAGGGATCGTATAACGCGTTTCTTACAGGTATCTTTCCAATATCCTAATTCTGTCATCCTGTTATTAGAACGACGATTGTTTGGAATTTTGTCCCCGCCAGGACAGAAGAAGAAGCACTCCCGTCCGTCTGACGGTATGGCCGATAATTCTACAAACAAAGAACAGTTGAATAAATGGATTGACTAAACATGGGAAATTGGAAAGATAAAGAAGACTAGAAGGACTAGCACTCCACTATGCAGTTACCATTGTATGAAATGAACAAATCCGGAGGCTCGCAAGTGTAGATGTATAGCTCTGGGATGAGGCAGAATGCTTCCAGTTTTCCCTTGAGCTTCCCTCTAAGGTGATGATCGACGAGTTCGTCCTCGGTCGGTTCGAATCTGAGTCCAACCGGCCATGCCGCCATCCGATCTGATGATGCCTACCAGTCTCAACTTCAGCCTGCAACAGACCAAGAGAAGATGAATGTAGACGACTTGCAGGAGCAGAGGAAAACACAGGGGAAACAGAGTTCACTGTTTGCTTCACCTCGCTTGGGACTTGAGAGTGTGTGATTCCAAACCATTCCAAGTGGGTTGACTTTATAGGACAAAAGCAATCACTTTTCTTCAACCTTGCTTCAGAAGGGATTGCACTGTTCAGTGGGGTCCCATTTCAAGCTCAAGACCGACGCTTTTGCTGACGACAGATGGCTAAAATTCCTCCACTACATGTGTTAACTTTGTTGGGTACAATTCTAAACATTATTCATATATTCGATTATAACTAAAGACTAACATGATGTGATAGGTTTATATTATATAACTGAACATGACTCAAATGCTTTGCGAGTCACATTGCATATCAGCTCCTACATGCATGAATAACTTACATGATGATAGGTAGAAATTTGGAAGTGTTTCACTGTGAAGAATACTATAGAATTTTATGCAACATGCTGATGATGATATGGAGTTGCAAAGTGGGTCACAATGAGCAATGGTGCTAGCTAAAGGGAAAAGAAAGATTCGCGTTGGTACGATGAAAAGCAGAGCCGATTCTCCAAAAGATATATCTTTTACGAAAGGTCCAAAATTTTAGGGAAATGACATGGTAGGGCTTGATCTTTCTATCCATGCTCAATACCGTCCTCCAACTGAACTTTTGGTTCAAGGAGGGTACCCGTTTGTGTGCGCACCCATCTTTTTTCCTTGTTACGAGTATCAAAAAACACAAAAAAGTAAAGAATAGAAATGAATAACGATATAGAACCACCGACCGTGGCAGCCTGGATGGTAGAGCTTCTGTGATCCTTGCGCTAGAAGGGAAGATGTTCGAATCATTTGCTTCGCAAGGGGGCTGAAGGGCTGTTAGGTGAATGACCCGATGGCATGGGGTGGTGGTTTTCACCGTGTTCTTTTGCGTTTACTACCCGTAGCATTTGTCATTTCGGATTTTCCTAGGTCAAAAAAAAAAAAAAAAAAAACGATATAGAGGATTCCATCGTTTCTCAAGTTGTCCTCTTCATGGTTTGTCATATTTCTAGCAGAATGATGTGACCCATAATTGTGGCAGTTGACCCATAATCGTTTCTCAAGTTGTCCTTCCCTCCCCGGCGAGCTCCGTCCACGGTTCAAGGCTATTTGTGTCAGTATTTCCTTCTATATCAATGTGCGAGTGCTCGTCTGCTTGTTGAGCTTGTTAATGCTAGAAGTTTGGGTTCCGAATGAATTTAGTTTTGGGTGTTCGGTGGTCGCCAGAGTGGCGAACCGGAAGTGATGGGCGCCGGTCAGTGGAGACGACCGACGAACAGCATTGTTTTGGTGGTCGTGTGGTCGGTTGTCGGATAAAATGATGTAGTTTTGGTGGTCCATGATCCGGCAAGCGGGCGATGGAGAAAGTTCAATGAAGAGGATGCAGAAGGATGCGTTGGGCATAAGAACACTTGGAGGAAGAAGATTAATGCTAATAAAAAAAATGATTGCATGACGATTTCAATGTACCGTGAGAATAATAATTTATTATATATCGTAAAAAATCAAATCACAAATAATTATAAATTGTTGTGAGATTCATTTCTTAAAAAATTTGTATTGTTATTCTCATAGTATTAAAATCTGTTATGCTAGCAAAATCTTAAAAAAGAAGAAAAAAAGGAATATAAGAGGGTGGAAAATAATAAAATAAAAAAGGCAATGAAAAGGAAAGAAAAAGACAAACTTAAGGTCCGTTTGTTTCGTGGAAAACTGGCAATTTCCGGAAAATATTTTCCTTGAAGTCATTTTCCAAGAAAATAACAATATTTTCTGGTATTCGACTAAAACCTGAAAATATTTTGGAAAAGATTTTCCGATATTCGGTAAGAAAAATATTTTCAAAGACTTTACCACTTAGACATACATCACTTACTGACCTATAAATTCATCAAATATGAACTTGCCTTTAAATCCATGCAAACTTACTCCATATATTTGTTCCCTCATTATCGCCAAACGCTCATCTACTTAAAAAAATGTACGTATGGATTTTAAAAAGAAGCAAAAGAGAAAAGAAGCAAAGCATGTACAGCCCTCATGAAAATCTTCCAATTGAGTGGCATGTTCTTCCCATGTGTCTTTTGTGTTCTAATAAACAAAAGAAAAAAGAAATAAAGCATGTAGAGCCATTTGCTTAAGCAATGTACAATTGTAGGGTAGAATAAATAAAAAGAAATGATAAGTAAGAGTGCAGAGCGCGAGCTTGAGATCGATGAGCTCGAGGTTCGCCTATAAAGAACGGCCAACGACAGCCAAGAAAGAAGAAGATGGGAAACAAAGAAAAGAAAAAGAAAAAAAGAAATTGAATTAAAAAAGAAAAAGAAAATTAAAAAATAATTTGAACAAAAAAAGAAAAGAAGAAAAAGAAAATGGAGAAGGAAGTGAGGATTTGTAGAGGTGTGAGATAAGAGAGATCAAATGAGAAAAATGTTTTCCATTTTTCAAAAATGGAAAACATTTTCCCTTAATTTAGAAGACTTTTTTCCTTTCATGGAAAACATTTTTCCCAATAAATTCATTTTTCGTGAAACGAACGCCGGAAAATCTGGAAAACATTTTTTCGGAAATTATTTTCCGCGAAACGAAAATGAAAGAACGTCTTGGGAATGTGGGGCTGAAGGAAAAAGGTAAGTGGGGTGAGTTGGATTAATTGGGTTGGGTTTGATTTGGTCTCATGGGCTGGAATTTGAGTGGACTGCTTTAATTTTCATGGGCCAGTTGGGGATCAATTCAAAGTGGGCCTTGGCGCATTCTTTTGCCCAACCCGAACCGATAGGGTCTGGGTTGGTTTGGTTGGGTCGGGTCTCATGGCCCGGTCCGAATTTCTTTTATATTAATATTAAAAATACTAATATTAATAAATAAATATAAAAAATTTAAAATTTAAAATTTTAAAATTTGGAAAACGTTGAAATATTTGAAAATAAATAATTCATGAAGATTTATAAAATTCCGAAATCTATTAAAAAAATTTAGAAAATTTAGAAAATCATTAAAAATCAGAAAATCCATAAAATAACAGAAAATTAGAAAAATCATTAAAAATTCAGAAAATTCTAAAGAAAAAATCAGAAAATTTTAGAAAAAAGGGAAAATCCTTTAAAATTATTAAAACCCAAAATTTAGACAAGCCTTTAGAGCTTTACAATAGGATTCTTTATTTTGGATTATCTTTTTTTCCGGATAATTTTAGGATGCTTGTGTGTTTTCTTTGTGATTATACATGGTTTTCTCTTGGATGTCATATTCTTTGTTTTAGAATGGTTGGATCAAAACCTAAAATTCTTTGAGTGTTAATCTTAGGACTAACGTAATCAAGTTTTCGAGTCTAGAATCTTTAGTTGCATAGATAATAAGATATTTTACTAGGTTTCTAGTCGACACCAAAATGCTAGTGGCCACTCTTTAGTCAAATTTCTTCAAAGTGAATAAAAAATTGAAAATGTGCAAGGTATGAGCTTGAGAGATCCTGCGTCAGTGAAAGACTGTCAACACAAAATTAATAATACTTCTAAATCTAAAACTCTTTCCCGGAGGTGTTAAGTTGCGACACTACTTTAACTAGATGAACGAGGGGCATGAAAACTTACTGAGTGTTGCATTATGTAATCGAATCAAGTTGACGTTGTCTCATTGACATGCACATATAAAAAACCCTTTTCTCTTCTTGACCCTTTCCTTTCTTCTTTCTTCTTCTTTTTCTTTCTTCCCTCTTCCTTTTTCCCAAACTGCTCGCGGCCACTCTAAGTGAGAGAATGTTGGATGTATGCCCTAAAGCTACTATGTAATAGTTACATAGTAGGGATTTCAGTTGTACTTTCATTATTATTATTTATTTAATGGCAATGATGTATTCATTCATTTGTCCAATTATTTTATGAATGATTCCATAAGATCAGTTGCAATTAGACCTATTCTTGAGATGTCAAGAATATATGTGACGGGTTCATAGTTAGACTGAATCTTTAAATCGTTCCCGGTCAATGGATTATTGAGTGGATATTAATAATCCTGTTGAGACCGGTGTGTTTATAACTTCACCATTAAGTATTGGATACTTAAGGGAATGATGAGTCACAAGTCATTGGGTATTATGATGCGAGTTAAAAACACAAGTGTTTGTATTAGACAAATTCAGAACGTGACATATATCGAACGATTAGCGACATGGAAGCTTTTAGCGTGGTCAATGTCTAATTGTTCATGCTTTGGTCTTGTGTAAATAATCCTTAGACCGAGGCACGGTGCTAACTTGTGTGTCAAACAACTATGGTTCACGGTGCACGTAATCCGGGTCATTGATCCGTCTTTGTACTGATGGTCGTAGTTTGTTCATATACGAAGTTGCACGTGTGCGCAATATGGAATCTGTCTCCTTGCTAAATGTAAGGTATATTAATGATGTCCTATGCGATCTAATTATGACACTGCATTGAAATCCTCAGCGGGATTGTAATTGAGAATAAATTGTTTATGTCTCAAATAAAATGCATGTCGGTTAGATTTGTGCATATGATCGAATTAATGACTTGACTAATATTCCATGGTCTTTGTTTGATCGGGACATAGTAAGACAGATGGATTGAATTACACCGTAGCCAAAGCTGGCAGGTTCATTATGTTCTTAAAATATTCACACTATCTGGGTAGTCATGACATATTTGCTAGATGTCGATCATGACTTGTAAGACCCAAAGATTAATCAGGATAATTAATTCTTTTGGGAGTACTAATGTGTTAGTACAAGTCTTACTACCAGCTTAGTGATGAACTTAGGGATGTCACACACCATAAACAATTAGGATAACGTGGAACAAGAGAGATATAATTGCAAATGTGTTTGCAATTACTGCAATTGAATTGAGTCGATTCAAAATTAAATTAAATGAGATTTAATTTAATTTAATTTGTATTATAGTCACGAGCCTATGTGCATATGATGCACACGCATGCCCATAGTAAATACATATTAATGTATTCCAAATGCACATATAAAGATCATGTTCTTTTTTATTTTTAAGGGAATTGATTATTAAAATTAATTGATTAATTAAAGTGGAAATGGTCAGCAATTTTTGCTGACCATTTCACACGAATACGTGCACATGCACGAACGAATTCGTCCATGATGGTCAGCAACCGCTGACCATCATACACGCATATTGTTCGTGCATGGATGGTCAGCAACCGCTGACCATCACGCACGAAATCGTGCATAAACGGTCAGCGGTTGCTGACTGTTCCGTTCATGCACGATCGTGCCCGATCGTGCATGAGAAGGAGGATCAGCAACGGTTGCTGATCCCGCGATCGGCAACCGTTGCTGATTCGTGTATAAATTTTAAAAAGAAAGAAGAGGTTTCTCTCATCCGGGCTGTGACTAAAATATCAAGAATACGGCGGATTATCTCCACGAGGTTGCTAGCACAATCAAAGTGGTGTATATCCGAAAAATTCTCTCTTCCGTTCGACGGTCGTTGTTAGTGTGTCTAAACTAGAGGTCCGAAGCTTGTGGGACTCGAACTGAAGAACATCCGAACCGATTTGTTTTAAAGCACGCTTCGAGAGGTAATTTGTTTAACTCCATTTGATGTTCAGATTTTTGATTAAAACGCACGAACAACGCCTTAAGAGAATCATGTTTAAAATACATCTTTGTTTCCGCTGCGTTCTTTTTGTTAATTATACTTATACATGATTCATGAAACCCCAACAAAGAACTCTCGCTTTATGCCATTTTCCCTTCTTTTTTTTTTTAAAAACTTTTCAACCCCTTTTTATTTATTTATTTTTTAATAGAAAAGGCACCTCCTCTTTGACTGGTCGAAGAAAATGTCCCGCTATTACAAGATCTAGTTTACTTACTTTTCCTGGTCCAGCTCACAATTTCCCATTCCCTCTTTCCTTGTTCCTCCTCTTCTTCCCTCTTTCTTCTTCCTTCCTGTTTATGTTGCGGCGCGGTGAAGTCCAACGCCTCAAATCCAGTCGCAACCCAACGACGATGGCCACGGGATTTGCTTGGATGGTTGTTTTCCAGCAATGTCTGAGGCGGTAAAAGGTTCTTGGTGTTGGTTCATGGCCTTTGGCATCGCGGTCTGGTGGCTATGGATTCTTGATGGTGGTTCCAAGCGATGGTCATTGTGGTGGCGCGACGGATGGTGGACTGCAGCAGACGATGATGGCAGTCGAAACAATCCGGGTGGTGCGAAAAATGGAAAATCCAATGGTGGCGGCAGCTTGTTTCTTTCATTTACAGTGGACTCTGGTTGTGGATGAAGGAGAAGATGGTGATGACGGTAGGTGAGTGTGGTGGTTCAATGATGAGTGGCGGCCGGCGATGGTGACGGTGAGGTGGTGGCATTGTGTGTTTAATGTTTACAGAGAAGACAGACGGTGGTGAACGATGGTGTGCTGCCATGGGAGAAGTGGCAGCGCTTCAGCTTGTTTAGAGTGTTGACAATCGCGTTAGGTGCAATTTGATCTGCACATGGTGCGCATAGCTGAGATGCAGAATTCATCGTCAACCATAAATGAAGTACGAAGAAAAAAAATATGCTTCAACACGTTTCGACTTGGAAAAGAAAAGAAAAGAAAATTTAATGCAATGACGAAGGTTTGCAGATTGAGAACACTTTCTGAAGAAGCTTCTCAGTTACGGTTTTTCACTTCCGGAACCGGTGAACGCTTTTAGCAAGAGTTTCCATTCCATTACAGATGACAACGAAGTACAAGTCATGGCAATCCAACTGAAGATAAGCTACAAGTGATCCTATATACACAAATTGATTGAGAGGCTTGTATCACCAAGGCATGAATCTTTTGGTGGATTTGAAGGCTGAAGAATTGGCAGAAATCTCTGCGTGGTTGCTTGTTGATCCAGCCAATGGAGTAGCTGAAATTGATATCTCTCTGGCTGGTTCAGTCTCCTCACAATGCTCATCGCTTTCTCCTCTATGACTATATCAATCACTCTAAACCATTAGCATATTGGATCAATCCAACCAATTCAATACTCTAAAAGTTCTCAAGAGTTTTACCTTTGATCTGGCTGTCGATTTGACCAAAGGTGAACCATCTGGTTTGATATCTCTCTGGCTGAAAATTCTGGCATCTTGAGCTTTTCTAACCTCGGATCTTTGTAATTGCATGAAATTCCTGCATTCCCAGCCTTTTTTGGATGCTCTGTCTGTTTTGCAGAGACGACCTCCCATCCGTCCAACTCACTCTCGGTACAGCCCTTCTTTCCCTTCAGAACACCATCGAGTGATTTGTTTGTTGATGTCAGCCAATTCTCCTCTAGAACAGATCCTTTATGCAACCTAGATGCTTGGTCATGCTGCAATAACACATTGCACGAGATCAACTGTAAAGAGGGAATAAGTGAGCCATTCGCATTTTTGCAGGCATAACAAGGGGAGGAATAGTGAATCTTTGTTCCCTTGGTGGTCAATCATTTATGGCAGCTTAAACTTTTCGAGAAAAGAAAAACAAAACAATTTGTCTAACACGGTTAATTAGTCATTGCATTCTGCTAGTTTTTTCTCTCGTCCTAAAGTACAAAAAGGGTGCCATTAACTCAAACCACCCAAGTAATTTTAAAAAAGCACAAAGTCAAAATAATTAATACTTAGACACAATGGGTGTAGAAGCTTCTTTTACCTTTGCTATGGCTATTGATTCATCCAAAGGTATATATACTGATTTAATATTTCTGACTGCCAGATCTTCCTTTCTAAGCTTTTCAAGTCTCGATTGTTCATCTTTGCAGTAATTTCTTACACCCTCATGCCTTCTTGGAAGCTCCGTATGTTTTGAGGAGACATGTAAGCTGTCAAACTTATTCTTGTCGAAGCCTTTCTTTTTGTGCAGAGGAGCAACTCCATTGAGAGGTTCAACTGTTCCAATTCGCACATTATCCACTGGCGCAACATGTTCATTATGTGACTGCAACAAGACATTGCGTGAATGAGATCAACTGTATCAGAAGAAATAACTGAGGTGTAGTGCACGCTCAATCTCCTGACGCATGGGAGGTTTCATTTTAAAAGTGATAAAGAGTCTGCTACATTTTGAGCTTATCACTTCTCTGTGACGACATTCTTTGACATATCATGCTACTTTAGTTTATGTTACAGGGAAGCGACGGAAAATGAAGTAACAAACAACATGGTTCTCTCACCTTTGCTTTGGCGGCTGAGTCATCCAATAATACACAATTTGGTTTGGTATTTCTGGCTGCAGGTTCCTGCTTTTTCACCTCGGAAAACCTCATCTTTTCATCTTTGCTATAAATTCTTACAGTTGCAGGCTTTTCCAGAGGATCCATACGTTTTGGGGGAAAGACATTTGAGCACTTGGACTCATTCACATCAAAGCTTTTCTTTTCCTCTGGAAGAACTTCTCCACATCCATGGGGTAGTTCAATTGCTAGTGTTTGCCCAGTCTCCTCCATAGCATTTTTGTTCTGTGAGCTAGATGTTTGGCCATGGAGTGTTTCAATAGTTGGTGTCTGCCAATTCTCCACTGTAGCATGAGCATTACGCGAGCTGGATGTTTGGCCATACTGCAACCAACATATTGCTTGAGATCAATTGAACCAGAGGAGCCGACTAAGGCAGGACCCTGGTCTCATGACAAACATTAGCGGTTTCATTTTTAAAATTGTCTGGAAGCTATATTACATTATGATTTTCCACTTCTTTGCACGGTCTTGTTTGTTATTTCAGGGCATCAACAAGCAAATCCCAATAAGCACGTTTTGCAAAACTTACCAGTGGAGGAACCATGGAAATCTTTGTACAGTCAGTGATTGTTCCTCTCAAGTTAGGCATTGAATTTGGTTTCTCTATGGCTGGTTCAATTCCTTTGTTGTTATAGTTCTGGGGTGATTTTGATGCATCACGGTGCTCTCCGCTTTCTCCTACCTGCCAATGTTTGTAAAACAGTCTATCTTATATGCTTATACAGAAGCAAATAATTAAATCAACTGGATACTATTGAAACTCGGAATTGTCCTAGTCTTTTCTTTTGAATTTCACTAAGAATATGAAAACCTTGCCATTGACTTTACCAGCAAACTCAATGCAAAAAATCCTATCTTGAAATTAATAATTAGACATTACAAGTGAATTTAGAAGCTTGTTTCACCTTTGCTTTGGCTTCTAATTCATCCAGAGTTACACATTCTGGTTTGATATTTCTGGCTGCAAGTTCCAGCTTCTCCACCTTTTTGATCCTCGATTCTTCATCAGTGCTGTAAGTTCTTGCAATTTCAGGCTTTTTTGGAGGCTCCATATGCTTTGGGGAGGAGATATGTAACCCATTGAACTTATGCTCAATGAACCCTTTCTTTTCATCTAGTGAAACTGCACCATGGAGTGATTCGATTGTTTGTGCTCGCTGACTCTTCATCAGGACAGCATGTTCATCATCTGAGCTACATTTTGGGCCATACTGCAATGCAGGAGATGAAACACATCAAAAGAAAATAAATGGCTGAGGCATAATCTTAAACAGTAAAGCTCATGACGAACATTCAAATTTTCATTTAAAATGTGTCTGGAAGCTGTACTATATGTTGATATGTTCCGCTTCACTTCTCTGATGTGATATTATTTAATCTGGCAATATTCTTCTTTGGCTGTTTTTTTGCCATTCTGGTACATATCTAATTGAAGGTTAATAGGGCATGAGGAATTTCCCTGATATCTCTCTTTTCTATGTAAGTTCTTCTTCCCTATATATAATAAAGGTGAACAAGCTGTATAACCAACTGAAACTTCAGGAATAGAGTTTTGACCTGTGTTTGCAATTGATCTCTGTCAGTGTAGCTAACTTGCAACTGGTTGGATTCATCAATACAAACAAATACATCATTGTCCCATGAGAGGTCCGCAAACGATGGACTTCCGAAATTTCTACCATGTAAGTCACGTTGGGAGTCGACATTTTCTGATTGGAAAGAAGTCTGCAGGAGAATTGATGTAATGACTTGAACTCGGTTGTCCTGCTGAAGTGAGGGCTCCGTTGCTGAGTCTACCAGAATCCATGACTGTTTTGAAAAGTAAATAGGTTAATTATGGACATACTTCACAAATTATGTCCATGAACAAAACATTTTTTTCACTCTTACTTCTAGACATGAGTTCTCGTGTTCAGGTTGACGAAGGTCTGACTGCAAGTCAACCACGCTAATTGATGAGTTTTCCACTGCCTGATTCCTAGGCTGTTTGCAAAAGTAAAAAGGCTAGTTATGAACATACTTCACAAATTATACCCATGAACAGAACATTTTTTTCATTCTCACTTGTGCAAATGAGTTCTCAAGTTCCAGTTGATGAAGGTCTGAATCCAAGTCAACCAAGCTAGTCGATGAGTTTCCCGTTGCCTGAATCTGCAGCTGTTTTCAAAACAAAAAAGATTAGTATGGAACATGCTTCACAAATTATGCCCATGAACAGAACATTTTTTTGTTCTCACTTCTGGAAATGAGTTACTGTGTTCAGGTTGATGAAGGTTTGAATCCAAGTCCATCACGTTCATGGCTCCACCATTTAATTGCAGGGCTGAAAAATCGGACTCTTCATTTCCTTTGTGCTTTAAGTGACAGACAACGTAATTCTTGGCCGGCTGTCAAAACAACCATGTTTTTGGAATCCACAAGACCTGATCTTATCCTATTTAAATTCCAGAATCCTACTCCATTACAAACTTCAATAATGGAAAATAAGGAAGAACAGAATCATTGCTTTTGGCTAATCGAAACTTTTGAATTGCATGGTTCTGCAGATTATTACAATACTCAAATGAATGTAGTAAACCAGAAGAAATAAACGAGGGACAGATTGCGTACAGCGTGTGGAAACAGTTCATTGAGATTGTTGGTCAGTAGATGATATTCGTGGATGACCCAGTTGGTCTTGATGCCCCTAGAGCCGTGACCCTCATGAAAGACCAGTGTTTTCTTAGTACCGATCGCTCTGTTCCTGTCTCCAGCCTTGATAGTCCTATCAACACCAGTCTTCTTCCAAAATCCCAATGGAGTCGATCTTCGAATTGGTGGCGTTTGTGGACAGAAGAACCACCACTCTTGAACTTTGTCATCAAGAGGAATGATTGATTGCTCTGTCAAGTTCAATTCAAATCTAATTAATGATGCCTTTCTTTTCCTACGCCGAAAGATGCATATCTTATATAGTGAACTGTACACAGTCAAACTTCGATTCCATAAGCAAATTCAGCAAAATATTCACTGATTCATAGACTATTTCACTGCAATTGTCATAGAACTTTAGGATAACACGATGCCACATTTATTAGTACGAGGTATCCATTACGATGCCATAACTTGCCAAAAAGGACAGGAAAAATGACAGCAGCTGCTTGTTGTTTACCCTTAAATATTCGTGCTAATTCCCAAGGCTCCCACTTGCAGATATCCACCTCAGGAATGATGCAGATGTTGCCTCTGGATCCGAGCACTTTCAGCTTCAAGTAATGATCGACCAATTCCTCATCGGTCGGGTGGAACCTGTATCCGACCGGCAGATTCTTTGGGATGATCACAGCTGCCATCTTCTTCTAGTTCTGTTACTTCCCTCGCGCGAGGGCGAATTTACCAGAGTTCTGGGAAAACAGAATGAACGAGCTTCAAGGCCTCGCGCTTTAAGTCTTCATCAAACTCTTTCCCTTCTCTGAGAAGTTGCCTTACGTCATTTTTTTTCTGCTTTTTTGGGTTTGCCGGTGGAATTCCACCCTATCGCTTAAGGACACTATTCAAAGATTCTCCTATCGCTCTCAAATGTCACACTATCCACTAAAACTCTGTCCTAACTTTCTGCATCACGTAGAAAGCCTTTGTTATTTATTTTCTCTTTATTGACAAAAGTATAAACAATGTAATTATAATACCTTGACCAAGTCAAGAGTGGTCCCGGAGAAAAAAGAAAGAAAGGATAAGAAAAGAAATAGCTTGAAAAGTCTACAAAAGGGGAAAAATTGGTGCTTTGAGTTTGAGATGTCATTTTTTAAAAAAATAACGATATTTTAAGGTGTTGGCTCAAAGTGGGTTGGAAATCCTTTCTCACCCTTTGGTACGGAAATGGCTTTTGGCCTATGGATTTTGCTTCCAAATGATTCTTGCTAGGCTGATGGTGGTTTTTGAGATCTAGTTTACTTACTTTTCCTGGTCCAGCTCACAATTTCCCATTTCCTCTTTCTTTCTTCCTCCTCTGCTTCCCTCTTTTCTTCTTCCTTCCTGTTTATGTTGCGGCACTGTGAAGTCCAACGCCTCAAATCCAGTCGCAACCCAACAACGGTGGCCACGGGATTAGCTTAGAAGTCGATCTTGATCTCTAAGGTGGTTTCGATATATTAACCTTATAAGTGTAGATCTTTGATATTAAGTATGTCTGAAGAGGAATAAAGCATTTCACGTTGATAATTGGCTCATAACTCATTTGAATTAGGGCTCCGACTATAGCTCCCGTCTCGGATATATCCACAAGATGAGATATCAAATGCTTGCTGCTCATCCCAATATTGACTAGCTATAGCCATACGTAGCTGACCATGAGTAGTAGTACGCTTGATGGGCGTGTGCTGATCATAGACCACGGGCTCCTACATGGGCCACACTTCAATTGTTGACATTCATCTAATTTGGTAGGTAACATGCGTCGACAAGAATTTCATGTCGCGTGCATCATATTTGCCAATTCTCTTCCTTCAACATGTCTTGACCTGACAAAAATTTCACTTTTGCTCATTGTTATTTACTTAGCTTCGGCTTGGTTTGTTAAAAATTAGTGCTTTTGAAAAACATTTTCAGAGAACTCATTTTTTATAAAAATAACAATATTTATAGTGTTCGCATGAAATTGAGTTGGAAATCATTTCTCACCCTTTTTCATGGAAAATGGCTTTTTGCTTATGGATTTTCCTTCCAAATGACTCTCACTAGACTGATGGTGGGTTTTGAGATTTGTCACACCGCAAAACCAACAAGGGGTATGACAACATGAGAAACTTTTAATCCAACTATTTAATATACATATATGATCATATATGTGTTATTTCATTTCAACAAATTTTATTCAATTTCAAAAATGCTCATTTAAATCATCCTCACAATTCAAGCATCGATGATCAAATTTATTGATTAATCTCTAATCAAAAACCATATAAATGGTCTATTCATAATCCATCTCATATCAAAATATACGTCGATGGTCTATCCATTAAATAATCTTTTACTTAATAGCAAACCATGATCATGACAGTGACGACACAACGCCTGCTGACAAGGCGATCGAGATTCTTTCCTTGGTAAGGTCTCCACCTACAAATTCGGTGGCTCGACCCAAAAAGATATCTTAAACCAGGTATGCATACCACAAGCCTATCAATGGACCAACAGCGATATTGAACACCAAACCTACATCCTCCAATATCTAGAAATACAATCCATAAATCAATCTCATAATCCACATTACATTTCACAAACCAATCATATAACGTTTGTAATTCAATTCATCCGAAATTAATAGTTTTTTGTAAAGCATTTACATATTATTTCATAAACCGAATTCACAAATTGATATGTACAACCTTTTGTAATGTTTTTCATAAAATGCTTCTTAAATTATCTTATAACTCATTCCATAAAACAATTTGCAAAGCTATACATATATATTATTTCACAATACCTTTCATAAAACCACTCTCGAATCATTCTCAAATATTAAAAGGTAGTAATTGTCTAATCCAGACTTTTAAACAATAAACATGCTTGATTACTCGTAAGATACTTAAATCTTTATCTCTTTCAAGACATGAGTTTACAAATCCATAAAAGAGATAGCATTACTCACTTGGATGTGCCCTTAACCAAAAACAAGGCACAATCAAATTAACGAACTCGCAATCCTATCATATAAGCAAGAAATAACATCAAAACTAAGTGAAACGCTATATCAATTATGGCACGGCTAAACTAAGCCTAAATGCCAATAAAATAACTCTCACGCATCAACAAATCGCTTACTCAAAGCAATTATTCAAATCTAAATGTAACGTGAAACTTGCTCACAAAACTCTAAAATTTCGTTCCAACAAAACCGTTGCTTCAAATGACCATCAAACCCACTACTCAAAAATTGGATTATCCCAAAGTTCCGATTTCAAGCCCTAAACTCAAAAACTATTTGTTGACATCTGAATTTTTGTCAACGTTTTAAATATCCATTTATTTTGCAAAAATATTAAAATTTATAAAAAAAAAAGTAATAAATGATAAAAAAAAAATGATGAAGTCGTGTGGGCCGTTATATCCGGCCCACTTAGCAACTTTCAGCCCTCTAAGGGTGCATTTGATTCAGTATTCCCAAAGGGCTTTTAGCCTCTAAAGCCCCTTGAGAAAATGTTGGACCGTTTAACAGTCATTTTGAAATAGCTTCCAAGTGAAAGTCAGTATTGGAAAAACTAAAACCCAATGCTAATAGGAACTAGCTTTGAGCTTTCAGCATTTGGCCAAATGCTGAAACTTATTTTTTTCTTCTAAAACTATCTTCACTCATTCTTCAAATTTTTTATTCTACCGTCGTTACTATTTTTTAAAATAACAAATAATGCTAAAAAACACACACACACACACACACACATATAAATTCTAAAACAATTAAATATACTAGGTCTTCTAAAAAAATTATTTATATATTTGATTTTTTTAGCATATGTATTTGATTTTTTTAGTATTATTGTCAAAATTTATATTTAAAAAGTTGCATACATTATTTTTTTCAATTCTAAACAAATAAAAATTAAAAAATTCCGACGAAGAGTTTGCTATTTTTTTTTTAAATTATATATATCTATTTGACTTTTTAGCATTATTCTCAAATTTATATTTAAAAAGTTACATACATTATTTTTTTCAATTTAAACAAATAAAATTTAAAAAATTTCGATTAAGGATCTTTTTTTTTTAATTATATATATGTATTTGATTTTTTTTAGCATTATTGTGAAAATTTATATTTAAAAAGTTGCATACATCATTTTTTTTCAATTTTAAGAAAAAAAAATTAAAAAATTCCAATGAAGGGTTTGGTCATTTTAAAAAAAAATTATATATGTTTTTGATTTTTTTAGTATTATTGTCAAAATTTATATTTAAAAAGTTGTATACATAATTTTTTTTTTCAATTTTAAACAAATAAAATTAAAAAAAATAATATTAATCATCCAAAGAGCTTTTCAAATGTATTTTCTACCAAATAGCATTTCTCTCAAAGATACTTCTCAAAGCATAGTTTATGAAACGACTTTTGTATTTGCCTAAAGTGCTTTAAGCTAAACTGTTTTGTATTTTCCTAATAAGCTTTCAAAATGTTGAACCAAACGCATCCTAAGCTTGTTCGCCTCTCTTATCTTCGTTTCTTTCTTGGGAAAATGTCGCAAATGGTCCATAGACTTCTACTTAATGTGCAATCTCGTCTCTAAGCTTTCGATTTGTTTAATTTGCTTCATGAACTATCGATAAATATCTGATCTAGTCCCGACTATTTGAAAATTGACAAATTTCGTCATTCCATTAGTTAAAGTTAATCGAATTGGACATTTTGGTCTTTTTCTTTTTCTTTTTTTTCTTCTTCTTCTCTCTTCCCTCCACCGGCCATGGCGGAGCCAGCGGAGGGAAGAGAGAAGAAGAAGAAGAAAAAAAAGAGACCAAAATGCCCAATTATGTTAACTTTTAGAAGGACGAAATTGGTTAATTTTCAAATAGTCTGGATTATATCGGATATTTATCGATAGTTTAGGGACCAAATTGAGCAAATCAAAAACTCAGGGATGAGATTACACATTAAGTAGAAGTCCATGGATCATTTGTGACATTTTCCCTTAATTTATATACATTTATAATGATATGCCGTTTATATTAAAAAAATGTACATGATATGATGTGAATATATCTAACTTTAATACTGCGATTCATCAAATAATGGACAGGGTATAAAAGAATCCCAAAATTTTATATCCTATCCTATCCAATCCTACCTCGATTAAAAATCCGGACAACCAAACGTAGCCTATGAGAGAATGTCTTGGGAATGTGGGGCTAAAGGAAAAAGGTAAGTGGGGTGAGTTGGATTAATTGGGTTGGGTTTGATTTGGTCTCATGGGCTGGAATTTGAGTGGACTGCTTTTATTTTCATGGGCCAGTTGGGGATCAATTCAAAGTGGGCCTTGGCGCATTCTTTTGCCCAACCCGCATCGATAGGGTCCAGGTTGGTTTGGTTGGGTCAGGTCTCCTGGCCCGGTCCGAATTTCTTTTATATTAATATTAAAAATACTAATATTAATAAATAAATTTAGAAAATTTTAAAATTTTAAAATTCGGAAAAACGTTAAAATATTTTAAAAATAAAGAATTCATGAAAATTTATAAAATTCCGAAAACTATTAAAAGAATTTAGAAAATTCATAAAATCATTAAAAATCAGAAAATCCATAAAATAACAGAAAATTAGAAAAATCATTAAAAATTCAGAAAATCCTAAAGAAAAAATCAGAAATTTTAGAAAAAAAGGAAAATCCTTTAAAAGTATTAAAACCCAAAATTTAGACAAGCCTTTAGAGCTTTACAATAGGATTCTTTATTTTGGATTATCCTTTTTTCCGGATTATTTTAGGATGCTTGTGTGTGTGTGTGTGTGTGTGTGTTTTTTTTTTTGTGATTATACATGGTTGCCCTTTTCAATATCTTGGATGTCATATTCGTTGTTTTAGAATGGTCGGAACAAAACCTAAAATTCTTCGAGCGTTAATCTTAGGACTAATGTAATCAATTTTTCAAGTCTAGAATCTCTAGTTGCACAAATAATAAGATATTTTCCTAGGGGTCTAGTCGACACCAAAATTCTAGTGGCCACTCTTTAGTCAAATTTCTTCAAAGTGAACAAAAATTTGAAAATATGCAAGGTATGAACTTGGGAGATCTTGCGTCAATGAAAGGCTATCAATCCAAAATTAATAATACCTCTAAATCTAAAACTCTTTCCTAGAGGTGTTAAGTTGCGACACTACTTTAACTAGATGAACGAGGGGCATGAGTACTTACTAAGTGTTGCATTACATAATCAAATCAACTTGACAATGTCTCATTAACATGCACATATAAAAACCTCTTTCTCTTCTTGACCCTTTCCTTTCTTCTTCTTTTCCTTTCTTCTCTCTTCCTTTTTCCCGAACCGCCCGCGGCCACTCTAAATCTAAATCTAAATCTAAAGTGAGAGAACTCTCGCTTTATGCCATTTTCCCCTTTTTTTTTTTACTTTTCAACCCCTTTTTATTTCTTTTTCTTTCAATATAAAAGGCACCTCGTCTTTGACTTGGTCAAAGAAAATGTCCCGCTATTACAAGATCTACTTTACTTACTTTTCCTGGTCCAGCTCACAATTTCCCATTCCTCTTTCCTTGTTCCTCCTCTTCTTCCCTCTTTCTTCTTCCTTCCTGTTTATGTTGCGGCCCGGTGAAGTCCAACGCCTCAAATCTAGTCGCAACCCAACGACGATGGCCACGGGATTTGCTTGGATGGTTGTTTTCCAGCAATGTCTGAGGCGGCAAAAGGATTAGTTTCGGTTCTTGGTGTTGGTTCATGGCCTTTGGCATCGCGGTTGGTGGTGGCTATGGATTCTTGATGGTGGTTCCAAGCGATGGTCATTGTGGTGACGCGACGGATGGTGGACTGCAGCAGACGATGATGGCAGTCGAAACAATCCGGGTGGTGCGAAAAATGGAAAATCCAATGGTGGCGGCAGCTTGTTTCTTTCATTTACGGTGGACGCTGGCTGTGGATGAAGGAGAAGATGGTGATGATGGTATGTGAGTATGGTGGTTCAATGATGAGTGGCGGCTGGCGATGGTGACGGTGCGGTGGTGGCATTGTGTGTTTAATGTTTACAGATGGTGTGCTGCCATAAGAGAAGTGGCAGCGCTTCAGCTTGTTTAGAGTGTCGCTTTAGGTGCAATTTGATCTGCACATGGTGCGCATAGCTGAGATGCAGAATTTATCCTCAACCATAAATGAAGTACGAAGAAAAAAAATATGCTTCAACACGTTTCGATTTGGAAAAGAAAAGAAAAGAAAAGAAAATTTAATGCAATGACGGAGGTTTGCAGATTGAGAACACTTCCAGAAGAAGCTTCTCAGTTTGGTTTTTCACTTCTGGAACTGGTGAACGCTTATAGCAAGAGTTTTAATTCCATTACAGATGACAACGAAGTACAAGGCATGGCAATCCAACTGAAGATAAGCTACAAGTGATCCTATATACACAAAGTAATTGAGAGGCTTGTATCACCAAGGCATGAATCTTTTGGTGAATTTGAAGTTTGAAGAATTGGCACTAATCTCTGCGTGGTTGCTTGTCGATCCAGCCAATGGAGTAGCTGAAATTGATATCTCTCTGGCTGGTTCAGTCTCCTCCCTGTGCTCATTGCTTTCTCCTCTGTGACTATATTGTATCACTCTAAAACCTTAGCATATTGTATCAATCCAACCAATACAATACTCCAAAAAGTACTCGAGAGTATTACCTTTGATCTGGCTGTTGATTCAACCAAAGGTGAACCTTCTGGTTTGATATCTCTCTGGCTGAAAATTCCGGCATCTTGAGCTTTTCTAACCTCGGATCTTTGTATTTGCAAGAAATTCCTGCATTCCCAGCCTTTTTTGGATGCTCTGTCTGTTTTGCAGAGACGATCTCCCATTCGTCCAACTCACTCTCGGTACAGCCCTTTTTTCCCTTCAGAACACCATCAAGGGATTTGTTTGTTGATGTCAGCCAATTCTCCTCTAGAATAGATCCTTTATGGAACCTAGATGCTTGGTCATGCTGCAATAACACATTGCACAAGATCAATTGTAAAGAGGGAATAATCAAGCCATTCGCATTTTTGCAGGAATAACAAGGGGAGGAATAGTGAATCTTTGTTCCCTTGGTGGTCAATCATTTATGGCAGCTTAAACTTTCAAGAAAAGAAAAAACTAAACAATTTGTCTAACACGGTTAATTAGTCATTGCATTCTGCTAGTCTTTTCTATCTTGTCCTAAAGTACAAGATAGGTGCCATTAACTCAAACCACCCAAGTAATTTTAAAAAAGCACAAAGTCAAAAAAATTAATACTTAGGCACGATGGGTATAGAAGCTTCTTTTACCTTTGCTATGGCTATTGATTCATCCAAAGGTATATATACTGATTTACTATTTCTGGCTGCCAGATCTTCCTTTCTAAGCTTTTCAAGTCTCGGTTGTTCACCTTTGCAGTAATTTCTTACACCCTCATGCCTTCTTGGAAGCTCCGTATGTTTTGTGGAGGAGACATGTAAGCTGTCAAACTTATTCTTGTTGAAGCCTTTCTTTTTGTGCAGAGGAGCAACTCCATTGAGAGGTTCAACTGTTCCAATTCGCACATTATCCACTAGCGCAACATGTTCATTATGTGACTGCAACAAGACATGGCATGAATGAGATCAACTTTATCAGAAGAAATAACTGAGGTGTAGTGCACACTCAATCTCCTGACCCATGGGAGCTTTCATTTTAGAAGTGCGTGGAGTCTGCTACATTTTGAGCTTTTCACTTCTCTGTGATGACCTTCTTTGATGTATCATGCGACTTTGGTTTATGTTACAGGGAAGCGACAGAAAATGAAGGAACAACAACATGCTTCTCTTACCTTTGCTTTGGCAGCCGAGTCATCCAATAATGCACAATTTGGTTTGATATTTTTGGCTGCAAGTTCTTGCTTTTTGACCTCTAAAAACCTCATCTTTTCACCTTTGCTATAAATTCTTACAGTTGCAGGCTCTTCCAGAGGATCCATACGTTTTGGGGGAAAGACATTTGAGCAGTTGGACTCATTCCCATCAAAGCTTTTCTTTTCCTCTGGAGGAACTTCTCGACATCCATGGGATAGTTCAATTGCTAGTGTTTGCCCAGTCTCCTCCATAGCATTTTTATTCTGTGAGCTAGATGTTTGGCCATGGAGAGTTTCAATTGTTGGTGTCTGCCAATTCTCCACCATAGCATGAGCATTACGTGAGCTGGATGTTTGGCCATACTGCAACCAACATATTGCTTGAGATCAATTGAACCAGAGGAGCCGACTAAGGCATGATCCTGGTCTTATGACAAACATTAATGGTTTCATTTCTAAAATTGTCTGGAAGCTATATTACATTATGATTTTCCGCTTCTTTGCATGGTCTTGTTTGTTATTTGAGGGCATTAACAAGCAAATCCCAATAAGCACGTTTTGCAAAATTAACCAGTGGAGGAACCATGGAAATCTTTGTGCAGTCAGTGATTGTTCCTCTCAAGTTAGGCATTGAATTTGGTTTCTCTATGGCTAGTTCAATTCCTTTGTTGTGATTGTTCTGGGGTGATTTTGATGCAGCATGGTGCTCTCTGCTTTCTCCTAACTCCCAATGTTTGTAAAACATTCTATCTTATATGCTTATACAGAAGCAAATAATTAAATCAACTGGAGACTCTTGAAACTCGGAATTGTCCTACTCTTTTCTTTTGAATTTCGCTGACAATATGGAAACCTTGCCATTAACTTTACCAGCAAACTCAATGCAAAAAATCCTAAATTGAAATTAATAATTAGACATTACGAGTGAATTTAGAAGCTTGTTTCACCTTTGCTTTGGCTTCTAATTCATCCAGAGTAACACATTCTGGTTTGATATTTCTGGCAGCAAGTTCCAGCTTCTCCACCTTTTCGACCCTCAATTCTTCATCAGTGCTGTAAGTTCTTGCAATTTCAGGCTTTTTTGGAGGCTCCATATGCTTCGGGGAGGAGATATGTAACCCATTGAACTTATGTTCAATGAACCCTTTCTTTTCATCTAGTGAAACTACACCATGGAGTGATTTGATCATTTTTGCTCGCTGACTCTTCATCAGAACAGCATGTTCATCATCTGGGCTACATTTTGGGCCATACTGCAATGCAGGAGATGAAACACATTGAAGGAAAATGAATGGCTGAGGCATAATCTTAAACAGTAAAGCTCATGACGAACATCCAAATTTTCATTTAAAATGTGTCTGGAAGCTGTATTATATGTTGATATGTTCCGCTTCACTTCTCTGATGTGATATTATTTAATCTGGCAATATTCTTCTTTGGCAGTTTTTTTGCCATTCTGGTACATATCCAATTGAAGGCTAATAGGGCATGAGGAATTTCCCTGAAATCTCTCTTTTCTATGTACGTATTTCTTCCCTAAATATAATAAAGGTGAACAAGCTGTATAACCAACCGAAACTTTAGGAGTAGAATTTTGACCTGTGTTTGAATTTGATCTCTGTCAATGTAGCCGACTTGCAACTGGTTGGATTCATCAATATAAACAACTACATCATCATCCCATGGGAGGTCCGCAAAAGATGGACTTCCGAAATTTCTAACATGTAAGTCGGTTTGGGAGTCAACAATTTCTGATTGGAAAGAAGTCTGCGGGAGAATTGATGTAATGACTTGAACTTGGTTGTCCTGCTGAAGTGAGGGCTCCGTTGCTGAGTCTACCAGAATCCATGGCTGTTTTGAAAAGTAAACAGGTTAATTATGGACATACTTCACAAATCATATCCATGAACAAAACATTTTTTTTGTTCTCACTTCTGGACATGAGTTCTCAGGTTCAGGTTGACGAAGGTCTGACTGCAAGTCAACCAAGCTAATTGATGAGTTTTTCACTGCCTGAATCCAAGGCTGTTTTCAAAAGTAAAAAAGGCTAGTTATGGACATGCTTCACAAATTATACCATGAACAGAACATTTTTTTCATTCTCACTTCCGGAAATAAGTTCTCGTGTTCAGGTTGATGAAGGTTTGAATCCAAGTCGGCCAAGCTAATTGATGAGTTTCCAACTGCCTCACTCCACGGCTGTTTTCAAAACAAAGAAGATTAGTATGGAACATGCTTCACAAATTATGCTCATGAACAGAACATTTTTTCGTTCTCACTTCTGGAAATGAGTTATTTTGTTCAGGTTGATGAAGGCCTGAATCCAAGTCCATCAAGCTAATGGCTCCACCATTTAATTGCAGGGCTGAAAAATCGGACTCTTCATATCCTTTGTGCTTTAAGTGACAGACAACGTAACTCTTGGTCGGCTGTCAAACAACCATGTTATTGGAATCCATAAGACCTTATCTTGTCCTACTTAAATTCCAGAATCCTATTCCATTACAAACTTCAACAATGGAAAATGAGGAAGAACAGAATCATTGTTTTTGGCTAATTGAAACTTTTGAATTGGATGGTTCTCCAGATTATTACAATACTCAAATGAATGTAGTAAACCAGAATAAATAAACAAGGGACAGATTGCATACAGCGTGTGGAAACAGTTCATTGAGATTGTTGGTCAGTAGATAATATTCGTGGATGACCCAGTTGGTCTTGATGCCCCTATCGCCGTGACCCTTATAAAAGACCAGTGTTTTCTTAGTACCAATCGCTCTGTTCCTGTCTCCAGCCTTGATAGTCCTATCAACACCAGTCTTCTTCCAAAATCCCAATAGAGTCGATCTTCGAATTCGTGGCGTTTGTGGACAGAAGAACCACCACTCTTGAACTTTGTCATCAGGAGGAATGATTGATTGCTCTGTCAAGTTCAATTCAAATCTAATTAATGATGAACTTATCCCTTTCTTTTCCTACGGCGGAAAGATGCATAGTGAACTGTACACAGTCAAACTTCGATTCCACCAGCAAATTCCGCAAAATATTCACTGATTCATAGACTATTTTACTGCAATTGTCACGGAACTCTAGGACAACATGATGCCACATTTATATATACTAGATATCCATTACGATGCCATAACTGGCCAAAACGGACAGGAAAAATGACAGCAGCGTCTCGTTCTTTACCCTGAAATATTTTTGGTAATTCCCAAGGCTCCCACTTGCAGATATCGACCTCGGGAATGATGCTGACGTCGCCTGTGATTCCGAGCACTTTCAGCTTCAAGTAATGATCGACCAATTCCTCCTCGGTGGGACGGAATCCGTATCCGACCGGCGGATTCCGTGGGATGATCACAGGTGCCATCATCTTCTTCTAGTTCTGTTACTTCACTCGCGCACAGGGTAACTCACCTCAGTTTTGGGGAAGCAAAGTAAACGAGCTTCAAGGCCCCGTGCTTTGCGGGTCTTCACTGAAGTCTTTCCCTTGTTTGAGAAGTTCCCTTACGTCATTTTTATTATTTTTTTTTGGGAGGTGCCTTGCGGATTCCATCCTATCGCTTAAGGACTATTTCAAGATTCTCGTACCACTTTAATATCACATTGTTCACTTAAACTTTCTTGCCTAACTTTCTGTGTTACGTAGAAAGCCTTTGTTATTTATTTTCTCTTTATTTACAAAAGCATAATTGATGTAATTGTAATATTTTGACCAAGTCAAGAGTGGTCCTGGAGAAAAAAGAAAGAAAGGATAAGAAAAGAAATAGCTTGAAAAGTCTACAAAAGGGGAAAATTGGTGCTTTGAGATGTCATTTTTAAGAAAAATAACGATATTTTCAGGTGTTGGCTCAAAGATGGTTGAAATCCTTTCTAACCCTTTGGTACGGAAAATGGCTTTTCGCCCATGGATTTTGCTTCCAATTGACTTGCTAGGCTGATGGTGGTTTTTGAGATCTAGTTTACTTACTATTCCTGGTCCAGCTCACAATTTCCCATTTCCTCTTTCTTTGTTCCTCCTCTGCTTCCCTCTTTCTTCTTCCTTCCTGTTTATGCTCCGGCACTGTGAAGTCCAACGCCTCAAATCCAGTCGCAACCCAGCAACGATGGCCACGGGATTTGCTTAGAAATCGATCTTGATCTCTAAGGTGATTTCGAAATATTAACCTTATAATTTGAGTAACTGAAAATTATAATAGAGAGATGAGGGATGTTAATTTATAGCGAAATCATTTATTAGATGTAGCTCTAATTCTAAAAGTAATCCAAGGTAAAACATTATGTCTTAAATTTTCTTTTTCATTTTTACTCTTTTTTTATTTGTAATTACACGTGGAATCCTAACACTTAGGCCCTTGAAGGCAAGTTGAAAATTGAAAGCTGGCTTTAAAGTTGAACCAAACGGTCCAACATTTCCCCAATTGATTTCAAGCCTGAAAGCCCCTTGGAAATGTTGAATTAAATGCACCTCTAGTTCCGAGTCCAAAAAGGCTGCTGCCTTAAGAGCCAAACAAGATTTTTTCTATCGATGCACTTTTCTTATTAAACTCTGGCCTCATTTCGTCCACTCGCAATCACAAATTTAGGTAGGGGTTGGTGACGGATGGATTATCCAATCCGACCAGCGCGTGTCGACTGGTTCGGGTTCTGGTTCCGGTTCCGCCATCTCCAAACGTTACGTGGGACCCCAGCAACGGGACAAAAGGCCAAAAGGGGGGGGAGAATGGGTGGTGGTGGTTCCGTTTCCTCCTCCTCATTCGCATTTTGTATCTTTGTGCTTTTCACGTACTGTCGTTTTGGCTCTCCCAAAATAGCCACACAAAAAAAAAAAAAAAAAAAAAAAAAAAAAAAAATCCTGACCTGGAACGCACTTGGAATGCATAAGACCCGCCTGGGCTCGGAGTGGATTGGAATTTTAGTAAGATATGAAATCCTCCGCATGTGGAAGGAAGCTAACGAATGTCTTTGTTCAGTTAATTACCGAACATAACAGTGATGGATATATAGTGAAATCCAATCTCATGGCGTGTTTGGCGAATTTAGAGTGGGATTATGTACAATAATGGATAAGAGTTTTGAATAAATTACTCGAAAAAGCGATAGAGGATTTAAATGGTGAGATGCGGCTTTATCTAATAAGTTAAGTTTTTAAAATAATTAAGGGTTGTTTGACAAATTTTTGAAGAAAAAGAGAATAATATTGGAAGTATGGAACGATCACCACCGCCCTTATGGTCTCTATTAATGATTGCCACTACCGCCACAGTAGATTGCTTTTGTTCTGACAGTCACGTCGCAACAAAAAATCCACAGAGATAGAGGGGGGCAGGAGCTGAGAAGTGAAACAAAGAGAATCATGACCACCGTGCGGTGGTTGAATGAGTTATTGAGCGATGACATCCTAAGTAGCACCGACTTAAGTATGGGATATGTGACACGACACACTAATAAGTCATATTTAAAAAATAAAAATTTCGACACGTTAAAATATGTTATATATTAAATATATATTTTTATATATACATAATAAATTATCATTTTATGATTATTTCAATCAAATTCACTAATAAATAAATAAATAAGCCTAGAATGAATTTAAATTAAAAACATTCATCCACAATTTATTAATATCATTCATTATTTTAGTTTGACAAATTCAACTCCATTCTAATAATTCATAAAATTTGAAAGAAAAAAATAAACAATTTACATTTTGGACTTACGTGTCAGATATGTTGAAAGAGGAGAAAAAAAAACTTGATGAGTAAATTGTGTATCACAAGAAGTAAAAGTCAAAAGAGAAAAAAAAAAATACTAGGTTTTTCTACTTTCCCTATTAATTATTTTTATAATTTTTAATTTTCACACACACACACACACACACACACACACACATATATATATATATATATATATATATATATATATATTTTGACTCCTCATTTATTGAATTCTTTTGAAAGTGATCTCACGTGTCAAAATCACTTGTTAGAAGCTTGTGCCATGGCCCATGGACGAAGCATGTTCCAAGATTGTCTGTGATGCAGCTGTGTCACACACCTGACCAATTCATGAACAATCCACAAATACATTTGTTCCTTTGTGCATCCAACCCTCGTGCTTATGTGTGTACGTGAAAGGTTGACTTGGGATCGAAAATCCTAAAGCCGCACGGTGTTTAATTAATCGGAATCGACCGACCCGTGACAAGCTTGCATGTCAAAATTGAGAGTGTTGTGAAAGTTAACTAGGTGTCGGATTTTCCGACATGTATTGATAGAGTGTCCAAGAGTGTCGAAGAGTATTGGATACGTGTCGGAGTATCAAACACGATATGAAAGCTCTTGAAGAGTGTTGATGTTTCCTAGATGACATGTACAGGACTAGCTAGTTTAAGGTCATTATGTATACATTTGATGCGATAATGTTTCACTGGAATTTGTCCGATAGTGAAATACCTTTCACCGAAAGTCCTTTTTGCTAAATAAAGAGGAGACAGTGTCTATGACAATTCTGGACAAAAAATATCACAAGTTTACGAGGAATGTAATTAACATATTTCAACGGAATTTAATCAATTGTGAAGTATATAGATAGAGATAAAATATTAGAATTAAATCGATGACAAAACACCCATAAACTACAACAAAGATACATATTGAAATTTGACCGATGATGAAGTATACGAAAACTAGAGTAAATATATACACCATAATTTAATCGACAACGAAATATCTAAAGACTACATCTAAAACTGTGATGCATTAATTGAAAGATGACGTATTTTGTTTGTTTAAGTGGGGTTCAACAGTACAATAAAAACACCACCGGCCGTGGTGGCTCCGCTGGGTAGGCCTCAGTGATCCTTTGCGAGAGAGGGGAGATGTTCGAATCTCTTCTTTGCATCTGGGTTTGCGGAAAGTAGGTAGGTGTATTAAGAGTGACGTCGTGGTGGTGGGTCCCGTGCTAACGTCGCGGGGGTTTATGGCGCGGTTGTCGCAGTACCGCAGTTGCTCCTCCATCATCAAAAAAAAAAAAAAACAATACAATAAAAACTAGTATTTATTGTTTTTAAAACATAACTACCTATATGCAGCTTTTCAACAGTTTCTTTTAATTTAATATCGTCATCTCATCACGAATTTCTCATCTCCAAGTCTTTCCCTTCTTTGAGAAGTTCACTTGCGTCATTTTTTTTTTTTTTGGAGGTGCCGACGGATTCCATCCTATCGCTTAAGGACTATTGAAAGATTCTCGTACCACTTTAATATCACATTGTCCACTTAATCTTTCTTGCCTAACTTTCTGTGTTACGTAGAAAGCCTTTGTTATTTATTTTCTCTTTATTTACAAAAGCATAATTGATGTAATTGTAATATCTTGACCAAGTCAAGAGTGGTCCCGGACAAAAAAGAAAGAAAGGATAAGATAATAAATAGCTTGTAAAGTCTACAAAAGGGGAAAATTGGTGCTTTGAGATGTCATTTTTAAGAAAAATAACGATATTTTCAGGTGTTGGCTCAAAGATGGTTGAAATCCTTTCTCACCCTTTGGTACGGAAATGGCTTTTTGCCTGTGGATTTTGCTTCCAATTGACTTGCTAGGCTGATGGTGGTTTTTGCGATCTAGTTTACTTACTATTCCTGGTCCAGCTCACAATTTCCCATTTCCTCTTTCTTCTTCCTTCCTGTTTATGCTGCGGCACTGTGAAGTCCAACGCCTCAAATCCAGTCGCAACCCAACAATGATGGCCACGGGATTTGCTTAGAAATCGATCTTGATCTCTAAGGTGATTTCGAAATATTGGCCTCATAATTTGAGTAATTGAAAGTTATAACAGAGAGATGTGGGATGCTAATTTATAGCGAAATTTACTAGATGTAGCTCTAATTCTAAAAGTAATCCAAGGTAAAACATTATGTCTCAAATTTTATTTTTTTCATTTTTACTCTATTTTTTTGTAATTACTTGTGGAATCCTAACACTTATGCCCTTAAACGGGACCAAAAAGATGGACTTCCTTATGGAGAAGGAAAAGCCTTTCTTATACCCATTGAATTAGCAAGCGATTTGCTAGCAGAACAAATTTTGAAGTAAGTTATAAATTCTTTAAAAAATGAGTCTCATAATAATTTTATATTTATTTATAATTTGATTTTTTATATTTCCGAATAGAATGAGACACGTAATCATTTCTTAATTAATAGTACAAGCAGGAGGCCATAATTCCACTTTTGCCCTCCCCGGAGAGGAATGAAGGGTTCCGGGTCCAAAAAGGCTGCTGCCTCAAGAGCGAAACAAGATTTTTTCTCTAATCGATGCACTTTTCTGATTAAACTCTGGCCTCATTTCGTCCACTCGCTAATCGCAAATTTAGGTAGGGGTTGGTGACGGCTGGATTATCCAATACAACCGGCGCATGTCGATTGGTTCGGGTTCTGGTTCGCCATCTCCAAACGTTACGTGGGACCCCAGCGACGGGACAAAAGGCCAAAAGAGGGGAGAATGGGGAATGGGTGGTTGTGGTTCCGTTTCCTCATCCTCATTCGCATTTTGTATCTTTGTGCTTTTCACGTAGTCGTTTTGGCTCTCCCAAAAGAACCAAAAAAAAAAAAAAACTGACCTGGAACGCACTTGGAATCGCCACCCGAATGCCCGGATCCGAAGGCCCGGTTGCTCGGCCGGCGCATGGGACCCGCCTGAGCTCATAGTGGATTGGAATTTTAGTAGGGAAAATGTCATAAATAATTCCTGAACTTTCATCTAATATTCAATTTCATCTTTGAGCTTTTGATTTGCTCAATTTGATCATTGAATTACCACTTAATGTGCAATCTCATATCTAAACTTTTAATTTATTCAATTTAGTCCCTAAATTATCGATAAATGTCCAATCTAGTCCCTGACTACTTGAAAATTGACCAATTTCATCCTTCCGTTAGTTAAAGTTAACGAAATTGGCTTCAATGGCTTTTGGTCTCTTAAATATAGAATAAAAAATGACTAAATGGAACATTTGTTAATAGTTTAAGGACCAAATTGAGCAAATCAAAAGCTCAAGGACAAAATTGATCAATTTTCAAATAGTTAGGGACTATATTGGACATTAATCGATAATTTAGGGATCAAATTGAACAAATTAAAAGTCTAGGAACAAAACTACACATTAAATAGAAATTTAGGGACTATTTGTGACATTTTCCCATTTTAATAAAGATATGAAATCCTCCGCATGTGGAAGGAAGCTAACGAATGTCTTTGTTCAGTTAATTACCGAACATAACAGCGATGGATATACAGTGAAATCCAATCCCATGGCGTGTTTGGCGAATTTGGAGTGGGATTATGTAAAAGAATGGATAAGAGTTTTGAATAAATTACTCGAAAAAGCGATAGAGGATTTAAATGGTGAGGTGCGGCTTTATCTAATAAGTTAAGTTTTTAAAATAATTAAGGGTTGTTTGACAAAGTTTTGTAGAAAAAGATAATAATATTGGAAGTATGGAACAATCGCCGCTGCCCTGATGGTCTCTATCAATATCATTCATTATTTTAGTTTGACAAATTCAACTCCATTCCAATAATTCATAAAATTTGAAAGAAAAAAACAAACAATTCACGTTCTAGATTTGCATGTCAGACATGTTGAAAGAGAAGAGAAAAAAAAGAAAACTTGAAGAGTGAATTGTGTATCACATTAAGTGAAAGTCAAAAGAGAAAAAAAATACTAAGCTTTTCTATTTTCCCCATTAATTATTTTTATTATTTTTGTTATTTTTTTATTGTTCACATATATATATTTTGACTCATCATTTATTGAAATTTTTTGAAATTGACCTCACGTGTCAGAATCACTTGTTAGAAACTCACATGTTGGAATTCCAATTCGAGTGTTAAAAGTATTGAGAAAATTAACTAGATGTCGGATTTTCTTACATGTATTGACAAAGTGTCGGAGAGCGTCGGACACGTGTCGGAGTATCAAACACGATACGAAAGCTCTCGGAGAGTGTCGATATTTCCTAGATGACATATATTATAAATTCAGTGTCCACCAAGGACTAGCTAGTTTAAGGTCATTACATATACATTTGATGCAATAATGTTTCACTGGAATTTGTCGCGACAGTGAAATACCTTTTACCGAAAGTCTTTTTTGCTATATAAAGAGGAGACAACATCTATGACAATTCCAGACAAAAAATATTACAGGTTTAGGAGGAAAGTAATTAACATATTTCAACGGAATTTAATCAATAGTGAAGTATATAGATAGAGATAAAATATCATAATTAAATTGATGACAAAACACCCATAAACTACAACAAAGATACATATCGGAATTTAACCGATGATGAAGTATACGAAAACTACAGTAAATATATACGCCGTAATTTAATCGACAACGAAATATCTAAAGACTACATCTAAAACTATGATGCATTAATTGAAAGATAATGTATTTTGTTTGTTTTAGTGGGGTTCAACAGTACAATAAAAACTGGTATTTATTGTTTTCACAACATAACTAGCTATATGCAGCTTTTCAACAGTTTCTTTTAATTCAATATCTTCATCTCACCACGAACTTCTTGTCTCCAACTAGTTATTAAATTCATATAAATGAAGAAACATCCTAATCATATCTGCGATTGCAACTGGTTACAACAACACTTAATCCACTAAAAAGCGAAAATATCAAAAAATGTCGCTACCAAACAGTCATGCTTCAATGTCGATGTCAATGACTTCATCTTAGATGTCGAAACTCTTTAAGCTGCTGACATTTATCTAAAAGAGTTTACATATCCAAAAAATATTGCTATGCGCCAGGTTGTTGGCCATCCTTTTTTCATCAACGCCTTTTGCCGTTCATCGAATTCTACCCTCATCGACTAAATCTCAATTTGTCCGTAGGTAATCAAAAGTTGGTCGTTGGTGAACAGACAATATATAAGTTTTGACGGAGGGAATCATTGCTATCGACGAGGAGCTTCTCTTTTCTTTTTTCAAAAGGGGAAAATGGGAATCTTCGTTTCTTTTATTTATGGTCGACGGAGGTATGTGACTATGATGGTTCAATGATGCGGGGCGGCTGGCGATGGCGACAGTGCGGTGGTGGCAGTGCGTGTTTAATGTTTACAGAGAAGACAGACGGCAGTGGACGATGGTCCGCCGTGGGAGAAGTGGCGGCGCTTCAGCTTGTTCAGGGTGTTGACAATTGCGCTAGGTGCAATGTGATCTGCACTTGGTCCGCATAGCTGAGATACAGAATTCATCCTCAACCACAAATGAAGTACAAAGGAGAAAAAGAAATGCTTCAACACATTTCGATTTGCAAATGATAAAGCTATAATCCAATGATGGAGGTATGCAGATGGAGAACACTTTCAGAAGAGTCTTCTCAGTTCGGCTTTTTAAGTAGGACAACGATGAAAAGTTTTAGCAAGAGTTTCCATTCCATTACAGATGACAACGAAGTACAAGGCATGACAATCCAAATGAAGACAAGCTACAAGTGATCCTACATCCACAAATTAATCAAGAGGCTTGTATCACCAAAGTATGTATCTCGTTGGGATTTTAAAGGTTGAAGGATTGGCATAAATCTCTGCGTGGTTGGTTGTTGATCCAGTTAATGGAGTTGCTGAAATTGATATCTCCCTGGCTGGTACAGTCTCCTCCCTGTGCTTGTTGCTTTCTCCTCTGTGACTATATCAATCACTCTAAAACATTAGCATATTGTATCATTCCAACCAATACAATACTCTAAACAGTACTCAAGAGTATTACCTTTGATCTGGCTGTTGATTCAACCAAAGGTGAACCTTCTGGTTTGAAATCTCTCTGGCTGAAAATTCCGGCATCTTGAGCTTTTCTAACCTTGGATCTTTGTATTTGCAAGAAATTCCTGCATTCACAGCCTTTTCTGGATGCTCCGTCCATTTCGTAGAGGCTATCCACCGTCTGTTGAACTCATTCTTGGAACAACCCTTCTTTCCCTCCAGAGGAATAACAACATCGAGTAATTTGTTTGTTTGTGTTAGCCCATTTTCCTCTATAATATGATCCTTATGCAACCCAGATGCTTGGTCATGCTGCATGAGCACATTGCACAATATCAATTGTAAAAGAGGGAATAAGCGAGCCATTCACTTTTTTGCAGGAATAACAAGGGGAGGAATAGTGAAAATCTTTGTGCTGTTGGTGGTTAACAATTTATGACAGCTTAAACTTTCGTGAAAAGGAAAAAGGATTTTGTCTAACATGGTCTATTAGTCATTGCATTCTGCTAGTCTTTTCTATTGCCTTGTTCCATGCGCCATTAACCCATCCAAGTAATCCACAAAAGCACAAAGTCGAAAAATTAATACTTCGATCCAATGGGTTAATTAGAAACTTCGTTTACCTTTGCTATGACTGCTGATCCATCCAAAGGAATATATACTGATTTGATATCTCTGGCTGGCAGATCTTCCTTTCTAAACTTTTCAAATCTCGGTTTTTCACCTTTGCAGTAAATTCTTACTCCTGGAAGCTCCATATGTTTTGTGGAGGAGAAATGTAAGCTGTCAAACTTATTCTCATTGAAGCCCTTCTTTTCGTGCAGAGAAGCAACTTCATTGAGTGGTTCAACTGTTCCAATCTGTGGATTATCCACTAGCACAGCATGTTCATTATGGGACTGCAACAAGACATTGTTAGAATGAGATAAACTGAATCAGAGGAAATAACTGAGGTGTACTGTAAGCTCAATCTCCTGACACATAGGAGCTTTCATTTTAAAAGTGCATGGAGTCTGCTACATTTTGAGCTTTTCACTTCTCTGTGATGACCTTCTTTGATATATCATGCTACTTTGGTTTATGTTACAGGGAAATGACAGAAAATGAAAAACCAAACAACATGCTCCTCTCACCTTCGCTTTGGTGGCCGAGTCATCCAATGATACACAATCTGGTTTGATATTTCTGGCTGCGAGTTCTTGCTTTTTGACCTCTAAGAAACTCGTCTTTTCATCTTTGCTATAAATTCTTACAGTTGCAGGCTTTCCCAGAGGATCCACACATTTCAGGGGCAAGACATTTGAGCTGTTGGACTCATTCCCATCAAAGATTTTCTTTTCCTCCAGGGGAACATCTCCACATCCATGGGATAGTTCAATTGTTCGTGTTTGCAGAGTCTCCACCACAGCATTTTTATTCTGTGAGCTAGATGTTTGGCCTTGGAGTGTTTCAATTGTTGCTGTCCTCCTATTCTCCACTGTAGCATGATCATTACGCGAGCTAGATATTTGGCCATACTGCAACCAACATATTGCTTGAGATCAATTGAATCAGAGGAGCCCACTAAGGCATAATCCTAGTCTCATGACAAACATTAGCAGTTTCATTTCTAAAATTGTCTGGAATCTATATTACATTTTGATTTTCTACTTCTTTGAATGGTCTTGTTTGTTATTTCATGGCTTCACCAATCAAATCCCAATAAACACGTTTGCAAGAATTACCAGTGAAGGAACCATGGAAATCTTTGTGCAGTTGGTGATCGTTCCTCTCAAATTTGGCATTGAATTTGATTTCTCTATGGCTTGTTCAATCTCTTTTTTGTGATTGTTCTGGGGTGATTTTGATGCAGCACTGTGCTCTCTGTTTTTCTCTACCTGCCAATGTAAAACATTCCATCTTATAAGCTTATACAGGAGTAAATAATTAAATCAACTGGAGACTCTTGAAACTCGGAATTGTCCTAGTCTGTTATTTTGAATTTCACTGAGAATATGGAATCCTTGCCATTGACTTACCCATCAAACTCAATGCAAAATATCCTAACTTGAAATTAATAATTAGACACTATGAGTGAATTCAGGAGCTTGTTTCACCTTTGCTTTGGCTTTTAAATCATTTAGAGTTACACGTCCTGGTTTGATATTTCTGGCTGCAAGTTCCAGCTTCTTAACCTTTTCGACCCTGGATTCATCAGTGCTGTAAGTTCTTGCAATATCAGGCTTTTTTGGAGGATCCATATGTTCCGGGGAGGAGATATGTAACCCATTGAACTTATTCTCAATGAAGCCTTTCTTTTCATCTAGTGGAATCACACCATGGAGTGATTTGATTGTTTGTGTTCGCCGACTCTTCATCAGAACAGCAAGTTCATCATCTGAGCTACGCATTGAACCATACTGCAATGCAGGAGATGAAACATATTGAAGAAAGATAAATGGCTGAGGCATAATCTTAAATAGTTAAGTTCAAGACAAACATCCAACTTTTCATTTTTAAATGTGTCTGAAGCTGTATCATATGCTGATATATTCTGCTTCACTTCTCTAAGGTGATCTTATTTGATGCGTAACAGCTGCGTCACCTCCAATATTCTTCTTTGGTAGAATTTTTGCCATTCTGGTACATATCTAATTGAAATTTAGGGTGCATTTGTTTTAGTGAAAAAGTTTTCCACGAATTAGTTTTCTGGACTTTCATTTGTTTGGTTGGCCGAAAATGATCAGTCCACAGAAAACTATTTATGGTCAAAGAAAATATACATAAAAGTTAGGAAAATTAATTCCCTGACCTGAAAAGGGGAAAATATTTTCCTGGAAAAGAATTTGTCGTAAAACATTTTCTCTTGTCAGAAATGTTTTCCCAAAACAAACATACCATTAATAATACAATAAAAATTTCCCAGAAATTTCTCTTTTCTAAATCTGTTGTTCCCCTAAATATAGTAAAGATGAACAAGCTATATAACCAACTGAAACTTCACGAAAAGAATTCTAACCTGTGTTTGCATTTGATCACTGTCAAAGTAGTCAAATTGCAACTGGTTGGATTCATCAGTAATAGCAACTCCATTGTCCACCGAGAAGTCTGCAAAAGATGGACTTCTGATATGTGTAAGCTCCATTGTTTGCATTTGATCACTGTCAAAGTAGTCAAATTGCAACTGGTCGGATTCATCAGTAAAAACAACTCCATTGTCCACCGAGAAGTCTACAAAAGTTGGACTCCTGATATGTGTAGGCTCGTCGACCCATGTTCCTGCTTCTGAAAACAAGTTCCCATGTTCAGGTTGCTGAAGGTCTGAGTGCAAGTCAACCGAGCTAATCGGTGAGTTTCCCACTGCCTGAATCCAAGACTGTTTGCAAAAGTAAAAAGGTTAGTTATGAACATGCTTCACAAATTATTTCTATGAACAGAACATTTTTTTTTCATTCTCACATCCTCAGTAGAGTTCTCGTGTTCAGGTCGATGAAGGTCTGAATCCAAGTTGACCAAGCCAATCGGTGAGTTTCCCACTGCCTGAATCCAAGGCTGTTTTCAAAGTAAAAAGGTTAATTATGAAGATGCTTCAAAAATTATGTCCATGAACAGAACATTTTTTTGGTTCTCACTTCCGTAAATGAGTACTCATGCTCAGGTTGATGGAGGTCTGAATCCAAGTCAATTAAGTTAATCGATGAGTTTCCCACTGCCTGAATCCAAGGCTGTTTTCAAAAGTAAAAAAGATTAGTAAGGAACATACTTCACAAATTATGCCCATGAACTGAAATTTTTTTTTCTCACGTCCGCAAATGAGTTGTGTTCAGGTTGATGAAGGTCTGAATCCAAGTCAATCAAGCTAATGGCTCCACCCTTTAATTGTAAGGATGATATGTCAGACTTCTCATTTCCTTTGTGCTTTAAGCGGCAGAGGACGTAATTATTGGCCGGCTGTAAAACAACCATATTATCTGAGTCCACAAGACCTGATCCTATCCTACTTAAATTCCAGAATCCTACTCCATTACAAACTTCGGTAGTGGAAAATGAGGAAGGACAGTATCATTGCTTTTGTTTAGTCGAAACTTTTGAATTGATGGTTCTGCAGATTATTTCAATACTCAATGAATGTAGTAAACCATAAGAACTAAATGAGGGACAGATTGCGTACAGAGTATGGAAACAGTTCATCCAGATTGTCGGTCAGTAAATGATATTCGTGTACAACCCAGTTGGTCTTGATGCCCTTAGAGCTCCGACCTTCATGAAAGACCAATGTTTTCTTAGTACCAATTTCTCTGTTCTTGTCTCTTGCCTTGATAGTCCTATCAACACCAGTCTTCTTCCAATACCCCAAACAAGTCGATCTTTGAATTCGTTGCATTTGTGGACAGAAGAACCACCACTCTTGAACTTTGTCATCAGAAGGAATGACTGATTGTTCTGTCAAGTTCAAGTCAAATCTAGTTAATGAAGAACTTATCCCTCTTTTTCGTACAGACAAAAGATACATATCTTATAAAGTGAGACATCACCATTTATAACATTAAACTTAGATTCCATCAGCACATTCTACAAAATATTCACTGATGCATACACTATCCTACTGCAATTGTCGTAGAACTTTTGGATAACATGATACCACATTTATAAGTATAAGGTATCCGTCACAATGCCGTAACTCGCCTTAAAGGACAGGAAAGATGATAGTAATATCTTGTTCTTTACCCTTAAATCTTTGTGCTAATTCCCAGGGCTCCCACTTGCAGATATCAACCTCAGGAATGATGCAGATGTTGTCTATGAATCCGAGCACTTTCAGCTTCAAGTAATGATCAACTAATTCCTCATCAGTCGGGTGGAATCTGTATCCAACCGGCAGATTCCCTGGGATGATCACAGTTGCCATCTTCTTCTATTTCTTTTACTTCACTCGTGCACAAGCGAACTCACTTCAGTTTGTCAAAACAAAGGAATGAGCTTCAAGACTTTTGCACTTTGGGGGTCTTAATTGAAGTCTTTCCCTTCTTTGAGAAGTTGCCTTACTTTTGGTCCTATTTCTTTGCCTGCTTTTTGGTGGTACTAGTGGATCCCATCCTATCACTTAAGGACTATTTAAAGATTCTCATATCACTCTGAATTGTCGCATTGTTCCCTAAAACTTTCTTGCCTTATTTTCTGCATTACATAGAAAGCCTTCGTTATTTATTTTCTTCTTATTTGTAAAGTATAACCGATGTAATTGTATGAGAAACCATATCTTTAGAGCCATCTGAATGCATTCACAGTCCAATAAAAAATAAATTCATTTCTATGAAATCACAGGATCATTCTTGGGGGATATGCAAAGAATTTATCACTAACTACAACAGGAGACTTTTCATTTTTATTTAGACATACCTAATTTAAATTGAGCTCGCAATCAGTTTCTGCCAGTGGAAGTCCCAAATGAACATCAAACAAATGAACAACGCACCATATTCTTACCAAAACCAAAAGAAAAAAGAGGGCTACACTGTACAGGGTTCTCCAAGCGCCAATGCACAACTACCACATCCGAGTGGTATTTATTAGTTGAAAGATATGCCAGTTTATGACTGAGCGTAATTGTAATTACCTTCCTCTAAACCTCGAACAGAAGAAAACCGACAATGTAATTTATCTATATGATCGCAGGGAATTTGAGAATATACAGTCTCACTCTCATCGATGGGTAGATTATTCGCGATGCTTCTGATTAAAGAGATCATGGTCATCAACTGGAGAAATTGGAAAGATTGGGAGGTCCAAAAAGACAGCTTCAGCACAAGGACAAATGTAAAGTCACTCAATATGAGCGTACCATGTGGCACGTTCGAAGTAAGAACCTAATTTTTCAGCTTATCTATTACTGATATGTGCATAAATTCTTGAAAAGTGTTACGATGAGGTGAACTTCAGCAGCAAAAAATCATATTTTGTTATGCTCTTCTCATCTTACTTGAAATATCATCATCAACTCGCATTACAGATTCTGGGCCAAAAGAAAATGATACAGTAGCGTGACAGATACCGTTGTAGAATTACATTACAAGAGAGATAAATGAGAACATAAGATAATGCTAACGGGGAGAACTGGAAATATAACTGATCTTCAAACTTCAAGGTTGAGTCTGACTTTTTCTACTGTATATTCCTGAGCTGAGAACAGAAGGTCTTCATGTGACTATGCCCTGGAGCTGAGAACTCTTCATTAGATACTTGCATGCTTTCATAAGCATCCCCACAAGAAAGAAGATGCTCATCATACTACGTTGTTGGACTAGTCAATGTTGTTATGATAATTAAGGTGAAATAGCTGTGACCTATTTGGGGGAGGACTAATAGAGAGGCAAAGTTTAGTCTCTAATGCAAAGCTCATTGTGCTCACAATAAGCGTACCGCCTTTGTTGAAATTCTCTTCAACAATGTAATCAAATGTAGCTCCACTTAGTATATTAATCTTTTCATAATTGCATGATCTTCTCACATCCGAGTGTCGCATCAGAAATATTCAATGTCATTTATTATCAGTCTTCTCATCTCGTATTCCATAGGAAGGGCAAAGATAGATTATCTGATCACATGAAACAAGGAATCAAATATTAGTTTTGGCCATTGTGGAAATGTAGCAAAATGCATCAATCATGCTCCTCCATGTCAGTATAGTATCCAAAGCATTGACAACCATACCGTAATCTACGAAACCTAAGACAGTATTGAGGTCAAGAACACCTGTATCAATGATTGATCAAAATGGAGTACTCATGGAGCAAATATATTGTTTTGCTTCCCACTATAGCTCAAGTGATGAGGACTAAGAACATAAGAGGTTTTTCAGAAGAATCAAACAGAAAAAGGACTCAATACGATAGGAAAAACTGGAAAAAAAAAAAATATGAATATGATTACCGGTGTAAGGAAGTATGCCACAGAAGAGTGGCATTTAGGTGATATTCGTGCATGATCCCTACCCGTGTTTTCTACAGAAGAAACACGGGTAAATCGGGAATCTGCTATTTGTTCTTCGTTTCGGCTTCAAGTAATGATTGACAAGTACTCTTAACAGCGAATCGTGCAGACAAACACTCCATGGCTATCTCAGTTTCTTCCATCTCATGTTCTCTGCAACAAAGAAAGAAGCAGAGATAAACGTTTGAGCTAGGGTGGGGAAGTTTTGTGTCCAGTCTAAGAGGAGAAGAGATGAATTTACACTGTACTGGCATTATGGTTTGAGAGCCATGCCTGGGTCGGTCTGATGCCGTCCTTTTCGACTCCTTTTCCCTTTCTTTGAAAGTTACCACCTACAAGCTTTTTCTTAGATATTTAGCATTTTTTATATTTTTATTTATTTACTTATTAGGACTCTTCATCTTCAACTTGCTTCTCAAGTCTGAGAACTTGCTCAAGAAGTTAAAGATTCAATACTGGCCCTACCATGTCACGCTTCAGGTCAATTTATTCGCCTACTTTATTCCATTCTCTTTTTGGCCCCTCTCTCTTTTGTCTTTTACACATGGCTGCAATGAGAGCACAGCTTTCGATGGAAGGGAAGTCGAGCAAAAAAAATAAAAAACCACCGACCGTTGCAGCGTAGAGGATAGATCTTTTGTTCTCCCCGGCGGAGGCCAAGGTTCGAAGCCCTAGCAAAGCAGGGAGGCTGAAGCGCTGTGTGGTGATTTACATGTGTCGCCGGGGTGGTGGTTTCCCTGCTATCGACACCTGGGGGTTTACGTGGCGGCTGCCGGCCAAAGCAGTTCCTCCAGCACAAAAAAATAATAATAATAATAATAATATAAAAAAAAAATACCACCCACCGCAATAGCTCAGCTGGGTAAGCGCTAAACTTCCATCGAGGAGGTCTAGTGTTCGAAGCTCCGCAACGCAAGTTGCGGGAGGCTAGCTTTGAGTCTCTTGGCGACTTACCCGGTGGCACGTGTGTGGTGGTTAGCACGTGTCGCCCCTAGTGGTTTATCTCCGGCTGCCGGCCGTGCGGGGTTCCCTGGGTCACAAAAAAAAAAAAACAATATAAAAAAAAATCAAATTTAAGGAGCTTATTTTATAAAAAATCAAATAATATAAAAAATAATTTTTAAGAAATAATAGTATATATCACTCACAAAATTTAAAAAACAGTTTCAAACAAGCCATTGCCTACTTGTGATGAGGGTCACTTGTAATGTGAAGAAACCTGTGCATTCTCTCTCCTTTGCGATCTTTCCTCTCTGCATTTGGGTTTTTTCTTTTTGTTATTCTCCATTTTTACTTTTCATTTTATTTCTTATATGTCAAAAGTAATATTAACATGCATAGTGTCGGATTTCGAAGTGCCAAATCAATCAATTTGCTTAAACGGTTATCGAAATGAATTAACTTCATTGATTTGAGTATGTTTAGGACTTCATTACATATTAGGTAAATGATTAACAAATTACACTAGTGACTATATCATGGTAAACTCTTAACTGTATTTGCAAAACTTCAAAAAAGTCGTTACTTTTCCTAGTAGGGATGGTATTTTCCTCACCATACATGTAAATTTTCAAAGAAATTGTTATAGTTTACTAACAATGGTTGAAAAATGCAGAAAAAAGTTGGTAATTTACTAATTTATTGAGATGCTTGTTAACTTCGTTATATGGTTGGCATTATACTAACCACGCATGTAGGTAATTTACTGCTTAAACTTATAATTGAAGAAGTGGGTAACTTGTTAATTTAATGGAGTTATGGTAAACTTCTTATAAGATTGATATTTTATTAGAATTTTAGAGAAGTTAGTAATTTACTAATATGTTACATTTAGAGAATGTTGCCATTTTACTAACTACACGAGTTAGAAATTCATGTGCAATTTTATAAATCTACCAACTATGAAAATTTTTCCAACTTTTCCCGTGACTCAACCCTAGACTCGATCCTCTATAATGTGCTTAATCATAAGTTTGGCAAGGCTTCTAAATTTCAAAATTGCCTTTCATGCGTAGTGGAAAGCTTGAATGAGATGGTCCATGGACTTAAATTCGTTAATTTCGCCGATGATGAATGATTGTGATTTTTTTAAAAAAATAAACTATTATATCGTGTGAAATTTTTTTTATTATCAATAATAATTGGAAATAAATATTTTTGTGAATAATGAAAAAAATTTCTTTTGTTTATTTTTATATATGATATAAGTAATTATTTTCAAAAAAATAATTTACAAAGTATTCATTTTTCACTAAATAAATCTACTTTACTTTACTTTTCTTTTTTACTGTTCATCATCTTCAACCTGCTGTTCTGTGTGTCTCTCTAAACTTCTAGGGGAACTCTCCATGGTCCCTTCCTCATCCATCAATCAGATCAAGACCCTACGCCGGTCGATCCACCACCCGACTTACCAGGGGAGGAACCAGGGAAATCTTTCTGCAGTTGGTGATTGTTCCACTCAAATAAGGCATTGAATTTGATTTCTCTATGGCTTGTTCAATTCCTTTGTTGTGATTGTTCTGGGATAATTTTGATGCAGCGCTGTGCTCTCTTCTTTTTTCTACCTGCCAATGTAAAACATTCTATCTTACAAGCTTGTACAGAAGTAAATAATTAAATCAACTGGAGACTCTTGAAACTCGGAATCGTCCTAGTCTGTTCTTTTGAATTTCACTGAGAATAAGGAATCCTTGCCATTAACTTAACCATCATACTCAATGCAAAAAATCCTAACTTGAAATTAATAATTAGACACTACGAGTGAATTTAGGAGCTTGTTTCACCTTTGCTTTGGCTTCTAATTCATCCAGAGTTACACATTCTGGTTTGATAATTCTGGCTGCGAGTTCCAGCTTCTCAACCTTTTCGACCCTCAATTCTTCATCAGTGCTGTAAGTTCTTGCAATATCAGGCTTTGTTGGAGGCTCCATATGTTGTAGGGAGGAGATATGTAACCCATTGAACTTATTCTCAATGTAGCCTTTCCTTTCATCTAGTGGAATTACACCATGGAGTGATTTGATTGTTTGTGTTCGCCGACCCTTCATTAGAACAGCAAGTACTTCATCTAAGCTACACAGTGGGCCATACTGCAATAAAGGAGATGAAACATATTGAAGAAAGATAAATGGCTGAGGCATAATCTTAAACAGTTAAGCTCATGACGAACATCCAACTTTTCATTTCTAAATGTGTCTGAAAGCTGTATCATATGCTGACATGTTCTGCTTCACTTCTCTAAGGTGATCTTATTTGATGCATAACTGCTGCGTCACTTCCGATATTCTTCTTTGGTAGAATTTTTGCCATTCTGGTACATATCTAAATGAAATTTAGGGTGTATTTGTATGAGTGAGAGTTTTCCACAAATTAGTTTTCTGAGACTTTCAATCATTTGGTTTGCTGCAAATGATTAGTCAACAGAAATCTGTTTACAGCCAAAGAAAATATGCAAGCTTAAAGTTAGAAAAATTAATTCCCTAATCCGAAAGGGGGAAAATATTTTCCTGGAAAAGAATTTTTTGTAAAACATTTTCTTTTATCAGAAATGTTTTCCCAAAACAAACACACCCTTACAAGAAAAATTTCACTGAGATTTCTCTTTTCTAGATCAGTTCTTCCCCTAAATATGGTAAAGGTGAACAAGCTATATAACCAACTGAAAACTTCACGAAAAGAATCTTGACCTGTGTTTGCATTTGATCACTGTCAAAGTAGTCAAATTGCAGCTGGTCGGATTCGTCAGTAATAGCAACTCCATTGTCCATCAAGAAGTCTGCAAGAGGTGGACTTCTGATATGTGTAAGCTCATCGAAGTAGGGTTGGAATTTGACCTTTTCTGATTGGAAAGTAGTCTGCGGGAAGATTAGTGAAATGGCGTGAACTCGGTAGTCCTGCTGAAATGAGCACTCTCTCGCCAAGTTTACCCCTGCCTGAATTGAAGGCTGTTATCAAAAGTAAAAAGGTTAGCTATGAACATGCTTCACAAATTATGTCCTGTCCATGTACAGAACAATTTTTTTCGTTCTCACTTCTGAAAATGGGTTCTCATGTTCAGGTTGATGAAGGTCTGATTGCAAGTCAACCGAGCTAATCGGTGAGATTCCGACTGACTGAATCCAAGACTGTTTGCAAAAGTAAAAAGGTTAGTTATGAACATGCTTCACAAATTATGTCCATGAGCAGAACATTTCTTTTTTGCAAAAATTGTGTCCATGAACAGAACTTTTTTTTCATTCTCACATCCTCAATAGAGTTCTCATGTTCAGATTGATGAAGGTCTGAATCCGAGTTGACCAAGCCAATCGGTGAGTTTCCCACTGCCTGAATCCAAGGCTGTTTTCAAAAGTAAAAAGCTTAATGATTATCATGCTTAAAAAATTATGTCCATGAACAGAGCATTTTTTTCATTCCCACTTCCAGAAATGAGTACTCATGTTCAGGTTGATGAAGGTCTGAATCCAAGTCAATTGAGTTAATCAACGAGTTTCCCACTGCTTGAATCCAAGGCTGTTTTCAAAAGTAAAAAGATTAGTAAGGATCATGCTTCACAAATTATGGCCATGAACAGAACAATTTTTCGTTCTCACTTCTGGAAATGAGTTGCTGTGTTCAGGTTGATGAAGATCTGAATCCAAGTCAATCAAGTTAACGGCTCCTGCCTTTAATTGTATGGATGATATATCGGGCTTCTCATTTCCTTTGTGCCTTAAGTGGCAGAGGACATAATTCTTGGTCAGCTGCCAAACAACCATTTCATCTGAGTCCACAAGACCTGATCCTATCCTGCTTAAATTCCAGAATCCTACTGCATTACAGACTTCGGTAGTGGAAAATGAGGAAGGACAGTATCATTGCTTCTGGTTAGTCGAAACTTTTGAATTGGATGGTTCTGCAGATTATTTCAATACTCAATGAATTTAGTAAACCAGAAGAGATAAATGAGGGACAGACTGCATACAGTGTGGAAACAGTTCATCCAGATTGTCGGTCAGTAAATGATATTTGTGTATGACCCAGTTGGTCTTGATGCCCTGAGAGCTCCTACCTTTGTGAAAGACCAATCTTTTCTTAGTACCAATAAGTCTATTCTTGTTTCTAGCCTTGATAGTCCTATCAACACCAGTCTTCTTCCAATGTCCAAACGAGTCGATCTTTGAATTCGTTGCATTTTTGGACAGAAGTACCACCACTTTTGAACTTTGTCATCAGAAGGAATGATTGATTGCTCTGTCAAGTTCAATTCAAATCTAGTTAATGAAGAACTTGTCCCTTTCTTTTCCTACAGACAAAACATACATATCTTATAAAGTAACACTTCAGCATTATATACCATTAAACTTCGATCCCATCAGCACATTCCACAAAATATTCACTGATGCATACACTATCTTACTGCAATTGTCGTAGAACTTTAGGATAACATGATACCACATTTATAAGGCATCCATTACAATGCCATAACTTGCCTAAAAGGACAGAAAAGATGATAGTAATATCTTGTTCTTTACCCTTAAATCTTTGTGCTAATTCCCAAGGCTCCCACTGCAGATATCGACCTCAGGAATGCGAAGATGTTGTCTATGAATCCGAGCACTTTCAGCTTCAAGTAATGATCGACCAATTCCTCATCAGTCAGGTGGAATCTGTATCCAACCGGCAGATTCTCTGGGATGATCACAGTTGCCATCTTCTTCTAATTCTTTTACTTCACTCGTGCACAAGCGAACTCACTTCAGTTTGTCAAAGCAAAGGAATGAGCTTCAAGACTTTTGCACTTTGGGGGTCTTAATTGAAGTCTTTCCCTTCTTTGAGAAGTTGCCTTACTTTTGGTCTTATTTCTTTGTCTGCTTTTTGGTGGTAATGGTGGATCCCATCTATCACTGAAGGACAATTTAAAGATTCTCATATCACTCTGAAATGTCACATTGTTCCCTCAAACTTTCTTGCCGTATTTTTTGCATTACATAGAAAGCCTTCGTTATTTATTTTCTTCTTATTTGCAAAGTATAACCGATGTAATTGTATGAGAAACCATATCTTTAGAGACATCTGAATGCATTCACAGTCCAATAAAAAATAAATTCATTTCTATGAAATCACAGGATCATTCTTGGGGGATATGCAAAGAATTTATCACTAACTACAACAGGAGACTTTTCACTTTTATTTAGACGTACCTAATTTAAATTGAGCTCGCAATCAGTTTCTGCCAGTGGAAGTCCCAAATGAACATCAAACAAATGAACAACGCACCATATTCTTACCAAAACCAAAAGAAAAAGAGGGCTACACTGTACAGGGTTCTCCAAGTACCAATGCAAAACTACCACATCCAAGTGGTATTTATTAGTTGAAAGATATGCCAGTTTATGACTGAGCGTAATTGTAATTACCTTCCTCTAAACCTCGAACAGAAGAAAACCGACAATATACATTATCTATATGATCGCAGGGAATTTGAGAATATACAGTCTCACTCTCATCGATGGGTAGATTATTCGCGATGCTTCTGATTAAAGAGATCATGGTCATCAACTGGAGAAATTGGAAAGATTGGGAGGTCCAAAAAGACAGCTTCAGCACAAGGACAAATGTAAAGTCACTCAATATGAGCGTACCATGTGGCACGTTCGAAGTAAGAACCTAATTTTTCAGCTTATCTATTACTGATATGTGCATAAATTCTTGAAAAGTGTTACGATGAGGTGAACTTCAGCAGCAAAAAATCATATTTTGTTATGCACTTCTCAGCTTACTTGAAATATCATCATCAACTCGCATTACAGATTCTGGGCCAAAAGAAAATGATACAGTAGCGTGACAGATACCGTTGTAGAATTACATTACAAGAGAGATAAATGAGAACATAAGATAATGCTAACGGGGAGAACTGGAAATATAACTGATCTTCAAACTTCAAGGTTGAGTCTGACTTTTTCTACTGTATATTCCTGAGCTGAGAACAGAAGGTCTTCATGTGACTATGCCCTGGAGCTGAGAACTCTTCATTAGATACTTGCATGCTTTCATAAGCATCCCCACAAGAAAGAAGATGCTCATCATACTACGTTGTTGGACTAGTCAATGTTGTTATGATAATTAAGGTGAAATAGCTGTGACCTATTTGGGGGAGGACTAATAGAGAGGCAAAATTTAGTCTCTAATGCAAAGCTCATTGTGCTCACAATAAGCGTACCGCCTTTGTTGAAATTCTCTTCAACAATGTAATCAAACGTAGCTCCACTTAGTATATTAATCTTTTCATAATTGCATGATCTTCTCACATCCGAGTGTCGCATCAGAAATATTCAATGTCATTTATTATCAGTCTTTTCATCTTGTATTCCATAGGAAGGGCAAAGATAGATTATCTGATCACATGAAACAAGGAATCAAACATTAGTTTTGGCCATTGTGGAAATGTAGCAAAATGCATCAATCATGCTCCTCCATGTCAATATAGTATCCAAAGCATTGACAACCATACCGTAATCTACGAAACCTAAGACAGTATTGAGGTCAAGAACACCTGTATCAATGATTGATCAAAATGGAGTACTCATGGAGCAAATATATTGTTTTGCTTCCCACTATAGCTCAGGTGATGAGGACTAAGAATATAAGAGGTTTTTTAGAAGAATCAAACAGAAAAAGGACTCGATACAATAGGAAAAATTGGAAAAAAAAAATACGAATATGATTACCGGTGTAAGGAAGTATGCCACAGAAGAGTGGCATTTAGGTGATATTCGTGCATGATCCCTACCCGTGTTTTCTACGGAAAAAACACGGGTAAATCGGGAATCTGCTATTTGTTCTTCGTTTCGGCTTCAAGTAATGATTGACAAGTACTTTGGTAGTGGCCGGCTTAACAGCGAATCCTGCAGACGAACACTCCATGGCTATCTCAGTTTCTTCCATCTCATGTTCTCCGCAACAGGGAAAGAAGCAGCGATAGACGTTTGAGCTAGGGTGGGGAAGTTTTGATGTCCAGTCTAAGAGGAGAAGAGATGAATTTATACTGTATTGGCATTATGGTTTGAGAGCAATGCCTGGGTCGGTCTGATGCCGTCCTTTTCGACTCCTTTTCCCTTTCTTTGAAAGTTACCACCTACAAGCTTTTTCTTAGATATTTAGCATTTTTTATATTTTTATTTATTTACTTATTAGGACTCTTCATCTTCAACTTGCTTCTCAAGTCTGAGAACTTGCTCAAGAAGTTGGAGATTCAATGCTGGCCCTACCATGTCACGCTTCAGGTCAATTTATTCGCCTACTTTATTCCATTCTCTTTTTGGCCCATCTCTTTTGTCTTTTACACATGGCTGCAATGAGAGCACGGCTTTCGATGGAAGGGAACTCAAGCAACAACAATATAAAAAAATCAAATTTAAGGAGCTTATTTTATAAAAAAATCAAATAATATAAAAAATAATTTTTAAGAAATAATCGTATATATCACTCACAAAATTTAAAAAACAGTTTCAAACAAGCCATTGCCTACTTGTGATGAGGGTCACTTGTAATGTGAAGAAACCCGTGCATCTTTCCTCTCTGCATTCTTCTCCATTTTTACTTATGTCAAAAGCAATATTAACATGCATATTGTCGGATTTCGGAGTGCCAAATCAATCAATTTACTTAAATGGTTATTGAAATGACTTAACTTTATTGATTTGAGTATGTTTAGGATTTCATTACACATTAGGTAAATTATTAAGAAATTACACTAGTGAATATATCGAGGTAAATTTTTAACTGTAATTGCAAAACTTCAAAAAAGTTGTTACTTTTCCTTGTAGGGATGGTATTTTTCTAACCATACATGTAAATTTTCAAAGAAATTGTTGATAATTATGATAACATCGGTAGTTTACTAACAATAGTCGAAAAATGCAGAAAAAAGTTGGTAATTTACTAATTTATTAAGATGCTTGGTAACTTCATTATATGGTTGGCATTATACTAACCACGCATGTAGGTAATTTACTGCTTGAACTTGTAACATGTTCAAGAAGTGGGTCACTTGTTAATTTAATGGAGCTTTGGTAAACTTCTTATAAGATTGATATTTTATTAGAATTTTAGAGAAGCTAGTAATTTACTAATATGTTACATTTAGAGAATGTTGCCATTTTACTAACTACACGAGTTAGAAATTCATGTGCAGCTTTATAAATCTACCAACTATGAAAAATTTAACTTTTCCCGTGACTCAACCCTAGACTCGATCCTCTATAATGTGCTTAATCATAGGTTTGGCAAGGCTTTTAAATTTCAAGATTGCCTTTCATGCGTAGTGGAAAGCTTGAATGAGATGGTCCATGGATTTAAATTCGTTAATTTCGTGGATCATGAATGATTGTAATTTATTTTTTTAAAATAAACTATTATATAGTGTGAAAATTTTTTTTATTATCAATAATACTTTGAGATAAATATTTTCGTGAATAATGAAAAAAATTTCTTTTGTTTATTTTTATATATGATATAAGTAATTATTTTCAAAAAAATAATTTACAAAGTATTCATTTTTCACTAAATAAATCTACTTTACTTTACTTTTCTTTTTTACTGTTCATCATCTTCAACCTGCTGTTCTGTGTGTCTCTCTAAACCTCTACGGGAACTCTCCGTGGTCCCTTCCTCACCCATCAATCAGATCAAGACCCTACGCCGGTCGATCCACCACCCGACTTACCAGTGAAGGAACCGGGGAAATCTTTATGTAGTTGGTGATTGTTCCACTCAAATAAGGCATTGAATTTGATTTCTCTATGGCTTGTTCAATTCCTTTGTTGTGATTGTTCTGGGATAATTTTGATGCAGCACTGTGCTCTCTTCTTTTTTCTACCTGCCAATGTAAAACATTCTACCTTACAAGCTTGTACAGAAGTAAATAATTAAATCAACTGGAGACTCTTGAAACTCGGAATCTTCCTAGTCTGTTCTTTTGAATTTCACTGAGAATAAGGAATCCTTGCCATTAACTTAACCATCAAACTCAATGCAAAAAATCCTAACTTGAAATTAATAATTAGACACTACGAGTGAATTTAGGAGCTTGTTTCACCTTTGCTTTGGCTTCTAATTCATCCAGAGTTACACATTCTGGTTTGATAATTCTGGCTGCGAGTTCCAGCTTCTCAACATTTTCGACCCCGGATTCATCAGTGCTGTAAGTTCTTGCAATATCAGGCTTTGTTGGAGGCTCCATATGTTGTGAGGAGGAGATATGTAACCCATTGAACTTATTCTCAATGAAGCCTTTCTTTTCATCTAGTGGAATTACACCATGGAGTGATTTGATTGTTTGTGTTCGCCGACCCTTCATTAGAACAGCAAGTACTTCATCTGAGCTACAGTGGGTCATACTGCAGTAAAGTAGATGAAACATATTGAAGAAAGATAAATGGCTGCGGCATAATCTTAAACAGTTAAGCTCATGACGAACATCCAACTTTTCATTTCTAAATGTGTCTGGAAGCTGTATCATATGCTGACATGTTCTGCTTCACTTCTCTAAGGTGATCTTATTTGATGCATAACAGCTGCGCGACTTCCGATATTCTTCTTTGGTAGAATTTTTGCCATTCTGGTGCATATCTAAATGAAATTTAGGGTGTATTTGTATGAGTGAAAGAGTTTTCCACGAATTAGTTTTCTGGACTTTCAATCATTTGGTTTGCTGCAAATGATTAGTCAACAGAAAGCTGTTTACAGTTAAAGAAAATATGCAAGCTTAAAGTTAGGAAAATTAATTCCCTAATCCGAAAAGGGGAAAATATTTTCTTGGAAAATAATTTTTTGTAAAACATTTTCTTTTATCAGAAACGTTTTCCCAAAACAAACACACCCTTACAAGAAAAATTTTACTGAGATTTCTCTTTTCTAAATCAGTTCTTCCCCTAAATATGGTAAAGGTGAACAAGCTATATAACCAACTGAAAACTTCACGAAAAGAATCTTGACCTGTGTTTGCATTTGATCACTGTCAAAGTAGTCAAATTGCAGCTGGTCGGATTCGTCAGTAATATCAACTCCATTGTCCACTGAGAAGTCTGCAAAAGGTGGACTTCTGATATGTGTAAGCTCGTCGAAGTAGGGTTGGAATTCGACTTTTTCTGATTGGAAAGTAGTCTGCGGGAAGATTAATGAAATGGCGTGAACTCGGTAGTCCTGCTGAAATGAGCGCTCTCTCGCTGAGTTTACCCCCGCCTGAATTGAAGGCCGTTATCAAAAGTAAAAAGGTTAGCTATGAACATGCTTCATAAACTATGTCCTGTCCATGTACAGAACAATTTTTTTCATTCTCACTTCTGAAAACGAGTTCTCATGTTCAGGTTGATGAAGGTCTGATTGCAAGTCAACCGAGCTAATCGGTGAGTTTCCCACTGCCTGAATCCAAGACTGTTTGCAAAAGTAAAAAGGTTAGTTATGAACATGCTTCACAAATTATGTCCATGAGCAGAACATTTCTTTTTCGCTCTCACATCCTCAATAGAGTTATCGTGTTCAGGTTGATGAAGGTCTGAATTCAAGTTGACCAAGCCAATCGGTGAGTTTCCCACTGCCTGAATCCAAGGCTGTTTTCAAAGTAAAAAGGTTAATTATGAACATGCTTCAAAAATTATGTCCATGAACAGAACTATTTTTTTGTTCTCACATCCTCAATAGAGTTCTCATGTTCAGATTGATGAAGGTCTGAATCCGAGTTGACCAAGCCAATCGGTGAGTTTCCCACTGCCTGAATCCAAGGCTGTTTTCAAAAGTAAAAAGCTTAATAATTATCATGCTTCAAAAATTATGTCCATGAACAGAGCATTTTTTTCATTCCCACTTCCAGAAATGAGTACTCATGTTCAGGTTGATGAAGGTCTGAATCCAAGTCAATTGAGTTAATCAACGAGTTTCCCACTGCTTGAATCCAAGGCTGTTTTCAAAAGTAAAAAGATTAGTAAGGATCATGCTTCACAAATTATGGCCACGAACAGAACAAGTTTTCGTTCTCACTTCTGGAAATGAGTTGCTGTGTTCAGGTTGATGAAGATCTGAATCCAAGTCAATCAAGTTAATGGCTCCTCCCTTTAATTGTATGGATGATATATCGGACATCTCATTTCCTTTGTGCCTTAAGTGGCAGAGGATGTAATTCTTGGTCAGCTGCCAAACAACCATTTCATCTGAGTCCACAAGACCTGATCCTATCCTGCTTAAATTCCAGAATCCTACTACATTACAGACTTCGGTAGTGGAAAATGAGGAAGGACAGTATCATTGCTTCTGGTTAGTTGAAACTTTTGAATTGGATGGTTCTGCAGATTATTTCAATACTCAATGAATTTAGTAAACCAGAAGATATAAATGAGGGACAGATTGCGTACAGTGTGGAAACAGTTCATCCAGATTGCCGGTCAGTAAATGATATTCGTGTATGACCCAGTTGGAATGATTGATTGCTCTGTCAAGTTCAATTCAAATCCAGTTAATGAAGAACGTGTCCCTTTCTTTTCCTACAGACAAAAGATACATATCTTTAAAGTAACACTTCAGCATTATATACCATTAAACTTTGATCCCATCAGCACATTCCACAAAATATTCACTGATGCAACACTATCTTACTGCAATTGTCGTAGAACTTTAGGATAACATGATACCACATTTATAAGGCATCCGTTGCAATGCCATAACTTGCCTAAAAGGACAGGAAAGATGATAGTAATTTCTTGTTCTTTACCCTTAAATCTTTGTGCTAATTCCCAAGGCTCCCACTTGCAGATATCGACCTCAGGAATGATGCAGATGTTGTCTATGAATCTGAGCACTTTCAGCTTCAAGTAATGATCGACCAATTCCTCATCAGTCAGGTGGAATCTGTATCCAACCGGCAGATTCTCTGGGATCATCACAGTTGCCATCTTCTTCTAATTCTTTTACTTCACTCGTGCACTAGCGAACTCACTTCAGTTTGTCAAAGCAAAAGAATGAGCTTCAAGACCTTGCACTCTGGGGGTCTTTATTGAAGTCTCTCCCTTCTTTGAGAAGTTGCCTTACTTTTGGTCCTATTTCTTTGTCTGCTTTTTGGTGGTACTGGTGGATCCCATCTATCACTGAAGGACAATTTAAAGATTCTCATATCACTCTGAAATGTCACATTGTTCCCTCAAACTTTCTTGCCTTATATTCTGCATTACATAGAAAGCCTTCGTTATTTATTTTCTTGTTATTACAAAGTATAACCGATGTAATTGTATGAGAAACCGTATCTTTAGAGCCGTCTGAATGCATTCACAGTCCAATCAAAAGTAAATTCATGTCTATGAAATCACAGGATCATTCTTGGGGGTTATGCCCAGAATGTATCAGTACCTACAACAGAAGACTTTTCACTTTTAGTTACACACCTAATTTAGATTGAGCTTGCAATCAGTTTCTGCCAATGGAAGTCCCAAATGAATATCAAACAAATGAATAACGCGCTATATTCTTACCAAAACCAAAAGAAGAAAGAGGGCGACACTGTGCAGGGTTCTCCAAGTGCCAATGCACAACTACCACATCCAAGTGATAATTGAAAGATACGCCAGTTTATGACTGAGCATAATTGTAATTACCTTCCTCTAAACCTCAAACAGAAGATAATCGACAATGTACATTATCTATATGATCGCACGGAATTTGAGAATATACGTGTGACTCTCATCGATGAGTAGATTATTCGCGATGCTTCTGATTAAAGAGATTAAAGTCATCAACGGGAGAAATTGGAAAGATTGGGAGGTCCAAAAAGACAGCTTCAGCACAAGGACAAATGTAAAGTCACTCAATATGAGCATACCATCTGGCACATTCCAAGAACCCAATTTCAGCTTATCTATTACTGATATGTGCATAAATGCCTTGAAAAAGTGTTACAATGAGGTGCACTTCAGCAGCAAAAACCATATTTCCTTTTATGCTCTTCTCAGCTTCCTTGAAATACATCGCATTACAAATTCTAGGCCAAAAGAACATGAAAAAGTAGCGTGAGAGATACCGTCGTAGAATTTCATTACAAAAAAGATGAATGAGAACATAAGACAATGCTAACAGGGAGAACTAGAAATATAATTAATCTTCCACTTCAAGGTTGTGTCACTTCTTCTAATGCATATTCTTGAGCTGAGAACAGAAGGTCTTCATATGACTTTGTCCTTGAGCTGAGAACTCTCCATGAGATACTAGTTTGCTTTCTTAAGCATCCCCACAAGAAAGAAGATACTCATTATAATACATCGTTGGACTAGTAGATGTTGTTCTGATAATTAAGGTGCAACAGCTATGAACTATTCAGGGGAGGAAAAATACAGAGGTAAAATTTAGTTTCTAATACAAAGCTCATTGTTCTCCACAATAAGTGTACTGCCTTTGTTGAAATTCTCTTCAACAATGTAACTAATGTTAATCTTCTCATAATCGGTCACCACATCCGACGTCATTTACTTATCAGCCTTCTCATCTCGTATTCCATAGGAAGATCAAAGATAGATTATCTGATCACATAAAACAAGGAATCAAATAGGCATTGTGGAAAAGTAGCAAAATGCATCAACCATGTGAGTATAGTATCGAAAGCCTTGACAACTATACTGTAATCTACAAAGCCTAAGACAGTATGGAGGTCGATTACACCTGTATCACCCAATGATTGATCAAAATGGAGTACTCATGGAGCAAATATAATGTTTGGCTTCCCACTACAGCTCAGGTAATGAGGATTAAGAACATCAGAGGGTTTTCAGAAGAATCAAACAGAATATAGACTCAATACTATTGGAAAAACTGGAAAAAAGAAGAAGAAAAAACAAATATAATTACCTGTCTAAGATCGTATGCCACGAAAGAGTAGCATTTAGGTGATATTCGTGCATGATATACCACGAAAGAATAGCATTTAGGTGATATTCGTGCATGATCTCTGCCCGAAATAAATCGGAAATCTGCCTTTTGCTATTTGTTTCGCCTTCAAGTAATTATTGACGAGTACCTTCGTGGTGGTCACTGACAGCCGAACACTCCTCGGCTATCTCAGTTTCTTCCATCTCATGTCCTCTGCAACAAAAAATGGAGCAGAGATGAAACGTTTGAGCTAGGGTGGGGAGGATTTGATATCCAGTCTAAGAGGAGAAGAGATGAATTTATACTGCACTGGCATTATGATTTGAGAGCCATGCCAGAGTCGGTCTGATGCCGTCCTTTTTGACTACTTTTCCCTTTCTCTGAAAGCGACCTACCGGCTTTTTCTTAGATATTTATCATTTTTTACATTTTTATTTATTTATTTATTAGGGCTCTTCATCTTCAACTTGCTCCTCAAGTCTGAGAACTTCCTGAAGAAGTTGAAGATTCAATGCTGGCCCTACCATGTTACGTTACGCTTCAGGTCAATTTATTCGCCTACTTTATTCCATTCTCTTTTCGGCTTCTCTCTCTCTTATCATTTACGCATGGCTGCAATGAGAGCACGGCTTTCGATGGAAGGGAACTCGAGTAACAACAATATAAAAAATAAATTTTAAGGGGTTTATTTCATAAAAAATAAATAATATAAATTTTTTTTAAAAAAAAAATAATATTTTGTATCACTTTATAAAAGTTGGAAAAACAGTTTCTAACGGGCCATTGCCTACTTGTGATGAGGGTCGCCTGTAATGTGAAGAAACCCGTGCATTCTCTCTCCTTAGCGATCTTCCTTTCTCTGTATTTGGCTTTTTTCATTTTGTTATTCTCCTTTTTAACTTTTCATTTTATTTCTATTAACATACACCATGTTGGATTTCGGAGTGCCAAATCAATCAATTTGCTTAAACGGCAATCGAAATGACATACTTTATTGATTTGAGTTTTGTTTAGGACTTCCTCAAACATTAAACAAATGATTAATAAATTACACTAGTAAATATATCATAAAAAATTCTTAACTATACTTGTAAAACTTCAAAAAAGTCAATACTTTTCCTAGTAGTGATGGTATATTACTAACCATACATGTAAATTTTCAAAGAAATTGTTAGTAATTCTTATAACATCGATAGTTCACTAACAATGGTTGAAAAATGCAAAATAAGTTGGTCATTTACTAATTTACTAGATGCTTGGTGACTTCATTATAAGGTTGGTATTATACTAACCATGCATGTGGGTAATTTACTACTCGAACTTGTAACATGTCAAAGAAGTGGGTAACTTGTTAATTTAATAGAGCTTTGGTAAACTTCTTATAAGATTGATATTTTATTAGAATTTTAGAGAAGCTAGTAATTTACTAATATGTTACATTTAGAGAATGTTGCTATTTTTACTAACTACACTTGTTAGATATTTATGAGCAATTTTATAAATCTACTGACTATGAAAACATTTCCAACTTTTCCCATGGCTCAATCCCTAGACTCGGTCCTTTTTTTTTTTTTTGGTCAGAAGTAGACTCGGTCCTTTGTGATGTGCTTAATCATAGGTTTGGGAAGGCTTCTAAATTTCAAAATTGCCCTCCATGTGCAGTGGGAAGCTTGAATTGGATGATTATAGGCTTAGCTTTTTTTTATTTCTCGAAGAATAATTAATTATAAAATTATTTCTAAAAAAATAAACACCTATAACGTGTGAAAATACATTTTTATTACTGACAACAACTTATGAATAAACATTTTCATAAATGATAAGAATTTTTTATTTAATTTTTATAAGTGGTAAAAGTAATTAATTTTAAAAAATATTTTACAAATGATTTATTTTCCACTAAATAAATTCACTTACTCAACTTTCCTTTTTTTTTTTTTACTGTTCATCATCTTCAACCTGCTGTTCTCTGTGTCCCTCTAAACATCTATGGGAACTCTCCATGGTCCCTTCCTCACCCATCAATCAGATCAAGATCCTACGCCGGTCGATCCACCACCCCCTACAACCCTCGACCCGTACCCTTCAATGCTGCTGGATCGAGCTTTTTTCCACACTTTCGGTCGCTGGAATGGATCTCCGTTAAGCGAACCAATTTCTGCTGGAGGTGGAATCTCTTGATGTGTTGCTACCGCGTGGGGGTTTAACTCGTTCCGAGGCCGTTGAGGCAGAAGCTCGGTTCGAACCTGGCTGAGCTCGACGTGGGTTTGGGTTGCCAGAGAAGTCTTTCTTCTCGATTGGTTCGGATTCGGAGGCGTGTGCAGGATCCCAGACCTTACTTCTTGCATTTCTAAAACGACGAAATGGGGCTGACCGGTGTTCGAAGAAATGCCTGAGAGAAGTGCAGTTTCGTGGAGTGTCGTGATGGGTGCCTTGGTTCTGTTTGGAGAGGTAGTTTGAGAGAGCTTGCGGTGAAGAAGATGAACAGTAACAAGGAAATCAAAGGAAAAAAGAAGAAAGGAACAAAATCAGAAAAATTATGAACTTAATCAAAATGACGTGGTTCTAAGGAAATTTGTATAGTTAAATGGCCGACCATGACATGATGGTCGAGAATGATTAAATGATTATATTAGCAATTTTTAGTGAAGGTTGATTAGAATGAATTTTACGTAAAAATTCAGAATTACACTATATTTGAAAAGTTTGGAATTTGATTTAGGCTACATTGGTTATTCTTTCCAGTTTTTTCTCGTTAAGATACAAATTGCTTTCTATTTTCAATTGATACTCATAATCAACAGAGTCACGCACATAAACAACTAAAAAAGTTGCATGTTTTATCACTTGATTGTGGTCAAAATCATGCTTGATTTTACATAAAGATGGCCTCTAGATGCCACTAATTGTGAGCTAGTCACTTTCTTATGGTTGAAATCATGCTTTTATTTTGTGAGAAATTGCTAGAAATCCTACCACCCATGTGCCCATTGATGTCGAGGTCATGGTACCGACCGCCTTTTATGTTCTATTAATACTCATGATCAAATCATACACATAACAAACAACGAAAGCCACACACTTTCTTGCTTATTCTATTATCTGTTGTGATAATGGCGCAGTGTAGTATTTTCTTTTTTTTGGTTGAACAATATCGTCATTTGAGAAGAGAGAAAAAGGCAACGAGAAAGAATTACTTTGCTTTACTATCGTCATGTTGGGGTAGCGCTCGCAGATGAGGAGAAAGGAGAGGCGAGGAGAAAGAATAAGAGATGATAAATTGAAAGAGACTGAAAAACCCTTTGGGAGTACTCAGGGCATTGATGAGGAAGAGGTTTTTACTTATAAATCACTTCAAAAGTCATACGTATGGAATTGGGATGTTACAACTATGGAAAAAAATCTCATGCCAAAAGCCTTCTCAACTATTAGACGAATTGTTGCGCAAAAGAAGAGATAGAACAATACAATAAACTAATAGAGAAAATAAATCAAATACTAGATTTACGTGATTAAGTTGACGGGACTTATTTTGCAATGAGAGCAACATAGATCAAGCGATAAATTATAACTATAATTGAGTCATTCAAATACTTTTAATGTTTCCTAGCTCCTAATAATTCACATAGTGTTTGGTCCCTTCAAATTCCTCACAAAATAATCTATTAATCTCACATAATAATTAGTAAATGCCATGGGATTTTTAGAGATTTAAACACTTGGGATGTAATTCAAGAGCACAGGCTCAGCTTGGATGCTCTTCATGTAGAAAAGCCCTCACTTCTTGTATGGAAGAGAATTAGATCAAATATAGGAAACATACTTAAATTAGGAAACCACTTAAAGTTGAAACCAACTCAAATTAGGAATCCTATTGAATAAGAAAAGTTTCATTTCTGAGTTCAAATTTGGGACATATTTTTAATATGAGTAGTTTTGTGATACACGACCAGTGTTAAGTAGATAAAATCAAGATAAATATACAAATGTTGGGAAAGAAAAATAATTGTACAATATAAAAGCGTGCGAGATTGATATAATGGCCTCTCCTAGGAGAAGCATAATCAATACACAACATTATCACTGACATAATAAACAAGGCTGAGATTAATATCTACGAAGGACCTCAAACATTGGCAAACCATTATCACAATTCACAACTAATCTTTGCAGCATAATGTAACCACACTTTGGCACACTAATCCTTGTTCTCATCGAATTTGAAGAGTTCTGAGAGATCAATATAGTCGCTTGGAGAATATGGCATATGATAATGTCCATCGCTAGGTTCATCAAAATGCCAATGATGATAATGAGACAAAAGTTGCTCTTCACTCATTTGAGGTTGCTCATCAGGAGTGGGCACATTCTGGTCTGATAAATTAGAATTCGACATCTCGTTCAAATGGTCGGATTCCATAGTAAATCCTGTAGATGCCTAAGCAGAAAAAAATGAAAAAAGAAAAAAAAAAAAAAAAGAACAAACAATACCCAAGCTTTAGTATGGTTAGATGTATTTCTAGATCAGATGTTGCTTTGTATCAATCTAAAGCAACACTTGCTCACCTGCGTACTAATTTCTTGTGTTTCTTCGTTTTCATTATCGTTCAGATTGCTAGGGCCGCATGAATCTGTTGAAGTACTCACTGTTGCTGAATTTGCTTTCTTACATTTCCTGTTAATAAAGCGACAGAGAGCCAACGCCGTCTACAAAGACAATGAGACCCGGATGAGCTTCAGGGTTATGATAACCAAAACTCCATTGTCGCACGGGAAGTATTTTATGCATCAAATACATCACTTATCAAAATTGAAGTAACCTAAATTTCAAGAACAAATGGTCCCCCTTGCTGCAGATTCACCCTATTTTTGGTAGTATAACCTTCAGTAGTCTCTAGAACTAAAACATCAGTCATGAATCTATCACTTAAAATGATTATTGCTAAGTTTCGTTTCTCAATCTCCCTCATGAAATTATACAGAAAACAGTAGGAAAAGTTCTGACTCGTGAATGCTAATGTTTGGAGTAGAGCTGGATTTAAAGGCAAATCGATCTTAAATCATGGGACAGACAGAGGAATTAGCTAATCATGAACTCACAAAGCCAGAAACCTCAAGAAGCTGAATGAGGATCATATGTACAGAAATGATGATCTCAATTTTACCTGCACTTGTAATCATATTATAGATGGTCAATTAGGGAAAGCAAAAGAAGAAAAGTCGAATACCGGGTCCGAAATTTCACCATCTGAAACATTCAAGTTTAGGAGATATTCGTGCATGGCCACATCAGTCTTGTGGCCATTTGGTTGTCGACCTTCATAGTAAACCAAAATCCTCTTGGTCCCTATTGGCTTACCGGTCTCCAGTGCTCGTATAACACGTTTTTTACTTGTCTCTTTCCAAAATCCGCCCTCGGTCTTCCTCTCACGACCACGAGGACAAAAGAAGAAACACTCGCGTCCATCTGAGGGTATACTTGATAATGCTACAACCAAAGATCGGTTAAATGTCACTTCCCTAAGGTCTTATAGGCAATTACCAATTAAGGTTAAGCCATAAGAAAATAGAGAAACAGAATACTGAGGACTAATTGTAAGTTACCATCGTATAGGATAAACAAATCCAGAGGCTCCCAGTTGTAGATGTACAGCTCCGGAATTAGGCAAATAGTTTCCAATTCTCCTCTAAGCTTTTTTGTCAGGTAATGATGGACGAGTTCCTCCTCCGTCGGTTTAAATCTGAGTCCCACCGGCCATGCCTCTGTTGATTCTGCCATGCTTCACTTCTGCAATCGAAAAAGAGGAGAAGAGTATAGAACGGCACCAGCGAAATAAGCAGAGGAAGAAAAAAAAAAGAAAAATAGAGGAAATAGAGTTTACTCTTGGCTTGGCCCTGCTTGAGAGTGTTGCCTCCAAACGCTGCCAGTTCGGTCACTTTATAAACACAGAAAAGAAGTGACTTTCTTCGGCCTTCTTTGAGAAGGCAAACTACTGTTCAAGTGGATCCCACCTCAAGCTCAAGACGACGACGTTTTCACCAAGAGCAACTTCTTTGACATGGTTAATAGGACCTTTCCGTTTGTTTCAGCCAATGAGAACATATGACAACTTATAGTTCCATGATGGTAGGATGAATAATTTTCCTTAGTGAAGAAAATTCTAGAATTCCAAGTCATGTGGATAGTTTGAGAAATGATGTCGAAAGTGAGAGATAATAATGGCGCGTTTGGTAACGTTTCGGTTCAAAAATTGTTAAAACGAAATAGAAAAAAGTGTTTACGTTCTAAACAATTTTTGACCGAAAGATGCGTTTGATAAATTTTTTCCGGGAATAAAAAATGAATAAAAACACGTTTGGTAAATTTATATTCTTTTTTTGTTTCTTTTAATTTTTTAATATTTCTATTTTATTTTTCCTTTTTTCCTTTCTTTTTTATTTTTTTTCTTTCGGCCGATCGCGCAGCCTTGCCCAACCACGGGGCGCGGCCTCGCCGGCCCGGCGAGGCTCGCCTCGCCTTGGCTAGGCGAGCTCGGGCTTGCCCGGATCCGGCGAGCCGAGCTCACCCGGGGCTGGCGAGGCTCGGCCTCGCCGGATCCGGCGAGCTCGAGCTCCCCGGCCATGGCGAGGCTCGGCCTCGCCGGATCTGGGCGAGCTCGAGCCCCCGGCCGGCGAGGCCGAGCGTCGGCCCTCGGGAGGCTCGGCCTCGAGCCGGGCCGGCGCGGGCGAGGTCCCGACCCTCGACGTCGCCGGCCATGGCCGAGGCCGGCGACCGTGAAAGAAAAAGAAGAAGAAAAGAAGAAGAAAATAGAAGAGAGAAGTGTTTCTTCAAAAGTGTGTTTTTGGAGCAAGAAACAATTTTTTTTTGTTTCTCATTTTGTTCTTTTTGTGTTTTAACAAAAAATCTGATTTTGAACAAAAACGCAAACAAACGCGTTTACGTTTTTTTTGTTCCCAGAAACCAAAAAACAAAATTTCTGTTCATAAACATAAAAAAAAGAACGAAAACATGCAGGCCCTAAAATTCCTGTTAGTTCGATTCCAAAGCACAGCCGATTCTCTTTTTCAAATTATAATGCGTGTTAACTTCAAGAGGAGTGTGGACTTCATGGGGAGCAAAGATATTCAAGGGTAGACTCGCCATTGGATGGGATACAAATGCATATGTTTAGTTACTAATTAATTCTCATGTACGCATCCCGTCTTTTTGATGTCATCAATACAATTTATTATTGATGGATTCGATGATTGAAGAAATCTACCGGATATTTGATTACAAACTTTATATTTATTACTTGATGTTAGGAACATGTTAGTAACTTTTCTATGGGTGTAGGTAAATTTGACAACGAGGTAATAAACTTTGGATTTGATATATTTCCATAAATTATAGTAGATTAGATTGTGCCTTTGAAATTAAAAGAGGGTTGATAATTTTCCATTTTCTTTTGGCTCCTCACTTTTATCTTTTATACATGCCTGCACACAGACACATGTATAAATTTTATAAATTGGAATTTTATTCATACCATTAATCTTATCTAATCATATAATTTGCAACCTCGATGTAATTGCTTACTTCAAAATATTGTGCTATAAATAAGTATTTTCATCAATAATCATTGAAACATTAGTAAATTCATTGTAATGTTTTTAACTTATTAAACATAATGTATAGTGTCAAAGAAAATTGTTTACACTCGTCTGTACTTTCATGATACTTGTAAAAATTGTATTGGTTATAGAGATTAACAAGGATACATTTATATATTAAAAACAGTTCACCAACATCCAATTAAACATTTATAGATTCATTATAATGTTGTTTAAATTAGGCAAATTTATACCAAAAGTTCTTCAAGTCTTTTGCCCAATGTGCAATCGAATTTTAAATGTTTTTGAATCCAATGAAATCAACTTCTTCCGATAATTGATCATGCAAATTTGTTTGACATGGCATGCCGGAATTCAATGTGTCCTCTAGTATTTTTTATGATACTATCAACACGCCAAAAGAGTCAAATTTTCTTTTAGAAAAAGAAAAACCAATAAAATAATAGGTCAAAACTTTGGAAAAAAAATTGAAGAAAAATCAGCTAACCTAAACCTAAGGGACGGAATGGTCCGCTTTATTGTAATCTTTTTGAATATCTAACCTATTTTTTAAGGTGGTCCCCACAATGGTGCCAATTCAATGCTACATATGCCTAAGGTATTATTAAAATGCTCCACATTAGATTCCGACATGTTGCATCGGCAAATTTGCCTGAATATTATCCAGAGGACTTAAGCACACCAGATTGAGCATGTTCATGACTTTCTTAAAAATTGGACAACCAATTAGGATTACATTTGCGATATTTGAAAAGTTTAGGATTATATTGAACTCCATGCAATAAGTTTAGATTGAATCGGTCATTGTTCCCAGTTTTTCTTTTTTGGTTCATTAAGATAAAAATTGTTTTTTTTTTTTCAATTGGTATTCACATTAAACAAAGTCGTACACATAAACAACAACAAAAGTTGCATGATTTATCACTTGATTATGGTCGAAATCATGCTTGATTTTATATAAAGATGGCCTCTAGATGTGACTAATAGCGAGGTAGTAACTTTCTTATGGTTGAAATCATGCTTTTATTTTGTGAGAAATTGCTAGAATCCTACCACCCGTGGGCCACTGATGGCGAGCTCATGGTACTAACCACCTTTTATTTTCAATTAATACTCATCATCAAATCATACACATAACAAACAACGAAGGCCGAATGCTTTCTTGCTTAGTCTTTTATCTTTTGTGATAATGGTGCAATGGAATAATTTTTTTTTTTTTTTTTTTGGGTCGAATAGTATCGTCATTTGAGAAGAGAGAAGAGGCAACAAGAAAGAATTGCTTTGCTTTATCTATCGTCATGTTGGGGTAGCGCCTGCCGATGAGGAGAAAGGAGAGGTGATGAGAAAGAGTAGTCAGGGCATTGATGAGGAAGAGGTCTTTACTTACAAATCACTTCACAAATCATACGTATGGAATTGGGATGCTACAACTATGGAGGAAAATTTCACGCTGAAAGCCTTCTTAGCAATTACATGAATTGTTGCGGAAAAGAAGCGATCGCCCAATAAAATAAACTGATAGAAGAAATAAATCGAACACTAGATTTACATGACTAGTTGATGGGACCTACTTTACAAGAAGAGCAATATAAAGCGAGTGATAAATTATAATCATACTCGAGTCATTCAAACATTTTTAATGTTTCCTACCTCTTGATCATTCACATAGTGTTTGGGCCTCCAAATTCCTAACAAAGTAATCTATTTATCTCACAAAAGAATTAGTAAATAACAAGGGAATTTTAGAGCTTTAAACACTCGTGATGTAATTCAAGAGCACGGGCTCATCTTGGATGCTCTTCATGTAGAAAAACCCACACTTCTTTGATAGAAGAGAATTGGATCAAATATAGGAAACATACTTAAATTAGGAAACCACTTAAAGTTAAAACCAACTCAAAATAGGAATCCTATTGAATTAGAAAAGTTTCATTTTCGGGCTCAAACTCTAGAATATTTTCAACACGAATAGTTTTGTGATACATGACCAGTGTTAAGCAGATAAAATCAAGATAAATATAAAAATGTTAGGAAAAAAAATTAATAGTACAATATAAAAGCGTGCAAAATTGATATAATGTCCTCTCCTGGGAGAAGCATAGTCAATACACAACATTATCACTGACATAATAAGTGAGGCTGAAATTAATATCTATGAAGGATCTCAAACATTGGCAAACCTTTATCGCAATTCACAACTAATCTTTGCAGCCTAATCTAACCACATGTTGGCATACTAATCCTTGCTCCCGTCGAATTTGAAGAGATCCGAGAGATCGATACAGTCACTTGGAGAATATGGCATATGACAATATCCATTACTAGGTTCATCACTATGCCGATGAACATCTCGTTTAGATTGTCGGATTCCATAGTAACTCCTGTAGATGCCTGAGCAGAAAAAAAGAAAGAACAAACAGTACCAAGCTTTAGTATGGTTAGATGTATTTTTAGATCAGATGTTGCTTTGTATCAATCTAAAGCAATGCTTGCTCACCTACGTACTAATTTCTTGTGTTTCTTCGTTTTCGTTATCGTTCAGATTGCCAGGGCCACTTGAATCTGTTGAAGTACTCGCAGCTGCTGACTTTGCTTTCTTACCTTTCCTGTTAATAATGTGACGGAGAGCCAACACCGTCTACAAAGACCGTCTACAAAGACAGTGACACACGGATGAGTTTCAGGGTTATGATAACCCAAACTCCATTGTTGCATGGGAAGTATTTTATGCATCAGATATGTCACTTATCAAAATTGAAGTAACCTAAATTTTAAAAACAAATGGTCCCCTCTTGCTGCAGATTCACCCTATTTTTGGTAGTATAACCTTTAGTAGTCTCTGGAACTAAAACACCAGTCATGAACCTATCACTTAAAATGATTATTGCTAAGTTTCGTTTCTCAATCTCCCTCATGAAATTATACGAAAAACAGTAGGAAAAGTTTTGACTCGTGAATGCTAATGTTTGGAGTAGAGCTGGATTTAAAGGCAAATCGATCTTAAATCATGGGATAGACATAGGAACTAGCTAATCATGAACTCACAAAGCCAGAAACCTCAAGAAGCTGAATGAGGATCATATGTAGAGAAATGATGATATCGATTTTACCTGCACTTGCAAGCATAATACAGATGGTCAATTAGGAAAAGCAAAAGAAAAGTCGAGTACCGGATCTAAATTTTCACCATCTGAAACATTTAAGTTTAGGAGATATTCATGCATGGCCACATCAGTCTTGCGGCCATTTGGCTGTCGACTTTCATAGTAAACCAAAATCCTCTTGGTCCCTATTGGCTTACCAATGTCCGGTGCTCGGATAACACGTTTTTTACTTGTCTCTTTCCAAAATCCGCGCTCGGTCTTCCTCTCACGACCACGGGGACAAAAGAAGAAACACCCGCATCCATCTGACGGTATGCTTGATAATGTTACATCCAAAGATTGGTTAAACGCCAATTTCCTAAGGTCTTATAGGCAAAAACCAATTACCATCAGACCATAAGAAAATAGAGAAACAGAGAATGCTGAGGACTAAATGTAAGTTACCATCATGTAGGATAAATAAATCGGGAGGGTCCCAATTGTAGATGTACAGCTCTGGAATTAGGCAGGTAGTTTCCATTTCTCCTCTGAGCTTTTTTCTCAGGTAATGATGAACGAGTTCCTCCACTGTTGGTTTGAATCTGAGTCCCACCGGCCACAACTCCGTCAATTCTGCCATGCTATGTGCTTGCTAGCTCACATTCACTTCTTCAATTGAAAAAGAGGAGAAGAGTAGAGAATGGCACGAGCGAAATAAGCAGAGGAAGATGAGAAAAAACAGAGGAAACAGAGTTTACTCTTGGCTTGCCCCTGCTTGAGAGTGTTGCCTCCAAACGCTTTTAGGTGGGTCTCTTTATAAACACAGAAAAGAAGTGAGAAAATATTAGGTGGGTTTTACACTCCACGTAATCCACGTAAGCCAAATGTAAAACCATTCAGAAGTCAACACGTGTTGCCACGTGTAATTCGCGTTCAGCGAATTAAAAATTTGCTTCCCTCTCTTCTTCTCTCTCCTGTAGACCTGGCCCACCTCTGCTCTCCTCTGCGACGCTCTCTCTCCTCTCCTCCGCTCTCCTCTGCAGACCGGGAGTGCAAAAGTGCAGTCCTTATCTCGCCTCTTTCTCTTTCCTTTTTCTTGGGTTTTCTCATTTTTCCTTCGTCGAATTCGAAACCTCGCAGCATTTGGTGGCAGAAGGATGCCTGTTCCGAGCGTTCTGAGCGCGATTTTCATCTCTTTTGGCTTTTGTTCTGGGCCCAGAACCTGCGAGGAGAACCCGAGGAAGCAGAAATTCTTCTCAGTCCGTTCGTCGCGCTTGATCATCATCGTCGTCGTTTCGAAACAAACGATGCCCGCTAGCGAAGGCTTCTCAGGTACCAAAGGTTTCATCTTTCGTGTCTGATTCTCTGCTTCGTGCGTTCATCTTGAAAAGGGTATGTGCAGATTTTACTCTCGCCCTTTCTCTCTCCGAGGATATGTTGCCGACGTTGGAGTCTTTCTGTGAAAAATTCCGGAGTGTTCCCTGTTCTTTATCTTTCATTTCGCTTGGTGGGTAGCATCATGTGCGAGAACCCAGCTGGACCATTGCTTTTTTTCTGAAAATCTGATCATGTACGCTGTCAAAGTTGGAGCCTTTCCTTCTCGAGCCTCCCTCTTTTTGCGAGGAATGACTATCGGCTGAGTAAATTACGGATGACTTGTGATGTGCTCAAGTGTGTAAAGCATTGCTGTTCAAGGGGTTCTATTGCCCTTTCCCTTCTTTGTTCTTGTGGAGCACTGCCGTCAGGCTTTCTTTTGATTTCCAGCGTGCGTGAAAGGGGATGTAATCTCTCTGGCGCTTCGTCAATTCTGCGTTCATTGAGCAGAATGATCACATTGTTCATCATTTTTGTGTACTCCTGAAAATTATAATAATGATGAAATTATGGTTGATACCCTTTTTTGGCAAATTGCACAACTTTACAAGAGGAGATTTCCCTCTGCTTGAGAAATTGCTGATCTTTTCCCCTGATTTTTCTTGCGGAACATCAGTGACTCCTACTAAGAAATTTGGGATGAATAATGCCCACTAATTTCATCCCCGGGTGTGTTATTTTTTGGTTCTGATCTTTCGTTGAAATTTCTGTGCATCCCCGGGTGGTATTTTTTGGTTCTGATCTTTCATTGAAATTTCTGTGCATGCTTATTTCTTGAAGTGGTAAACCTCGAAGAAGGAATCCTTCTTTTCTTGTTTTACTTAAAGTTCTAAAGATGGATATCAATCTTCTCCCCTTCCCTATAGTGCAGTGCTTAGAACTCTATCTATCTCTCTCTCTCGGTGCCCATGTACACTATGGTGGGCATTTCCACTTCAAATTGCCTTTTTTGATATTTCCGAATTTCCAACTTCATTTAATCATTAATGATGTGTTTTGGATAAAATGCAGGTGTCTCAAATTGCTATGTCTTCAAGAGTCGGTTGCAAGAGTATGCACAAAAAGTGGGACGACCAACTCCAGTCTATGAGACCATAAAAGAAGGTCCTCCACATGAACCTTCATTCAGATCAACGATGATTGTTAATGATGTCAGATATGATTCTTTACCTGGGTTCTTTAATCGAAAGGCAGCCGAGCAGTCAGCTGCTGAAGTTGCGCTGCTAGAGTTAGCGAAGTCTGGTGAAATCAGTGAATGCATTTCTCAACCGGTTGTAAGTTCAATAGGCAGTACTAAATAGAATTAAATTGTAAATATATTTTATAGCATACCCATGATAATATAGGTGTTCTCCTTATTTTTGTAATGGAACACAATTTTGCAGATTTAGTGCATATAGTTAGAAATGAGGAGCTGATTTAATATTATGATTACTGAATAGTTTAATTATAAGTGTGCTATGGCGCCTGCAAGACCTCATTAAGCAATTGAAGTATTACTTAGCCTACTTTGATCATATTGATAGTATTCTATGTGTCATGCACAAGAATTCTGCTGTACATGTGCATGCTTGATATTGAGGAGATGATTTGATTGTTGGTTGTGTATGATTATCTTGGTTAGCAGGAGAAAGATACTTAATCCTGCTATGCCTCATTAAGCAATCAAATTTCATTCCTTTAGATTCCAAATTCATTTTTGCAAGTCCAAGATGTAGTTGAATGACGTATGGGCTACTGTACTTCTGCATACATGCTTAATAAGTAGCAATGAGACCTCATAACAAGTTCCTCCTCAGTTCCATGATTCTCTTCTTTTGTTTCTGGCATTGGCCTTGGCAATTAACAAGATTGATGTCAGTACATCTAGTCTGGTTAGAATTTTCTCGTCCATCTTCGATCTTTTCCATCACATATAATCCACGTCGGTACGTATGTGAAGTCTCATAGGGATGTTTCTGATCCTTTTATCTGTCCTTAGTCTGCGACTGCAAGATTGATTCTGTTTCACCGTTTCCCTTGTGGCTGTTTTCTTTGCTTTTTCTTTTTTCTTTTTGGCAACATATCCTCAGAGAGAGAAAGAGCGAGAGTAAAATCTGCACATACCCTTTTCAAGATGAACGCACGAAGCATAGAATCAGACACGAAAGATGAAACCTTTGGTACCTGAGAAGCCTTCGCTCGCGGGCATCGTTTGTTTCGAAACAACGACGACGATGATGATCAAGCGCGATGAATGGACTGAGAAGAATTTCTGCTTCCTCGGGCTCTCCTTGCGGGTTCTGGGCCTAGAACGAAAGCCAAAAGGAGATGAAAATCGCGCTCGGAATGCTCAGAACAGGGATCCTACTGCAGTCAAATGCTGTGAGGTTTTGAATTCGAGGAAGGAAAAACGAGAAAACCCAAGAAAAAGGAAAGAGAAAGAGGAGAGAGCATGCAGAGGAGAGCAAAGGTGGGCCAGGTCTACAGGAGAGAGAGCAGAAGAGAGGGAAGCAAATTTTTAAATTGCTGAATGCTGAATTACACATGGCGACATGTGTCGACTTCTGAATGGTTTTACATTTAGCCTAGGTGGAGTGTAAAACCCACATAATATTTTCCTTTTTCGAAGTAGCTTTCTTCGGCTTTCTTTAAGAAGGCAAACTACCGTTCAAGTGGATCCCACCTCAAGCTCAATACGACGACGTTTTCACCAAGAGCAGCTTCTTGGAAGTCCGCAATGCGCATTTTGGCAGGTTAATAGGACCAATCTGGTTGTTTCAGCCAATGGGAACAAATGACAGCTTATAGCTCCATGATGGTAGGATGAGTAATTTCTCCTCAGTGAAGAAAATTCTAGAATTCCAAATGACATGGATAGGTTGAGAAATGCTGCCGAAAGTGAGAGACGGTAAGATTCCTGTTGGTACGATTTCAAAACGCAATCGACTCTCTTTTCCATATTATAATGCGTGTTAACTTCTGGAGAAGTGTGGACTTTCGGGGAAAAGATATTCAAGTATAGACTCGCCATTAGATGTGATACAAGTACACATGTTTAGATACATAATTAATTCTCATGTACGCATCCCATCTTTTTGACGTCATCAATATAAGAGTTTATTCATTAACGATGAATTCGATAATTAAAGAATTCTACCGGATATTTGATTACCACCCTTATATTTATTAGTAGGTGTTGTTCAAAGGAACATATTAGTAAGTTTTCCACGGGTGTAGGTAAACTTGACAACGAGGTAATAAACTTTGGATTTGATGTATTTCCATAAATTATAGTAGATTAGATTGTGCCTTTGAAATTAGAAGAAGGTTGATAATTTTCCATTTTCTTTTGGTTCTTCACTTTTATCTTTTATACATGCCTGCACACTGACATGTGTATATATTTTATAAATTGGAATTTTATTCGTACCATTAATCTTATCTAATCAAATAATTTGTAACCTCGATGTCATTACTTACTTCAAATTATTGCGCTATAAATAAGTATTTACATACTAAAAACAAGTTCATTAATAATCATTAAAACACTAGTAGATTCATTGTAATGTTTTTAACTTATTAAACATAATATATAGTGTCAAAGAAAATTGTTTACACTCATTGATACTTTCATGATACTTGTAAGAAATTGTATTGGTTATAGGGATTAACAAGGATATATGTTTATATATTAAAAACAGTTCATCAACATCCAATTAAACATTCATAGATTCATTATAATGTTGTTTAAATTAGGCAAATTTGCACCAAAAGTTCTTCAAGTGTTTTGCCCAATGTGCAATCAAATTCTAAACTTTTTTGAATCCACTGAAATCAACTCCTTCCGGTAATTGACCATGCAAATTTGTTTAACATGGCATGCCGGAATTCAATATGCCCTTCTCTAGAATTTTCTATGATACTGGCACCACGCCAAAATAGTCGAATTTTCTTTTGAAAAAAAAGAAGAACCAGGTCAAAACTTTGGAAAAAAATTGAAGAAAAATCAGTTTATCTAAACCTAAGAGACAGAATGGTCCGTTTTATCGTAATCTTTGTTAATATCTAACCTATTTTTTGAGGTGGTGCCCACAATGGCGCCATTTCAACGCCACATATGCCAAAGGTATTATTAAAAAGCTCCATGTTAGATTTCAACATGTTGCATCAGCAAATTTGCCTAAATGTTTTCCGAAGGACTTAAGTACACCAGATCAAGCATGTTCATGACTTTCTTAAAAATTGGACAACCAATTAGGATTTTTGAAGCAATGTTCCCTTTACAATATGAATGACACTAGTAAAGTATATGACATACTTATTCTTTTGCACGTTTATAAATTTGTCATACTTGTAAAGCTAAAAAGAAGTTGATAGCTTTCTCATTTAGTGAGATATTGGTAAATTTAAGTGTACCTTCTGAAAATTTTGACAGTTAAGTATCCTTCCGCGCCACAACTGTCAAGTTATGGCATTCGGGGTGTTCTTTGTCACTAGAAATCCTTCCATCTAGATACCACCATACCCATAATCAAATCATACGCCTAACAAACAACAATGGCCACATGTTTGTTTGTTTGTTTTTTTTTTAATTATTCTTTTATGGTGAAGGCGTGTTGTCACCGTTTGAGGAGAGAGGGAGTCAGCGAAAAAGAATTACTTTGCTTTATTTATCGTTAGGGCGGGGTGGCGCTGCCATTGCGGTGAGATAGCGGCGGCAAGAAAGAGTAAACGGTTTGATGAATAGATATTGATGCATGACCAGTATTGAGTAGATAAAATCAAGATAAATATACAAATTATAAGGAAACAATAATAACAATACAATGAGGATAGTTATTCAAGAACATGGGCAAGTGATGCTTGCAGGAGTAAAGGAGTATGGGTGAGACCACTGGAAATAACTTAGAAAAACACAAGCACTGAGCATCGTCGATGAGCGGTTACTACACCTTCACTATAAATACCACCAACTATCTAGCAAGAAATCCCCCACACAAATCAAACAAAATGTTATTTTTCAATTATATTTACTTTTCTTGTACCGTGCTTTAATTTTCCTTAGCTATATTCCTCATATTCATATTGTTGATTAGATTATAGCGTGTGTCTTTATCTTGATACCTTGCCATCAATTAAATTCTAATGTTATGTCCAAATATCTTTAATCTGTGTTATTGATTGGATTTCGGCATAGACTAATACTGATCTTGTAACTTTTGGATCTTGTCGTAGATTGAATTCCAACTCGGTCTAAGATTGTATAGTGTTGTTTGGATTAAAGAAGTTCGATTCCTTTTTGCATGAGATATCCTTTGTTTATAGTTGGTTCCCTTTAAAAAAATCGCAGAACGAATTTCGGTGAAAGATATTTCACTGCAAGAACAATTCAAGCAAAACACTTTTATAAGACGGGGAAGTTGAGTGTTCGTCGACACCACGATCACAAATTGAATGTATTGATTCTAATTTAATAGAAAAACCTTGATCAAAACTTTAAACTTGTTTAACAAAATTTGAAGATGAAAAACTTTGATTGACAATGCTCGCAACTCACACAACTCAAGTGAAGGAGACGAGGTTTTATGTTATTTCACCTTATCACCCCTTACAAAATGATTACAAGACTTCCCTATAGATACACTTGTTACATGACTGTTACTCTTACGCTTAAATGACTCATGAATGTATTTAGCATTCCAAGGAGATAGATTCCTACGAATTTATAAAACATTGATTAGACTTAAATAATGAATCACACATTAATTTAAATGCTTAAACTGTTAGATTAAGGCGTGTTTTATAATCTAAATATTCTAACATTCCCTCGACACCTAGTTTGATATTTTATCTAGTACTAAGCGTGGACAAAAATGGGATAAGGAAATATTTGAACTCAGGACCTCTAGTTCTGATACCATATTAGAATAAAGTAAAAAAGAGAATTTTTGTATAATTCTGTGTGTATAATATCAATGATACAAGAGCCTATTTATATGTTGTTCTAGACAACTATCTAAAGTAATAAAATATTACTATATCAAATAAAATCAATTAAAATCAATCAAGGTAGATCACAACTCTCCAATAAAGACTCTTCTTAACTCAATGCACTAGTCTTGGGAGTCCAACAATCTGCATCAAACTTGGTAAATCAAGAACTGGTTAGGATCAACAACCCTTAAAATCGACAACTTGTTTAGTGAATTGGTCATATTTATCAATTTAGTTTAATTACTAACAGCCTCCATTGAGAAGAAATTAGAGACGGCAAGAAAAAGTAAGAGGCGAGAAATCGAAAGAGACTGAGAAATCAATGACCGGGAGTAATCGGGGCATTGTGGAGGAATAGGTCTTTATTTACAAATCACTTCACAAGTCGTTCATATGGACTTGGGATGTTACAACTATGAAGGAAAGTCTCATACTGCAAGTGGTTAGACAAATATATATATTTATGCATGACCAGTATTGAGTACGTAAAATGGACATTAATATACAAATTGAAAGGAAACAGAAGTAATACTGCATACGAGCGCACACGATTGATATAATATCCAATCCTAGGAGAAGCATAGTTGGTACACGGCATTATCACTGATACAATAAGCAAGGCTGAGATTAACATTTATAAATGTCCTCGAACACTGGCAATATCACTCTAGTTTGGCATACTAATCAATGCTCTCGTCAAAGTTAACGAGATCCACGAGATCGATACAGTCACTTGGAGAATATGGCATAGAACAATGTCCGTCACTGGGTTCATTGTGCTCGTGAATATCATGAAACAAACATTGCTCTTTGGTCGTTTGAGGCTGCTGATCGGGAATAGGCACATTCTGGCCTGGAAAATTTAAATTTGACGTCTCATTCAGAGGGAATTCAACAGTAACTCCAGGAGATGCCTGAGGGACCAAAAAAAAGAAGGAACAATCAGTACTCGAGCTTCAGTATAGTTAGTTGTATCTCTAAATCACATGTTCCTTTGTATCAATCTAACGCAACACTTGCTCACCCGTTCACTAATATCTTGTGTTTCTTCATTTTGGGAATCATTCAGATTGCTAGGGCCGCTTAAATCAGTTGAAGTACTTGCTGTTGGTGACTTTGCTTTCTTACTTTTCCTGTTTATTATGTGACAGAGAACCATCGCCGCCTACAAAGACAGAACGATACCGGGGATGAGTTTCAGGGTTACATAACCGAAACTCCATTGCTGCACGAAAGTACTTTATGCACAAGATACATCACGCGTCACTTAAGTAATTCTTCTTTCAAGAACAAATTGCCCCCTTTGTTGCTACAGAATCACTCTACTTTTGCCAGTATAACCTTCGGTAGTCACTGGAACTGAAACACCAGTCATGAATCTAACACTTAAAATGATTAGGGGTGAGCAGCGGTCTAGGGTCGACCCTGGACCGACCCTGGACCGGCCCAACCCTGCCGGTCCTGGTCCGGTTCCCAAGGGGACTGGGTCGGTCCTTGGTCCTGAAATTCCAGGACCAACACTGTGCGGGTTGGTCCTCGGTCCTGAGAGTTTTGGGTTGGTCCAACCCGGACCAACCCTGTATATTATATTATATTATTTATAATTCTTTTATATATTCAAACCTAAGTAAAATGTTTGTTAAAAAAAACAAAAACCTAAGTAAAATGATGTTAAAGCCGTTGACTCCTCAGGCTCACAGTCATGGACAGACGGCATCCAAAAGGCGTGAAGTTTACGCCGTCAAGGTCTTCACAGCATCCTCCTCCACAGTCCAATATGTTCTTCACCGTGAGGACCAAGGAGTCCTCATAGTCACGGACTCGCGACATCCAAAACAGCGTGAGGTTTACGCCGTAAATCTCCTCACAGCTTCCTTCCCCAAAGTACGTTCTCTTCCATTCTGTCTTCTTTGTTCTTCAATTTTGCATATGGTGTTATGAATATTAAAGATAGATGATTACAAGAATTTTCCATCTTGTCCCATATCTCGATGAGCGGTTAGTAGGTATGAAATTTCCATTATTGTGTCATCTTATATTTGCTGAATATGTATTGGTATTTATAGTTTGGTTGCACATGCCGCATTGTCGATGGATGTGTAATTTGAATTTGTAGGTTTGCTTTTTAGGGAGTATAAAAAACAAGATGAAAAAAATTATCGATCGGTCCCGGGTTGACCTTGGAACCGGACTGAACCCATTGGGTCGGTCCGGTCCTTGGTCCCAGGCTCAATAGGGTCGGTCCTCGGTCTTAAAAATTGAGGACCGACACTGTACGGGTTGGTCCTAGGGTTAGGGGGTGGCCCGGACCAACCCGGACCATGCTCACCCCTAAAAATGATGATCTGTAACTTTGCTTTCTCGATCTTTCTCGCGAAGTTCTACGAAATACTGTAGGAAAGGTGCTGACTCACGGATACTATGTCCGAAGTCCAACTAGAATTAAAGGCAAATCGCGCTTAAAAATTTATGTGATCAGATGGAGGAACTAGAAAATCATGAACTCAGAAATCCAGAAACTTCAACAAGCTGAATGAGGAACATATGTAGAGAAATTATTATATCAATTTAAACTGTACTTCAACCATGTTAGAGATGCTAAATTAGGGGAAGCAAAAGAAGAGAAGTCGAGTACCGGGTCTGAAATTTCACTATCTGAAACATTCGAATTTAGGTGATATTCGGTCATGCCCAAGTTGGTCCTATGGGAATTTCTTTGTCGACCTTTGTGGTAAACCAAGCCTCTCCTGAGCCCTATCTCCTCACCGGTGTCTGGTGCTTGTATAACACGTTTGGAACATGTCTCTTTCCAAAATCCGCACTCAGTCTTCCTCTTCCTCTTACGACCACGGGGACAAAAGAAGAAACACTCGCTTCCATCCGATGGGATACTTGACAATTCTACAACCAAAGATTAGTTAGATGTTAATCCACCAAGGTCTTACGGATAACTACAAATTACCATCAAACCATAAGAAAATACAGAAATAGAGAACACTAAGGACTAAATGTAAGTTACCCTTGTATCGTGCAAATAACTCTGGAGGCTCCCAGTTGTAGATGTATAGTTCGGGAATCACGCAAATAGTTTCCATTTCTCCTTTGAGCTTTTTTCTTAAGTGATGAACGATGAGCTCTTCCTCCGTCGGTTTGAATCTGAGTCCCACCGGCCACGCCTCGGTCGATTCTGCCATGCTATATGGTTGCCGTCTCACATTCACTTCTGCAACAGAAAAAAAAAAGGAGAACAGTAGAGATTGGGGCTATTGAGATAAGCAGAGGAAGAGAATACAAACAGAGGAAAGAGACTTCACTCTTGGCTTGGCTTGGCTTTGCTTTGAGAGTGTTGACTCCCAAAAACATCGAATTGAGTCAATTTATAAGAACAAAAAACAAGTAATTTTTCGACCCTTGCTTGAGAAGGCAAACTACTGTTCAAATGGGTCCCACCTCAAGCTCAAGACGACGACGATTTATCTAAAAGCAGCCTCTTCGAAGTCCACAACGCGTATTTAACTGGGTTAAGCGGACCCATCTGCTTGTTTTAGTCAATGCGAAGACGTGACAGATAGCTTCACGACCAGGTATATGCAGAAATAAGCACATGATGGCATGAAGTAAAGCAGTGTTTCTTCAGTGAAGAAGACTCTTGAATTTTATGCAGATCATGATGTCAAGTTGTCTCAAGCGTTTTCTCAGCAAGGAAGATTCTAGAATTCCCAGCGACAATAATAGTTTGAGCAGTGACGTAGAAAGTGGAAAAGATAAAAAAATTCCAAAGCAAGACCGATTCTTTTTATATATTATATGCATATTAATCTTCAAGAGAAGGGTGAACTCTGGGGGGGAAAGGAAATTCAAGGGTAGACTCCTTTACTGTAGCAAAACTCAGATACATGTTATATTCTCATGAATATTTAGAACCTTTTTATCATTGTAAAATTGTTTTATATGTTAGGAAAATCCCTTATGATATGTTAAAGATGACCAAATAAATCAAAGACTACTAACATGTTTAATGATTGAGTAATAGACTATGCACATGATAAAACGTGTAAAAGATATTGTCAAAATTTATACTTGAAAGAACCAAAAAATAGACTCTATGTTGAAGCTGAATTTATTCGGACTATATCCAAACCTTAAAACTAAATATGTTCAGAAGCAGAATATATCCAGACTTACGTCCAGATTGTAAAGTTTAACCAAGAACCGGTTCCCGGACCTATGGTCTTGTCTGGTTCCTGGGTAAACCTGGTCCGGTTGCTCATTTTGGGAAGAAATATGCGGGCAATGATGGTTTGATCCAAAAGTCAAGTCACAAATCCTTAATGTCGATCGTATTCAGTGCGTGTGCATACGTGAGACGAGCACAATCAATGATATGAAGAGCACAAATAAAACAAATTTAAGCTATATGTATGGATAGCGTTGGAATTTCTTCCAAGTGTTGTTCAGTATAGTTGCAACGTTCTTTAGTATCTGCAACAACGCTTGTAGACGTGGATCAAGGAGCAGTTACGGGTAAAGAGACATTTAGCCTTGAGAGCGAGGTCCATGGCGACTCTGCTGGTAATGACGGCAGAGGGAGGCGCCAGATCTGGACGAGCAACATTAGAGCTAACTGCGAGCGATGACGGAAGTGTAGCTTGGGCCGACCGCAAGCGACTCCAGAAGCGGTGGAGATGGTGGCCGGAGAGGTGGTGCCCTGTGATGGAGGGAGAAAAAGATAAAAATCAAATTTTTATTTATTTTTATTCCACTCAGCAGACTCGTATCAACTTATTATTGGACATTGGTAAAATAGCGCACCGCCACAATTCACACTACGTTTGGAACCACTGAATATTTTCTCCCATATCTCTCACTTCTTCGTCCACGAGAAGGGAGAGAAGGACGAGTCCGTCGGCCCTCGCCTCGTCTATAATTCTCTCTCTCGCTTCTTCGTCAACGTCAACGGGTCTTCTTTGTGGACGGCAACGAGAAGAGAGAGAAGGACGAGCCCATGGGCCCTCTCCTCGCCTATGATTCTCTCTCTCTTACTTCTATGTCAACGTCAACGTCAACGTCAACGAGAGGAAAGAGAAGGAAGAGCCGTCGGCCTCCTTGTCTATAATCACTCCACTTCCCTCTTGACTTTGGTTTCAGGATAGAGAAAGTGGTTACATAGCGAAAGAGAGACGGAGGCAGAGTGAGGGTGGAGAGAGGGAGAGGAAGGCATCGTGTTGGTTCCGAAGAGGGTGGTGAGTGGCTTTGTTTTGGTTTGATCAGCTTTTTTCATGTGATTTATGGGTTCTTTTTCTGGTCATGGCGATGTAGTTCAGCCGTAGAAATTTGTTGGTTCTGGTCCTGTTGGTGTGAAGAAGGTCTTCATTTTTATGGGGCATTATTTGTGGGTGCGATACCCTTTGGGCAACATTTCGCCATGGGATGATTATGTTCTCTTAGTTGTATGCTCATGTGTTGAAGGAGGATCTATTATTTATAGTAATGCAAATCTTGTCTAGATAAATTCTTTTGTTTAATTTAAATCTTGCGCTTGATATATATATATATATATGTATGTATGTATGTATGTATGTATGTATGTATGTATGTATGTATGTATATTTTTTAATTTCTTGCACTTGAAGCTTGCACAATATACAAGTTTAAGGGTTTTGGTTATACAAAAAAAAAGTGTGGATATTAATGTCATAAGAGGCATAGTTTAAGGTTATTAGTGGCATTTTTTTTACTTTTTAAATTTTTTTTTCTTCACAATTTTATTTTATAAGGTTCTAAAATATCTTTTAAAATATATTGACACATAAAACGACATAATTTTCTTTTTCTAACTTTTAAATTTTGGAATACCTTTAAAATTTTTGAAGAGAAGGTGGACAAGGAACTTTGTTCAAAAGAAAACAGATTTACCCTAAATACTGACGAAGTTGTAAAAAATTAATTGCATCCAACACGTTTGTTTATTCCAGATCTCTTTTACTATTGGATTACTTAGAGGGGAAAAAAATTAATTAGGCGTAAACTCCACATGGGCAAAGTGTATATTGCCATTTCCCAAATTTTTTTTCAGCTTTCTTATAAAGAAGAAAAAAAGAGATGAATATGCGTATTGGAGACCAATTTAACAAAACAGTACAATGTGGGTTGGCGAGGTTCATTAAGGCCAATCTGGTTGAACTCGACTTGGTCGCTAATTGCTATAACTCTGCTGAATTTGATTCTTAGGACACTAAGGCATTTCACTCAAGGCGTTAAGAGACAGACCCTCTTGGCCCAACTCAGACACTCTAAGATCCTTTTTCAAACCTGCTCTCATTTCGAAATCCCATTGCACTGATCAGGGCCCATAGTGATTGAGGGAATCGAAGACCAAGAAATAAGTTATTTATCATCCAAGCATTTTTCTTACTGCTAGATCCAATCTCCTAGTCCCTGTCGAAAGGAAAAAAAATTTCACATTCTTCCTTACTCTAACAAGTAAGCAAAGTCACAGGCATAGTCACCCACGGAGAGATGGCTGAGCGTCTGCACCAGGAGATATGGAGGCAGAGAAGGCAGAGACTGGAAAAGTTATTAATCAGGACCGACCAGATCCAGCAACAGCACGATCCTCCACAACCCGACAATATTTTGAATCCCCTGCTATTCTCAGTCGCAAAGAAAAGGGAAGTCGACAAGTTCATCAAGGCTCTAGAGGATCAGTGTGCCAAGGAAAGAGTGTCATTGCCGGTCCTTCTCGAGCAACGCAGCCCCTCCAAGAATACACTGCTTCACGCTGTGGCAGGTATATGAAAAAAGGCGGGATAATGCTTTTTAAAATTCTCGATCTTTTGTGCTCAAATTGACTTCACATGAATGGAATACAGAGAGTGATGATAATTTCAGAGTGGTCATCGATTTCGTCCCGGAGCACTTGATATCCTGTAAGAACTCCAGAGGAGAGACGCCGCTGCACATTGCGGCTAGGGCCGGGAAAGCTGGTGCAGTGGAGCTTCTCCTTCTCCGAGGGATACTGGGAGACACTGACTGCTGCGGCAACTCTGCTCTGCACGAGGCTGTGAGGAATCGCCATCACGATGTGATCGGTCAGCTAGTGAGGAAAGACCCCAATATGTTGTATTGTCAGAATAATGAAAGCAAGTCTCCATTGTGCATAGCAGTCGAAACAGGGGACTTGGAGGTTCTCACGCTCTTGTTGGATGCGCCAAACAATGGCGAGGACCAGGGGAGATCAAAGAGTGACGGGATCTTCTGCATGTCCCCCGTTCATCTCGCCATTATATGTGAAGAAAAGGGTAAACCTTACTTCTGTGCTCTCGCTTATTCTTTGATCTTCTTGGTCACTCTCTTGCGTTCTTCATTTTGGTTTCCGCTGGTGGTTGAAAAATAAAGTGTCACAAGCAAAGTATAGTTTAATGAGGCACGTGTACATGCTGGTATAATAGTTTATTATCCTATGGGGGCAAAATTGTGAATCAACTCCCGATGCTATTAAAGAATTACAGACATCGTATTCATCCCAATGATTAACTTCTTCCATTATATTTAGATATGCTGACTATAATGTGGGAAAAAAAACGTTGCTATTTCAATTGAGAGATGCGGGAGACGGCACTCCACTCCACCTCGCAGCGTACACAAATTATCTCCATGGAGTTGAATTCTTGATCGAGAAGCTCCCAACAAGTGCTTTGGAGCAAGACACCACGGGTAATCTCCCTATCCATGTCGCCTGCATGATGGATCACACTAGGATAGTCAAGAAGCTACTTCAGCAGTGGCCAGACCCTGCAGAGTTTCCAACTAGGCTGGGACAAAACATTCTCCACGTGTCAGCAAGATACGGATGCATTACAGCTGTCAAATGCATACTGAAAAATCCCAAATTCGGTCACCTCATAAATACAAGAGATTTTAACGGGAATACGCCTCTGCATCTGGCTGCGTTGCATTGCCAACCTTCGGTCGTGCTTCTTGCACGTGACAAAAGAGTTAATCTTGGGCTGATCAATAACAATAACATGACGGCTCTCAATGTGGTAGAGCAGGACATTCAAGTAATTGATGCTCCACTTCGAAAGGTACAACCTTTTAAACTTTTTCTCACAAGCAATGCAGATTGTTATAACAATTAGAAGGGATAAGAATAGTAGGAGTGTTATAACTTTTATATGATCCTCACTTAAATGTCATTACTTTTTTTCATTTACTTAAGTGTCACATTGGAGTAAAATTGATCTATGGAGTACTATTTTTGGCAAATCATTCTACGTTAATGTTTTACTTAATTTTTCATTTCAACATGTAATTTTTTTAAATAATTGAAATTCTGACAGGAAATTCTTGTCACTTGGAGAGAAACGATTAATTTCCATGCAACCCGTTCTCTCTCTCTCTCCAGTAGAAATGACGTTGTCCTTCTCTCTTCCTCAAACAACAACATTGTTTCACTCGCACTCTCTTCCTCTTGTTCGTGTTTGAATTTCTATACACCTAATCCCGAATGGATCTCTCTTTGTAATCGCAATTTTGGGCTTCAATCTTCATCAACACTTCTTCTCTTAAGCAAATCGAGCTCTCACTCGCACTCTCTTCCTCTTGTTCGTGTATGAATTTCTATACACCTAATCCCGAATGGATCTCTCTTTGTAATCGCAATTTTGGGCTTCAATCTTCATCAACACTTCTTCTCTTAAGCAAATCGAGCTCTCACTCGCACTCTCTTCCTCTTGTTCGTGTATGAATTTCTATACACCTAATCCCGAATGGATCTCTCTTTGTAATCGCAATTTTGGGCTTCAATCTTCATCAACACTTCTTCTCTTAAGCAAATCGAGCTCTCACTCGCACTCTCTTCCTCTTGCTTGTCTCTGAATCTCAGTACACTTAAAATCCCAAATTGATCTCTCTCTCTCTCTCTCTCTCTCTCTCTCTCTCTCTCTCTCTCTCTCTAATCGCAAACTGGGGCTTCGATCTTTCTCAACACCTCGATCTTCACTTTCGCTCACTGCTTGCTATCGATGTTAATAAATTATTGCCCCAATTTGAAGAAATGGAAATCGTGGGTTTGGTTAGGGTTAAAGTTATTGAAGATGAAAATTGGATTTTGTCCTAAATTGTTGAAGTAACGCTAGGGATCTTTAATTAGATGAGTCTTGCGATGTCATTTAACATCTGAATTGAGGATTTCAGCTTGCCAGCATGCCACGTCGAATTTTCCGGCAAAGCAAACCGCTGGTGGCACTTTTGTAATTGATTTTTCAAATTTGTGGTACTTTGAGTGGGCGAAAAAAAAAGTTATGGCACTTAAGTGGGCACCGTATAAAAGTTTTGGCACTTCTACTTTTCTTATTCCCCAATTGGGATAGAATTAGAACATAAAATTCGTGAGGCAGGTCAATTAGCGTGCTCTCACCTATATCTGCAATATAGTTGCCAAAATCATAATGTTTTGTTTATTCTTTGACTCACTACGTGCAGAGGTTAACTCAGGCAATTTTGTTATCTGTTTACACACCGAGAAAGAGAGAATTAGCTATCTGCAAGTCAACAGGTCGGAGCCGACGGAAACAACTAGGACCACTGAAATCGGATGCAGTCAAGGACCGAGTGGATACTCGCATGGTTGTGGCGGCGCTTACGGCCTCAGTCACTTTCACTTCTGGTTTTTCTGTTCCCGGAGGATATAATAGTTCTAACCCAGATGCTGGAATCCCCACATTGCTCCACAAAGCCATGTACCATGTCTTTGTGATTAGCAACTCCATGGCCATGTATAGCTCGATCATGGCACTCGTAACCCTTTTCTGGACACATATTAATGATCCTCACCTGATGGTAGTTGCCCTTACCCTATCAAATCCCGCATTGTTGGTAACTCTTGCCGCAATGCCTCTCGCATTCATGGCAGGCGTCTACGTGACCGTAAACAAACTCACTGGGCTTTCGACTTTTGTCTTGGTCTTTGGATCCTTCGCCCTCTTCGTTATCTTATATATCTTCATTTTGTTGTTTTTCCCGCTTGCGTGCAGACTTCCTCTCATTCGTGCCTTCACGCAACGACTTATTTTTACGGGTCTTGTAATAGCAAGGAGAGAGGCTGCAGGGAGTGAGACTCCAGAGCCTGCAGCTACATCTGTCCAGGGCACTCGTGACGATAACCTACGCCCCACTTGAAACGATCATTTAGCGAATAGCTTTCAGAGAGATGGCGTCTGATCCAGCCTTGAATCTATTAATCTCTCGCGAATTGGGTGTCGATGTCTGTACCTTTAGCTCCTCGTTAGTTACATCAGCTGCTGCTGTTTTGATTTGGCTAGCCTACCTGTCTGCGGTCAGAATTAGTGATGTCTGCAATTTTAGTGATCCAAAATACTTTGTCATAAACTACTCAATGATATCTATAAATGATAGCAAAGCTTGGCATAATGGAGTTTTGTAATTGAATCGCATCATCACAAAGTTCCATTCCCTTTCACTCTGCTTAACAATATAGTTAGACACATGTTTGCATTAATTAGAAAAGAAAATGAATCATCACATTCAATTTAATATAATGTTTCTAGGAGAATATTTCGGCATGGTTTACCTTACTTATTAATTCGGATGTAATAATGATGTATTGGTCAATAAGTCTAAACTCACAAATTAATGATCTTATCTGTTTTTCTCTTCTATATTATTGGCCTATAATGCTTCTAGTCATAATAAAATAAGGGTTAAGAGAATTGTGCGGGGTAACATTTACTCTCTCTCTCTCTCTCTCTCTCTCTCTCTCGTTTTAGGCTATCAATTTACCTATAAATTCATTGATGTACACCTGTCATACATGATCTCGCATACATATAACAGATATATTTATATATTTACATATAAGGAAAAGAGGGTTTTGTTCACTAAATGAGGATCATTAATTAATTTATTTCTATAGCTGTTTTACTGGTGCTATTTTTGTTGAATGAGTCAATTTCCTTTTGGTTTGTTTTTCATGTGTTAGTAGTCTGTTAAGCACTCCTATTATATGGGGTTGTTGCTGTACATGTTAAGTTAGTGGGCTGTGATAGTTACTTGTTGATGTAAAGCCTATTTAAAGGCTATGGCGTCAATTTTATAAATTTTCTGCAGACAGTTCTTCTTCCTTCATGTATATCTCTTAATCTTATATTTCAACAGTGGTATTAGAGCAAGGTTAGGAAGAAAAATGTGTGTTTGAGTGCTGTAAAAGGTGAGAACCAAAAGATAGCTTTTTGCAACAAGTACTTTCGTTTGCAGCAGTCAAAAGAGAGTATTGCAGTAGGCTATTTTCGTTTGTAGCAGCAGCAAGTTGCTTTAGTAGTGGTTCTGTTTTTACAGCAGCAATAATGGCCTCAGAAACATTCGTACAACTAGCTATTCCACACTTTGATGGTCACTATGATCATTGGAGCATGCTAATGGAGAATTTTCTCAAGTTCAAGGAGTATTGGGATGTTGTTTCCTCGGGAGTTGCCAAACCTGAAGAAGGAGCTGCGTTAACAGCAGCACAAAGAAAAGCTTTAGATGCATCAAAATTGAAGGATCTCAAGGCCAAAAACTACCTTTTCCAAGCAATTGACAGATCCATTTTGGAGACAATTCTTTGCAAAGATATCTCCAAGCAAATATGGGATTCCATGAAGAGAAAGTATCAAGGCTCAGCAAGAGCAAAGAGGCAGCAGCTTCAAACGCTTTGTTCAGAGTTCGAAATGCTATGAATGAAGTCAGGAGAGACAATCATAGATTTCTTCTCCCGGACAATGGCAATTGTCAATAAGATGCGGATTCATGGCGACAAGATGGAGGATGTCACCATTGTTGAAAAGATTCTTTGATCTTTGACACCAAAGTTCAACTTTGTTGTTTGTTCCATAGAAGAAGCCAAGGATATTGAAGAACTTTCCATTGATGAGTTGCAAGGATCCTTGTTAGTTCATGAACAAAAACTCCTACAGCAAGAGACGGAAGAGCAAGCTTTAAAGGCCTCAACTGGAGATCATTCTTTGTCAGCAGTAAGGGCGAATAGAGGAAGAGGCAGAGGAAGAGGGAACAACGATCGCAACAGCTTTAGCTTCGATCAAAAGCCTAAAAGCCATTCCTATTGTGATTCAGGCTTTAGTATGGATAGATGTATTTCTAGATCAGATGTTGCTTTGTATCAATCTAAAGCAATACTTGCTCACCTACGTACTAATTTCTTGTGTTTCTTCGTTTTCGTTATCGTTCAGATTGCTAGGGCCACTTGAATCTGTTGAAGTACTCGCTGTTGCTGACTTTGCTTTCTTACCTTTCCTATTAACAATGCGACAGAGAGCCAACACCGTCTACAAAGACAGTGATACACAGATGAGTTTCAGGGTTATGATAACCCAAACTCCATTGTTGCATGGGAAGTATTTTATGCATTAGATATGTCACTTATCAAAATTGAAGTAACCTAAATTTCAAGAACAAACGGTCCCCTCTTGCTGCAGATTCACCCCATTTTGGTAGTATAACCTTCAGTAGTCTCTGGAACTAAAACACCAGTCATGAACCTATCACTTAAAATGATTATTGCTAAGTTTCGTTTCTCAATCTTCCTCATGAAATTATACAAAAAACAGTAGGAAAAGTTCTGACTCGTGAATGCTAATGTTTGGAGTAGAGCTGGATTTAAAGGCAAATCAATCTTAAATCATGGGATAGACATAGGAACTAGCTAATCATGAACTCACAAAGCCAGAAACCTCAAGAAGCTGAATGAGGATCATATGTAGAGAAATGATGATATCGATTTTACCTGCACTTGTAAGCATATTACAGATGGTCAATTAGGAAAAGCAAAAGAAAAGTCGAGTACCGGGTCTGAATTTTCACCATCTGAAACATTCAAGTTTAGGAGATATTCATGCATGGCCACATCAGTCTTGCGGCCATTTGGCTGTCGACCTTCATAGTAAACCAAAATCCTCTTGGTCCCTATTGGCTTACCGGTGTCCGGTGCTCGGATAACACGTTTTTTGCTTGTCCCTTTCCTAAATCTGCACTCGGTCTTCCTCTCACGACCACGGGGACAAAAGAAGAAACACCCGCATCCATCTGACGGTATGCTTGATAATGCTACATCCAAAGATTGGTTAAACGCCAATTTCCTAAGGTCTTATAGGCAAAAACCAATTACCATCAAACAATAACAGAGAAACAGAGAATGCTGAGAACTAGATGTAAGTTACCATCGTGTAGGATAAATAAATCCGGAAGGTCCCAATTGTAGATGTACAGCTCTGGAATTAGGCAAATAGTTTCCATTTCTCCTCTGAGCTTTTTTCTCAGGTAATGATGAACAAGTTCCTCCTCTATTGGTTTGAATCTGAGGCCTAAATGTAAGTTACCATTGTATCGGCAAATAATCCGGAGGTCCCAGTTGTAGATGTGTAGCTCGGGAATCACACAAATAGTTTCCATTTCTCCTCTGAGCTTTTTTCTCAAGTATGACCAACAAGCTCGTCCTCCGTCGGTTTAAATCTGAGGCCCACCGGCCACGCCTCCATCGATTCTGCCATGCTATATGCTTGCTATCTCACATTCACTTCTGCAACAGAAAAAGAGGAAAAGTAGACAATGGGGCTGTTGTGATAAGAAGAGGAAGAGAGTGCAAGAGAGGAAACAGAGTTTACTCTTGGCTTGGCTTGGCTTGCTTTGAGAGTGCTGACTGCAAACACTTCCAGGCAAGTCAATTTATAATCACAAAAACAAGTAATTTTCTCGACCCTTGTTTGAGAAGGCAAACTGGTGTTCAAGAGGATCCCACCTCAAGCTCAAGACGATGACATTGTCATTAAAGCAGCTTCTTCGAAGTCCACAACGTATTTAACTGGGTTAATAGGACCCATCTGCTTGTTTTAGCCAATGGGAAGACATGAACAGCTTCTTGACCTGGTATATGTAGGAAAAAGCACACGATGGTGAAGTTGAGTAGTGTTTCTTCAGTGAAGAAGATTCTAGAATTTCATGCAGATCATGATGTAAAGTTGTCTCATTATCTAGTGTTTTCTCAAGAGGATGATTCTAGAATTTCAGCGACAATGATAGTTTGAGCAGCGACATTGAGTGGAAAGATACAAGAAAAGATTTCATAGCAATTCCAAAGACTATCATCTCCTTATCATATTATATGCATATTATCTACAACAGGATTGAGAACTTTGAGAAAGTATTCAGGACCACTTACTGCCACCATCATATTTATGTAGTATGGTTTTGATGAAAGCAATCACAAGAGCCACCTATTGCTGAGATGTAATAAATTAAAAAATTTAATAAACTTCCATTTTTGTCTCTCTAATCCTATCCGTAGACTTAGCTCCGCCTGGCCTTGGACTCGGATTTCCATTTTCTTTTGGCCGACAACTCTATATGGCCATGCCGAGCCACTTATATTGTCGAATTGGCTTTATTCGCGCCATTAACGAGCTCAAATCGTTGCGTCCTCATATGGCTAGATCTAGAGCCATGAGCACGAAAGCAAGAACAACATGAGCAGTAGTGGTGGAGGTAATGGGTTTATCTTCTCTCACTGTACAGGTTGATTGTTGCAGCAGTACTTGGAGGAAGCTGGACGGTTAGAAGGATCAGGACAGCGTATTTGGCTCCAGATCTGGAAATCCAATTGCAGCAAGGTACCATTTTTTTTTTTTTAAATAATGTTGATATCATAAAAATTCTTAAAATACTTATGACAAAATTCTTTCAAATTAATTTTCTTGATCACAAAAATCAATATAGTACTTATGTGATAAATTTATTTAACATGGCATCAAAATTAAATTGATATCCTAATCAATTTATCACCAAGCCAATTTGTTCCATGAAAAAAATCTGTAACTAAATATTTGGAAACAATGTCTATGTTAAATTAGCTTAATATCACAAAAATGCTCAACTTTGACTGCTGTGAAATTGCAAATTAATGGCCATTTAAATGACTTGTAATCAAACTTAGCAATTTAATAGTAATTTCCATAAATTAATGAAGGAAATTTAAGTACAATATATCGAGTTTGAATTTTTTGTAATAAAAAAATTAATTTTTGATAAATTTGCACATGCATACAATTTTTAAGTATATTGACATTTTTAATCTTTTGCAAGTCATAACATTGTCTACTTGTGATAGGATTTACTAAAATATACTTACCATTTAGTATGATATGATATAAGTGACCACTGAAAGACTTCCTTATAAAGTTAGGGAAACAAATCAAGGTAAGTCATACATGTAGTAAAACTTAGATGCATCTCTTCTTGACTAAGATTTTAGATTCATAAATCAATTAGAACCTTTATCATTGTAAAATGTCCTATATTGCAAATGTTTAGCTCCGTAATTCTTGGTACTGTTGTCTCTGCATGATTGTCATAAAAAAAAAATCCGTTATTTTCAATTGGATTTCTTTTGCGGTTCTATGTGTTTGGCATATTTGATGCAATGTGATATTTCTAGAAAATAAGATTAAGAACAAATTATAAGGGAAAATAATAATATTTTTCAGTTAGAAAACTTGAAAATGAAGTGGAGAATAAAGGAAATTATTAATATGGAAAATCTTATTTGATTTTCTAAATAGAAATACACTAGCGGGTCTACAACTTGCATATGGACTTCGAAAACCAAGTATAAGCATTTATTTGGCCCCATGGACCTTGACGTGCTTTGGGATTGCATCTCTAGTCCATTGCTAACCTTGATGTCTTTGGACTGATCCAAGCACTAAGTCTTCGTTCCTCTTATGACCAAGCGGGGTGTTAAGGAAACACTCGGGTAAGGATTGGATACTTGACGTTGGAAAACTCGGACCCTAGCTCAAGTTCAAGGCTTCATGGTTGGCCTCATTGCCTAGGCCAAGTTTGAGGCCCCGGGCATAAGCATTGGGGTCTTGGGCTCGCTTGATGGACCTAGTGAACTTGGGTCAAGACGGGTGTTTAGGCATGCACCAAACATTGTATGTTTTGATGGATTTGAGCCCAAATCTTTGGAGATCTAGTCATTGATTAACGGGACCTAGGAAAAATTGGGATTTTGCTGCCTCAACATGGAGTTTTGAAACAGTTAATATCCAGTTATTCTAAAATATAAATTTTAGTTTTTTAAATAAAAAATCATTTTCTTGAATTTAAGCATAGGTTTTCCATTGATAAAAACATTTTTTTGATCATTTTTCTAATGAACCTAATAGATTAAGATGTTTTATAATGTTTTTCTAACATTTCCACCAAACAAATGAATCTTATTTACCAACATTGACAAAAATTGTAGGCATTGTTCAAGGAATGTATTGTAAGTTTTCCATTAAAGTAATTAAATTTGACATCGAGTAAAAAAAACTTTGAATTTGATATGTTTCTTTAAATAATAGTAGATTAGATTGTGCCTTTGAAATTAAGACAATTTTCATTTTCTTTTGGCTTCACTTCTTATCTTTTATAAATGCTGCACCTTTGTAAGAAGAATTTTTTATAAAATGGAACTTTTTTATGCCATTAGTCTTATCTAATCAAATAATTTGTAACTTCAATGTCATTACTTACTTCAAAATATTGCACTATAAATAAGTATTTACATGTGAAAAACAAGTTCATTAATAATCATTAAACATTAGTTAATTCATTATAATGTTTGTAACTTATTAAACATAAGTATAGTGTCAAAGAAATTGTTTACACTCACCATGATACTAGTAAGAAGTATATTGGTTATTAGGTATAAATTTAGATATTAAACAGACATATCCATCAACATTAATAGATTCATATAATGTTGTTTAGATTAGGCAAGATTGCACCAAAAGTTCTTGAATTCATTTTGCAATCAAATCCTCTAGTTTGAATACTAAAATCAACTCCTTCCAGTAATTGATCATGCAAATTTGTTTAACTTGGCATATGGGAATTCAATGTGCCGTTCTCTGTATTCTATGATACTGGACCACGCCATAAAAGTCAAATTTTCTTTTTAAAAAAGCAAAATTAATAAAATTAAAGGAAAAAATTGGGAAAAAATTCAAATAACCCAAACCTAGGTGATGAAAATTAACCTATTTTTCTGAGGTGGTGCCCATAGTGGCACCAAGGCCACCTATGACAAAAGTACATTATAAAGCAAGATCTAGAATTCGACATGCCGGATCAACAAATTTGCTATACGGTTCCGAAGGACTTAAGTCCCAGATCAAGTATTTTCATACTTGCTTAAACATTGGATAAATAATTAAGATTTTTGGCCCCTTTATTTTACGAATGATACGGTGAAGTATATTACATACTTAATCTTTTGCACATAGATAAATTCCTCTTGGTCATTGACTAACCATACTTTTAAAACTTGAAAGAAGTTACTCTTTCAATGAAACGTTAGTAGATTCCTTACATGAATGATATTTTACTAACCATACATGTAAACTTTCAAAGTTGGTAATGTACTAATTATTTGAGTGTAGGAAATCTTTTGTTAATTGGTGCTACTAATTATACAAGTGACAATTCAAGGCTGATTAGTTACTAACTTACTAAAATGTGGTAAATTTTTACAATGTTGGTAGTTTGCTTACCATACCAGTAAAAATGGAAATTACTAATTCGTTGGAATGTTGGCAAATCTCTAATAGTGTTGGTAATATACAAACAAGTTACTTGGCATTCGAGTAGGGGTTATAATCGATCGAACACATTAGAATTTACTAGCAATTTCATAAATATAGTAACTATGGAAATTTTCCAGTTTTCCCAGTGGACCTAGACTCTCCTTTAATGTGGTTAATTACGGTTCAACGAGGCTTCCAAATTCCAAGTTCCCTCTATGCAGGGAGGAAGCTCTGATGGCCCATGGACTTCTCCTTTCAACTCTAGATTTCTACCGTGGCCCGACATTATAAAGCATGCCCATATGAATATAGCTCGATTCAATGAATCGCATGTAGAACTCAATTCTCGGCATTCTGTGTCCGTGGAAGATTGATAATCAAGAAAGGAAATAATTTAGTTGTTCTTTGATATACTTTTGAGATTATAGAGATTGAAGTGTCGGCTCTAAGGTGTTATTTTAAATTCAGTTTCTCCTTTTTACCCAAAATTTGTTTTGTTTTAAATTGATATTCATAATCAATCGAGTCATGCACATAAATTATGAGAAAAGTTGCATGTTTTATATCTTGATTATGGTCAAAATTTTGCTTGATTCTATGGATAAATGGCATTTAGATGCCACTTTAATGAGATATTGACTTGATTATGTTTGAAATCATGTTATTTTGTGACAATTGCTAGAAAAACTACGTTGAATACCACTTATGGTTGAAACCTTAGCCTTATGGGAAGCCCTCAATCACTTTTCTAAAAGGCACAAAGTACTTATGACTTGAGTCGGACAATTGCAATTAGTCAAAGTCATGAACGGTTCTGAACAATTGAGTTGGGATGACTCACGCTTGCCTCAAGTGCAAGGACAAATTTGATTGCATTCTCAAATGTCTCAAATTCTGTATTGCTTTAGAGAGGCAAACTTTTGAGGATTGGATAGAAAGCCCATAAGAAAAATTACTTTCCTCAAATTGGGTCTTGTTCCTCCTCAAAATCTTTGGGAGCTTTTATGTAATGATGCCCATTCAAGGGCATATCATCTTTGCTAGTAAATGAAAGATTTCCGGACTAAAAAACAAAAAAACAAAACAACAAAAAAGATACCACTGGCGAGTCATGTACTCGCTTCTATTTTTCTTAGAACCCATAATCAAATCAAACACCTAACAAACAACAATGGTCGCATTGAGGTAATGGACAGCGAAAGAACAACTTTGTTTATCCATCGTCATAATGGAAGAGCCGCCATTGAGAAGAAGATTAGAGACCGAGATAGAGTAAGAGAGAGAAATCGAAAGAGAATGAAAAGCTATCATTGGGAGTAATCGGGGCATTGATGAGGAATAGGTCTTTACTACAAATCACTTCCAAGTCGTACATATGGACTTGGGATATTACAACTATGGAGGAAGTCTCATACGCAAGTCAACAGTTAGACAATAGATATTGATGCATGATCAGTATTGAGTAGATAAGATCAAGAAAATACACAAATTGTAAGGAAAACAATAATAATAATAATACATGTAAAAGGGCACAAGATTGACAAATGTCCTATCCTAGGAGAAGCATAGTTGGTACACGGCATAATTACTGATAAAATAAGCGAGGCTGAGATTAACATCTATAAAGGACCTCAAACACTGGCATTATCCTCTAGTTTGGCAGGTAATCAATGCTCGTTAAAGAGATCTGCGAGATCAATACGAGTCACTTGGAGAATATGGCATAGAACAAAGTCTGTCACTAGGTTTGTCATCATGTTGACAATCATCATGAGACAAATATTGCTCTTTGAATTTGAGGCTGCTGATCAGGAATTGGCAAATTAGAATTGAATCTCGTTTTGGAAAGGGGAATTCAACAGTAACTCCAGGAGATGCCTGAATGACAAAAAAGGAAAAGAAGGAATAATCAGTACTCGAGCTTTAGTATGTTAGTTGCATCTCTAGATCACATGTCCTTTGTATCAATCAAAGCAACACTTGCTCACCTGTGCACTAATATCTTGTGTTTCTTCATTTTGGGAATCATTCAGATTACTAGGGCGGCTTAAATCAGTTGAAGTACTCGCTGTTGGTGACTTTGCTTTCTTACTTTTCTTGTTTATTATGTGACAGAGAACCCACGCTGCCTACAAGGACAATGATACCAGGGATGAGTTTCAAAATTACATAACCGAAACTCCATTGTTGCACGAAAGTACTTTTTGCACAAGATACATCAAGCACTTATCAAATTTAAGTAATTCTTGTTTCAAGAACAAATTGCCCCTTTGTTGCTGCAGAAACACTCTACTTTTGGCATTATAACCTTCACTAGTCACTGGAACTGAAACACGGTCATGAATCTATCACTTAAAATGATCCGTAAGTTTCGTTTCTCGATCTTCCTCATAAATTCTACAAATATTCTAGGAAAGGTTCCAACTCGGGATACTATTGTTCGAAGTTAAACTGGAATTGAAGGCAAATTGCGCTTAAATCATGGGACTGAGGGACAACAGAAAATTAAGAACTCAGAAAGCCAGAAACTTCAAGAAGCTGAATGAGGAACATATGTAGATAAATGACTATCAATTTACCTGCACTTCAACCATGTTAGAGATGCTCAATTGGGGAAGCAAAGAAGAGAAGTCGAGTACTGGGTCGAAATTTCACTATTGGAAACATTCGAATTTAGGTGATATTCGTACATGCCCAAGTTGGTTCTATGGGCATCTCTTTGTCGACCTTTGTGGTATCAACATATTTAGATATTAAAAACCAAATCTATCAACATCCAATAGATTCATTTTAATGTTGTTTAGATTAGGCAAAGTTTGCACCAAAAGTATTTGAAGTGTTTTGCCTAATGTGTAATCAAGTCCTACACGTTTAGAATAAAATAAAATCAAGCCCATTCGGCAATGGATTAGGCGAATTTGTTGACTTGGCCTTCTGGAATCCAGTATGTCTTTCTCTAGTATTTTTTAGGATACATGACACCAGAAAAGTCAAACTCTTTAAAAAAAAAAAAGAGAAACCAATAAAATGAAAGGTCAAAATTTTTAAGAAAAAACGAAAAATCAAATAAACTAAAACCTTGAGATGATATAGACCATGGAGACCCTCCCCTGTGAGAGCAAGTGTCCATATGCCCTCACCTACCTGTGGTGAGGGTCATCAATGATGAAGAGTAGGGGTGTCAACGGTTTGGTTCGTTTCAGATTTTTAGAAAATCCAAATTGAATCGAACCGTTTGGAATGTGCATTGACTTTGAATTGAGTCACGCTTCAAACCAAATATAACTTGAACCAAAACCTTGGTTCCGATCGATTCGGTTATTCTTTTTAAAATATTAAAAAGAGGTTTGATGGAAAAGGAGAGATTGTGTGAATTGTAATTCTAAGAACATGGGCAATTTTCAAATCAATTTGGTTAACTGAATCGAAATGAAACCACTTGAAACAAAATAAAAAACAGTTATTTTTTCATTATCTAAACCGAACAAAAATGCAGAAAAATTCGGTTCGATTTAGATCCATTTCAATTTTGGTTTGGCTTTCAGTTCAGTTCTATTCTGACACCTCAACTGAAAAGCCCTCGCTGCTGCTGCATTCTCTCTATTTGCTTTTTTACTTCAAGTATTTGCCTTTTTTTTATTCTCCGTAATTTTATTTTATTTTTTAATATTTAACCTATTTTCTGAGGTGGTGCCCATAGCAACCCCAATTTAGTGCTAAGTATGACAAAAGTAACATTAAAAAGTGCTACCTCGAATTTTGACGTGCCTCATCAGCACTTTTGCCGGAACAATTACCGGAAGGACTTAAGTCAATCATATCGAGTATATTTATGACTTGCTTAAACATTGGATAAACAATTAGTACTTTTGGTGCAATTTCCAATTTATTTTACGAACGACAATGGAGAAGTATATTACATACTTATTCTTTCGCACATAGATAAATTCATCATGGTAAATGATTAACCATGCTTTTAAAACTTGAAAGAAGTGGGCAACTTACTTATTTAATGAAATGATAGTAAATTCCTTGTAGGGATGATATTTTACTAACCGTACATGTTAACTTTAAGAGAAAATGGGCTATTCTATTGGGATGTTGATGAAAGCCTTAAACTGTTTGTAGTTTACTAACCACACTTGAAAAATGTGAAAGAAGTTAGTAATTTACTAATTCATTAGCAATGGAGCCATTATGGTACTTTTTTAGTTGGGATGTTTGGTAAATTCGTTATAAGGTTGGCATTTTACTAAGCACATTTAAAAAATTTGCAAGAAGCTGGTAATTTGGATAAATTCTTTATAGTGTTGATAATTTGCTACTTGAGCTTGTAACAGTTCACAGAATTGGATAACTTGTTAATTTATTGGAACAGTGGTAAATTTCTTATAATATCAATATTTTACTACAATGTCAAAGAAGTTGGTAATTTACTAATTTATAGAGATGTTGGTAATTTTATTGCACTGCTGATATTTTAATAACTACAATTGTAAAATCTACAAAAAGTTGGGAACGTACTAACTATTTGAATGCTGGTAAATTTTTGTTAATTGGTACTTTACTAACTACACTATAACAATTTAAGGTCGATTAGTTACTAACGTATTAAAATTTGGTAGTTTACTTACCATACTAGTAAAAATTCGTAATTTACTAATTTGTGGGAACGTTGGTAAATTTCTGATAATGCTGGTAATATTCAAACGGGTACTTGGCATTCGAGTTACCGGTTATAATTTGATAACCAAAGTTAGTAGAATTTTCTTGGCAATTTCATAAATCTACTAACTACAGAAATTTTTCCAACTTTTCCTATTCCTATAACTGGACCCTAGACTTGTCCCCCATAATGCTGTTAATTATAGGTTCGACATGGCTTCTGAATTCGAAAATTGCCCTCCATGCATAGGAGGAAACTGAAATGGGGATGGTCCATGAACTTCTCCCTTTCGGCTTAAGATTTCTCACACGTCCAAACATTACAAAGCATGCTCATATGATATAGCTCGATTCACTGAATCGCATACAAAACTCAATTCACGGCATTTGTGTCTATTGGAAGATTGATAATCAAGAAAGGAGAAGGGCCGATTTAGTTTTTCCTTTGATTTCCTTTTAGTGATTTTAGATATTGAAGTGTTGATGTGTTATTTTAAATTCAGTTTTTCCTCAATTTTTACATGAAATTTTCTTTTAATTTTCGATTGATACTCATAATCGATTCCTAGCCAAAAAAAAAAAAAAAGATACTCATAATCAATCTAGAAATGCACATAAATAATGACAAAAGTTGCACGTTTCATAACTTGATTTTGGTCAAAATCATGCTTGATTTTATGGACGGATGGCGTCTTGATAGCGAGGTAGTGACTTCATGATGTTTGAAATGATGCTTCATTTTGTGAGAAAATCCTACCATCTAGATACCACCATAGCGATAATCAAATCGTACATCTAACGAAGAACAGGCCGCCTGTATGCTTTTTTTCCTTTTAACCTTTCGTGGTGATGGCATGGTGTCGCCATTTGAGGAGACAGGAGTCAGCAAGAAACTACTTTGCTTTATCTATCGTCATGGTGTGGTGGCGCCGCCATTGCGGAGAGACTAGAGGCAGTGAGAGAGCGAGAGGCAAGAAGTAGACGGAGACTGAGAAGCCCATCATCAGGAGCAATTTGGGCGTTAATGAGCAATAGACTTTCACCTACAAATCACTTCACAGGAGGTACTACGGACTTAGGTTATTACAAATATAGAGGAAGTCTCACACTGCAAGCCCTCTTAGTGGTGAGACGAATAGATATTGATGCATGACCAGTATTGAGTACATAAAGTCGAGATTAATATACAAATTGTAAGGAAGCAAAAGTAATACTGCATACAAGCGCACAAGACTGATATAATATCCTATCCTCGGAGAAGCATAGTAGTACACTGCATTATCACTGATACAATAAGCAAGGCTGAGATTAACATTTACAGAAGTCCTCAAACACTGGCAAAATCACTCTAGTTTAGCATACTAATCAGTGCTCTCGTCAAAGTTAAAGAGATCCGCGAGATCGATACAGTCGCTTGGAGAATATGGCATGAAACAATGTCCATCGCCAGGTTCGTCATCGTGTTCACAAGTATCATGAGACAAATGTTGCTCTTCAGTTGTATAAGACTGTTGATCAGGAGTAGGCAAATTCCGGTCCAGTAAATTAAAATTCGACGTCTCGTTTAGTGGGAGTTCAACAGTAACTCCAGGAGATGTCTGAGTGACAAAAAACACAAAAGAAGAAGGAACAATCAGTACTCGAGCTTTAGTGTATCTCTAGATCAGATGTTCCTTCGTATCAATCTAAAGCAACATATTCCCACCTGTTCACTCATATCTTGTGTTTCTTCAATTTGGGAATCATTCAGATTGCTAGGGCCGCTTAACTCGGTTGACGTACTCGCTGTTTCTGGCTTTGCTTTCTCTTTTTTCCTGTTTATTATGTGACAAAGAACCAACGCCATCTGCAAAGACAGAATGATCCCAGGGATGAGCTTCAGGTTGCATAACCGAAACTCGATTGTTGTACGAAAGTACTTTTTGCACAAGAAAACACGCGTCACTTATCAAAATTGAAGTAATTCTTTTTTCATGAACAGATTGCCCCCTTTGTTGCTGCAGAATCAGTTTTGGCAGTATAACCTTCAGTAGTCACTACAACTAAAACACCAGTCACAAATCTCTATTAAAATGATTATCTGTAAGTTTGATTTCTCGATCTTCCTCATGAAATTCTACAAAATACTGTGGTAAAGGTTCTGACTCATGGATACTAGTGTTCGAAGTTCAACTGGAAATAAATAATCATGGGACAGAGGAAGGAACTAGAAAATAATGAACTCAGAAAGCTAGAAACTTCAAGGAGCTGAATGAGAAACATGTGCAGAGAAATGATGATGTCAATTTTACCTGCACTTGTAACCATGTTAGAGATGCTCAATTAGGGAAGCAAAAGAAGAGAAGTCAAGTACCGGGTCCGAAATTTCACTATCCGAAACATTCGAATTTAGGTTATATATGTGCATGCCCAAGTTGGTCCTATGGGCATTTCTTTGTCGACCTTTGTGGTAAACCAAGCTCCTCCTGAGCCCTATCTCTTCAGCAGTGTCCAGTGTTTTTATAACACGTTTGGTACTTGTCTCTTTCCAAAATCCACATGGGGTCTTCCGCTTACGACCACGGGGACAAAAGAAGAAACACTCGCTTCCATCCGATGGTATACTGGACAATTCTATAACCAAAGGTTGGTTAAATGTCAATTCACAAAGGTCTCATAGGTAACGCTCAATTACCATCAAACAATAAGAAAATAGAGAAATAGAGAACACTAAGGACTAAATGTAAGTTACCATTGTATCGTGCAAATAACTCCGGAGGCTCCCAGTTGTAGATGTGTAGCTCGGGAATTACACAAATAGTTTCCATTTCTCCTCTGAGCTTCTTTGTCAAGTGATGACCAACAAGCTCGTCCTCCGTCGGTTTAAATCTGAGTCCCACCGGCCACGCCTCCATCAATTCTGCCATGCTATATGCTTGCTATCTCACATTCACTTCCGCAACAGAAAAAAGAGGAGAAGAGTAGACAATGGGGCTGTTGAGATGAGAAGAGGAAGAGAGTGCAAAGAGAGGAAACAGAGGTTACTCTTGGCTTGGCTTTGCTTTGAGAGTGCTGACTGCAGACACTTCCAGGCAAGTCAATTTATAATCACAAAACGACAAGTAATTTTCTCGACCCTTGTTTGAGAAGGCAAACTAGTGTTCAAGAGGATCCCACCTCAAGCTCAAGACGATGACATTGTCATTACAAGCAGCTTCTTCGAAGTCCACAACGCGTATTTAACTGGGTTAATAGGACCCATCTACTTGTTTTAACCAATGGGAAGATATGACGGACAGCTTCTTGACCTGGTATATGCAGGAAAAAGCACACGATGGTACGAAGTTGAGTATTGTTTCTTCCGTGAAGAAGATTCTAGAATTTCATGCAGATCATGATGTAAAGTTGTCTCTAGTATTCTCTAGTGTTTTCTCAGAGAGGATGATTCTAGAATTCTCAGCGATAATGATAGTTTGAGCAGCGACATTGAGAGTGGAAGAGATCAAAGAAAAGATTCTCCTTGGCACGATTCCAAAGCACTATCGTTTCTCTTATGTATTATATGCATATTGATCTACAACAGGATTGTGAACTTTGAGAAAGTATTCAGTGATCACTTACTACCACATCGTAGGCTGATGTGGTATGCATTTTTTGTTGAAAGCCAATCACAAATTGCCACCTATTGATGAGGTGGACATAAATTAAAAGATTTAAAAACTCACTCCTTTTTTTTTTCTCTGTCTTCTACTCCGGTCAGTGCGCTCCGCCGGTGGCCTTGGACCTCGGATTTCCAGATTTTCCCGAGCGCCGACAACTCTGCCGGTGGCCATGGCCGAGCCACTCCGTCTGTTGTCGAGTTGGCTCGCTGCCGCGCCACCCACAGCACACATCGTCGCGGTGGCTCATCCATGGCTAGATCTAGAGCCATGAGCACGCGAAGCAAGAACAACACGAGCAGTACGAGTTGGAGGAAATCTGGGTTCATCTTCTCTATGCTGTACAGGTGGATAGTTGCAGCGATACGATGTGGAGGTAGCTGGACGGTGAGAAGGATCCCAGGGCAGCGACGTTTGGGGCTCCAGATCTGGAAATCTGGGGGTTGCAGCAAGGTACCATTTTTTTTTTTTATATAGTGTTTTTTTTATGATCCGAACAGCCAAATCAATCGGCAAATGACGAAACCCGGCGACCATGAACCCACCTCCCACGGACCGCAATTTAGTCGCACAAGCGAATGCGGGATTTGAACTTGCTCCCTTCCGGGGATTTTTTTATATAGTGTTGATACCATAAAAATCTCAAACTAAAATACTTATGACCAAATTAATTTTTTTGATCACGAAAAACCCTAATATAGTACATATGTGATAAATTTATCTCAAATGACCACAAAAAATTCTAAACTAGTATACTTATAACAAATTTATCCCAAACTAATTTGTTCGATGGCCAAAAATCCTCAAACTGACATATTTATGACAAATATACTCTCCATCAGATTGGATTAATATCACAAAAATGGTACAACTATGATAAACAGATAGTAAAATTGTAAATTGATAAACTGGTTAAGCTGTCTCGTGTAATCAAATTTAGCAATTTGACGGTAAAATTTAACATAAACTAATAAAATGTAAATTTATCATAAATATATCGTTTGAAATTTTTTATAATAAAAAAATTAATTAATAATAAATTTGTCACATGTAAGAGTTTGGAATTTTTAAGGATATTAACCTTTTTTTTATATATATTTTTCCAAGTCATCCACATGTGTCAAGTTGTGATTGGATTTCACTAAAATATGCATACCACGTTAGCCTATGATACGACAGTAAGTGACCACTGAAGACTTCCTTATAAAGTTAGGGGGAAAACAAATTGAAGGGTAGAGTCGTACATTGCAGTAAAACTTAGATGCATGCTCTTCTTGACTAAAGATTTTAGATTCTTATAAATATTTAGAACCTTTATCATTGTAAAATTGTCCTATATAGCAAATGTTTAGCTCCGTAAGTAATTCTTAGGTACACATGTCGTCTCTCTGATGATTGTCATAAAAAAAAAAAATCCCATTCATTATCAATTGGATTTGACTTTTACTGATTCTACCATATGTTTTTTTTTTTGGTAAAGTGATTCTACCATATGTTTGGCTCCATTTGTTTCGCGAAAAATATGATATTTTTGAAAAATAATTTTGGGAAGCAATTTTCCAGGAAAATGATAATATTTTTCAGTGTTTGACTAAAACTTGAAAATGAAGTTGAGAATATTTTTCATTATTTAATATGAAAAATGTGATTTGCTTTTTCTAAATAGAAATACACTAGTCAAGTGCTAACAACTTGCATATGGATAGCAGAGAACCAAGTATAAGCATTAGAGTATCTAGTCTGGTGCCATGGACCTTGACCTGGGCTTTGGGAATTGGGGCACAGTCACCTAATCCCTTGCCCAACCTTGATGGACTTGAGTGCAGGCACAAGGATCTTGGGTTTAGGGCCCGTTTGGTTTGGCTTTGGGGGAATGCCCTTGGGAGAATGCAAACACCTTTGAGGTAAAGGAGTTTTCCGAAATGTTGCATCGTTTGGTAAATTGTAGTATCAAATAACATTGAAAGGCAACTTTAGCATAAATACCGTTTGGCAAAACTAATATTTGTAATGGGCTTTTGCTTTTATTTTTTATTTTTTAAATTTGAAAATCAAATTCGGCGGCCGACTAACCGCTGACGCCGGCCAACTGCCGGACGGCCAGATCTGGCCGCTTGAGGTCGCAACGGCAGCCAGATCTGGTTGCCTGAGGTCACAACGGCGGCCAAATCTGGCCGCCTGAGGTTACGACCTTAGGCGACGCCACTTGGAGGCCCAACCTAAAGCGCCTGAGGTCACAGAGGCCAGATCTGGCAGCTTGAGGCTGCGCAGACCCAAGGGGGCGTCGCAAACACAAAAAGCACTTGCCAAACACAAAAAAAATTCCCCAAGGGGCTTTGGGGGCCCAAAGCCCCTTGGGAAAGTCCAACCAAACGAGGCCTTAGCCTCGATGGACTCAAGCTTGGGTGTTAGGGATCTAAGCTTAGGTACAAGGATCCCGCACTTGGCCTTGGACCCTAGCTCAGGTTCCAAGGCATCAGACACGGGCACCAAGGCTTCATGGTTGGCCTTTATTGACCTAGGCGCGAGCTATGAGGCCCTAGGCATAAACATTGGGGTCTTGGGCTCTGCCCTGATGGACCTAAGCGAAGGCTTGGGATCTAGGCACGAGCACTAGGTCTTAGGCATAGGCACCGAGGTCATAGCCCGGCCTTGATGGACTTGAGCCCGAATGCTAGAGATCTAGTCATTGACGCAGGGGACCTAGGAATTAGCATTGGGATTTTGGTGCCTAAGCATAGAGTTTTGAAACAAGCGTTAATATCCAGTTATATTCTAAAATATAAATTTTAGCTTTTTAAATAAAAAATCATTTTCTTGAATTTAAGCATAGATTTTTTGTTGACTAGAAAAACATTTTTCGTTGACCCACTTTTCTAAGTGAACCAAATGCCGTAAAATTGTTTTTTCTAAAAATAATTTCCACCAAACAAATGAATCCTTAATTACCAACATTGTTATTGACTCGTAGGCATTGCCTGAAGGAATGTATTGGTAACTTTTCCATTAAAGTAGTTAAATTTGACATCGAGGTAAAAAAAAAAAAAAATTGAATTTGATATGTTTCTTTAAATCATAGTAGATTAGATTGTGCCTTTGAAATTTTAAGAGGATTTATAATTTTCATTTTCTTTTGGCTTCTCTCTCTTATCTGTTATAAATGGCTCGCATGGGCGGGCTTTGTAAGATGGAATTTTATGTATGCAAAAAATGGAACTTTTTTATGCCATTAGTCTTATCTACTCAAATAATTTGCAACCTCAATGTCATTACTCACTTCAAAATATTGCACTATAAATAACTTTTTACATGGTGAAAAACAGTTCATCAATAATCATTGAAACATTAATTAATTTGTTATAATGTTTGTAACTTATTAACCATATTGTATAGTGTCAAAGTAAATTGTTGACACTCGTTAGAACTTTCATGATACTAGTAAGAAGTTATATTAGTTATGTAGATCGATAAATTTAGATATTAAAAAACATATCCATCGACATCTAATAGATTCATCATAATGTTGTTTACATCAGGCAAAGATTGCACCGAAAGCGCTTGAAGTCAATGTGCAATCAAGTCCCACATGGTTTGAATAAAATAAAATCAAGTCCTTCTAGCAATGGATCGGGCAAATTTGTTGACTTGGCCCGCTGGAATCCAATGTGTCGTTCTCTAGTGTATCTAGGATACGTGGAACCACGTGATAAAAGTCAAATTTTCTTTTTAAAAAAGAAAATCAATAAAATAAAAGGTCAAAATTTTGGGAAAAAAATCGAATAACCTAAACCTAGGAGATGAAATAGACCATGGCAACCCTCCCCTTGCAAGAACAAGTGCCTGTATGCCCTCACCTGCCTGTGGTGAGCGTTGTCGGCAATGTGAAAAGCCTTGTTGCCATGGCATTTAGGAATGTGCAAAAGAACCGGAATTCGCTCGGACAACCTGGAACCAAACCGGAACCACCCGGAACCGGTGGTTCTTGAGGGAACCAGTCCAGTTCCCAATTCCAATTTATGGGAACCGGTGGGTACCGGTCTGGTTCCCGATTCCATGGGCGGATCTGCCCACCTGCCCACCCGGACCGGACCGATTAATTTTTAATATTAAAAAAATTGAAATTACTAATTAACAGGGAGCTACGCATGCATCCTCACTCATCCTCCTTAGCGGCGGACAAAAGGCCTTCCATCCTATCCCTCGCTTTACTCTTTTCGAAAAAGGTTACCCAGCATCAAAAGGCAAGCATTGCACGAACCCCCTTGACAAAACACCGAGCAAATGGAGATGTCCAGAAGTTGAAAAGTCTAAAGCGGACCTTGACAAATCGCTGAGCAGTTAGTGGGCAAAACTCAAAAGGCCAACACGCGAAGAAGCAGGGTTGCAGGAGGAGGAGAAGAAGAATAGGTCTAGGGTTCGTGAGGAAACCGGTTCTATGGTGGGATTTAAAAAGTGATATTATTATTATTGTGAGACCGGTTCCATGGATCCACCCGGGAACCGGACCGAACCAGCGGTCCGGTTCCCGGGTGGATCCCGATTCTAATTTTTCAGAACCGGTCCTTAGCGGGCGGTTCCCGGTTCAAGGTCGGGAACCCCGCCTGAACCATGCACACCCCTAATGGCATTCTCTCTTTGCTTATTTACTTTAAACATTTGTCTTTTTATTCTTTATATTATTTGTTTTTATAATAATTAACCTATTTTCTGAGGTGGTGCCCATAGTGGCACCACTTCAGTGCTGCCTATGACAAAAGTAACATTATAAAGCATGATCTCGAATTCGAACATGCCGGATCAACAAATTTGCTTATACGGTTACCAGAAGGACTTAAGTCCATCATATCGAGTATTTTCATAATTGCTTAAACATTGGATAAATAATTAAGACTTTTGGTCCCCTTTATTTTACGAATGGTACTGGTGAAGTATATTACATACTTAATCTTTTGCACATAGATAAATTCCTCTTGGTAATTGACTAACCATACTTTTAAAACTTGAAAGAAGTTACTCTTTCAATGAAACGTTAGTAAATTCCTTACAGGAATGATATTTTACTAACCATACATGTAAACTTTCAAAGTTGGTAATGTACTAATTATTTGAGTGTAGGTAATCTTTTGTTAATTGGTGCTTTACTAATTATACTAGTGACAATTCAAGCTGATTAGTTACTAACTTACTAAAATGTCAGTAAATTATTACAATGTTGGTAGTTTGCTTACCATACCAGTAAAAAATGGAAATTACTAATTCGTTGGAATGTTGGCAAATCTCTAATAGTGTTGGTAATATACAAACAAGTTACTTGGCATTCGAGTTAGGGGTTATAATCTGATCACCGACATTATTAAAATTTACTAGCAATTTCATAAATATAGTAACTATGGAAAATTTTCCAGTTTTTCCCATGACTGGACCCTAGACTCGTTCCCTTTAATGTGGTTAATTACAGGTTCAGCGAGGCTTCTAAATTCCAAAATTGCCCTCCATGCATTGGAGGAAGCTCAAATTGGGATGGCCCATGGACTTCTCCCTTTCAACTCTGGATTTCTCACGCGGCCAGACATTACAAAGCATGCCCATATGAATATAGCTCAATTCAATGAATCGCATGTAGAACTCAATTCTCAGCATTTGTGTTTGGTGGAAGATGATAATCAAGAAAGGAGAAGGGTCGATTTAGTTGTTCTTTGATATACTTTTGAGATTATAGAGATTGAAGTGTTGGCTCTACCAGGTGTTATTTTAAATTCAGTTTCTCCTCAGTTTTACCCAAAATTTGATTTTGATTTTAAATCGATACTCATAATCAATCAAGTCATGCACATAAATTATGACAAAAGTTGCATGTTTTATATCTTGACTATGGTCAAAATTTTGCTTGATTCTACGGATAAATGGCATCTAGATGCCACTCAATGGTGAGATATTGACTTGATTATGTTTGAAATCATGCTTTATTTTGTGAGAAATTGCTAGAAATCCCACCGTCGAGATACCACTGATGGTTGAAACCTTAGCCTTATGGGAAGCCCTCAATCACTTTTTTTCTAAAAGGCACAAAGTACTTATACTTGAGTCGGACAATTTGCAATTAGTCAAAGTCATGAACGGTTCAGAACAGTTGAGTTGGGAGACTCAACCGCTTGCCTCCAAGTGCAAGGACAGATTTGATTGCCTTCTCAAATGTTCAAATTGTGTATTACTTTAGAGAGGCCAACCTTGTTGCAGATTGGGCAGTCAAAGCCCATAAGAAAAATCACTTTCTTTCAAATTGGGTCTTGTCCCCTCCTCAAACTCTTTGGGAGCTTTTATGTAATGATGCCCATTTAAAGGTCATATCATCTTTGCTAAGTAAATGAAAGATTTCCGTTTTTGACACAAAAAAAAAACAAAAAACAAAAAACAAAAAAAAAAAAAAAGATACCACATGGCGAGGTCATGCTACTGATCGCTTTCTATTTTCTCTTAGAACCCATAATCAAATCAAACACCTAACAAACAACAATGGTCGCCGTTTGAGGAGAGAGGGGAGCAGCGAGAAAGAACTACTTTGCTTTATCCATCGTCATGGTGGGAAGGAGCCGCCATTGTGGTGAGATTAGAGGCAGCGAGATAGAGTAACGAGAGAGAAATCGAAAGATAATGAAAAGCCTATCATTGGGAGTAATCGGGGCATTGATGAGGAATAGGTCTTTACCCACAAATCACTTCCCAAGTCATACGTATGGACTTGGGATATTACAACTATGGAGGGAAGTCTCATACTGCAAGCTCTCTCAACAGTTAGACGAATAGATATTGATGCATGATCAGTATTGAGTAGATAAGATCAAGATAAATACACAAATTGTAAGGAAACAACAACAATAATAATAATACAATGTAAAAGGGTACAAGATTGACAAAATGTCCTATCCCCGGAGAAGCATAGTTGGTACACGGCATAATCACTGATAAAATAAAATAAGCGAGGCTGAGATTAACATCTATAAAGGACCTCAAACACTGGCATTATCCTCTAGTTTGGCATACTGATCAGTGCTCTCGTTAAAGAGATCTACAAGATCAATACTGTCACTTGAAGAATATGGCATACAACAAAGTCCGTGACTATCTTTGTCATCATGTTGATAATCATCATGAGACAAATATTGCTCTTCGCTTATTTGAGGCTGCTGATCAGGAATTGGCAAATTAGAATTCGACATCTCGTTTGGAAAGGGGAATTCAACAGTAACTCCAGGAGATGCCTCCTGAGTGACAAAAAAGGAACATCGAAGGAATAATCAGTACTCGGGCTTTAGTATGATTAGTTGCATCTCTAGATCACATGTCTTTGTATCAATCAAAGCAACACTTGCTCACCTGTGCACTAATATCTTGTGTTTCTTCATTTTGGGAATCATTCAGATTACTAGGGCGGCTTAAATCAGTTGAAGTACTCGCTGTTGCTGACTTTGCTTTCTTACTTTTCTTGTTTATTATGTGACAGAGAACCCACGCTGCCTACAAGGACAATGATACCAGGGATGAGTTTCAAAATTACATAACCGAAACTCCATTGTTGCACGAAAGTACTTTTTGCACAAGATACATCAAGCGTAACTTATCAAATTTAAGTAATTTTTGTTTCAAGAACAAATTGCCCCCTTTGTTGCTGCAGAAACACTCTACTTTTGGCATTATAACCTTCACTAGTCACTCGAACTGAAACACAAGGTCATGAATCTGTCACTTAAAATGATCATCCGTAAGTTTCGTTTCTCGATCTTCCTCATGAAATTCTACAAATATTCTAGGAAAGGTTCCAACTCGGGGATACTATTGTTCGAAGTTAAACTGGAATTGAAGGTAAATTGTGCTTAAATCATGGGACTGAGGGACGAAACAGAAAATTAAGAACTCAGAAAGCCAGAAACTTCAAGAAGCTGAATGAGGAACATATGTAGATAAATGATGCTATCAATTTTACCTGCACTTGTAACGATGTTAGAGATGCTCAATTAAGGGAAGCAAAAGAAGAGAAATCGAGTAACGGGTCCGAAATTTCGCTATCCGAAACATTCGAATTTAGGTGATATTCGTACATATGTAAGTTGGTCCTATGGGCATCTCTTTGTCGACCTTTGTGGTAAACCAAGCTCCTTCCGAGCCCTATCTGCTCACCGGTGTCGGGTGCTTGTATAACACGTTTGGCACATGTCTCTTTCCAAAACCCGCACTCGGTCTTCATCTTCTTCTTATGACCACGGGTACAAAAGAAGAAACACTCGTTTCCATCCAACGGGAGACTTGACAATTCTACAAGCAAAGATTGGTTCAATGTTAATCCACTAAGGTCTTAGGGGTAACTACAAATTACCGTCAAACCATAAGAAAATAGAGAAATTGAGAACACTTAAGGACTAAATGTAAGTTACCATTGTATCGTGCAAATAACTCTGAAGGCTCCAAGTTGTAGATGTATAGCTCGGGAATTTCACAAATAGTTTCCTTTCCTTTGAGCTTTTTTGTCAAGTAATGACCGACAAGCTGGTCCTCCATCGGTTTGAATCTGACTCCCACCGGCCATGCCCTCGCCGATTCTGCCATGCTATATGGTTGCTATCTCACGTTCACTTCTGCAATTGAAAAAAGAGGAAAAGAGTAGAGAATGGGGCTATTGAGATAAGCGAGGCATAGAATAAAAACAGAGGAAAGAGAGTTTACTCCTGACTTGACTTTGCTTGGGAGCGTTGTCTCCCAAGCCCTTCCAAGTGGGTCAATTTATAAGCACAAAAACGAGTAATTTTCTCAACCCTTGTTTGAGAAGGCAAACTACTTTTCCAGTGGATCCCACCTCAAGCTCAAGACCACGACGTTTTCTCTAGAAGTAGCTTCTTCAAAAGTCCACAACGCGCATTTAACTTGGCTAATCGGACCCATTTGTTTGTTTTAGCCAATGGGAACATATGACAGATAGCCACATGACCTTGAATATGCAGGAATAAGCATATGATGGTATGAAGTTCAACAGTGTTTCTTTAGTAAAGAAGACTCTAGAATTTCATGCATGTTACCATGGTAATCATAATATGAAGCTGTGTGAAGTGTTTCCTCAGTCAAGAAGATTCTAGAATTGCATGTAACATGCATAGTGGGAACAATGACGTTAAAAGTGAAAGAGATAAGATTCTCGTTAGTACAATACATGCAAAAGCACAACCGATTTCTCTTTATATATTATATGCATAAGCAAAACTTAGATGCATGTTCTTGACGGACAAGTTTAGCTTCTCATCAGCATTTAGAACTTTTGTCATTTTAAAACTTTGTTATAAAGTCGCCATCGGATGTGATATAAGTGCAAATGTTTAGTTACATAACTAATTCTGACACATGCCATATTTCCAGTCATCATGAATATAAAAGTTGGTTCATTATCAATGGATTCAATGATTTACCAATACTACCCAACATTTGATTGCCAACCTTATATAAGTTAGTAGGTGTTGTATGAAGGAACATATTAGTAACTTTTCCAATTAAAGTGGCTAAGTTTGATATTGAGGTAATAAACTTTGGATATTATTATATTTTCTTAAGTCATAGTTGACTAGATTATGCCTGTAAACTTAGAAGAGGAATGATAAATGTTGAAACAAAGTTGGTGTATCCATATGTGTATCGGTTTAAATTGTTGAAAGATATATCTCGAGTTTAAGCTTGTGAAATGAAAACCTAATTAAATATAAATGTTTCCAAAAGTCCAAAAGTTCAAGTTATATTTCCGTGTTTAGAGGAATCAGATCATTCTGCGCCCAAAAAGTATGGATTTATTTTTTTTTCTTTTTTTTGGCCCAAAATTCTTGTACTGAACTCTACCAATGGCAAGACCAAGACTTTATTACACAAATTTCAAACCTTTATGACTTGATTACACTTTTTTAGATATTTAGGACTTGATTGCTTTTTCTTTTTTTGTTGTACTTAGGACAATACAATTTTCAATAGAAGAAATTTAAACTGTGCACATGTCTTTGCGAGCATAATTCATCGTTTAAAAACATATTAGGAAATTTACATTAGTTAATTATTGATCTTTTCAGAAATCTTGTGATTTTTATAAATACATCTTCTCTCCCCCGAAATCATGCGAGGAATGTATATTGACTTTCTCTGAACTAGCAACACCTAAAAGTTCCATAGGGTATACATGTCAATACATAATTTTTAGAGTCTGTTTGTTTCATTAAAAATGAATAATTTAGAAAATATTTTTTTAAAAATGATCATTTGTGTCGCTTATGAAATTAAATGAATGAAAATATTTTCATTGCCCACAAAAATATTTAAATATAAATTGTTGTCGATAATAAAAAAATCTTATCAACTATTTATTTCAAGTGATTATTTTTTAAAAATATTTTCTGAATCATTCATTTTTCCCAAAACAAACAAAGCCTTAACGTAAATCATTGATTTTTGCTTTATTAAAAAGCACAAACAAGTTTTCTAACTTGTGGGGTCATGACAGAAAAACAGTTGTTTTATTTATTTTTTTCTCTCGCAAGCCATGATCTATGACTTCCGATGTTGTTTGTGGCTGACCGGTTTATTGCGCCCAGCTTGTAAATCCTCGATAACCTGTTCCGTGGTCACAGTCCATTTAGCCTACTTAACCCGTTTTGAAACTCAAAGCCACTTAGGAAATTACTCTTAGTTAGTCATTAATTTTCAGAAATCCCAAGATTTCATCTTTTGTTCAATCGTTCTCTGCCCTCCAACTCAAGATAGCCTGATTGAGCAGGAGGGTTGACGTCGATGCCACTCACTCACGATGACCCCATCATCCAGCATATTCTAAAATAATACAGAAAGTGAGTAGTGGAATCGTATTCGGTTCTGTTCTGTTCCCGTTCCATTTCCAAAGTGAAAGAAAATACATTAATCAAACTGATTACAAAGTTACAGACATTGCTGACCCACTATGCAACAGACAATACTTAAACAAGCACAAAGCACAAAGACTGAACCATATTCATTTCAATATATCATTAGTAAGACATGTTCATGGCTTACAGGAGATGAAAAGAAGGTACGATGGCATCCTGTGGTAAAAGAAGACAGAGCATCTAAGAACATAGGACTGATTCTGGGGTTTTGCAAAAGGGGTTTTCATTTATCAATGTTTGGGCTAAGAACTCTGTGATTTAAATACGCTTTTTTATACAATCTTCGGAGGAGATGAGTATTGATTAGCATATTGCAGGCGATCATCAGTTGAGAATGTGCCATTATCTGCTCATACTAACTGTATTGTATATATGTCGTAATTCGGATTGAAAATTGACTGTGGATAAAAGGAAGAGGAAATTTGAAATGAGGAACATGCCTTCTTGACACGAAAAAAGAAAGTTTCCTTGATTCTGTCAGAAAGTACATTGTGCTCCACAATAAGCGAATGAAAACTAGGTTGCATATGGCTTTATAGATCGCCTTGTTGACATATCTTCAAATTTTGATTAGAGATGCATGGATAGCCTCTTTTGAGATGTCTTGACATTCTCAAAACTGCTTTGGTTGAGGTGTCACATAAGCAAGGATGAGATTTAACATTTACAGAAATCCTCAAACACTGGCAATATCACTCTAGTTTGGCATACTAATCAGTGCTCTCGTGAAAGTTAAAGAGATCCGCGAGATCGATATAGTCGCTTGGAGAAAATGGCATGAAACAATGTCCATCGCCAGGGTCGTCATCGTGCTCACGATTATCATGAGACAAATGCTGCTCTTCAGTTGTATGAGGCTGCTGATCAGGAGTAGGCAAATTCTGGTCCGGTAAATTAAAATTCGACATCTCGTTTAGTGGGAGTTCAACAGTAACTCCAGGAGATGTCTGAGTGACAAAAAACAAAAAAAAGAAGGAACAATCAGTACTCGAGCTTTAGTGTACTTAGTTGTATCTCTAAATCAGATGTTCCTTCGTATCAGTCTAAAGCAACATTTTCCCACCTGTTCACTCATATCTTGTGTTTCTTCAATTTGGGAATCATTCAGATTGCTAGGGCCGCTTAACTCGGTTGACGTACTCGCTGTTTCTGGCTTTGCTTTCTCTTTTTTCCTGTTTATTATGTGACAAAGAACCAACGCCATCTGCAAAGACAGAATGATCCCAGGGATGAGCTTCAGGGTTGCATAACCGAAACTCGATTGTTGTACGAAAGTACTTTTTGCACAAGAAAAATCACGCGTCACTTATCAAAATTGAAGTAATTATTTTTTCATGAACAAATTGCCCCCCCTTTTTTTAGCAGAATCAGTTTTGGCAGTATAACCTTCACTAGTCACTACAACTAAAACACCAGTCAGGAATCTCTCTTAAAATGATTATCTGTAAGTTTGATTTCTCGATCTTCCTCATGAAATTCTACAAAATACTGTGGTAAAGGTTCTGCCTCATGGATACTAGTGTTCGAAGTTCAACTGGAAATAAATAATCATGGGACAGAGGAAGGAACTAGAAAATAATGAACTCAGAAAGCTAGAAACTTCAAGAAGCTGAATGAGGAACATGTGCAGAGAAATGATGATGTCAATTTTACCTGCACTTGTAACCATGTTAGAGATGCTCAATTAGGGGAAGCAAAAGAAGAGAAGTCGAGTACCGGGTCCGAAATTTCACTATCCGAAACATTCGAATTTAGGTTATATATGTGCATGCCCAAGTTGGTCCTATGGGCATTTCTTTGTCGACCTTTGTGGTAAACCAAGCTCCTCCTGAGCCCTATCTCTTCAGCATTGTCCGGTGTTTTTATAACACGTTTGGTACTTGTCTCTTTCCAAAATCCACACGGGGTCTTCCGCTTACGACCACGGGGACAAAAGAAGAAACACTCGCTTCCATCCGATGGTATACTGGACAATTCTATAACCAAAGGTTGGTTAAATGTCAATTCACAAAGGTCTCATAGGTAACGCTCAATTACCATGAAACAATAAGAAAATAGAGAAATAGAGAACACTAAGGACTAAATGTAAGTTACCATTGTATCGTGCAAATAACTCCGGAGGCTCCCAGTTGTAGAGGTGTAGCTCGGGAATTACACAAATAGTTTCCATTTCTCCTCTGAGCTTCTTTGTCAAGTGATGACCAACAAGCTCGTCCTCCGTCGGTTTGAATCTGAGGCCCACCGGCCACGCCTCCATCGATTCTGCCATGCTATATGCTTGCTATCTCACATTCACTTCCGCAACAGAAAAAAGAGGAGAAGAGTAGACAATGGGGCTGTTGAGATGAGAAGAGGAAGAGAGTGCAAAGAGAGGAAACAGAGGTTACTCTTGGCTTGGCTTTGCTTTGAGAGTGCTGACTGCAAACACTTCCAGGCAAGTCAATTTATAATCACAAAACGACAAGTAATTTTTTCGACCCTTGTTTGAGAAGGCAAACTAGTGTTCGAGAGGATCCCACCTCAAGCTCAAGAGGATGACATTGTCATTACAAGCAGCTTCTTCGAAATCCACAACGCGTATTTAACTGGGTTAATAGGACCCATTTGCTTGTTTTAGCCAATGGGAAGATATCACGGACAGCTTCTTGACCTGGTATATGCAGGAAAAAGCACACGATGGTACGAAGTTGAGTAGTGTTTGTTCAGTGAAGAAGATTCTAGAATTTCATGCAGATCATGATGTAAAGTTGTCTCTAGTATTCTCTAGTGTTTTCTCAGAGAGGATGATTCTAGAATTCCCAGCGACAATGATAGTTTGAGCAGCGACATTGAGAGTGGAAGAGATCAAAGAAAAGATTCTCCTTAGCACGATTCCAAAGCACTTTCGTTTCTCTTTATATGTTATACGCATATTGATCTACAACAGGATTGTGAACTTTGAGAAAGTATTCAGTGATCACTTACTGCCACATCATAGGCTGATGTGGTATGCATTTTTTGTTGAAAGCCAATCCCAAGTTGCCACCTATTGATGAGATGGACATAAGTTAAAAAATTAAAAAACTCACTCCTTTTTTTTTCTCTCTCTATCTTCTACTCCGTTCACTGCGCTCCGCCGGTGGCCTTGGACCTCGGATTTCCAGATTTTCCCGAGCGCCGACAACTCTGCCGGTGGCCATGGCCGAGCCACGCCGTCTGTTGTCGAGTTGGCTCGCTGCCGCGCCACCCACAAGTACACATCGTCGCGGCGGCTCATCCATGGCTAGATCTAGAGCCATGAGCACGCGAAGCAAGAACAACACGAGCAATACGAGGTGGAGGAAATCTGGGTTCATCTTCTCACTGCTGTACAGGTTGATTGTTGCAGCAGTACGATGTGGAGGTAGCTGGACGGTGAGAAGGATCCAGGGCAGCGTCGTTTGGGGCTCCAGATCTGGAAATCTGGGGGTTGCAGCAAGGTACCATTTTTTTTAATATAATGTTGATATCATAAAAATCTCAAACTAAAATACTTATGACAAAATTCTTTCAAATTAATTTTCTTGATCACGAAAAATCCCAATATAGTACATATGTGATAAATTTATCTCAAATGACCATAAAAAATTCTAAATTAATATACTTATGACAAATTTATCCTAAACTAATTTGTTCCACGGCCAAAAATCTCTAAACTAACATATTTGTGACAAATATACTATCCGTTAAATTAGATTAATATCACAAAAATAGACAACTATGACAAACAGAGAGTGAAATTGTAAATTAATACACCAGTTAAATGTCACTTGTAATCAAACTTAGCAATTTAATAGTAAAATTTAACATAAATTAATATAAGGTAAATTTATCATAAATATATCAGTTTGAAATTTTTTGTAATAAAAAAATTAATTAATGACAAATTTGTCACATGTATACGAATTTTTAAGGATATTAACATTTTTTTAATATTTGTCCAAGTCATCCACATGTGTCTAGTTGTGATAGGATTTCACTAAAATATACATACCACGTTAGCCTATGATATGACAGTAAGTGACCACTGAAGACTTCCTTATAAAGTTAGGGGGAAAACAAATTGAAGGGTAGAGTCGTACACTGTAGTAAAACTTAGATGCATGCTCTTCTTGACTAAAGATTTTAGATTCTTATAAATATTTAGAACCTTTATCATTGTAAAATTATCCTATATAGCAAATGTTTAGCTCCGTAAGTAATTCTTAGGTACATGCCGTCTCTCTGATGATTGTCATAAAAAAAAAAATCCCGTTCGTTATCAATTGGATTTGACTTTTATTGATTCTACCATGTGTTTGGCTTCATTTGTTTCGCAAAAAATGTGATATTTCTAGAAAATACTTTTTAAGAAGTCATTTTCCAGGAAAATAATAATATTTTTTAGTGTTTGACTAAAACTTGAAAATGAAGTGGAGAATATTTTTCATTATTTAATATGGAAAATCTTATTTGATTTTTCTAAATAGAAATACACTAGTCTGGTGCTAACAACTTGCATATGGACAGCCAAGAACCAAGTATAAGCATTAGTAGTTTGGCCGCCATGGACCTTGACCTGGGCTTTGGGGATTGGGGCACAGTCACCTAGTCCCTTGCCCAACCTTGATGGACTTGGACTTGAGTGCAAGCACTAGAATCTTGGGTTAGCCTCAATGGACTCAAGCTTGGGTGTTAAGGACCTAAGCTCAGGTACAGGGATCCCATACTTGGCCTTGGAACCCAAGCCTTGGACCGTGGCTCAAGTTCCAAGGCTTCATGGTTGGCCTCATTGACCTAGGCGCAAGCTTTGAGGCCCCGGGCATAAGCATTGGGGTCTTGGGCTCTGCCTTGATGGACCTAAGCGAAGGCTTGGGATCCAAGCACGAGCAGTAGGTCTTGGGCATGGGCACCAAGGTCATAGTCTGGCCTTGATGGATTTGAGCCCAAATGTTGGAGATCTAGTCATTGATGCAGGGGACCTAGGAATTAGCATTGGGATTTTGGTGCCTAAGCATAGAGTTTTGAAACAAGCGTTAATATCTAGTTATTCTAAAATATAAATTTTAGTTTTTTAAATAAAAAATCATTTTCTTGAATTTAAGCATAGGTTTTCCATTGACTAGGAAAACCTTTTTTTTTTTGACCCGTTTTTCTAATGAACCAAATACTGTAAGATGGGGAAAATGTTTTTTCTAAAAAAAATTTCCACCAAACAAATGAATCCTTATTTACCAACATTGTGTTAACTTGTAGGCATTGCCCGAAGGAATGTATTGGTAACTTTTCCATTAAACTAATTAAATTTGACATCCAGGTAAAAAAAAAAAAATTGAATTCGATATGTTTCTTTAAATCATAGTAGATTAGATTGTGCCTTTGAAATCATAAGAGGAATTTTCATTTTCTTTTGGCTTCACTCTCTTATCTATTATAAATGGCTCGCACGTGCGTGCTTTGTAAGATGGAATTTTATGTATGCAAAAAATGGAACTTTTTTATGCCATTAGTCTTATCTACTCAAATAATTTGCAACTTCAATGTCATTACTCACTTCAAAATATTGCACTATAAATAACTTTTTACATGGCGAAAAACAGTTCATCAATAATCATTGAAACATTAGTTAATTTATTATAATGTTTGTAACTTATTAACTATATTGTATAGTGTCAAAGTAAATTATTTACACTCGTTAAAACATTCATGATACTAGTAAGAAGTTATATTAGTTATGTAGGTCGATAAATTTAGATATTAAAAGACATATCCATCAACATCTAATAGATTCATCATAATGTTGTTTAGATTAGGCAAAGATTGCACCAAAAGTGCTTGAAGTCATTTTGCAATCAAGTCCTACAGGGTTTGAATCAAATAAAATCAAGTCCTTCTAGCAATGGATCAGGCAAATTTGTTGACTTGGCCCGCTGGAATCCAGTGTGTCGTTCTCTTGTATATCTAGGATACGTGGAACCACGTGATAAAAGTCAAATTTTCTTTTTAAAAAAGAAAATTAATAAAATAAAAGGTCAAATTTTGGGAAAAAATATCGAATAACCCAAACCCAGGTGATGAAAATTAACCTATTTTCTGAGGTGGTGCCCATAGTGGCACCACTTCAGTGCTACCTATGACAAAAGTAACATTATAAAGCAAGACCTCGAATTCGAACATGCCGGATCAACAAATTTGCTTATACGGTTACCAGAAGGACTTAAGTCCATCATATCGAGTATTTTCATAACTTGCTTAAACATTGGATAAATAATTAAGACTTTTGGTCCCCTTTATTTTACGAATGATACTGGTGAAGTATATTACATACTTAATCTTTTGCACATAGATAAATTCCTCTTGGTGATTGACTAACCATACTTTTAAAACTTGAAAGAAGTTACTCTTTCAATGAAACGTTAGTAGATTCCTTACATGAATGATATTTTACTAACCATACATGTAAACTTTCAAAGTTGGTAATGTACTAATTATTTGAGTGTAGGTAATCTTTTGTTAATTGGTGCTTTACTAATTATACTAGTGACAATTCAAGTTGATTAGTTACTAACTTACTAAAATGTCGGTAAATTTTTACAATGTTGGTAGTTTGCTTACCATACCAGTGAAAAATGGAAATTACTAATTCGTTGGAATGTTGGCAAATCTCTAATAGTGTTGGTAATATACAAACAAGTTACTTGGCATTCGAGTTAGGGGTTATAATCTGATCACCGACATTATTAGAATTTACTAGCAATTTCCTAAATATAGTAACTATGGAAATTTTTCCAGCTTTTCCCATGACTGGACCCTAGACTCGTCCCCTTTAATGTGGTTAATTACAGGTTCAGCAAGGCTTCTAAATTCCAAAATTGCCCTCCATGCATGGGAGGAAGCTCAAATTGGGATGGCTCATGGACTTCTCCCTTTCAACTCTAGATTTCTCACGTGGCCAGACATTATAAAGCATGCCCATATGAGTATAGCTCGATTCAATGAATCGCATGTAGAACTCAATTCTCAGCATTTGTGTCTGGTGGAAGATTGATAATCAAGAAAGGAGAAGGGTCGATTTAGTTGTTCTTTGATATACTTTTGAGATTATAGAGATTGAAGTGTCGGCTCTTCCAGGTGTTATTTTAAATTCAGTTTCTCCTCAATTTTACCCAAAATTTGCTTTTGATTTTAAATTGATACTCATAATCAATCAAGTCATGGACATAAATTATGACGAAAGTTGCATGTTTTATATCTTGATTATGGTCAAAATTTTGCTTGATTCTATGGATAAATGGCATCTAGATGCCACTCAATGGTGAGATATTGACTTGATTATGTTTGAAATCATGCTTTATTTTGTGAGAAATTGCTAGAAATCCTGCGGTCAAGATACCACTTATGGTTGAAACCTTAGCCTTATGGGAAGCCCTCAATCACTTTTTTTTTTCTCTAAAAGGCACAAAGTACTTATACTTGAGTCGGACAATTTGCAATTAGTCAAAGTCATGAATGGTTCAGAACAATTGAGTTGGGAGACTCAACCGCTTGCCTCCAAGTGCAAGGACAGATTTGATTGCCTTCTCAAATGTTCAAATTGTGTATTGCTTTAGAGAGGCCAACCTTGTTGTGGATTGGACAGTCAAAGCCCATAAGAAAAATTACTTTCCTTCAAATTGGGTCTTGTCCCTCCTCAAACTATTTGGGAGCTTTTATGTAATGATGCCCATTTAAGGGGCATATCATCTTTGCTAAGTAAATGAAAGATTTCCGTTTTTGACCCAAAAAACAAAAAAGATACCACATGGTGAGGTCATGCTACTGATCGCCTTCTATTTTCTCTTAGAACCCATAATCAAATCAAACACCTAACAAACAACAATGGTCGCCATTCGAGGAGAGAGGGGAGCAGCGAGAAAGAACAACTTTGCTTTATCCATCGTCATGGTGGGAAGGAGCCGCCATCGTGGTGAGATTAGAGGCAGCGAGATAGAGTACCGAGAGAGAAATCGAAAGAGAATGAAAAGCTTATCATTGGGAGTAATCGGGGCATTGATGAGGAATAGGTCTTTACCCACAAATCACTTCCCAGGTCGTACGTATGGACTTGGGATATTACAACTATGGAGGGAAGTCTCATACTGCAAGCTCTCTCAACAGTTAGACCAATAGATATTGATGCATGATCAGTATTGAGTAGATAAGATCAAGATAAATACACAAATTGTAAGGAATCAACAATAATAATAATACAATGTAAAAGGGTACAAGATTGACAAAATGTCCTATCCCCGGAGAAGCATAGTTGGTACACGGCATAATCACTGATAAAATAAGCGAGGCTGAGATTAACATCTATAAAGGACCTCAAACACTGGCATTATCCTCTAGTTTGGCATATTGATCAGTGCTCTTGTTAAAGAGATCTGCGAGATCAATACAGTTGCTTGGAGAATATGGCATATAACAAAGTCTGTCACTAGGTTTGTCATCATGTTGACAATCATTATGAGACAAATATTGCTCTTCGTTCATTTGAGGCTGCTGATCAGAAATTGGCAAATTAGAATTCGACATCTCGTTCGGAAAGGGGAATTCAACAGTAACTCCAGGAGATGCCTGAGTGACAAAAAAGGAAAACCGAAGGAAAAATCAGTACTCGAGCTTTAGTATGATTAGTTGCATCTCTAGATCGCATGTCTCTTTGTATCAATCAAAGCAACACTTGCTCACCTGTGCACTAATATCTTGTGTTTCTTCATTTTGGGAATCATTCAGATTACTAGGGCGGCTTAAATCAGTTGAAGTACTCGCTGTTGCTGACTTTGCTTTCTTACTTTTCTTGTTTATTATGTGACAGAGAACCCACGCTGCCTACAAGGACAATGATACCACGGATGAGTTTCAAAATTACATAACCGAAACTCCATTGTTGCACGAAAGTACTTTTTGCACAAGATACATCAAGCGTAACTTACCATATTTAAGTAATTTTTGTTTCAAGAACAAATTGCCCCCTTTGTTGCTGCAAAAACACTCTACTTTTGGCATTATAACCTTCACTAGTGACTCGAACTGAAACACAAGGTCATGAATCTATCACTTAAAATGATCACCCGTAAGTTTCGTTCCTCAATCTTCCTCATGAAATTCTACAAATATTCTAGGAAAGGTTCCAACTCGGGGATACTATTGTTCGAAGTTAAACTGGAATTGAAGGTAAATTGCGCTTAAATCATGGGACTGAGGGACGAAACAGAAAATTAAGAATTCAGAAAGCAAGAAACTTCGAGAAGCTGAATGGGGAACATATGTAGATAAATGATGCTATCAATTTTACCTGCACTTGTAACGATGTTAGAGATGCTCAATTAGGGGAAGCAAAAGAAGAGAAGTCGAGTACCGGGTCCGAAATTTTGCTATCCGAAACATTCGAATTTTTTAGGTGATATTCGTACATATGCAAGTTGGTCCTATGGGCATCTCTTTGTCGACCTTTGTGGTAAACCAAGCTCCTTCTGAGCCCTATCTGCTCACCGGTGTCGGGTGCTTGTATAACATGTTTGGCACATGTCTCTTTCCAAAACCCACACTCGGTCTTCCTCTTCCTCTTATGACCACGGGGACAAAAGAAGAAACACTCGTTTCCATCCAACGGGAGACTCGACAATTCTACAAGCAAAGATTAGTTCAATGTTAATCCACTAAGGTCTTACGGGTAACTACAAATTACCATCAAACCATAAGAAAATAGAGAAATTGAGAACACTTGAGGACTAAATGTAAGTTACCATTGTATCGTGCAAATAACTCTGAAGGCTCCAAGTTGTAGATGTATAGCTCGGGAATTTCACAAATAGTTTCCTTTCCTTTAAGCTTTTTGTCAAGTAATGACCGACAAGCTGGTCCTCCGTCGGTTTGAATATGACTCCCACCGGCCATGCCTTCGCCGATTCTGCCATGCTATATGGTTGCTATCTCACATTCACTTCTGCAATAGAAAAAAGAGGAAAAGAGTAGAGAATGGGGCTATTGACATAAGCGAGGAATAGAATAAAAACAGAGGATTGAGAGTTTACTCCTGACTTGACTTTGCTTGAGAGCGTCGGCTTTGCTTGAGAGGGTCGTCTCCCAAGCCCTTCCAAGTGGCTCAATTTATAAGCACAAAAAACAAGTAATTTTCTCAACCCTTGTTTGAGAAGGCAAACTACTTTTCCAGTGGATCCCACCTCAAGCTCAAGACGACAACGTTTTCTCTAAAAGTAGCTTCTTCAAAAGTCCACAAAGCATATTTAACTTCGTTAATTGGACCCATTTGGTTGTTTTAGCCAATGGGAAGATATGACAGATAGCCACATGACCTTAAATATGCAGGAATAAGCATATAATGGTATGAAGTTCAACAGTGTTTCTTTAGTAAAGAAGACTCTAGAATTTCATGCGTGTTACCATGGTAATCATAATATGAAGCTGTATGAAGTGTTTCCTCAGTAAAGAAGATTCTAGAATTCCATGTAACATGCATAGTGGGAACAATGACGTTGAAAGTGAAAGAGATAAGATTCTGGTTAGTACAATACATGCAAAAGCACAACCGATTTCTCTTTATATATTATATGCATAAGCAAAACTTAGATGCATGTTCTTGACGAACAAGTTTAGCTTCTCATCAGAATTTAGAACTTTTGTCATTTTAAAACTATTTTATAAAGTCGCCATCAGATGTGATATAAGTATAAATGTTTAGTTACATAACTAATTCTCATGGACACATGTCATCTTTCTAGTCATCATGAACATAAAAATTTGTTCATTATCAATGGATTCAATGATTTACCGATTCTACCCAACATTTGATTGCCAACCTTATATAAGTTAGTAGTTGTTGTATGAAGGAACGTATCAGTAACTTTTCCAATTAAAGCGGCTAAGTTTGATATTGAGGTAATAAACTTTGGATATTATGTATATTTTCTTAAATCATAGTTGATTAGATTATGCCTATAAACTTCGAAGAGGAATGATAAATGTTGAAACAAAGTTAGTGTATCCATATGTGTATCGGTTTAAATTGTTAAAAAATATATCTCGAGTTTAAGCTTGTGAAATGAAAACCTAATTAAATATAAATGTTTCCAAATGTCCAAAAGTTGAAGTTATATTTCCGTCTTTAGAGGAATTCGATCCTTCTACGACCAAAAAGTATGGATTTTTTTTTTTGGGCCCAAAATTCTTGTACTGAACTCCACCAATGGCAAGACCAAGACTTTATTACATAAATTTCAAAACCTGTATGACTTGATTACACTTTTTTAGATATTTAGGACTTGATTGTTTTTTTTTTTTTTTGTACCTAGGACAATACAATTTTCACGAGAAGAAATTTAAACTGTGCACATGTCTTTGCGAGCATAATTCGTTGTTTAAAAACATATTAGGAAATTTACATTAGTTAATTATTGATCTTTTCAGAAATCTTGTGATTTTTTATAAATACATCTTCTCTCCTCCAAAATCATGCGAGGAATGTATATTGACTTTCTCTGAACTGGCAACACCTAAAAGTTCCACAAGGTATAAATGTTGATACATAATTTTTAGAGTCGGTTTATTTCACAGAAAATTAATAATTTAGAAAATATTTTTTCTAAAAATGATCATTTGTGTCGCTTACGAAATTAAATGAATGAAAATATTTTCATTGCCCACAAAAATATTTAAATTTAAATTGTTGTCGATAATGAAAATATCTTTCATCGACTATTTATTTCAAGTAATTATTTTTTGAAAATATTTTTCGAATCATTCATTTTTTCCAAAACAAACAAGTCTTAATGGTAAATCATTGATTTTTGCTTTATAAAAAGCACAAACAAGTTTTCTAACTTGTGGAAACGCTGTTCATGGTCATGACAGAAAAACAGTTGTTTTATTTATTTTTTTCTTTCGCAAGCCATGATCTATGACTGCCGATGTTGTCTGTGGCTGACCGGTTAATTTTCAGAAATCCCAAGATTTCGTCTTTTGTTCTATCGTTCTCTGCCCTCCAACTCAAGATAGCCTGATTGAGCAGGAGGGTTGACGTCGATGCCACTCACTCACGATGACCCCATCATCCAGCATATTCTAAAATAATACAGAAAGTGAGTAGTGGAATCGTATTCGGTTCTGTTCTGTTCCCGTTCCATTTCCAAACTGATTACAAAGTTACAGACATTGCAGACCCACCATGCAACAGACAATACCTAAACAAGCACAAAGCACAAAGACTGAACCATATTCATCTCAATATATCGTTAGTATAATATAAGACATGTTCATGGCTTACAGGAGATGAAAAGAAGGTACGATGGCATCCTGTGGTAAAAGAAGACAGAGCATCTAAGAACGTAGGACTGATTCTGGGGTTTTGCAAAAGGGGTTTTCATTTATCAATGTTTGGGCTAAGAAGATTTAAATACGCTTTTTTATACAATCTTCGGAGGAGATGAGTATTGATTAGCATATTGTAGGCGATCATCAGTTGAGAATGTGCCATTATCTGCTCATAGTAACTGTATAGTATATATGTCGTAATTCGGATTGAAAATTGACTTTGGATAAAAGGAAGAGGAAATTTGAAATGAGGAACATGCCTTCTTGACAAGAAAAAAGAAAATTTCCTTGATTCTGTCAGAAAGTACATTGTGCTCCACATTAAGCGAATGAAAACTAGGTTGCATATGGCTTTATAGATCGCCTTGTTGACATATCTTCAAATTTTGATTAGAGATACAAGGATAGCCTCTTTTGAGATATCTTGACATTCTCAAAACTGCTTTGGTTGAGGTGTCACATAAGCAAGGATGAGATTAACATTTACAGAAGTCCTCAAACACTGGCAATATCACTCTAGTTTGGCATACTAATCAGTGCTCTCGTCAAAGTTAAAGAGATCCGCGAGATCGATATAGTCGCTTGGAGAAAATGGCATGAAACAATGTCCATCGCCAGGGTCGTCATCGTGCTCACGATTATCATGAGACAAATGCTGCTCTTCAGTTGTATGAGGCTGCTGATCAGGAGTAGGCAAATTCCAGTCCGGTAAATTAAAATTCGACATCTCGTTTAGTGGGAGTTCAACAGTAACTCCAGGAGATGTCTGAGTGACAAAAAACAAAAAAAAGAAGGAACAATCAGTACTCGAGCTTTAATGTAGTTAGTTGTATCTCTAGATCAGATGTTCCTTCGTATCAATCTAAAGCAACATATTCCCACCTGTTCACTCATATCTTGTGTTTCTTCAATTTGGGAATCATTCAGATTGCTAGGGCCGCTTAACTCGGTTGACGTACTCGCTGTTTCTGGCTTTGCTTTCTCTTTTTTCCTGTTTATTATGTGACAAAGAACCAACGCCATCTGCAAAGACAGAATGATCCCAGGGATGAGCTTCAGGGTTGCATAACCGAAACTCGATTGTTGTACGAAAGTACTTTTTGCACAAGAAAAATCACGCGTCACTTATCAAAATTGAAGTAATTATTTTTTCATGAACAAATTGCCCCCTTTTTTTTAGCAGAATCAGTTTTGGCAGTATAACCTTCACTAGTCACTACAACCAAAACACCAGTCACGAATCTCTATTAAAATGATTCTCTGTAAGTTTTATTTCTCGATCTTCCTCATGAAATTCTACAAAATACGGTGGTAAAGGTTCTGACTCATGGATACTAGTGTTCGAAGTTCAACTGGAAATGAAGGTAAATCACGCTTAAATAATCATGGGACAGAGGAAGGAACTAGAAAATAATGAACCCAGAAAGCTAGAAACTTCAAGAAGCTGAATGAGAAACATGTGCAGAGAAATGATGATGTCAATTTTACCTGCACTTGTACCCATGTTAGAGATGCTCAATTAGGGGAAGCAAAAGAAGAGAAGTCGAGTACCGGGTCCGAAATTTCACTATCCGAAACATTCGAATTTAGGTTATATATGTGCATGCCCAAGTTGGTCCTATGGGCATTTCTTTGTCGACCTTTGTGGTAAACCAAGCTCCTCCTGAGCCCTATCTCTTCCGCGGTGTCCAGTGCTTTTATAACACGTTTGGTACTTGTCTCTTTCCAAAATCCACATGGGGTCTTCCGCTTACGACCACGGGGACAAAAGAAGAAACACTCGCTTCCATCCGATGGTATACTGGACAATTCTATAACCAAAGGTTGGTTAAATGTCAATTCACAAAGGTCTCATAGGTAACGCTCAATTACCATCAAACAATAAGAAAATAGAGAAATAGAGAACACTAAGGACTAAATGTAAGTTACCATTGTATCGTGCAAATAACTCCGGAGGCTCCCAGTTGTAGATGTGTAGCTCGGGAATTACACAAATAGTTTCCATTTCTCCTCTGAGCTTCTTTGTCAAGTGATGACCAACAAGCTCGTCCTCCGTCGGTTTAAATCTGAGTCCCACCGGCCACGCCTCCATCAATTCTGCCATGCTATATGCTTGCTATCTCACATTCACTTCCGCAACAGAAAAAAGAGGAGAAGAGTAGACAATGGGGCTGTTGAGATGAGAAGAGGAAGAGAGTGCAAAGAGAGGAAACAGAGGTTACTCTTGGCTTGGCTTTGCTTTGAGAGTGCTGACTGCAAACACTTCCAGGCAAGTCAATTTATAATCACAAAACGACAAGTAATTTTCTCGACCCTTGTTTGAGAAGGCAAACTAGTGTTGGAGAGGATCCCACCTCAAGCTCAAGACGATGACATTGTCATTACAAGCAGCTTCTTCGAAGTCCACAACGCGTATTTAACTGGGTTAATAGGACCCATCTGCTTGTTTTAACCAATGGGAAGATATGATGGACAGCTTCTTGACCTGGTATATGCAGGAAAAAGCACACGATGGTACGAAGTTGAGTAGTGTTTCTTCAGTGAAGAAGATTCTAGAATTTCATGCAGATCATGATGTAAAGTTGTCTCTAGTATTCTCTAGTGTTTTCTCAGAGAGGATGATTCTAGAATTCCCAGCGACAATGATAGTTTGAGCAGCGACATTGAGAGTGGAAGAGATACAAGAAAAGATTCTCCCTAGCACGATTCCAAAGCACTATCGTCTCCTTATATATTATATGCATATTGATCTACAACAGGATTGAGAACTTTGAGAAAGTATTCAGTGATCACTTACTACCACATCGTAGGCTGATGTGGTATGCTTTTTTTGCTGAAAGCCAATCACAAGTTGCCACCTATTGATTAGATGGACATAATTTAAAAAATTTAAAAACTCACGCCCTTTTCTTTTCTTTTTCTGTCTGTCTTCTACTCCGTTCACTGCGCTCCGCCGGTGGCCTTGGACCTCGGATTTCCAGATTTTCCCGAGCGCCGACAACTCTGCCGGTGGCCATGGCCGAGCCACGCCGTCTGTTGTCGAGTTGGCTCGCTGCCGCGCCACCCACAAGTACACATCGTCGCGGCGGCTCATCCATGGCTAGATCTAGAGCCATGAGCACGCGAAGCAAGAACAACACGAGCAATACGAGGTGGAGGAAATCTGGGTTCATCTTCTCACTGCTGTACAGGTTGATTGTTGCAGCAGTACGATGTGGAGGTAGCTGGACGGTGAGAAGGATCCAGGGCAGCGTCGTTTGGGGCTCCAGATCTGGAAATCTGGGGGTTGCAGCAAGGTACCATTTTTTTTTTTTTAATATAATGTTGATATCATAAAAATCTCAAACTAAAATACTTATGACAAAATTCTTTCAAATTAATTTTCTTGATCACGAAAAATCCCAATATAGTACATATGTGATAAATTTATCTCAAATGACCATACAAAATTCTAAATTGGTATACTTATGACAAATTTATCCTAAACTAATTTGTTCAACAGCCAAAAATCTCTAAACTAACATATTTGTGACAAATATACTATCCGTTAAATTAGATTAATATCACAAAAATGGACAACTATGACAAACAGAGAGTGAAATTGTAAATTAATACACCAGTTAAATGTCACTTGTAATCAAACTTAGCAATTTAATAGTAAAATTTAACATAAATTAATAGAAGGTAAATTTATCATAAATATATCAGTTTGAAATTTTTTGTAATAAAAAAATTAATTAATGATAAATTTGTCACATGCATACGAATTTTTAAGGATATTAACATTTTTTTAATATTTGTCCAAGTCATCCACATGTGTCTAGTTGTGATAGGATTTCACTAAAATATACATACCACGTTAGCCTATGATATGACAGTAAGTGACCACTGAAGACTTCCTTATAAAGTTAGGGGGAAAACAAATTGAAGGGTAGAGTCGTACACCGTAGTAAAACTTAGATGCATGCTCTTCTTGACTAAAGATTTTAGATTCTTATAAATATTTAGAACCTTTATCATTGTAAAATTGTCCTATATAGCAAATGTTTAGCTCCGTAATTCTTAGGTACACATGCCGTCTCTCTGATGATTGTCATAAAAAAAAAAAAAATCCCATTCGTTATCAATTGGATTTGACTTTTACTGATTCTACCATGTGTTTGGCATCATTTGTTTCGCAAAAAATGTGATATTTCTAGAAAATACTTTTTAAGAAGTCATTTTCCAGGAAAATAATAATATTTTTCAGTGTTTGACTAAAACTTGAAAATGAAGTGGAGAATATTTTTCATTATTTAATATGGAAAATCTTATTTGATTTTTCTAAATAGAAATACACTAGTCTGGTGCTAACAACTTGCATATGGACAGCCAAGAACCAAGTATAAGCATTAGTAGTTTGGCCGCCATGGACCTTGACCTGGGCTTTGGGGATTGGGGCACAGTCACCTAGTCCCTTGCCCAACCTTGATGGATTTGGACTTGAGTGCAAGCACTAGAATCTTGGGTTAGCCTCAGTGGACTCAAGCTCGGGTGTTAAGGACCTAAGCTCAGGTACAGGGATCCCATACTTGGCCTTGGAACCCAAGCCTCGGACCCTAGCTCAAGTTCCAAGGCTTCATGGTTGGCCTCATTGACCTAGGCGCAAGCTTTGAGGCCCCGGGCATAAGCATTGGGGTCTTGGGCTCTACCTTGATGGACCTAAGTGAAGGCTTGGGATCCAAGCACGAGCAGTAGGTCTTGGGCATGGGCACCAAGGTCATAGTCTGGCCTTGATGGATTTGAGCCCAAATGCTGGAGATCTAGTCATTGATGCAGGGGACCTAGGAATTAGCATTGGGATTTTGGTGCCTAAGCATAGAGTTTTGAAACAAGCGTTAAATCTAGTTATTCTAAAATATAAATTTTAGTTTTTTAAATAAAAAAATCATTTTCTTGAATTTAAGCATAGGTTTTCCAATGACTAGGAAAACATTTTTCGTTGACCCATTTTTCTAATGAACCAAATACCGTAAGATGGGGAAAATGTTTTTTCTAAAAAAAATTTCCACCAAACAAATGAATCCTTATTTACCAACATTGTGTTAACTTGTAGGCATTGCCCGAAGGAATGTATTGGTAACTTTTCCATTAAACTAATTAAATTTGACATCCAGGTAAAAAAAAAAAAAATTTGAATTTGATATGTTTCTTTAAATCATAGTAGATTAGATTGTGCCTTTGAAATCATAAGAGGAATTTTCATTTTCTTTTGGCTTCACTCTCTTATCTATTATAAATGGCTCGCACGTGCGTGCTTTGTAAGATGGAATTTTATGTATGCAAAAAATGGAACTTTTTTATGCCATTAGTCTTATCTACTCAAATAATTTGCAACTTCAATGTCATTACTCACTTCAAAATATTGCACTATAAATAACTTTTTACATGGTGAAAAACAGTTCATCAATAATCATTGAAACATTAGTTAATTTATTATAATGTTTGTAACTTATTAACTATATTGTATAGTGTCAAAGTAAATTGTTTACACTCGTTAAAACATTCATGATACTAGTAAGAAGTTATATTAGTTATGTAGGTCGATAAATTTAGATATTAAAAGACATATCCATCAACATCTAATAGATTCATCATAATGTTGTTTAGATTAGGCAAAGATTGCACCAAAAGTGCTTGAAGTCATTTTGCAATCAAGTCCTACAGGGTTTGAATCAAATAAAATCAAGTCCTTCTAGCAATGGATCAGGCAAATTTGTTGACTTGGCCCGCTGGAATCCAGTGTGTCGTTCTCTTGTATATCTAGGATACGTGGAACCACGTGATAAAAGTCAAATTTTCTTTTTAAAAAAGAAAATTAATAAAATAAAAGGTCAAATTTTGGGAAAAAATATCGAATAACCCAAACCTAGGTGATGAAAATTAACCTATTTTCTGAGGTGGTGCCCATAGTGGCACCACTTCAGTGCTACCTATGACAAAAGTAACATTATAAAGCAAGACCTCGAATTGAACATGCCGGATCAACAAATTTGCTTATACGGTTACCAGAAGGACTTAAGTCCATCATATCGAGTATTTTCATAACTAGCTTAAACATTGGATAAATAATTAAGACTTTTGGTCCCCTTTATTTTACGAATGATACTGGTGAAGTATATTACATACTTAATCTTTTGCACATAGATAAATTCCTCTTGGTGATTGACTAACCATACTTTTAAAACTTGAAAGAAGTTACTCTTTCAATGAAACGTTAGTAGATTCCTTACATGAATGATATTTTACTAACCATACATGTAAACTTTCAAAGTTGGTAATGTACTAATTATTTGAGTGTAGGTAATCTTTTGTTAATTGGTGCTTTACTAATTATACTAGTGACAATTCAAGCTGATTAGTTACTAACTTACTAAAATGTCGGTAAATTTTTACAATGTTGGTAGTTTGCTTACCATACCAGTAAAAAATGGAAATTACTAATTCGTTGGAATGTTGGCAAATCTCTAATAGTGTTGGTAATATACAAACAAGTTACTTGGCATTCGAGTTAGGGGTTATAATCTGATCACCGACACTATTAGAATTTACTAGCAATTTCATAAATATAGTAACTATGGAAATTTTTCCAGCTTTTCCCATGACTGGACCCTAGACTCGTCCCCTTTAATGTGGTTAATTACAGGTTCAACGAGGCTTCTAAATTCCAAAATTGCCCTCCATGCATGGGAGGAAGCTCAAATTGGGATGGCCCATGGACTTCTCCCTTTCAACTCTAGATTTCTCACGTGGCCAGACATTATAAAGCATGCCCATATGAGTATAGCTCGATTCAATGAATCGCATGTAGAACTCAATTCTCAGCATTTGTGTCTGGTGGAAGATTGATAATCAAGAAAGGAGAAGGGTTGATTTAGTTGTTCTTTGATATACTTTTGAGATTATAGAGATTGAAGTGTCGGCTCTACCGGGTGTTATTTTAAATTCAGTTTCTCCTCAGTTTTACCCAAAATTTGCTTTTGATTTTAAATTGATACTCATAATCAATCGAGTCATGCACATAAATTATGACAAAAGTTGCATGTTTTATATCTTGATTATGGTCAAAATTTTGCTTGATTCTATGGATAAATGGCATCTAGATGCCACTCAATGGTGAGATATTGACTTGATTATGTTTGAAATCATGCTTTATTTTGTGAGAAATTGCTAGAAATCCTACGGTCGAGATACCACTTATGGTTGAAACCTTAGCCTTATGGGAAGCCCTCAATCACTTTTTTTCTAAAAGGCACAAAGTACTTATACTTGAGTCGGACAATTTGCAATTAGTCAAAGTCATGAACGGTTCAGAACAATTGAGTTGGGAGACTCAACCGCTTGCCTCCAAGTGCAAGGACAAATTTGATTGCCTTCTCAAATGTTCAAATTGTGTATTGCTTTAGAGAGGCCAACCTTGTTGTGGATTGGACAGTCAAAGCCCATAAGAAAAATTACTTTCCTTCAAATTGGGTCTTGTTCCTCCTCAAACTCTTTGGGAGCTTTTATGTAATGATGCCCATTTAAGGGGCATATCATCTTTGCTAAGTAAATGAAAGATTTCCGTTTTTGACCCAAAAAACAAAAAAACAAAACAACAAAAAAGATACCACATGGCGAGGTCATGCTACTGATCGCCTTCTATTTTCTCTTAGAACCCATAATCAAATCAAACACCTAACAAACAACAATGGTCGCCGTTCGAGGAGAGAGGGGAGCAGCGAGAAAGAACAACTTTGCTTTATCCATCGTCATGGTGGCAAGGAGCCGCCATCGTGGTGAGATTAGAGGCAGCGAGATAGAGTACCGAGAGAGAAATCGAAAGAGAATGAAAAGCTTATCATTGGGAGTAATCGGGGCATTGATGAGGAATAGGTCTTTACCCACAAATCACTTCCCAAGTCGTACGTATGGACTTGGGATATTACAACTATGGAGGGAAGTCTCATACTGCAAGCTTTCTCAACAGTTAGACCAATAGATATTGATGCATGATCAGTACTGAGTAGATAAGATCAAGATAAATACACAAATTGTAAGGAATCAACAATAATAATAATAATACAATGTAAAAGGGTACAAGATTGACAAAATGTCCTATCCCCGGAGAAGCATAGTTGGTACACGGCATAATCACTGATAAAATAAGCGAGGCTGAGATTAACATCTATAAAGGACCTCAAACACTGGCATTATCCTCTAGTTTGGCATACTGATCAGTGCTCTCGTTAAAGAGATCTGCGAGATCAATACAGTCACTTGGAGAATATGGCATATAACAAAGTCTGTCACTAGGTTTGTCATCATGTTGACAATCATCATGAGACAAATATTGCTCTTCGCTCATTTGAGGCTGCTGATCAGGAATTGGCAAATTAGAATTCGACATCTCGTTCGGAAAGGGGAATTCAACAGTAACTCCAGGAGATGCCTGAGTGACAAAAAAGGAAAACCAAAGGAAAAATCAGTACTCGAGCTTTAGTATGATTAGTTGCATCTCTAGATCACATGTCTCTTTGTATCAATCAAAGAAACACTTGCTCACCTGTGCACTAATATCTTGTGTTTCTTCATTTTGGGAATCATTCAGATTACTAGGGCGGCTTAAATCAGTTGAAGTACTCGCTGTTGCTGACTTTGCTTTCTTACTTTTCTTGTTTATTATGTGACAGAGAACCCATGCTGCCTACAAGGACAATGATACCAGGGATGAGTTTCAAAATTACATAACCGAAACTCCATTGTTGCACGAAAGTACTCTTTGCACAAGATACATCAAGCGTAACTTATCAAATTTAAGTAATTTTTGTTTCAAGAACAAATTGCCCCCTTTGTTGCTGCAGAAACACTCTACTTTTGGCATTATAACCTTCACTAGTCACTTGAACTGAAACACAAGGTCATGAATCTATCACTTAAAATGATCAACCGTAAGTTTCGTTTCTCAATCTTCCTCATGAAATTCTACAAATATCCTAGGAAAGGTTCCAACTCGAGGATACTATTGTTCGAAGTTAAACTGGAATTGAAGGTAAATTGCGCTTAAATCATGGGACTGAGGGACGAAACAGAAAATTGAGAACTCAGAAAGCCAGAAACTTCGAGAAGCTGAATGAGGAACATATGTAGATAAATGATGCTCTCAATTTTACCTGCACTTGTAACGATGTTAGAGATGCTCAATTAGGGGAAGCAAAAGAAGAGAAGTCAAGTACCGGGTCCGAAATTTCGCTATCTGAAACATTCGAATTTTTTAGGTGATATTCGTACATATGCAAGTTGGTCCTATGGGCATCTCTTTGTCGACCTTTGTTGTAAACTAAGCTCCTTCTGAGCCCTATCTGCTCACCGGTGTCGGGTGCTCGTATAACACGTTTGGCACATGTCTCTTTCCAAAACCCACACTCGGTCTTCCTCTTCCTCTTATGACCACGGGACAAAAGAAGAAACACTCATTTCCATCCAACGGGAGACTTGACAATTCTACAAGCAAAGATTGGTTCAATGTTAATCCACTAAGGTCTTACGGGTAACTACAAATTACCATCAAACCATAAGAAAATAGAGAAATTGAGAACACTTGAGGACTAAATGTAAGTTACCATTGTATCGTGCAAATAACTCTGAAGGCTCCAAGTTGTAGATGTATAGCTCGGGAATTTCACAAATAGTTTCCTTTCCTTTAAGCTTTTTTGTCAAGTAATGACCGACAAGCTGGTCCTCCGTCGGTTTGAATATGACTCCCACCAGCCATGCCTTCGCCGATTCTGCCATGCTATATGGTTGCTATCTCACATTCACTTCTGCAATAGAAAAAAGAGGAAAAGAGTAGAGAATGGGGCTATTGACATAAGCGAGGAATAGAATAAAAACAGAGGATTGAGAGTTTACTCCTGACTTGACTTTGCTTGAGAGCGTCAGCTTTGCTTGAGAGGGTCGTATCCCAAGCCCTTCCAAGTGGCTCAATTTATAAGCACAAAAAACAAGTAATTTTTTCAACCCTTGTTTGAGAAGGCAAACTACTTTTTCCAGTGGATCCCACCTCAAGCTCAAGAAACAGGTAATTTTCTCAACCCTTGTTTGAGAAGGCAAACTACTTTTCCAGTGGATCCCACGTCAAGCTCAAGACGACAATGTTTTCTCTAAAAGTAGCTTCTTCAAAAGTCCACAACGCGCATTTAACTTCGTTAATCGGACCCATTTGGTTGTTTTAGCCAATGGGAAGATATGACAGATAGCTACTTGACCTTGAATATGCAGGAATGAGCATATGATGGTATGAAGTTCAACAGTATTTCTTTAGTGAAGAAGACTCTAGAATTTCATGTGTGTTACCATGGTAATCATAATATGAAGCTGTGTGAAGTGTTTCCTTAGTCAAGAAGATTCTAGAATTCCATGTAACATGCATAGTGGGAACAATGACGTTGAAAGTGAAAGAGATAAGATTCTCGTTAGTACAATACATGCAGAAGCACAACCGATTTCTCTTTATATATTATATGCATAAGCAAAACTTAGATGCATGTTCTTGACGAACAAGTTTAGCTTCTCATCAGAATTTAGAACTTTTGTCATTTTAAAACCTTTTTATAAAGTCGCCATCGGATGTGATATAAGTGTAAATGTTTAGTTACATAACTAATTCTCATGGACATATGCCATCTTTCCAGTCATCATGAATATAAAAGTTGGTTCATTATCAATGGATTCAATGATTTACCAATTCTACCCGATATTTGATGGCCAACCTTATATAAGTTAGTAGGTGTTGTATGAAGGAACATATTAGTAACTTTTCCAATTAAAGTGGCTAAGTTTGATATTGAGGCAATAAACTTTGGATATTATTATATTTTCTTAAATCATTGTTGATTAGATTATGCCTGTAAACTTAGAAGAGGAATGATAAATGTTGAAACAAAGTTAGTGTATCCTTATGTGTATCAGTTTAAATTGTTATAAAATATATCTCGAGTTTAATTTGTGAAATAAAAACCTAATTAAATATAAATGTTTCCAAAAGTCCAGAAGTTCAAGTTATATTTCCGTGTTTGGAGGAATTCGATCATTCTGCGCCCAAAAGTATGGATTTTTTTTTTTGGGCCCAAAATTCTTGTACTAAACTCCACCAATGGCAAGACCAACACTTTATTACATAAATTTCAAACATTTATGGCTTGATTACACTTTTTTAGATATTTAAGACTTGATTGTTTTTTTTTTTTGTACTTAGGATAATTCACAAGAAGAATTTAAACTGTGCACATGTCTTTGCGAGCATAATTCATTGTTTAAAAACATATTAGGAAATTTACATTAGTTAATTATTGATCTTTTCATAAATCTTGTGATTTTTATAAATACATCTTCTCTCCCCCAAAATCATGCGAGGAATGTATATTGACTTTCTCTGAACTGGCAACACCTAAAAGTTCCACAGGGTATAAATGTTGATACATAATTTTTAGAGTCAGTTTATTTCATAGAAAATAAATAATTTAGAAAATATTTTTCAAAAATGATCATTTGTGTCGCTTACGAAATTAAATGAATGAAAATATTTTCATTGCCCACAAAAATATTTAAATTTAAATTGTTATCGATAATGAAAATATCTTTCATCGACTATTTATTTCAAGTAATTATTTTTTGAAAATATTTTCTGAATCATTCATTTTTCCCAAAACAAATCAAGCCTTTAATGGTAAATTATTGATTTCTGCTTTATAAAAAGCACAAACAAGTTTTCTAACTTGTGGAAACGTTGTTCATGGTCATGACAGAAAAACAGTTGTTTTATTTTTTTTTTCTCTCGCAAGCCATGATCTATGACTGCCGATGTTGTCTGTGGCTGACCGGTTAATTTTCAGAAATCCCAAGATTTCGTCTTTTGTTCTATCGTTCTCTGCCCTCCAACTCAAGGTAGCCTGATTGAGCAAGAGGGTTGATGTTGATGCCACTCACTCACGATGACCCCATCATCCAGCATATTCTAAAGTAATACAGAAAGTAAGTAGTGGAATCGTATTCGGTTCTGTTCTGTTCCCGTTCCTTTTCCAAAGTGAAAGAAAATACATTAATCAAACTGATTACAAAGTTACAGACATTGCTGACCCACTATGCAACAGACAATACTTAAACAAGCACAAAGCACAAAGACTGAACCATATTCATTTCAATATATCATTAGTATAATATAAGACATGTTCATGGCTTACAGGAGATGAAAAGAAGGTACGATGGCATCCTGTGGCAAAAGAAGACAGAGCATCTAAGAACGTAGGACTTATTCTGGGGTTTTGCAAAAGGGGTTTTCTTTTATCAATGTTTGGGCTAAGAACCCTGTGATTTATATACGCTTTTTTATACAATCTTCGGAGGAGATGAGTACTGATTAGCATATTGTAGGCGATCATCAGTTGAGAATATGCCATTATCTGCTCATACTGACTGTATTGTACATATGTCGTAATTCAGATTGAAAATTGATCGTGCATAAAAAGAAGAGGAAATTTGAAATGAGTAAAAAAAAAGGTCAGAAAGTTCATTGTGCTCCACAATAAGCGAATAAAAACTAGGTTGCATATGGCTTTACAAGCATCTCCAGCAACATATCTTCAAATTTTGATTAGAGATATATGGAATGACATCTTGACATTCTTAAAACTGCTTTGGTTGAGGTGTTACATATGTTGATGAAGAAGATTATCAGCCTTCTCATCTTGTACTCCTTTCAAGAGGCCATGAACAAATTTTCTGTTCAGAATTAAAGAACACAACATCAGTTAATATGAGACAGTAGCAAAAGGCAGCAACAATCAAATCCTTACAGAACTCAGATGCCCACTGATGTATATCTATAAACAGAGGATCAACAGAATGCAACACTGGATTATCACAAACTCATTTTCTATACCTCGGCCAGTTATACAGCCTAGAAGGGCCTAGCAATCAAGTTCTTCAGCTGTCGCTATTGTTACCCACGAATCAAATTTCTCATAAACACCAATTATTGACAACCAATGTTTTATTTACCCAGTAAGGCTCAGGTTGTGAAGAATCAAGGAAAGCACTTTCGCTCATTGGGATCTGAACAATTCAATTATGGTGAAAACAATAAGTACTGGAAATGGCACCAAAAACCTATATACAGCAATCTAAAATGCCTCTGGGATGTCATTGGTGAACAAAGATGTGCTCTACCTGTGGAAGAACGGAATTAAGAATGAAGAAGAAGAAGAAAATGATTACCTGGCCTCCCGAAGCATTCTACTAGGGAACGGGTTTAGGTGATATTCGTGCATGACCCATGCCCGTGTGTTCCTAGCCAACACCGGGACTGATTGGGGCACCGATACACGGCCCGTTCTTTCAACTTCAAGTAATGATTGACGAGTACTTCTACAGAGGGCTTCGACCCTGAACCCCGTCGGCAAAGACTCCACAGTTTTGTTGAAAGGTTTTCCATCTCGCGTTTTCTGCACCAGAAACACAACGGAGATGAAGTTTCTGGAATTCGCTTGGAGATGAAGTTGTATACACACTTACATGAGAAGGGATGGAAATATATAATTGCACTCACACGGAATTTGAGTCGTGCCTGTTTCATCTGACCCTTTGGTGGATTCCACCTACTTTTTCCTTTGCTGTCCTTATCTTCGTCTCTTTTTTCTTTGTTTCTTTTTTAACTTCAACTTGATTCTCAAGTGCTCCCAACTTCATCCGGAAGTTGAGTTGATGGAGACCCAATTGTCGGTCCCTACCAGGATGCTTGTAGTCCATATATTCGCTTTCTTTATTTGGGACTTTTTCTTTTTCTTTTTGTTATGTTTCCGTTGTTTTCTCTTTCCTCTTTCTTTGACATTTCCCAATCCTTTCAGTGGGCATAACATTCCAGTGACCGTTGATGTGAGTGCCACCCAAGCAAGGGGATTTTCTTTTCATTTCTTTAAAAAAAAGGGGAAAAAACTAAGCAAGAACTCCACTAGAGGTTACACCTCTTTTCTGATGGCTAGGAAGACGTTACACCTCCTAGCACTACTTTTTATCGCTAGACTAAAAGGTTCTTGATTTAAAACACTGGGGAAGCCATTATCAGACGTGCGGGGCTCAACTCTCGCGCTCTACAAAGAAAGAGAGAAAAATTCTAAGAGAAGAAAGAGTTAGAGGTAGGATAGACAAAAAAAAAAAAAGTTCTTGATTTCATTTAGTGTGTGTTTGTAAATTTAAAATGCATTATTTACGCCAAAATAACAAAAATTATTATTTCCTGGAGTTCGAACAAGATTTGTTAACATTTATATGATGTCCTCTTTTATATACAAAAAAATATGTGTAGTTGTAACTTATGTTGATAACTCTTCCTAGAGTAAAATAGTCAGGTAAATTTGATGAAATACCAAAGACGATGATTTTGTTTCTTTTCCAAGTATTATACATATTGGAGTCGCAAGATTTTGAGAAGTGATCCTTCCCTCTTAGAAACAAGCATCTTACTTGAGTGAAGAATTGGCCGGTTGGTGAGCTCGGTGTCTTATTTGAGACTAAATTTGTTACTTTAAGTCCTTATTTGAGATAAAGTCCACTTTGGATCCTTATTTGAAAAAATAAAAAAGTACCACTTCATGCCCTTAACCGAAATTTCCCCAAAAATGATGGAGCAGGAGGGACTAGAGAGGAAATATCCGTACCAATATTAGTGTCTAAAAGATCAAGATAATACACAAACTGAGAGATCAAGTTAATAATACAAAGCTTATGCACGATTGAGAATTTTCACTAGAACATGATAAAAAAACACTGGAACACTTATATAGTAGCAAAGCACTGGCAATCCATAGTAACCACTAATATCTACACCATAATCTCTTCTCATAGTATGACTTGCAATAAGGCCAACAAGTGGCCATGCCGTTCTATACATGTCCGATGAAGGCGCGCCAGTCCATGTTAGTTTTAGCTCCAGAGATCAGAGAGATAAATAACATCATCGCTTGGAGGACACGACGGCTCAAAATGTTTGTCACTAGTTCCGTCAACAAACCAATTATCATTGCGCAACGAGCTTTCCATTCCGAGCATGTCAGGCTGCTGAGGAACATACGCACTGTGGTCCGGTAAATCATAATTCAACATAGTATGGTTCGAACTTTCGGATTCAACAGTCACTGCTGGAGATGCCTGAGGGAGACAATGGAAAGAAATCATATTCAAGCTTTAGTTTGCTTCATCATGTCAACCTAGATCGATATTTGCTTACCTGCAAGCTAAAATCTTGTGCTCCTTCATATTCGGAATTACTAAGAGTACTGGGAATGGTTAGATTGTCCCCGGCACTCATAATTGCTGACTCCGATCCTGCTTTTGCACATTTCCTGTTTATTATGTGACAGAGGACAAATCCCCCCTGCAAAAAAAAAAAAAAGATTTCGGATCTGAGTTTTATGCTGTGTTTGGAAGGTGAAAAAAAATAGAGGGGAAGAAATTTTGGGTGAGAACATGGAAAGCAAGATTAACATTTTTGTGAGAAATATGAAAAGGGAAATTAGATTTTCAAGAGTTAGAACCGATAATACTAAAATAATTTCTGTATTGCTTGACTTTATAATGAGTTACCATCAAGGGGTATTTATACCCTACAGATAAAGACGTAATCTTATCTACCAAGGAAACTATCCTAGGAACTAAGGAAAAGTACAGAATTAATTACAATTTCCAAATATTTTGACAATATTATCAACACACACTATTTTAACCTGCATTTTCCACTCCTAGCATTTGCAAACAAAGCATTAGAGTTACAACGAAGACTAACGCCAATATTACCTCAATATATTGAATCTTGTGGTGTATGCACTTTAATTTTTTTCAAAGCTTATAGCCTAAAACTTTCACAATATGCAAATGTTGACACGCACGTTCATATCACTTTTTATGAGTTGCTACAAGCAAACCTATTGAGGTAAAGGTTCTCTTATTTGTTCAAAAAATGAGGAAAAACAGAAAGAAAAGTGAGCTACGTTTAGTATGCAAGAGTGGAATGAAAATGGAATTCTTATTCGACCTTCCACTACTATTCTTGCATTTTGTTGACCTTCTAAAGGTTTGAATGGGCATTCCCCCATGGAATGCCTATTTCAAATTTTGAAGGGATGGGCATTTCTTAAGTAGACCTATGCAATGCCCATTTCATTCCCTTCCCTTATCAAAATAATATTGAATTACTGAGTTGGAACACTTAAATATTAATTTTTATGATAATAAATATTATGGTACATTATAATTGTGCTATAAAAATACATATTTTGTTAAATGAAAGTCTATTAATAAATCGAAAGTCTAATTTACAGAAATGTCATTCCATTTCATTCTGACACAACCAGACAAAAGAACTGCAAATCTATTTCATTCCAATTATTTTCTTTATGACAGCCAAACAAAGAAATTGGAACTCAGTTCCATTTTACAGTAATTTCTTTTCGATTTTATCTCCCCATTCCAGTCCATTCCTTTCCATCGAACCAAATGCAACATAAAAGATTTCTATGCACACAGCAGGTGCGCTCCATGGAAAAATTTTTAGGCACTTCTATAATAAATTTTTTTTTACTGAAAATTTAATCCGGACAATCAATTTTGATTTTTGAGTGGTTTCCATTATTCTATTTTTCTAAAAATGATAATAATGATTTCTTATGTAGTACCAATTACTTAAGAATTACCCTGGATTGCTGTGCTTGACTGTCCACACCGGGGAAAAAAATCCCTAATCATGGATCAGCAAAGGCAGAAAACGAAGACAATAGAAATGATCGGGCAATAATCCACAAGAAGCAGAATTGAGGAACACATGTAGCATGACAAGGAAGGCATATGCACATACTCAGACTCCTATATTCTTTGCTAGAACAATTAGAAAAATAACATTGAACTGCATTGATAAAAATGTTAGAGATGCTCAATGACAGGAAGCAAAAGAAGAGAAATTGAGTACCGGGCTGGGAATTTCACTATTCGAAACATTCGAATTTAGGTGATATTCATGCATGCTGAAGTGGGTTCTGTGGGCGTCCCCTTGTCGACCTTCATAGTAAACCAAGATCCTCTTGAACCCTATCTTCTCACTGGTGCCCGATGCTAGCACAACACGTTTCTTACTCGTATCTTTCCAAAATCCGAACTCCGTCTTCCTACTCGAACGAAGGCTATTTGGGATCTTGTTATCACGGGGGCAGAAGAAGAAACACTCGTGTCCATCCGACGGTATCCTTGACAGGGCTATACAAAAAGCAATTGGTAAAGTGTCGATTCACCAAGTCTTAGGAGCAACCAACATAAAGAACAATAAGGAAAGAGTAAATCTGCTCGATATGAACTACACAGATACCATTGTATCTGGCAAATAGATCCTCAGGCTCCCACTTGTAGATATATAGCTCCGGTATTACGCAGATGGTTTCCTTTTCTCCTTTCAGCTTTCTTCGCAAGTGATGGTCGACGAATTCGCTCTCCGTCGGCTTGAATCTGAGTCCCTTTGGCCATGTCTCCGTCGGGTCTTCCATAATCCAATCCTGCTTACTGGGAAAGATAAGAGAAGAGTAGAGAATGGGACTAAGGAAGCAAGTAGAGGAAAGAGATTTACTCTTGGCCGGACTTTGCTTTAGACTATTGACTCCAAACAGGTAATTTTCTTCGAAGACGACGACGTTTTTACAAGTAGCAGCTTCTTCGAAGGTCGAGATATGAAGTTGCTTAAGCGTTTTCTCAGTCAATAATGTGGAATTTCATGTCAATGCATACTTTGAGCAATGATGTGTAAAGTGGTAAAGATGAAAAGATTCTTGTTAGAACGATTCCCAAAGCAAAGTCGATTCTCTTATATATCTTTAATATTATATCTTCCGGATGAGTTTAGAAAATTAAGTTCTATACTTTTGGCAAAATTGTTGTTCTTGACTAAAAGCTAAGGTTCTTATTGGAACCTTTATCAAATGTATTATATAATCACTGTGGGATGTGAAATAATGGTATATTTGTAGTTACATGACTAATTTTAATGTTGTCCAGATCTAGCGAGGGAGCCATGCCTGGGCAAGCCTCCTCTCCCCAAATTTGGGCATGAGGTGGCCAGCGAGCGGGGCTCTTGCCAACCTTTGAGACCAGCTATAGGCGAAAAGAAAGAAAAAAAATCAGAAAATTAAAAGAAATTACAAAAACCATCCACGTTAGCTTCAGCCGTTCCATGTAGAAGGGCTCTGGCCATGTTGCCACAGAGAGATTGAATTGACAAATTTTCAAAAGTTTAAAATTAAATTAACATAATTAAAAAGGTTTATAACTAAATTGGCAATTGTATCATAAGTTTATGACTTTTTGAATAATTTTCCATCTTTCCAATGATTATTGCAATCAATTTTGGTCATCATGAATGGATTTGCTAATTTATCAAAAGTTTGTTTGTTGGTATTTATGAATACTGCAAAGTAACTACTTTTTACTTTGCTTTCAAAATTTAAAATATTATTTAAATATATTAATTTTCAATATATATATATATATGAATCTACTTGTTGGTATTTACAAATCATAAAAGTTTTAGTTGTTTCATAATTGAAAAAAAAATTTCTTATTTCGTCATAAGATTTGAAAATAAAGTTAAAGTAACTCCAAACAAATCCTAATTTTGTTCAACATGTGTCACCTTGACTATAGGTATTTTTTATTTTTGGGAACAATGATAAGTATTGATCGATGCAAGTGTAGAAAAATTATCAATTCAATTATAAACCTATTTTATGAATTTTGATTTAATGATAATAACATTTTAATTTTGTCAATATAGTCTAAAACCTTCATGTAAAATTTCAATATAGTCCTTTTGGACATTTTTGTTTGAAATTGTTGACATCGTAGTCGACTATCCTATGCGGCACATCAACAATTTGAAGTAAACAAATTTACTCAAAATGAAGTCATTTTGTTATTTATTTATTTTTTTTGTAACTTTCTAGATTTTTTCCATTTTTGGGTTAAATACATTAGAATTTCTAAAACTTGTCACAAACGTGCAATTGAATCCTAAAAATTTCAATAAACTTTCTAGATTTCATCGAGCATTTTGCATGATTCTATACAAGATCATAACAAAATAATAATAAAGCTTGACTTGAAAATGATCATTTGTCAAATAAAAATAGAATAAAAACTAAGGCATGACATGGATTACATTGTCAAGCATTATAATTAGGCAAAGTTCCTATAAAGATATTAGTTGGGAATTAAAGTTACAATAAGTAGTGTCCACTCTCATATCTCGTGCAATTGGGTGCGCAATTTCTAGTTTCATACTACAATTATGTCAATACAATCATAATTATTTTAATTTTACCAATTAAGTCATAAATCTTTTGACGATTTACTAATGTAATCTTAATTGCCAATTTTGGCAGGAAATCGCCTACATCGACACTGGCAATACAACATGGCATAACAAACATTGATGTAGACAATTTTTTCATTTTTTAAATTTTGCTAAACTTTTTATTACATTCTTTTTCTTTTTCTTTTTTTCTTTCCTTTCTTCTTTTCCCCAACCGTGAACCGACATGGTTGTCAATTGGCCATCACTGGCCACAAGCGAGGTCCAAAAGAGGGCCTTTGTGCCCTTACCTAGATCCAGGAGAGAGCCGTGATTGGACAATGACGCCCTCACTTGGTTTGGGCAAAGGCCAATACCTTTGCCCAGATCTTGAAGAGGGTACGGAGGTCCTTGCCCATGGCCAGTAAGGGCCACAACACACTCACCTAAAAGAGATGAATGTCACTAGCCCTCACCTATGGCTAGCAACCTCACTAGCCCAAAGTTGTAAAGAAAACAATGAAAGAAAAGAAAAAAAGAATAATAGAATTAAAAAAAAATCAAAAGAAAAAATTTTACAAAAAAATTGTAAAATTTGTGCTTATCAACATCAATCGTGCCACGTAGAATGGCTGGCATCCATATTAATGATTTCTGGCCGAAATTGATTGCATAGACGATATTGATAAATCATTGAAAAGTTTTGAACTTAATGGTTATAATTAGAATATTTAAAATTAAATTGATACAAATACAATAAGTTTAGAACTTTTCCCCAATTGTTTTGTGTCGTAATCATTTTATTCAAGTTCATGTTAAACACAAACTGGTCACAAATCTTGACGTGAATTTGAAATTTGACCAAAACTTGATTATCAAACAAGGTAGAAGATACAATCTCACCTACTGTGAGCTTCTCTACCCATTATGTGGTAGCTTCTTCCTTCTCCAAATCCTAGATACCCGTAACCGACCTCCCTCCCATGGCTGCATCAATCCCACCATCTTCAAACTGGGGATTTGGCTAATCTTCCACCGAAATTGCTACAACTAGAATTCTTCAGTTCTGCACCACCCCTTCCTTGCCGTTTCTTCCTTTTCCAAACCCCAAAAACCCAAAATTTGTTTCCCCTCCACCTTTCCCCACATACGCAGGCTGTGGATTTGCCAATACTAATATGTGTCATCGAGCATTTCGCATGATTCTATATAAGATCATAACAAAATAATAATAAAGCTTGACTTGAAAATTATCATTTGTCAAATAAATATAGAATAAAAACTAAGGCATGACACGGATTACATTGTCAAGCATTATAAGTAGGCGAAGTTTCTGTAAAGATATTAGTTGGGAATTAAAGTTACAATAAGTAGTGTCCACTCCCATATCTCGTACAATTGGGTGCACAATTTCTAGTTTCATACTACAAGTATGTCAATACAATCATAATCATTTTAATTTTACCAATTAAGTCATAAATCTTTTGACGATTTACTAATGTAATCTTATTTGCCAATTTTGGCAAGAAATCACCTACATCGACGCTGGCAATACAACATGGCATAACGAATATTGATGTAGACAATTTTTTCGGTTTTTAAATTTTTCTGAATTTTTTATTACATTTTTTTCTTTTTCTTCTTTTCTTTCCTTTCTTCTTTTCCCCAACCGTGAACTGACATGGTTTCCAATCGACCATCGCTAACCACAAGCGAGATCCGGGCGAGGACCTCTGTGCCCTTACCTAGATCTAGGAGAGAGCCGTGATTGGATAACGACGCCCTCACTTGGTTTAGGCAAAGGCCCGATACCTTTGCCTAGATCTTGAAGAGGATACGGAGGTCCTTGCCCATGGCTAGTAAGGGCCACAACACACTCACCTAGACAAGATGAATGTCGCTAGCCCGCCTATGGCTAGCAACCTCACCAGCCCAAAGTTGTAAAGAAAACAATGAAAGAAAAGAAAAAAGAATAATAGAATTAAAAAAAAATCAAAAGAAAAAATTGTAAAATTTGTGCTTATCAACATCGTCGTGTCATGTAGAATGGCTGGCATCCATATCAATGATTTCTAGCCAAAATTAATTGTAGAGACGATATTGATAAATCATTGAAAAGTTTTGAACTCAATGGTTATAATTAGAATATTTAAAATTAAATTGGTACAAATACAATAAGTTTAAAACTCTTCCCCAATTGTTTTGTGTCATAATCATTCTATATCAAGTTCATGTTAAACACAAACTGGTCACAAATCTTGTCGTGAATTTGAAATTTGACCAAAACTTGATTATCAAACAAAGTTAAAGATACAGTCTCACCTAGTGTGAGCTTCTCTACCCATTATGTGGTAGCTTCTTCCTTCTCCAAATCCTAGATACCCAGAACTGACCTCCCCTCCCATGGCTGCATCAATCCCACCATCTTCAGACTGGGGATCTTCCACTGAAATTGCTACAACTGAAATTCTTCGGTTCTGCCCCCACCCCCTCCCTTGTTGTTTCTTCCTTTTCCAAACCCCAAAAACCCAAAACTTGTTTCCCCTCTGCCATTCCCCCCATACATAGATTGTGGATTTGCCAATACTAGTTGCAATATAAATTATCCACGGTTTAACACTTCCCTCTTTGTTACGAGAGTCCACTACTTTCGTCCCCCCCCCCCCCCACCCCTTTTCCCCCTTCTTCCCCCAAAAGAAAATCTACAATGGGGATCACCTAAAACCACCTTCTGCCTATACACGAACCCAAAACCCCTTACAAATACACTTTTCACAACCGTCCAAAAAAAAAAATACTCAAACCAGAAACCCTAAGTACAACTTTCTAAGCTCTATCAAGAGCTCCCTTCACTCCATAACTTGGGCAAAATCTAACCTGTCTCCACCACATCTATCCCATCATACAATCAAATTACAACAGGATATATATGGCTAGGAATTCTAAGAACTAGCTGAGGCTAGCGACATTATGCAGGAAAATGGGCAATCTGTGGCCTGAAGAAGATATCACAAAGCTGGTAGCAGAGACCACTGAAGAAGAGAAATAGGAAAGTCAACTACTCTTCTATGGAAAACTTTATTCTAAACCCAACATTAATTTTCAAGTTTTTCTAAGTACGATGAGGAAAGCTTGGGAGCTAGATTCAGTAAAATGTGAGCAAATAGAACCTAGATTTTTCTTTCATTTTCAACTTTGTTGAGGATAAAAAAAAAAAAAAAAAGTGTGCTAGAAATAGGACCTTGGTTGTTTGCCAGCAATTTCCTCGTTCTATAGGAAGGAGACCCAAATATTCCAAAACATTGTCATGAATTCACACACTATGCTTTCTAGGTTAAGATCTTGGGGCTCCTTCAAGCTCATACAATGAGGCATCTGTGTAGCAAATAGCAAAACAATTAAGAGGGGTTGAAGAAGTAAAGATTGAAGCAAACATAGCAACTCGCACAAAGCTGAAAAAGCAATAGTGTGCTTAAATTTGGCAAACCCACTGAAAATCGGCACCATTATCAATATAGAAGATGAAAAAAGGTGGTTAGATTTCAAATACGAGAGACTTCCACATTTTTGCTACTCATGTGGGCGGATAGGCTATTATGCTAACTATTGTCTAGAAATTCATTATGAAGAAACCGGCCTACCCCAAGATCTTCCTAGAAGATATGGGTCGTGACTCGAGGCCGAAGTGAGAGAACAAAGCCCATTTTGGAAAGTCTTTTATGGGAAAATAGAATTATTCTCTAAACAAGGAGAGACAAGGCCAACCATGCCAAAACTTTTTGTTGATGGCACCGTAAGGAAGGAAAATGCAAAACCAAGTGAGATGGTAATAGTCTCATATAATGCAAAACATGATTTTCTGGAGGAGGACAACATAGTAACAAACATGTCAACAAGCCAGGGAAAGAGAACGCAATAACTGCAAATCCAACCACTCAACTTAGCAAGCCCAAAGAAGTTTATAGTACTGCTGAAGGAGGAAAAAATGGGGCACGAAATCTCGGTAGCCAAAACACATAAACGTATCCAATCTTATGAGAAGAGGATATCATCGGTTACATTACCGAATGAGGAGCACCTCTTGGATACTCTAATCCAGGTGTGGGAAGGGGTTCAGGAACGAGCTTTGGTGGCTAGCCCTAATAAGCACCCATGCATACATGAGGTTATTGAGCTAGAACTATCAAAGGTTGAGCACACCCTTGACAATTCAGCATTTTACAGTCTTAGTGGCTCTAGAGAGGCCCGATTTGGTTTTCCTTATAGAAACTAAGAACAAAAACAACATGGTCACTCGTATCAAACAGTAACTGAAATTCACACATTCAGTCATCATTAATCCTCTTGGAATTGTGAGAGGACTAACCCTTATGTGGAATGAGGATGTGAAGGTGGAAGTGGAATATAGTTCGAAAAAGTTAATAAATGTCACTTGCAACGACCTCAATAGTAGATACTTAATAAGAATAACTTTTCTTCATGCCCCAACAAACTACCAGTGAAGATTATAATTATGGCAAGCTATTTGTTCTATTAGTACGTCCAATACCCTCACATGGCTTTGTATGGGGGACTTCAATGAAGTATTGTACGAATGGAAAAAGGTTGGAAAGCGTAAGGCGAACTGATATAGGATGGTGGCGTTTATAATTCTTGAATACGTGTTCACTTAAGGACATTGAAAGCAAAGGATTCTCCTACACATGAACAAATAACAAGGAAGTTGAGGAGTTAGTAAAAAAAGAGGTTAAATAGAGCCTTATACAATCTAGAGTAGAGAGTTTTATTCCCAAATGTTGAGACCTTTGCATTACCAACAATAGGGTCAGATCATTGTCCTATCCTACTTTCCTTGGACTCTAATGGAGTGAGAAAAAAGAAATTTTTTAAGGTTTGAGGCCTTTTAGCTAGAATATACAGATGTTCAGATGTAATACATACAATTGGGAGAATGAAAGCATCAATTACCTAAATATTAAAGCCAAGACAAGGTAGGTTGCAGCGGCCCTAGGAAATTGGAGCAGGAAGAAATTCCAAAATGTATCTAGACAAATCTAATCACTCCGAAATAGACTTATTGAGTTGTCCAACTATGTAGAAGATGGATCAAATAGTGAGTAATATAGAAATATTATGAAACAAATTGACAATTTATGGCGGCCAGACAAAATGTTCTGGTTTATGAGATCCAGAATAAATTGGATGAAACGGGGAGATTAAAACACAAAATTCTTTGATGCCACAATAGTCTAGCTAAAGGCAACGCAACAAGATTTATATGTTACAGCTTGATGACCAACAATGGAGTCAAGACCCATCGAACATCAAATAATACATCAAAACTTTCTATCATTCATTATTTACTTTGGTGGGTTATAGAAACTATTGGCCCATTTTAGACTAATGCACATAAGTGGTAAATGCTGAAATGAATGAAACTTTGATCAAGCCAGTCTCTAGAGAAGAAGTCAGAGAAGCAATGTTTCAAATGGAAGCTATAAAAGCCTCAAGACTAGACGGGCTTAATAGGCTATTCTACCAAAGCCAATGGATGATTATTTAAGAAAACATCTTCAACATGGTAGATACCTTCTTCGAACAAGATACTTTTGATCATCAAATAAATGAGACCCATATTGTTCTTATTTCAAAAGTAAACAACCCGGAAAATATCACTCAATATCAGTAGATTAGTCTATGCAACTTCAACTATAAGATCATTACTAAGGTAATGGCCAATAGATTGAAACTCTAGCTTCCTAACCTTATCTCTCAAGAATAAAGTGCTTTTGTTAATGGCCACTAAATCAAGACAACATATTCATTGTTCAGGAGGTGTTCCATCAGCTAAGGGTGCGTAAAAGGAAGAGAAAATTCCAAGCAATCCTAAAATTAGACATGCAAAAGGCTTATGACAGGGTCGAGTGGGACTTCTTATATGACTATATGCTAAAATTTGGTTTATGTGGAAGACGAGTCTCCGTAATGAAACAATGCATTTCCTCGGTTTCTTTTAGAATCAATGTGGATGGAAAACTTTGTGAACCATTTCAGCCAACCCAAGGAATTTGGTAAGGGGACCCTCCCCTCTCTCTACCTATTTGTTCATTATTATGGCTAACCTGTTATCTTCTCTCCTGACTAAAGTGGTAGAAGATGAAATTAAAGGGATTAAACTGAACAACAATTGTCCAACTCTATCTTACCTTCTATTTGCCAATGATGCCATCTTTTTCCTAGACAGAACAACTAAAGAAGCCCAAAATATAGCATATATCCTAAACTAGTATTGTTTTGCCTCAAGTCAAGCTATAAATCTCAACAAATTAGGTATTTTCTTTGGGAAAAACTACCCTTAGAGTCTCAAGTCAAATTTTGCGGCTGAATTGCAAATTCTAATTATAGAAAAAATAGGAAAATTGTGACATCCTAAAATTCGACCCCGTCCCAATAATGTGGAATGGTTGTTTTGTCGACGCACCTATAGTCATTTTACTCTGAGTTTGGCCCCTCACAAGTAACTAATCTATTAGGTGAGGCCATTAAGAGATATAAACGCGACAGACTTGAGAATTTGATCAGAAATCGACTGCTCGACCATAATAATCGGCAAGGCTCAATACGACACCGTTATATTTGATTAGTGATCGGATATAGGTCGATTCGACGGAAACACGTAATTGAATTGTGAGTGATTCCACATGATTGCGAAATTCGCATCGAATGGCACTAACCTGATTTTCTATCGAAATTATACTCGGGACACGTAATTGAAACCTTGCGATTTTTACGACAACCAAGAGTCGTTTATGAGTCAAATATGTACAAACGTGGATCGAAAATTATCGACCATGGGTCAAACACGCTAAAATCCCTAAAAGCTACCCGGTGGATTAGGTCGTACTAAAATCGCGTTCGATCGATTTTAACCACGAAATTGAATTCGGTTTCAGAATTCGGACGTTCGAGCGTGTCACAATTCATTTATAGGACGTCGTCTCATATTTCGGCGAAATTTCGTCGAGTCCGGAATTCTATGGAAAAATCGATTTGAATAAAAAGAAATAAAAGGGAAATTCGGATGGCTGAAGAAATGGTTTATTTGGCCCCCAAAATGGTTTATTTTGGGTGAAATTAGGACTAATTTCTTATTGGATGGCCAATGGACTTTAGGGGCTTTGTGATGATGGGTTATATTTTTTGCTAGGCTCTTGATTGGTGGTTGCCTTGACTCTCATTCCCTCTCTTGCTCTCTCTTTCCCTCCCCCTCTCTCTCTTACGTGAGTATTTCCCCAGCTGCAACCACCCATTTTCTTCTCCAATTCCCTCATTCCCTCACGCCCCATTCCTCCTTCCTTCTGCTGACCACACGATCCCATCGCCTCATCCCATTTCTCCTTCCATTTTGCACCATCCGTGTCCAGCTCCACCGCCAACACCATCCACTCCCACCAACGCCAGCAGCCCCCACCCTCTTCACGTCATCTAGCAGCCACCTCACGTACACACGTCGGCACCATTTTCTTCATTACTCCAGCATCCAACAGCCCACGTCCAGCCATCATCCAGCCCTCACCACCACCGTCCGACAGCCAGTCCCCATGCCCAGCACTACCCCGTCCCGACCTCACAACCGCACTGCCACCCGCGACCAGCCACCTTCACGCAACCAACAGCCAAGTCCCTATTGGTTGAGCACTTGAGAGGCCACCATAGCCTCCGCCAAGCCTCCATGCAAGACGCGGTTACCTTGGGTCTTCACCACCGTCGTGCTGCCGTCGCCATGAGCCCGTCGCCATTGAATTCCAGTGAGTTAACCCCATAATTCTTGATTAGATTGTTAATTCCACTTAGAGGGTTAGATTAGTGTTAATTAGCTTGATTAGATTAGTGTTAAGTTAGATTAGCCTTAAGATGGATTAGTGTTAATCTATTTTGATTAGATTAATCTTAAGATGGATTAGTGTTAATCTAATTGGTTAGATTAGTACTAATGAGGGTAGTTAATCTTAATCTAGTGGACTTCTCTCCAAATTTGTTTGCTAGACCCTTGTGGTTTGTTATTTTCGTGGATCAAAATGAGCTACAATTTTGAGGTTGCCTTCCTCTTGAAAAATGTTCTAGACATCTTTATCTATGACATATATTTTACTCAAGATTTTATTTAAACGATTAAGATTTCAGCTTCGTTATAAGCAAAACAAAATCTTGGTCTGTGCCGGAGCCAGTGACCTTTTGGTGTTTAATAGATTTTTATCAACTGTTAACTCTCAAGCGGTGTACAGGTGCTGCATGTGATGGTCATATCTGACAACTCTCAAGCGGTGGACAGCATAATGGGCCAGCTGGAATCCCCTTGGGCCACACAGTCAATAATTGAGGATCGCAAGAGCTTAATGGGCCAACTACATGAGGCTGATTTAAAATATGAGTCCAAAAATGCAAATTAGACCCCAAATTGGATTGCCAATGCCCACCGAATAGATTCTCTACCACCAAATTAAAAAAAGATTCCCCTTTTCCACTATGTTCAATTTTATGTCTTGATCTTGGAACTTTATGTTATGTACCTAATCGGCAGCAATGGAAATTTACTTTCTGACCTAAAAATAAATAGATAAATAACAAGGTAGAAGATACAACATGGTTGACAAAAAAAAAATGATAAGCTCTCCACCATAGACATGTAAAATTTGTTTAGAAGTATCTAAACATGTCTAAATACAATTAAACACGTCATTCTAATAGGTTTAACATGTTAATAGGTATTAATTACATGTGTCTAAAGCATATTGAAAAAACATTAAAGAGTCGATCCGCATGCAACCCATTTATCATCCTGTATAAAATAGATTAATTAAGCGTAGCTCAAACACGCTCAATACATGTTAGAGAGTTGCTGGTCTGATTCCGTCGGATGCGCGAGGGACACTATAAAGACTACTTATTATTTGAACAGGAAATTAATTTTCTGACTTTACGTTGGATGAGAAAAGCCATAGAAGTATCATTTCTATTTCTTTTATGTCCTACTGGGTTCAGGTGCTCTAGTCTTGTTACAAATGTGAACTCTTGAATCGATTAATTTTCTCTAACTTTAGAAGGGAAAGATTGTCGCAGCAAAAAATTAGTGGGGTCAGAGGGTCACATTATTACTAATATAAAAAAAATGTATAACAGAAAATATTTTGAAAATTTGCAATTACCCCCCCCCTGTACTCACACGAACATTATATTAATAGTCCGACATGGATTGCCAATTGATTTAGATGAAAGCATTTGATGTTGAGTTGAACTAATACATATAACATAGTCTCGACATGGGTCACTGCAAGATGCCCCAACCGTTGGAAATGGAAGGCCGCTATCACAATCAGCATCTTCATTTATTAACTAAAGCTTCATATCCACAATTTTGTCCAACAATTTCGTTGAAACAAGTGCAATACGGAATGTGCAGTACAATACATCTCATAATATATATTTAGGTACCCAAAAAAAAAAAAAAACAAAACCACAACCCTGAAAAGCTTTCTAAAGCGTGATCCTGCAAGGCCAGCTAATAGTGGTACTCTTCACATTCCAAGGCTCACCAAAAACCATCGCCCTGCTGTTCCAAACATAGTGATCATTAGTTTAATTAGGGATTACTAAATGGTCAATTTGTTCAACCCAGTGAGTAAATCTATCAGCTCCGTGCCTCTTACCTGGCCATCGTTGTACAACTGGGGCTGCGGATGGAAAGAGCGATACGAATTGTAGTCCGGTAGGTTGTTCTCGAGCGTCTGAAATGGAACGAGCGATTCCATGGTTGCTTGAAATGATGACTAACGTCAGACAAAAAGTTTCGTATTAAAAAACACTCCACTCCGAAATTTTCAGCAAACATAATTTTAATCGAAACAGTTGAGAATAGGGAAGGAAAATCCGGAAAAGAGGTTCGATCCTTTTATTTATTTACCTCCTGATCTGAGTCCTCTGTTTGCTCATGTTGAGAAATAACCGGAGCGCCCTCGGTTACCCTCAAACCTCTTTCAAAACTGGGGGAAATATCCAAGCTTTCACTTGGTTTCCTCTTCAAGCGACAAAGGATATAGGGTATCTGCAAATATTTATAATTTGTTAATGTAACAAAGATTAGAGCCAGTAGAATCTGAAAGTTTCACTTTGATACAATGCGGAAAGTAAATAAAAGACAGAACCTGAAAAGTATATGTCACATAGTCAAAACAGAAACAAATAATAATGACAAGATACAAGAGTGTAATTGGCTCATTCTTTTCATTTTATGATCCCGGGCACAAGGTCGGGCTAAGCTAATAGAAAATCGTGCAAGTCCCATGAACTGCTTAAATGAAAAATGTTGGCCTATGTGCATGGTCCCAATCTAGAGCAGTTTATAGGCAAGTGGCTGGATTTGAATGGGTACCTCTAGTTCCTAAACCGAAAACCATTGACACCCCTAAACAATTGTGTCAATCATGAGTAGTTAATTGGCTCATTCCATTGAAAGTCATTGATGTTTTGTTGTAGTTCAAGACAACCATCAACTTACTTTCTTCAACACGGCCTAATGCACTATTCATTCATTCCTCGCTAATTTATTTTGCAAATGAAAAATATAATAGAAATCTTAGATAGATCAAATGGGGAACCTGAAAAGTTGAGGAGTATCCGTTAAGAAGTTTTGGATTCAAATGATATTCATGCATGACCCATCCAGTCTTGACGCGACCCTTGTAAAAGACCAAAATCCTCTTGGTGCCTATTAAAGCCTTGGTGTCTCGAGTTTTTATCTCATCCTTTTGGCAAGTGATCTTCCATTTACCGCTTGTTGTTTGCCTTTTGATGCGCTCGCTATTTTGGGCTAGGTAAGGAGAAGGACAAAAGAAGTACCAATCCCACCCATCAGATGGAATATTTGATATTTCTGCACACATACACAGCAAAAGACTTAGGACGACTCCTCAAAACACTACAAGTGCATATAATGTAAGAGCAATTTTTCAACTACTAATACGATAAAAGAAATTCATACTAGAACCAAAGAAAAAGGGAAGGGAGTGGGTGCATAAAACTCACGTTGATACAATCCAGGTAATTCCCAAGGATCCATAGCATAGAAATCCTCAAGCTCGGGAATGGCGCAACCATTGGTGTATCCAAGTACCTTGCTCATCAAATATCCTTGAAGGAGTTCTTCCTCGGATGGAAGAAATCTGAATCCCACCTGAAATCGCTCCATACAGAGCTTTGAGTATGGCTAATTAACTAAGACAAATGATGAACTTAAGTGTGGGAGTGAATTTGTGAGTTCATATGTCAATCGGAGATGACAATTTATAGCTGGACTCTGCACTGACCCAGGCTTCTGGGTTTTGCTGCTTGTGGATCCTCCCTTGTGCCACAAGCTGCTTTTTCCCCAAGCCCTTGCTTATGAAGGGAAGCTCGATGCATTTTCTGACTTCTCTGCTGAGGGTTACACGGTTACACCTAGGAGAAGCTACTGGTCAGATTCCCATTCTATATATTTTTAATATTATATCTTCCGGATGAGTTTATAACTTTGGAAAATCAAGTTCCTCATACTTTTTGGCAAAATTGATGTTCTTGACAAAAAGCCAAGGTTCTGAACCGTTATCAAATGTATTATATAATCATTGTGGGATTTGAAATAATGGCAAATTTTTAGTTACATGACTAATTTTTATGTTGCCCAAATTTGACGAGGAGAGTCATGCCTGGGCAAGCCTCGCTCTTGCCAAATATGGGCGAGGTGTGGCCAATGAGCATAGCCCTTGCTGACCTTTGCAACCAAATATAGGCGAAAAGGAAGAACAAGAAAATGTGAACAAAATTTAGAAAATTAAAAGAAATTGTAATAATCATTCACGTCAATGCCAACCATACCACATAAAAATGTACTATTACATTGATAAGAGAAATTAAATTGATAAATTGTCAAAAGGTTTAGGATTAAATTAACGCAATTCATGACTAAATTGGTGGTTGTACGATAAATTTATGATTTTTCGGATATTTTTCCCACTTTTCAATGATTATTATAATCAATTTTGTTCATCAAGAGTGGATTTGATAATTCACTAAAATTTTGTTTGTTGGTATTTATGAATAGTGTAAATTAACTACTTTTTACTTTCCTTTCAAAACTTAAAAGTTTTATTTAAATTTTAAATTTTTCAAAAAACTTATATGTGAATCTACTTGTCGGCATTTACAAATCATAAAAGTTTCGGTTGTTTGAGAATGAAAAAAAAAAAAATATGATGGGCACCCAATAAGATTTGAAAATAAAGTTAAAGTGAAAGTAACTCCAAACAAACCCTAATTTTGTTTGACATATGTCATCTCGACTTCTTCTTTTTTCTTTTTTGGGTAATGAAACACACTTTTCTAGAAAAATTACGAACTCAATTCTAAATTCTAATGTAATGATACAAATTTCAATTTTGCCAATGTACTCTAAACCTTTTACATAAAATTTCAATATAGTCATTTCGGATAAGTGTATTGGAAATTAAACTTGTCATGAAATTGTAATTAATTTTTAAAATTTTTAATAAATGTAAATAAGTTCTAAAAGTTCAATTGAGTCATAAAAATTTTAAAAAAAATACAATCAAAGTCCATAAATTGGTCAGGTTGATCTAATCAAACCTTTCGATTGATTGCATTTTTTTTAAACTTTTAGGATTCAATTACATTTTTTTGATAAGCTTTAAGATTTTATTGCATTTTTTAAAGTTTTACCACTTAATTACTCTTTCGTAACAAATCATTACATTTATCCCTTCTTCTCTTTTTCTTTTCATTGTCGTTACTGTTCATCTTCTTCCTCGAATTTCTCGGTTATCGCTCCTCCTGCCATGGTCGTCGTCTCCACCCCGCCACCAAGTCCTGCATCTCCCCGTTACTTGATTTCAACCCTCGCCACGCCTAATACAACGAGTTGCTCCTAGATTTGGATGGCTCGATCTCCTTTCCTCATCGAATTTGATCAACAACTGGGCCACGGCCTCCTTATGAGGATCTTAAGGAAGCAAAGCGCTCTGTAGTCAACTCCCTTCGATTTACTGCAGTATCACAGCGGACTCTGCATCCAATTTCTCTCCATGGATGAGCACAGTGATCTTCTTGTGAATTGGATAGCACCGCAACAGCACATCGCTCTCCTGCTCATACTTCACTCCCTTCAGCTTGAGCGCCCACATGACTTTGCAGCTGAAGGGGCTAAGCCAAGCTCTTAGCAGTCTTCACTCCCTCCATAAATCCTAACTTATCAGAACAATTTCCTTCTTTTTTCTGAGTCTAAGCAAAACGAAGACCAGAAAGTCCTGAGTCACTACGGGCAGCTTGTCATATTGGCGGGGCGGACGTTGGAAGTCGAGCAGTGGCGAGACGCACAGGTTGGCGGCGATGGCGGACACTGCGACAATAGTGGATAAACAGTAACGCGGAAACCTAAGGAAGAAGATGAACAGTAAGGAAAGAAATGGAAGGAAAAGAAAAATAAAAATGTGGAGAAGTCAAAGAAACATAAGTAAAGCAACATCATTTTGAGTAGATTTATCATGGTCAAATTGCTGGCGTGCCACATAAACAGTCGATGGTTACTAGACTTCCACATCAATAATTTTAAATAAAACTTGATTGAAATGATTAAATTGAAATTTCATGTAAAAATTAGAATTAAAATCAATACAATAAATTTATGATTGAAATGATAATTTCCCTCGGAAGTTGGTAGATTTGGTAGTAAATTCCTACAATTGAAATGTTTAATATTGAATTGATACAAGTGTAATAAATTTAGGACTTTTAGCCAATTATGTCATGTCATATTTTTCTTTTTATGTCAAGTTCATGCCAAACATAACTTTTACACAAATATCGTCGTGAATTTGAAATTTGACCAAGACTTGATTATCAAACACAGTGGAAGATACAACATGGTTAACACAATTTTAAAAAAAAAAAAAAAAAAAAATTATAGGCTCTTCTGTATAAACATGTAAAATATGTTTGGAAGTAAATGAACATATCTAAATACATTTAAACACGTCGTGCTAATAGGTATTAATTACATGTGTCTAAAGCATATTAAAAAATAATTAAAGAGTCAATTCACATGCAATCCATTTACTATTTGTGTATTAAATAGATTAATTAAGTTTAGCTCGAACGGGCTTGATACATGTTAGAGAGTTGTGGGTCCGATCCTGTCGGATGCACTAGGGGCACTATAAAGACCAATTATCATTCGAACAGGAAATTAATTTTTCTGACTTTATATTGGACAAGAAAAGCTATAGCAGTACCATTTCTATTTCTTTTATGTTTTACTGTGTTCAGGTGGTCTAGGCTTGTTACAAATGTGAATTCTTAAATCGATCACAATTTGGATTTTCGCTAACTTTAGAAGGCAAAGATTGTGGTGGCAAAAATTGAGCAAGGGTCAAAGGGTCACACCATTACTAATTTAGGAAAAAAATGTGTAACAGAAAATATCTTGAAAATTTGCAATTAGCCGCCGCCCCTATATTCAAACCAACATTATTATAACGTAATCTGATATGGACCGATGATCGATTTAGGTGACAGGTGTGGATTTGAACTAATACATATAACATAATCCCCACATGAATCACCGCAAAATGCCTGAAACGTTGGAAAGGGATGACCAATATGACAATCAGCATCTTCATATATCAACCGAAGCTTCATACTCAAAATTTTTGCCCAACTATGTCGTTGGCACAAGTGCAATACAGAATACGCAGTACAATACTTCTCTAATATATATGTCGGTACACACAAAACCCTAAAAAAACTTTCTAAAGCGTGATCCTGCCAGGCCACATTGTCGAAGAGCTGATGGTGGTACTCTTCACGTTCCTTGGCTCACCAAAAACCACCGCCCTGTTGTACCAAACATGGTGATCATTAGTTTAAATTAGGAATCACTGAACGGTCAATTTGTCTCGCCAGGTGATTAAATTAATCGGCTCCATGAATTGTACCTGGCCATTGTCGTACAAGTGGGGCTGCGGATGGAAAGAGCCATACGAGTTGTAGTCCGGCAAGTTGTCGTCGAGCCTCTGAAATGGAAGGAGAGATTCCACGGTTGCTTGAAACGATGACTGACATCGGATAAAAGAAGTTCATGTTAAAAAACTCTCGAACTACTCCGGGATTTTTCGGCTAACAATATATTGATCGAAACCGGTGAGACTTGGGAGGCGAAATCCTGAACAGAGGTTCGGTCCTTTCAGTTACTTACCTCCTGATTTGAGTCCTCTGTCAGCTCATGTTGAGAAGCAACTGGAGTGTCGTAAGTTACGCTCGAACCTCCTTCAAAACTTGGGGAAATATCCAAGCTTTCACTTGGTTTCCTCTTCAAGCGACAAAGGATAAACGGTATCTATAAATATTCATAATTTGTTAATGTAACAAAGATTAAAGTCAGTAGAATCTAAAAGTTTCACTTTGGATACAAAGTGGAATGTAAAGAATAATAATGACATGGTACAGAAATATAATTGGCTCATTCTTACTTTTATTTTTTTTATAATCCACGGCACAAAGACAAGATCAGACTAAGCTTATGAAACATCATGCAAGTCTCAATCTTAATTTAGAGCAGCTTACAGGCAATTGATGGGATTTGAATGTGTGACCTCTAGCTCTTAGACTGTACACTACTGATGTCACAACCACCCTAAATAGTTAATTGGCTCATTGTATTGAAAGCCATTGGTGTTTTATTATGGTTTAAAAGAACTATCATTTTCATTTCTTCAGCCTGCCCTAAAACTTATTTATTTTGCAAATGAAATATATACGAGAAATCTTAGATAGATCAAATGGGGAACCTGAAAAGTTGACGAATATCCATTAAGAAGTTTGGGATTCAAGTGGTACTCATGCATGACCCATCCAGTCTTGGCACGTCCCTTGTTAAACACCAAAATCCTTTTGGTGCCTATTAAAACCTTGGTGTCTCGAGCTTTGATTTCATCCTTTTGGCAAGTAATTTTCCATTTACCGCTTCTTGTTTGTCTTTTCACTCGCTCGCTATTTTGGGCAAGGTAAGGAGAAGGGCAAAAGAAGTACCAATCCAACCCATCCGATGGAATATTCGATATTTCTGGACACATACAACGCAAAAGATTTAGGACAATTTCTCAAAACACTATAAGTGCTAGTAATGCGTGAACAACTTTTCAATGTGTAATTACTAATATGATATAAGAAATTCATACTACAACCAAAATAAATGGGAAAGTAGAAGGTGCATGAAACTCACGTTGATACAAGCCGGGTAAATCCCAAGGATCCCACGCATAGAAATCATCAAGCTCGGGTATGATGCAACCATCAGCGTATCCAAGTACCTTGCTCGTCAAGTAACCATTAAGGAGCTCTTCCTCTGTCGGAAGAAATCTAAATCCCACTTGAAATCGCTCCATAGAGAGAATGAGTATGGCTAATTAGCTAAGGTGAGTGATGTAGTTAGATGTCGAGTGTTCGAGTGAATTTGTGAGTTCATATGTCAATGGGAGACCACAATTTATAACTAGACTCAGCACTGACTCAAGCTTCGGGGTTTTGCTCTACGTGGGTCTTCCCTTGTGCCACAAGCCTCCTTTTCCCCTAAGCTCTTGTTTCTGAAGGGAAGCTAGATATATTTTACTTTGACTTCTCTGCGGAGGATTACACGGTTACACCTAAAAGAAGCTACTGGTAAAATTCCCATTCTATCCCTCCCTAGGGAAGTGCGCCAAAGATTGAGCCAAAGCATGGCAGCCTAATGACCAAAGGTATACGCACTCAAAGCTAGATATGATCAACATGCGGGGCCTAGGTAGATCGAGACTCGATTTTTGAAAAATGGGAGGCAAGCGGCATCCAAAATGTGTTCCGACACTTGGATGGGATTTGGCCACTAGATCCATGATCAGGTCTAGTTAAAGTCAATGCATGCATGCAGTCTCAAATGGGGGTAGAGATGGCCCCCACTTCTCTAGATGAAAACAAATTTTGGAAAAATAAATAATAAATGGAATTCCTTGGACCGCCATTGCACGTATTAACAATAATAAAGAAGGTGATCCTCGTAATGACTTGAACTTCATAACTTTAACTTATCAAGTTACATGGAAGTAAATAATAACTTATAGTAAGTATGTTCTGTTATTTTTCATACCTATTAGAAAAAAAAAACATATATTTGATGAGTGAATTTAGAGAACAATCAAGAATGGTTGACTATACTTATGAAACACCGAAACCGTTTCAAAATGAGTCATATTCTTTTCTTTTTTATGTGAAGTTAAAATCAAATTAAAGTATCGATGGGAAGTCAATTTATTCACATACTTTTAGTCTAGTCCTTGTGGTTTTGATTATTCCAATTCGCTTCCTTTTAATAAAATGGACCATCTGTCTTACGTTATAATAATGTAAGGGCTTTCCCACCAATTAAGTCCTAAAACTTATGCTCAAAGAGAATCTAGATAGGATTGTACTCTGTAATTGCTTTGGTCTAGCATAACTCGCCCAGCATTAACCCAAGATCATTTTTCGCCCGTGTCGGCTGCGACCCTCCCATGTCAATGAGCTGAATAATAGCCCCCTTCGTCCGTCTGGTGACTTGGAATAATCCTACGTACATGAACACGCTGCACCATATTATCCTACGTACTTTGCCTCTGAGGGTGTGCCCATGTTAAAGCTCGGCGCAGCAGCTCCATTGGTAACGTTCAAACCCATTCTAGGAAAAAGAATTATGTCCTAATTGATTCATGACTAAATTGGTCGTTGTACAATAAATTTAGAATTTTTTGGATATTTTTCCCACTTTTCAATGATTATTATAATCAATTTTGTTCATCAAGAGTGGATTTGATAATTTACTAAAAGTTTGTATGTTGGTATTTAAGAATAGTGTAAATTAACTACTTTTTACTTTCCTATCAAAATTTAAAATTTTTATTTAAATTTTAAATTTTTCAAAAAACTTATATATGAATCTACTTGTCAACATTTACAAATCATAAAAGTTTCGGTTGTTTGAGAATGAAAATATATATATATATAATGGGCACCCAATAAAATTTGAAAATAAAGTTAAAGTGAAAGTAACTCCAAACAAACCCTAATTTTGTTTGACATATGTCACCTGGACTAATAGGTTCTTTTTTCTTTTTTGGGTAATGAAACACACTTTTCTAGAAAAATTACAAACTCAATTCTAAACTTATTTATAGATTCTAATGTAATGATAAAAATTTCAATTTTGCCAAGGTACTCTAAACATTTTTCATAAAATTTCAATGTAATCATTTCGAACATTTCCACCTGAAATTGTTGACGTGATGGCTAATGGCACACCGACACTTTGAAGTAGATAAAATTACTCAAAAAGAAGTCATCTTATTTATTTTTATGAACTTTCTAGATTTTTTTTCCTTTTCGGGATAAGTGTATTGGAAATTAAATTTGTCATAAAAGTGTAATTAATTTCTAAAACTTTCAATAAATGTAAATAAGTTCTAAAAATTTAATTGAGTCATAAAACTTTAAAAAAAAAAATGCAATCAAAGTCCACAGATTTATCAAGTTGGTCTAATCAAGTCTTTCGATTGATTGTATTTTTTTGAAAAGTTTTAAGATTTGATTATACTTTTTTGATAAGTTTTAAGACTCTATTGCAATTTTTCAAAAATTTAACACTTAATTACACTTTCGTAACAAGTTTTAGAATTTCATTACATTTATCCCTCCGGTTTCTTTTCTTTTCATTATTGTTACTGTTCATCTTCTTCCTCGAGTTTCTCGGTTATCGCTCGTCCTGCCATGGTCGTCGTCTCCACCCCGCCACCAAGCCCTGCATCTCCCCGTTACTTGATTTCAACCCTCGCCACACCTAATACAACGAGTTGCTCCTAGATTTGGATGGCTCGATCTCCTTTCCTCATCGAATTTGATCAACAACTGGGCCACGGCCTCCTTATGAGGATCCTAAGGAAGCAGAGGGCTCTGTAGCCAACTCCCTTCGATTTACTGCAGTATCGCAGCGGACTCTGCATCCAGTTTCTCTCCATGGATGAGCACAGTGATCTTCTTGTGAATTGGATAGCACCGCAACAACACATCGCCCTCCCTTTAGCTTGAGCGCCCACATGACTTTGCAGCTGAAGGTACTAAGCCAAAGCTCTTAGCAGTCTTCACTCCCTCCATAAATCCTAACTTATCAGAAAAATTTCCTTCTTTTTTCTGAGTCTAAGCAAAACGAAGACCAGAAAGTCCTGCGTCACTACGGCGACCAAGCTTGAGCCATCCAGATCTCAGGGCAGCTTGTCATATTGGCGGGGTGGGCGTTGAAGTCGAGCAATGGGGAGACGCACAGCTTGGCGGCGATGGCGGACACTGCGACAATGGTGGATAAACAGTAACGCGGAAACCTAAGGAAGAAGATGAACAGTAAGGAAAGAGAAGGAAGGAAAAGAGAAAGAAAAATAAGTAAAACAACATCATTTTCAGCAGATTAATCCAGGCCAAATTGCCCGCCTACCACGTAGGATAATAGGCGATGGCTAGACTTCAACGTCAATAATTTCAAGCAAAACTTGACTGGAATGGTTAAATTGAAGTTTTATGCAAAAAATTAGAACTAAAATTAGTACAATAAATTTATGATTGAAATGATAATTTTCCTCACATTTCCATGGAAGTTGGTAGATTTGATAGTAAATTAGTACAATTAAAATATTTAAAATTGGATGGGTACAAGTGTAATATATTTAGGACTTTTCTCCAATTATGTCATGTCATAATCATTTTATGTCAAGTTCATGCTAAACATAATTTTTTCACAAATATTATCATTAATTTGAAATTTGACCAAGACTAGATGATAAATCATGTTAGGAGATACAACATGGTCAACACAATTTAAAAAAAAAAAAAAAATTTATTGTCTCTCCAGCATAGACCTGTAAAATATGTTTTCAAGTATATGAACATATCTAAATGCATTTAAGCGCGTCGTGCTAATAGGTTTAACATGCTAATAGGTATTAATTACATGTGTCTAAAGCATATTAAAGAAAATATTAAATAGTCAATCCACATGCAACCCATTTACTATTTGTGCATAAAATGGATTAATTAAGCTTCGCTCGAACGCGCTTGATACATGTTAGAGAGTCGTGGGTCCGACCTGTCGGATGCACTAGGGGCAATATAAAGACCACTTAACATTTCAACAGGAAATTAATTTTCTGACTTTATGTTGGATAAGAAAAGCTATAGCAGTACCATTTCTATTTCTTTTATGTTTGACTGGGTTCAGGTGGTCTAGGCTTATTATAAATATGAATTCTCGAATCGATTACAATTTGGATTTTCGCCACTTTTTTTTTTTTAACAGACGCCAACTTTAGAACGCAAAGATTGTGGTGGCAAAAATTTATTGGGGTCGAAGGGTCGCATTATCATTAATTTTTTTTTTTTTAAAAGTGTAACAGGAAATATCTTGAAAATTTGCAATTAGCCGCCGCCCCTATATTCAAACCGACATTATTATAATGTAGTCTGACATGAACCGCCAATCGATTTAGGTGACAATATTTGGTGCTAATTCGAACTAATACATATAACATAATCCTGACATGAATCGCTGCAAAATGCCCGAGCCATTGGAAAGGGATGGCCAATATGACAATCGGCATCTTCATTTATCAACCATAAGTTTCACACAAAAATTCTTCATCTATCAACTATAAGTTTCATACTCAAAATTTTGGTCCAACTATGACGTTGGCACAAGTTCAATACAGAATACGCAGTACAATACTTCTCAAAATATATTTTTTAGTACACACAAAACCCTAAAAAACTTTCCAAAGCGTGATCCTGCTAGGCCACACTGTTGCAGAGCTGACGGTGGTACTCTTCACGTTCCTAGGCTCACCAAAAACCACCGCCCTGTTGTACCAAACATGGTGATCATTAGTTTAAATTAGGATTACCGAACGGTCAATTTGTTTCGCCAAGTGATTAAAACAATCGGCTTTGTGAACTGTACCTGGCCATCGTCGTACAAGTGGGGCTGCGGATGGAAAGAGCCATACGAGTTGTCGTCCGGCAAGTTGTCGTCGAGCCTCTGAAATGGAAGGAGTGATTCCACGGTTGCTTGAAACGATGACTGACATCGGACAAAAGAAGTCCATGTTAAAAAACTCTCGAACTACTCCGGAATTGTCGGCTAACAATATATTGATCGAAACCGGTGAGACTTGGGAGGCGAAATCCAGAACAGAGGTTCGGTCCTTTCAGTTACTTACCTCCTGATTTGAGTCCTCTGTCAGCTCATGTTGAGAAGCAACTGGACTGTCATAAGTTACGCTTGAACCTCCTTCAAAACTTGGGGAAATATCCAGGCTTTCACTTGGTTTCCTCTTCAACCGACAAAGGATATACGGTATCTATAAATATTCATAATTTGTTAATGCAATAAACATTGAAGTCAGTAGAATCTGAAAGTTTCACTTTGGATACAAAGTGGAATGTAAAGAATAATAATGACATGGTACAGGAATATAATTGGCTCATTCTTACTTTTATTTTTTTTATAATCCACGGCATAAAGACAAGATCAGACTAAGCTTATGAAACGTCGTGCAAGTCTCAATCTTAATTCAGAGTAGTTTACAGACAATTGATGGGATTTGAATGTGTGACCTCTAGCTCTTAGACTGTACACTACTGACGTCACAACCACCCTATATAGTTAATTGGCTCATTGTATTGAAAGCCATTGGTGTTATATTATGGTTTAAAAGAACTATCATTTTCATTTCTTCAGCCTGCCCTAAAACTTATTTATTTTGCAAATGAAAAATATACGAGAAATCTTAAATAGATCAAATGGGGAACCTGAAAAGTTGAGGAGTATCCATTAAGAAGTTTGGGATTCAAGTGGTACTCATGCATAACCCATCCGGTCTTGGCACGTCCCTTGTTAAACACCAAAATCCTTTTGGTGCCTATTAAAACCTTGGTGTCTCGAGCTTTGATTTCATCCTTTTGGCAAGTAATTTTCCATTTACCGCTTCTTGTTTGTCTTTTCACTCGCTCGCTATTTTGGGCAAGGTAAGGAGAAGGGCAAAAGAAGTACCAATCCAACCCATCCGATGGAATATTCGATATTTCTGGACACATACAACGCAAAAGATTTAGGACAATTTCTCAAAACACTATTAAGTGCTAGTAATGCGCAAACAACTTTTCAATGTGTAATTACTAATATGATATAAGAAATTTATACTACAACCAAAATAAAAGGGAATGTAGAAGGTGCATGAAACTCACGTTGATACAATCCGGGTAAATCCCAAGGATCCCAAGCATAGAAATCATCAAGCTCGGGTATGACGCAACCATCAGCATATCCAAGTACCTTGCTCGTCAAGTAACCATTAAGGAGCTCTTCCTCTGTCGGAAGAAATCTAAATCCCACTTGAAATCGCTCCATAGAGAGAACAAGTGTGGCTAATTAACTAACGTGAGTGATGTAGTTAGATGCCGAGTGTTCGAGTGAATTTGTTGTGAGTTCATATGTCAATGGGAGACCACAATTTATAACTGGACTCAGCACTGACTCAAGCTTCGGGGTTTTGCTACTTGTGGGTCTTCCCTTGTGCCACAAGACTCCTTTTCCCCTAAGCTCTTGTTTCTGAAGGGAAGCTAGATATATTTTACTTTGACTTCTCTGCGGAGGATTACACGGTTACACCTAGAAGAAGCTACTGGTAGAATTCCCATTCTATCCCTCCCTAGGGAAGTGCGCCAAAGATTGAGCCAAAGCATGGCCGCCTAATGACCAAAGGTATAAGCACTCAAAGCTAGATATAATTGACATGCGGGGCCTTGGTAATCGAGTCTAGTTCCGAGCGCCACTCGATTTTTGAAAAATGGGAGGCGAGCGGCATCCAAAATGTGTTCCGACACTTGGACAGGATTTTGCCACTAGATCCATGATCAGGTCTAGTTAAAGTCAATGCATGCACGCAGTCGCAAATGGGGTAGAGATGGCCCCTACTTCCCTAGATGAAAACAAATTTTGGAAAAATAAATAATAAATGGAATTCCTTGGACCGCCTTGCACGTATTAACAATATTAAAGAAGGTGATCCTCATAATGACTTGAACTTCGTAACTTTAACTTACCAAGTTACATGGAAGTAAATAATAACTTATAGTAAGTATGTTCTGTTATTTTTCATACCTATTGGAAAAAAAAAACATATGTTTGATGAGTAAATTTTAGAGAACAATCAAGAACAGTTGACTGTACTTCTTGAAACACCGAAATCGTTTAAAAATGAGTCATATTCTTTTCTTGTTTATGTGAAGTTAAAATAAAATTAAAGTATCGATGGGAAAGTCGATTTATTTACATACTTTTAGTCCTTGTGGTTTTGATTATTCCAATTTGCTTCCTTTTAATAAAATGGACCCTCTGTCTTATGTTATAATAATGTAAGGGCTTTCCCACCAATTTAAGTCCTAAAACTTATGCTCAAAGAGAATCTAGATAGGATTGTACTCTATAATTGCTTTGGTCTAACGTAACCCAAGATCATTTTTCGCCGGTGTCAAATACGACCCTCCCATGTCAATGAGCTGAATAGTAGCCCCCTTCGCCCGTCTTGTGACTTATCCAATTATAGCATCGCGACATTGTGTTCAGTTCGACGCAAACAAGGACATGAACACGCTGCACCATATTATCCTACGTTCAAACCCATTCTAGGAAAAAGAATTCTGTCCTAACTGATTCTTCCTCTGATGAAGGTATCCGCTCGTCTGGGTCACTGGGGCATCCAATCAGTTCTTCAACTTTCACCACAAGTAATCAGGGCTAGGGCGACGATATGCAAGGGCGTGCTAACTAAATTGCCATCCGGATGCCATCATGAGCAAGTTAACAGCTAAAGAATTGAAATGAACCGATAAATGAGGGAATTCCATGAAAAGAAACGAAGAGGAGAGATTATTCTTGAAAATCAATGGAAATTATCTAATCAGTTCTAAATCTATTATATAAACATCAATTTAGTGTAAACTTTTTCAATTTTGTCAATTTAATCCTAAAAATTTGCACAAAATTTTAATAGTACTTTTTTATGTTGTTCTTTCGGCCAATTTTTGCCAAAAATTATTGTTGTGACAACAACTAACTATTTAGCATCGACAATGACCACGACACGCCGCACGACATGCCACACGACACGCCACACGACACACCACGACATGCCAACATGTTATTTCTTAAAAAATAGAGAATTTCGATATATTAAGACTCATTGTATATTAAATATATATTTTTATATATACATTGTAAATTATTATATCTATTATTTTAATAAAATTAATTTGATTCAAATTCATAAATAATAATAATAATAATAATAATAATAATAATAATAATAATAATAATAATAATAATAATAATAATAATAATAATAATAATAGCCTAAAATGAATTTACATTAAAAATATTAATTCACCATTTGTTAATATCATTCATTATTTCAATTTGACAGATTCAACTCCATTCCAATAATCTATAAAACTTGAGAGGAAAGAAAAAAAAAAAAAAGCAATCAACATTATGGACTGACGTGTTAGAGCATGTCAAGAAAATAGAGAAAAAATAAACTTATAGGTGAATTGCGTATTACGGGAAGTAAGAGTCAGCAAAGAAGAGAAAACTGGATTTTTCTTCATTCCCCATTTATTATTTGTAAAATTTGTGCGTATCAACATCGATCGTGCCACGTAGGATGGCTGCATTCATATCAATGATTTCTGGACAAAATTGATTGCATAGACGATATTGATAAATCATTGAAAAGTTTTGAACTCAATTGTTATAATTAGAATATTTAAAATTAAACTGACACAAATACAATAAGTTTAGAACTTTTCCCCAATTGTGTTGTGTCATAATCATTCTATATCAAGTTCATGTTAAACACAAACTGGTTACAAATCTTGTCGTGAATTTGAAATTTGACCAAAACTTGATTATCAAACAAGGTAGAAGATACATTCTCACCTAGTGTGAGCTTCTCTACCCATTATGTGGTAGCTTCCTCCTTCTCCAAATCCAAGATACCCAGAACTAACCTCCCCTCCCATGGCTGCATCAATCCCACCATCTTCAGACTAAGGATTTGGCTGATCTTCCACCGAAATTGCTACAACTGGAATTCTTCGATTCTACGCCACCCCCTTCCTTGCCGTTTCTTCCTTTTCCAAACCCCAAAAACCCAAAACTTGTTTCCCCTCCACCATTCCCCACATACGCAAATTGTGGATTTGCCAATACTAATATGTGTCATCGAGCATTTCGCATGATTCTATATAAGATCATAACAAAATAATAATAAAGCTTAACTTGAAATTATCATTTGTCGATATATATATAGAATAAAAACTAAGGCATGACACGGATTACATTGTCAAGCATTATAAGTAGGCGAAGTTTCGTAAAGATATTAGTTGGGAATTAAAGTTACAATAAGTACTGTCCACTCCCATATCTCGTAGAATTGGGTGCGCAATTTATAGTTTCATACTACAATTATGTCAATACAATCATAATCATTTTAATTTTACCAATTAAGTCATAAATCTTTTGACGATTTACTAATGTAATCTTATTTGCCAATTTTGGCAGGAAATCGCCTACATCAACGCCGGCAATACAACATGGCATAACAAACATTGATGTAGACAATTTTTTCCTTTTTTTTTTTAATTTTTATTACATTTTTTCTTTTTCTTCTTTTTTTTCCTTTCTTCTTTTCCCCAACCGTGAACCGACATGGTTGCATAGAAATCCTCAAGCTCGGGAATCCTTGTATCGAGCTACCCCAAACTTTTTTTGTGACATGAAAATCTCAAACTTTACCAACCATGAGACATTTATCCCAAACTTTTTTTCGTGACACAAAAAACCCTAAACTTGTATCCATGTGACACAATTACCTTAGTCTTTTACTTTTTTAAATTTCTTTTTTTTTCTTTTTTTTCTTTTTTTCTTCTTCTTCTCTCTTCCCTCTGCTAGCCATGGCGAAGGGAAGTTGGACTCAGGCGAGGGCTGCCCTCATCGGTGTTAGGCAAGGGTTGCCCTCACCTAGGCTAGCTAGGGCTGCCCGACGCCGACATCGGGCAGCCCTGGCTAAGCCCTCACCCGACCCAACCGAGGGCTACCCTCGCTCGTCACTAGCAAAGGCGGCCCTAGCCAGCCCAGCCAAGGGCAACCCTCGCCCGACGCCGACGAGGGCCGCCCTCGCCTGAGTCCAGGAAGAGAGAAGAAGAAAAAAGGAAAAATATAAAATATATATATAAATAAGACGAAAATGTCCTTGGTGGGGTAAATGTGTTACAACAAGCAAAGTTTGGAATTTTTCATATCACAAAAAAAAAAAAAAAAAGTTTGGGGTTTTTGGTGGCTTTTTCCCTATTTATTTTTATGAACTTTATTTTTTTTTTGGTTTCCTTTTTGGGATAAGTGTATTAGAAATTAAGCTTATCATAAAAGTGTAATTAATTTCTAAAACTTTCAATAAATGTAAATAAGTTCTAAAAATTCAATTGAGTCATAAAACTTTAAAAAAAAAAAAAAAAATGCAATCAAAGTTCATAGATTTGTCAAGTTGGTCCACTCCAGTGTTAGGACTCGATTACATTTTTTTTACAAATTTTTAAGACTCTATTGCACTTTTTCAAAATTTTAGCACTTAATTACACTTTCGTAACAAGTTTTAGAATTTCATTACATTTATCCCTCCATTTTTTTTTTCTTTTCATTGTTGTTACTGTTCATCTTCTTCCTCGAGTTTCTCCGTTATCGCTCGTCCTGCCATGGTCGTCATCTCCACCCCGCCACCAAGCCCTGCATCTCCCCGTTACTTGATTTCAACCCTCGCCACGCCTAATACAACGAGTTGCTCCTAGATTTGGATGGCTCGATCTCCTTTCCTCATCGAATTTGATCAACAACTGGGCCACGGCCTCCTTATGAGGATCCTAAAAAAGCAGAAGGCTCTGTAGCCAACTCCCTTCGATTTACTGCAGCATCACAGCGGACTCTGCATCCAGTTTCTCTCCATGGATGAGCACAGTGATCTTCTTGTGAATTGGATAGCACCGCAACAACACATCGCCCTCCTACTCATACTTCACTCCCTTTAGCTTGAGCGCCCACATGACTTTGCAGCTGAAGGAGCTAAGCCAAGCTCTTGGCAGCTTCACTCCCTCCATAAATCCTAACTTATCAGAACAATTTCCTTCTTTTTTCTGAGTCTAAGCAAAACGAAGACCAGAAAGTCCTGAGTCACTACGGGCAGCTTGTCATATTGGCGGGGCGGACGTTGGAAGTCGAGCAGTGGGGAGACGCACAGCTTGGTGGCGATGGCGGACACTGCGACAATAGTGGATAAACAGTAACGCGGAAACCTAAGGAGGAAGATGAACAGTAAGGAAAGAAATGGAAGGAAAAGAAAAATAAAAATGTGGAGAAGTTAAAGAAAACTAAGTAAAGCAACATCATTTTGAGTAGATTTATCCGGGTCAAATTCCTAGCGTGCCACATAAACAGTCGATGGTTACTAGACTTCCACATCAATAATTTTAAATAAAACTTGACTGAAATGATTAAATTGAAATTTCATGTAAAAATTAGAATTAAAATCAATACAATAGATTTATGGTTGAAATGATAATTTCCCTCACTTTTCCATGGAAGTTGGTAGATTTGGTAGTAAATTCTTACAATTGAAATATTTAATATTAAATTGATACAAATGTTATAAATTTAGGACTTTTAGCCAATTATGTCATGTCATATTTTTCTTTTTATGTCAAGTTCATGCTAAACATAACTTTTACACAAATATTGCCGTGAATTTGAAATTTGACCAAAACTTGATTATCAAACACATTGGAAGATACAACATGGTTAACATAATTTAAAAAAAAAAATTTATAGGCTCTTCTGTATAAACATGTAAAATATGTTTGGAAGTAAATGAACATATCTAAATACATTTAAACACGTCGTGCTAATAGGTATTAATTACATGTGTCTAAAGCATATTAAAAAAAAAATTTAAGAGTCAATCCACATGCAATCCATTTACTATTTGTGTATAAAATGGATTAATTAAGTTTAGCTCGAACGCGCTTGATACATGTTAGAGAGTTGTGGGTCCGATCCTGTCGGATGCACTAGGGGCCCTATAAAGACTAATTATCATTCGAACAGGAAATTAATTTTTCGGACTTTATGTTGGACAAGAAAAGCTATAGCAGTACCATTTCTATTTCTTTTATGTTTTACTGTGTTCAGGTGGTCTAGGCTTGTTACAAATGTGAATTCTTAAATCGATTATAATTTGGTTTTTCGCTAACTTTAGAAGGCAAAGATTGTGGTGGCAAAAATTTAGGAAGGGTCAAAGGGTCAAACTATTACTAATTTAGGGAAAAAATGTGTAACAGAAAATATCTTGAAAATTTACAATTAGCCGCCGCCCCTATATTCAAACCAACATTATCATTATTATAATATAGTCTGACATGGACCGCGATCGTTTTAGGTGACAGCATCTGGTGTGGATTTGTAATACATATAACATAATCCCCACATGAATCACTGCAAAATGCCTGAAACGTTGGAAAGGGATGGCCAATATGACAATTAGCATCTTCATTTATCAACCGAAGCTTCATACTCAAAATTTTGGTCCAACTATGTCGTTGGCACAAGTGCAATACAGAATACGCAGTACAATACTTCTCAAAATATATATGTCGGTACACACAAAACCCTAAAAAACTTTCTAAAGCGTGATCCTGCCGGGCCACATTGTCGAAGAGCTGATGGTGGTACTCTTCACGTTCCTAGGCTCACCAAAAACCACCGCCCTGTTGTACCAAACATGGTGATCATTAGTTTAAATTAGGATTACCGAACGGTCAATTTGTTTCGCCAAGTGATTAAAACAATCGGCTTTGTGAACTGTACCTGGCCATCGTCGTACAAGTGGGGCTGCGGATGGAAAGAGCCATACGAGTTGTCGTCCGGCAAGTTGTCGTCGAGCCTCTGAAATGGAAGGAGTGATTCCACGGTTGCTTGAAACGATGACTGACATCGGACAAAAGAAGTCCATGTTAAAAAACTCTCGAACTACTCCGGAATTGTCGGCTAACAATATATTGATCGAAACCGGTGAGACTTGGGAGGCGAAATCCAGAACAGAGGTTCGGTCCTTTCAGTTGCTTACCTCCTGATTTGAGTCCTCTGTCAGCTCATGTTGAGAAGCAACTGGACTGTCATAAGTTACGCTTGAACCTCCTTCAAAACTTGGGGAAATATCCAGGCTTTCACTTGGTTTCCTCTTCAACCGACAAAGGATATACGGTATCTATAAATATTCATAATTTGTTAATGCAATAAACATTGAAGTCAGTAGAATCTGAAAGTTTCACTTTGGATACAAAGTGGAATGTAAAGAATAATAATGACATGGTACAGGAATATAATTGGTTCATTCTTACTTTTATTTTTTTTATAATCCACGGCATAAAGAAAAGATCAGACTAAGCTTATGAAACGTCGTGCAAGTCTCAATCTTAATTCAGAGTAGTTTACAGGCAATTGATGGGATTTGAATGTGTGACCTCTAGCTCTTAGACTGTACACTACTGACGTCACAACCACCCTATATAGTTAATTGGCTCATTGTATTGAAAGCCATTGGTGTTATATTATGGTTTAAAAGAACTATCATTTTCATTTCTTCAGCCTGCCCTAAAACTTATTTATTTTGCAAATGAAAAATATACGAGAAATCTTAAATAGATCAAATGGGGAACCTGAAAAGTTGAGGAGTATCCATTAAGAAGTTTGGGATTCAAGTGGTACTCATGCATAACCCATCCGGTCTTGGCACGTCCCTTGTTAAACACCAAAATCCTTTTGGTGCCTATTAAAACCTTGGTGTCTCGAGCTTTGATTTCATCCTTTTGGCAAGTAATTTTCCATTTACCGCTTCTTGTTTGTCTTTTCACTCGCTCGCTATTTTGGGCAAGGTAAGGAGAAGGGCAAAAGAAGTACCAATCCAACCCATCTGATGGAATATTCGATATTTCTGGACACATACAACGCAAAAGATTTAGGACAATTTCTCGAAACACTATAAGTGCTAGTAATGCATGAACAACTTTTCAATGTGTAATTACTAATATGATATAAGAAATTCATACTACAACCAAAATAAAAGGGAAGGTAGAAGGTTCATGAAACTCACGTTGATACAATCCGGGTAAATCCCAAGGATCCCACGCATAGAAATCATCAAGCTCGGGTATGACGTAACCATCAGCATATCCAAGTACCTTGCTCGTCAAGTAACCATTAAGGAGCTCTTCCTCTGTCGGAAGAAATCTAAATCCCACTTGAAATCGCTCCATAGAGAGAATGAGTGTGGCTAATTAACTAACGTGAGTGATGTAGTTAGATGCTGATTGTTCGAGTGATTATGTTGTGAGTTCATATGTCAATGGGAGACCACAATTTATAAATGGACTCAGCACTGACTCAAGCTTCGGGGTTTTGCTATTTGTGGGTCTTCCCTTGTGCCACAAGACTCCTTTTCCCCTACGCTCTTGTTTCTGAAGGGAAGCTAGATATATTTTACTTTGACTTCTCTGCGGAGGATTACACGGTTACACCTAGAAGAAGCTACTGGTAAGATTCCCACTCTATCCCTCCCTAGGGAAGTGCGCCAAAGATTGAGCCAAAGCATGGCAGCCTAATGACCAAAGGTATAAGCACTCAAAGCTAGATATGATCAATATGCGGGGCCTACGTAGATCGAGTCTAGTTCCGAGCGCCACTCGATTTTTGAAAAATGGGAGGCGAGCGGAATCTAAAATGTGTTCCGACACTTGGATGGGATTTTATCACTAAATTCATAATCAGGTCTAATTAAAGTCAATGCATGCACGCAGTCACAAATGAGGGTAGAGATGACCCCCACTTCCCTAGATGAAAACAAAATTTGGAAAAATAAATAATAAGTGAAATTCCTTGGACCGCCATTGCACGTATTAACAATATTAAAGAAGGTGATCATCGTAATGACTTGAACTTCGTAACTTTAACTTACCAAGTTACATGGAAGTAAATAATAACTTATAGTAAGTATGTTTTGTTATTTTTCATACCTATTAGAAAAAAAAAAAAAAAAACATATATTTGATGAGTAAATTTAGAGAACAATCAATAATAATGGTTGACTGTACTTCTGAAACACTGAAATCGTTTCAAAATGAGTCATACTCGTTTTCTTTTTTTGTGAAGTTAAAATAAAATTAAAGTATCGACAGGAAAGTCGATTTATTTACGTACTTTTAGTTCTTGTCGTTTTGATCATTCCAATTCGCTTCCTTTTAATAAAATGGACCATCTGTCTTACGTTATAATAAGTAAGGGCTTTCCCACCAATTCAAGTCCTAAAACTTATGCTCAAAGAGAATGTACATAGGATTGTACTCTGTAATTGCTTCGGTCTAGCGTAACTCGCCCCGCATTAACCCAAGATCATTTTTCGCCCGTGTCGGCTGCGACCCTCCCATGTCAATGAGCTGAATAGTAGCCCCCTTCGCCCGTCTCGTGATTTATTCCATTATAGCATCGCGGCATTGTGTTCGGTTCGACGCAAACAAGGACATGAACACGCTGCACCATATTATCCTACGTTCAAACCCATTCTAGGAAAAAGAATTCTGTCCTAACTGATTCTTCCTCTGATGAAGGTATCCGCTCGTCTGGGTCACTGGGGCATCCAATCAGTTCTTCAACTTTCACCACAAGTAATCAGGGCTGGGGCGACGACACCTAAGGGTGTGCTAACTAAATTGCCATCTGGATGCCATCATGAGCAAGTTAACAACTAAAGAATTGAAATGAACCGATAAATGAGGGAATTCCATGAAAAGAAACGAAGAGGAGAGATTATTCTTGAAAATCAACGGAAATTACCTAATCAGTTCTAAATCAATTTTACAGATATCAATTTAATCGGAAACTTTTCAATTTTGTTAATTTAATCCAGTCTTTTCGGTTAATTTTTGCCAAAAATCATTAATGTGACAACAATTAACTGAGTAACACCGACATTGACACGCTGCACATCGCACGACACGACACACTAACGCGTCGTTTATAAAAATAAATAAATAAAGAATTTCGACACGTTATGACACGTTGTATATACTAAATATATTTATTTATATATACATGAAATTATCGTTTCATGATTATTTAAATAAAATTAATTTGATTCAAATTCACAAATAAATAAATAATAATAAAAGAGCCTAAAATGAATTTACACTAAAAACATTAATTCACCATTTGCTAATATCATTCATTATTTCAATTTGATATATTTAACTCCATTTCAATAATCTATAAAACTTGGAGGAAAAAAATAAGTAATCAATATTATGGACTCACGTGTCGAAGAAAAGATAAAAAAATAAACTTGAGGGCGAATTATGTATTAGTAAGAATTAGAAGAGAAAATAAAACTAAGTTTTTCCTCATTCCCCCTTATTATTTTTATTATTTTTATTTTTTACATATTTACATTTTGATCCCTCATTTATTAAAAAATTTTAAATTGACCATATACGTGTCGAATTCATGTGTTCGAAATTGACCAAATGTCAAGAGACTGTCCGAGAGTGTCTAAAAACGTCGAACACATATCGAAATGTCTGATACGATATGAAGATTCTTGGAGAGTATCGATACTTTCTAAATAACTAGACCACACCGCTTCAGTCATTTTCAACCAAAATTAACCAAAATTAAGTTGACAAAATTAAAAAATTTAAGACTCAATTGACATCAATATAATATATTTATGACTTATTGGATAATTTTCCTAATAATCAACGAAAAGGTTGGTCTATTTTTGACAATCATACATTTCACTTCACCTGAAATCCATTTGAATCGTTAGTTTCTCTTTCTTCCAATTAAGAGTACCATTACAACAATAGTCTCCAAGCTATTAAAGCACGAGTTAGCATCATAAAAATCTCACATCATTTGGTCGAATCATCGAATCAATACCTACATTATTAATTGGACTAAAATGAAAACCAATTCCATCACCCCTACGGTCGATGTCAAAAATGCTGAATCAACGCCCGTGCGGATATTGATCAAATATTGACCTTGAAAATGGGAGAAACCATGATTCCACTAGAACCTCCATCGGGTTGGTGGACAGTGAAATCACCAAGCCTAAGCTACAGACTGTAACGAAATCTAATCTATGATCGGTCATTAAAATGAAACCTCACACCGCATCTAGTAAAAAAGCATAGGAACAACAGATCGTACAAATTACAAGACAACTGATCAGAAGAACTCAATGCGATGCCACAACAGTCAAGTAGAATCTAGCTCCAGGTTCAAAATAAATACTAAATCACGGCAAACCTCCCACGGCTCTTGATAACTACACCATCAACTTGTACACAAGCTGCAGGTATTCGAAACCCTTCATGTTTAGTGAGTACTAAATAGTTTCAGTCAACCTATCCATAGTAATCAATACAAAGCTGCGGACCAATCCAAACAAGATGATCTGTCCCATGGGATTGGAGAGCTAAATGAGATCTCTGTCCTCCAGAGTTGTTTATCTGCAACAATAAGCATAAGGCAAATGGCAAATATGAATCGATAGATGCTCTGCTCGGATTTTTACACCAGTTAACCATCTAAGTAGGGAAAAGATCTGTGCATACACCACATAAGAGACTCTCAAGTGCTGGGTCACCTTGTCAATTACCTTTGAGATTTATTGAACAATCAGTCTATTAGCAAATTACAGTAACAAATTCCAACTGTATGTCAGCAAACTCAATCCACCCTCCACCGACAATTTTATCATGATCAAGATAGTGAACTCTAGGAGGCATCAAACAGGACAAGCAGCCCGTACAAATGAGAATGTGATGGTAAAGCCAAGTCAAGGTGTGATAGAATGACAAAAATCTCAGCTAATAAAATTTGACCTACCCATGGAAAAAAAAAGGTGCTATAAACAGACATAAACAACAATATCACAAACATATTAGCACCTTTCCAAATTTCACACAAACTTTCTCCTTGCTTACTAAAAAATAGGTTGTCCGCTTCATATAGAAGAAGCTAGTTACATAAAGTGCTTTGGAAAATAAACTCTCTGCTAATACAACTAATCTCACCGTCACATTATCTGCAATGGACAAGCAACCAGAAATCCACTTTTTGGATCAGAATGGAGCAGCCCCAGGGGCCCGACACAGTTGCCACGTAATAACAGATGCATCCAGAGGAGAACTGGAACCACCTAAGAGAAGCCAACCGACACCCAGATCTCAAATTTGAAGAACTTTTGCTTGCCCCTATCTCTTAAAGGGCGTAAGCACTTCACTCGCTTCAGGATGGGATTCATTCACTTTTACTCCTGCTAGCACTCCAGAAAGCTCCAGTCTTAACGCCCTTACTAATGCAGTGCAGCCTTTCCTCAGGGGCATAGAGTGGGGTTTCCCATTTACCCACAGTGGAAGGTAAGCAGAAAATTACATTTCGATGGATTCACAAATTTTAAAGGCATCTTTTTGATCAAGAAAAAATTGGGTTACACAAACATGGACTCCAAATAATAACATAAAAACCCACAAATTGAAAAGAAAGAAAAAAGTAAAACACACTTTAACTTAAAAAAGACTTTTTAACTTCCATCTTGCATCTGAGGTGTCGAGCAAGTCCAATCAGCCATGTATAATTTTCTGTGTGAAAACAAAATGATGGATCCACATAATCAAATATATAGATTGAAGGAAAAAGCTTGCCTAGCTTCAGGTAAATTGCCCAGTCTGTTCATATTGATGCCTTCGAAAATTACATACTTTGGAGGCATAAGCTAAAACATCTCAATTCAAATACATGGCTCATGCTCCAATTTCTGCAGATAGAATAGGAAAAGGTTTTCCTCATCGAGAGCATTCAGATCACAGTATCCATTAGCTTGAAAGCACAGATGCCAATAGCATGCCCATCTAATTCTAAGTACCACTCAATACACCATGTTTACACTATCACGCAATCGAAGAAGGCATCAATATATAATCCGCCAAACACACTCTTCCATGGTAAATGCAAAAAACGCCAAAAAAAAAAAACACTCCGTGTTCAGATTTATTCACATCATATCCAACAAAGAAATGCTTTTTCCTTCAAAACCGTCAAGCTTTCAACCCAATTCACGGTGGGTCGATGTTATCAGCACATGGTTTGCCTGATTGGACACTATAACATAGTAACATCCATATGAATGCACAGAACATGATTCAGTACCGTCTCTTGAATCCTGTTCAAACCCATTTCACGACCAACGAACACGAATCGAAACACGTCTATCCAATCCCAGAATCATACGAAGTCCAATCCAAGTCCACACGCAGACAATTGAAAAAACACGCCGAAACAAACGACCCCAATAAGATCTCCCACAGATCCCAAAAGGGATTTTGGCGATGGCATCGAACACGGAAGGTGTGCAGGAATTCGGACAAATGGAGTACTCGTCAATCATTACTTGAAAATCCACCCCCTCGCCGACCGAACGTCCAGCTCGGAGGAGCCGAGATTTTCGGTGCCCTGTCGCGAGAGGGAAGAAATTCAAGTAATGATGACGAGTGCTTCATGAGTCGAATTGGGTTGCCGAGCAGATGCAGAGAAGTTGGAGGGGAAGGGGGAGGCGACGGCTGAAGAAGAAGAAGAGAGCAGAAAGATGTTAGCTTGGAAGCTAGGGTTTCTGAGGTACCTCTCCATGGGTGGTTATCTCATTTTATAGGAGAGCAACTGGGCCACTTTAACTTGGAAATTAAATTAATAATGTTGAGATGCAATATTAATCATAAGCTGAAAATGATAATATATAATATCAATTATATGATTTTTACAAAATAAATGCGGTTCTCGGATAGATTGGGAAATGACTTGAAACTAGTCAATTTAGTTCCACGCTAAATCCAAGTATAATAGATCGTAGTTCTTGACCCCAATTATTGGGAATTGGGGTTTATTGGATAAAAATCGACTCACAATAAAATTCAATATTCCCATGATTTTGGGTCGATTTTGTTTGATTTTGGGTCCGAGACTAGACTGAAGGATTCTGATGACAAAATTGGTCGAAGAAATGACCTCAACGATTAGGAATGCCCGGAGACTTTTAGGGGTTTTTAGGATACTTCAGAAAATTATTAAGAATATTATGGGATATATAGCCTTATACTCTATGGCATTCTAATAATTAATGGGGTAAGTATTAGATTGAAGTATCACCGTTAGATTGAGGGGCAATTATACTTGTCATTCAAGGGGCTCTCGTATATTAAAAGGTCCCATCTTCCCTCATTTGTAACATCAAATTCAACACATCAAGAAGCAATGAAACATTCTCTTCTGAACACTTCTTTCTTAAGAGTTCCTCTTTACCATCAGAAGTACACCAAGTGACCGAGCGAGCAATTGACAAGGGGAAGGCTGAGCTTTAAGTAACTTCTAATAAACATAATCGAGTCATTTGGAGTCTAGTTGTTGCACGATTGCAATCTCAAGCATTGTCTACGATAGGCGATATTAAAGTAAGTTGTAGAGAGCGTGATTGAGAGAGTTGGTAATGCATATGAAGTGATCACAAGAATGTCATCGTTATTGCTGCTGGTGGAGACAAGGCTCAAGAGGAGTCTCGTGCCAAGAGAATTCAATGGAGAACGTCATTTCTAAACTCTAGGAGAAGCTTACTAAGGAGTTAGTGTATAGTACAATATACTTCAATAGAACGTCATTTCTAAACTCTAGGAGAAGCTTACTAAGGAGTTAGTGTATAGTGCAATATACTTCAATAGAACGAATATCTTCTCGTGAATTCAACAAAGGTATTGAAGACGAAAGTTTTATTGAAAATCACACATCTGCGTATATTTCACGTTAAAACTCGGGTATTTCACTAATAGAGATGATACCTCAAATATGATATTAACGGTGATCAACAATTACGTAGACAAAATCTTTACCAAAAAAAAAAAAAAAATTACGTAGACAGAAAGTAGCTAATTTACGTGCTTTACTTTGGATATAGCTCAAATATCAATACTTAAAAATGGAGCTTGATGATGCATGACTCCTCTAGTTCAAGCAAAATTGAATGTTTAACTTTGCTATTTATATCATTATGAACATGAAAAGCCATGGATGTTATATTACTCCTAATCTCTAACATCCAATCTACATTAACACTCTAGCTTGAACCACGCTCAAGTGCCAGCCTAAGATGACCTGGACACAAGATTCATAGTTTGATGAGAAGGTTGATCTCGAGTAAATTGAATTGCGATGCAATTTTGAACTAGACACAACAATAGAATCTATCACGACGCAAGCTGGGAAAGGCCCCATCAGAAGTAAAAACCTGCCATTCGATATGTATTAACAACTATTCGTGTTCCTGCACCGGTTCTACTTGTTCTAAGAAGCACCCCAAATCTGGTGCAAGGCCAAATGCTACAGTCCATTCTGCGATGCTTAGAAAAGGATTTGCAATTACCAAGAGCGGAACGAGAGATCAGAGTGTGCAGAACATCCATTTGCTTATGAATTAAAGGACGGGTTTGCATATCCAGATACAGGGATTGAGGAATAACGGCTCCCGCAAGTTGACATTCACCCACAAGAACACAATTTCCGTACTAGCTTGCAGCTGCTGATGAATTGTTCATCCTTTGTAAAATAGGTTTAGGGTTGTTCATTCTTGGAACTCTTTCCTTCCACATTGTTTTCTGTAATGTCGCTAGGGCGGTCAGGTCCATGAGGAATCTTTCCAGGAAAATTTGTGGCAGAGGGATCGGATCCAAGATTACTGACAATGAAGATCAGGAGGGGTGAGCAATTCAAAATAGAAGGAAATAAAGGAGCAGCTAGAGTCCACAAGCTCACCTTTTGTCCACGATAACCATTGACCGGAGTTCACAGTTTGCAAAGCTGCCCAAATATTATATGTCGTGTCATCTCATTGCAAGATTATACTACAGTACGAGATACATAGATGGCTCAACAACACTTCCAACCAAAAGGAGACACGCAGTCACTCATTCGTCTAAAGCATAACAATAGGATGGCCGAAATTAAATCCTATTGAAGTCGAAATGCTGGAGCATAAAGCAAGAGAGTTCAGTAATTTTCACGTTTCTGCCAAGGACAAAATCTAAGAATTAATGAACAGGCAAAACAGATACTCACTGTCTACATATTTCAGTTTTCACCAAAGGGTGACAATCTCCTCCAAAAGAAGCTAATGTGTGAAGCAAGAAACCACTATGTGTAACAACTGCTATCTCCTTTTCTTTCCGTGTCCACAACCTGCAGAAGCAAAGAGGGCCATTAAAGCCAATTTTTATTGTTCAGCCAAACCAGAAGATAGTTTGCACAGACTCCTGGCTGCCAAAGGAGGAGGCAAGCAGCTTGCATAACTGAAGGACTGAAGTCCCTATTATAGCCAAAAGTGTGTGCTCTTAATTATTGACCCTATTCATTTTATTAGCACTCTCTACAACTAGATACAGCTGTTGGCCCTCCATGAAATAATACAGCACATTTTCGCCAAACTTACTTATCCACTATATCCACATAATACTTAGCTATACTTAGCTACTAGCATAAAAACCCAGGCAATGCATCAGATATCAAATTGAAAGAGAAACATACTCATGAAATTTCAATCATTATTAGCATGAATCTGATTTTCAGAATGTTGTCCACATTGGAACGTTATTTATGTTGTTTTCCACCTATATATATAATCATATTATCTGTATCTTTCGAATTAAATATTCTCCCCATTTATTTTCCTTTTGCCATCAACTAAGCATTGTTTCTGAAATTCCCTAATTTTCTACTGTTAATTTCTTATAGACATAATGATATAGATTTCAGAAGTCAGCTAATCCTCAAAGGAAGAATATTTGATAATACGACAAATAATATACACAGTCACCTTTAGGTAGTTAAAATGTTGAAGAAGTAATACTAAATCCAAATACACATGTAATTCAGCGAAAGAATGAGAATATAAATTTTTTATACTATTCGTGGAGACAATAAAAATATCACAATGGATATACATTAATAAAATACAATACGATTCATTAAAGAACTTTGAATGCAATTTCATTTTAACGTGGTTTCTTTTCTGTGATTACTATACACTAGTAATTTTCTATGTTATATACATATCACAAATTCAGGGTTCTTTGTTTATCCTAGATGAATACATGTACATCACACATAATACATCTTTTTTTTTTTAATTAGTTTATCCAAATTTGGAAAACAGAAAACACCATAGTATTATTATTATTATTAGTATAATTACATGAAACCCCTTTGTCTTTTTATTCTTTATAGAGCGTTAAGTGGCTTTTCTATATTGGGAAAATTAAAAATATGGCATCAAAATAACTTTTCAATTGTCATCACACTAAAATCACCAAAACTTTCAAATTAGTAGTATGATACGGTACTTAGCAACAGTTAGCTACTGTAAGTTGTCTGGTTACAGAGGGCCTATTATAAGTTTCCATGGGTCCTGCAAATCCAACAAGGTAGAAGCACTCAGGCAATTGAAAAATCCTGCCTAAGATTTTGTCATATATATAGTGCTACATCAAACTGGACCGCCATAAAATCAAGCAAGAATAATCCTATGTATCGAAGATCCCAGTTGCATCTTCTGTTGTCTATCTCTTGCCACTTATCATGCTTGACTATAGAGAGTAGAGAATTATCCATAGAGCTGACAAAGCATATCCACTAGTTTGACCACATCCAGTTTTGAAGCTGAACTTGGGGCACTTAGGGAAGGTTTAAAAGTACTAATTCAACTAAGTTGCACAAATGCAAGTTGAATTGGAGGCCAATGAAATCTTAAACTATCTGTTGTCAAATCTTCTGAACTAATGCCTCTAATATTGGATGGCAGGATGCTCCTCAACCAGGGAGGCAAATCAAGTTGCTGATGTGCTAATTGAAATGGGAAGGACAACAAATCAAAGATACCAACTTTGGAACCAAAGCCAGGATGAACACACATTTTTGGCCAAACAAGACTTCAAAGGCCTCCTTGCTACTAGACTTATTACTGTGGACTTGGATGCAGCTTCCTTAACCATCGAAATGGGCAACATGCAAGCTTCAAGTAGCTTATGTGATGGTAGAAATGTATTAGGAAATAAGCCTGATATCAGGGTGGGCTCTTAGTATTTTGACTACCTATTGGTGCTGTTTTACGCTGTTTTTGCTGGTTTGCTTGATACTCTGCTCTTAGTTCATTAATGGATATCTATGTTTTATCAGGGGAGAAAAAGAATGTGGCGTAATATGATTACAAGAGAAAACCATAGGCTAATGAAACTATTGAAATTGCAGTTTCCTTATATTGTACAGTATATGATAGGACAGAGCTTACAAATAAAACTGAATCCATACAAATGTGAGTTAGTTTTGCAGCTGTAATCCTGCTCACCGAAAGTGAGTGGTTTGGCAGCATGTCAACACCTAAAAAGTAGTTAAGCAAACACTAACCAGTTTAGGAATTTCAGTCCCCTAGCTGCAAGTTCTTGTTTTGTCTCTCTAACATCAGCCTTCCACAATACATCCTCATTGCTCTCGGTCTGCACATAATGAGACATAATGACCAAGGTGCCAAATTAGAAAGATCGAAAGAAGAGCACATAAAGCAGACTAACTTAGCACTTTGAAGCATCAAAGACATTCTAGTATTATATATAACAGAAATATAATGATTTATTTGAGTATATACTAAGTCAAGTACTTTCCAGTGAGAAATCAACTCCTGGAAAAAGAACTTGGTAATCAGTAATACATCTTCTCTTATCACAAGGATGAACTCCCTGCAATCAGGAAAGGAGAAAAGAGTTTAGAATCCATGCATAACAAAATGCCGATGCTAAGGATTGCATTAATCTACTCAGGTAACCAAAAGGAAAACAAATGGAAAAGAGAAAGTGCCTAAACTAGTTAGATGAAGAAACTTAAGTTCTCTGCTACTTGCAAGACAAACTTGCTTATTACAACAAGTTGGCACGAGGACATGATGCATCAAACAACCAAATGACATCCTTGACTATGAATGAAGGGAACTAGAGTCGGAAAAACTTAAGGAGCCATGGATCTAATCATTTTCTAGGAAATCAACATGAAACACTCAGAACAAATGAGGGGAGGGTTACAAAAGCATTTGACAGCACCTGAATTGGCTATATTGATTGCACTACCTAACTGACAGAACACCAAAGATCGTCCGTGCAGTTTTAACTCTCATTGTACCATGTCTATCCATCTCCTTTCTTTTGGTTAAGTGAGGAGCTTACTACCATTAAGCCTGCCGTGCACAATGTTAAACCACTTACTTTTAATCCATGAATGTCATTCTCAGGTTTACCTACTGAGGGCCTTACCAATTGAACTTGCACTATCCAGATTCCTCAGGCTTAGCTAGATAACTATAGGGAATGAACGTGATGAGATTTTCTTAGAGCAACTCTCTTGTTTCACAAAAGCATGAGTTACGAGCATCACATAGCACTGCCCACAACCTTATGCACATGCAAAGACCAACTCAAACAGAAAGGCCCATTAATCAGCAAGAGGAATCTTTAAGGTTTATCCATTCTCATGTCCATTATCTGAAAGCTTTCAATGTGCTGTGAACTCTAAAAGAAACTTACATGCATACATATATAATAGATGCACCATATTCCCATTAAAAAGCATGAAGTGTAGCATTGAGTAGAGCACATGTAAACAACACATACCAAATGTTCTCGACAAAGTTCTACTGCTACAATTGGTGGAGAGTCTACACTTGAAATAGCAGCATGACCACTATTTCCTGCATTTGCAACCATTAGTGGTAGTACATCCAACTTATCTGTGTAGCCTTCGCCACCAAATACTCCAACAGCTGTTTGAAGAGTCCTACAAAGCCATGTTAATGAGAACTGCAAGAATCAAACATCTAATCGAGCATTACAAAGGAAATAGAATATTATTTTGCACAAGTTTATGATGAACAGATATCACATTGTTTACTTAGCCATAGGCAAAGTTAACTGATACAGCACTATACATTGGCTGTTGAAGTAATTAAAAGAATTATTTGATGCAGGTTTTAAAAGCTCTAACAGAATGCCCATGTCCTTCATTCAATCTTTTATGCATCCTCTGACATTTCAAGGCAAAGTCTTACCCTAGTCAATGTGCCTAGACAGAAGTAACAGTTAATCCATCTATAATCCTGCTCAAAGTTTCGAGAGGCAAAATTCCATATGACACTACTCAAAAGAAATTCCCTAAAAAACGACCCACTTCAGTACATTGATGCTACTTCCCATGGCTTTTGATACCAAATAGGCCTCATAGAAGACCCCTTAAAATTCAATTTTTCCAAATCTTCCCTTTATTGGTCCATGGCTTCTATTTAAAGGGATGATCACCTATGTTGACCTTTTCAAGGAAATGATTAGCATACCTATTCTAATTCAGTGATGAACACTTTCTCCCTACCTAACAGATCATGATTCAGAATCCACACCAAGAAGTAATAGCATTATCATCAGTTCCATCATACAAAAGAATTCATTCATAAATCAGTCAAAAAGCAGACAAGCACTGGCAGCAGTACCTCAGCAAAGGGGATGTTATGACTAAATCAATCTTCTTGGAGAGTCCACATGCCTGAACATGCTTCCTCAGATTATCGACCTGACCAACACAGCAAAGCACAACAGGCGTTTTTCTAAGATGCACAATTCAGCCAGGAATAATATGAAATGTATGGAAATGCAGAGGATTCTTACTGGAAAACAAGATTGTTGAAAGCAAAATTACCTGCTGCCAACCTAATAGAGTGAGATGTGCATCAAAATAATCAGGATTCATGTAGGCTTGGTAGTTCTTATCTCCCTCTACATTGTGAATCCCCTGTCCATGCCTCACCTGGATGTGAAGTCTCATAACATCATATTCTCTTCAATGCATTGCAAGAAAATCCACTAAGAGGAATACAATGACATCCTTCACCAGGTGATGCAACTTCAAATCCAGAACCGACACAATATATCCTTGAACAGATGAATTTGACACTGACCAGATGAAGAGTCTTGCAGCGATGCAAAGGAAACAAGCTAGGTCCTGAAGCTCCCTCCATATCTGCCATAGATTGTTTACATGCAAAGGAAGCAACAACTATGTTGATAACAATAACAAGCAAGCTGCTGCATTAACAGTACAATATGAAGTTATAAGGAGAGAATATGCCCTCCAAAGTTGTGCCCCAAGTAGGAGCAATTCCGAGATGAAAAAAAGCAGGGAAGTTGAAGAAAAAGCCCACTAAAGAACCTGTAGGATATGACATCAACTAAAAGCAAACAAGAGGATGGTTAAAGTCATTGCGAAGCATCAGATCATGTCAACTGTCAAGAGCTTCACCAGCACTACTTTTGCATCAAGGACAAGGAATCAATGCTTCTGAAAAGTCACTAATTTGAAGATATTCTGCGTTCATCTCACAAATGGGTCCAAGCCCGGCTCAAAAGCTAAAAGAATCACCCCCCATAAATATACATCAATCCCAGTTCGAGCTGCTAATTAGCCCACCATTCTTTCCAAAAAATTAACTTGTACCACCCAACCGATGATGCTCCTTCCTAACGATGACAGAGTTCGTATACGCCATGCTAAGTTGCAAACAACAAAGACATACATCCAAAACAAGTTGCCACAGGAAACAGAAGAGAGAGCCCACTATTACCGGTCGAAAGAACTGAACAAAAGCAGATTCAAGAGCCTACCAGTTCACCCATCAACCAATCGAAACACCCAAAAAAGCTAAACCAAGAAAGACCACACAACATGCCACGGATCAGCAAAGATCCGGGGCAAGAAGACCGCGGAATCAAGAACCCATTTGCGAATGCGAACGTATCTCACCGGAAGGAGACGCGCGGCGGCAACAGCGTACCGAGACAGGCAGCGGGTGGAACCGATGTGCGGTGAAAGTAGCGGTTGATGCTGCTGCTGAAAAAGGAGGAGAGATGGAGGTGAAAAGGGTGATGGCGCAGTGGTGAGTTGGGACTGGGAGTGATGTGATTGGCGAGTGAGGATGAGCAGCCAAAGGAGACATCCAACGACAGAGACCGAGGGACTCTTCTCGCCCCCTTCGTTCGTTGGATGTGATCTGCTGAGGTTTTTGTCCCCTTGCTTTGTGGAGAAATTTCGGGTTGGGCTGAGGTCTTTGGTCTTTTGCTCCTTGGTCATCTAGTAGAGATCAATTATCTTCCATGAGGTGACGATTTGGACTCGACATGGTGATCTTGTGGTTCTCATATGTGCCTGATCCAGACTTTTTAACCCTTAGCACCTCGATCATATAGAGCGAACTGCGTTTACAGACTCACTATTTTGATCAATTATTGAAATAACCCATGACATACTCTCGAGAAAAGCTCGTACAGCCTCTTACAAAAGGGAATCTATATCTAAAGCCGACCGACACAGGGAAGTGAGTATAAAATACCTAGAGACATGAAACAGCCCTCATTAAGAAACTTGGCAAAATCGCCCTATAGCTTTGGGAGTGGGGGTGCCTTCTCAATGAGACTTTTTACAATGATGTTCAAACGGGTCGTTAGCGGTGGTCATCTCTCCTTACCCTTTTACCTACCAAAAAAAAAAAATTCTCATTTTCTTTTCACTAAAGTGAATTTCGATCATGAAATCAATAATTCTATGCGATTTACATGAGCCCGTTGAATTAGGCAATGCAAATTCTTTATACTACATATCACATGCGTTAGGTGATATAGCCAATAAAATAAAACCAATCAAATGCCGGAATGACGTAGAAGTTCATCCTTTTAGTCAGACTCAATGTAGATCTTACCTAATCTTTGATAAGTCTTTCTCCTGATTCGGTAAAATGGTCCCATGCTAGTGCTCGCTATCAATATATATATATATATATTTTTCCCCTTCTCTTGGAGTCCAAGTGGCATCTAGGATTCGATTCTTTTATGTGCACTTAATCTTAGTGTAAGCATGACCGTCATGCTGACAAAATGAACATCCGAATCAAAGCATAAGGTCCAAAAGAGTCTGCAGGGGATGGCTGATGAAAGATCCAGACGTGCAGATGGAAACTCATATGGAGCAAGATTGGTCAGATCAAAGCATCCAATCTTCCTGCCCCTAGCGATTGTCCCAAGTTAAAAATGAACTTGAAAGAAGGTTCAGGGCTTTCACCAAATGTAATCCCAGTTAATGCAAGCCCAGCCCAAGTTCTCAAAACTTAGCCCATCCTCTTTCTTTCCTTCTTTAAATGGTTCCCGTGAAGTCAAGCAAAGCAATATAATTCATTCTCATCTTGCACAAGTAGTATGTACTAGATTTGAGATAAGTGAGCTTTGATATTTTGTTAAAGTGCATAGTGAATGTTTAATCAGCTTAAAAGAGATGTATTGCTCATCAAACTATAGTTGCTCGCATCATTCATCTCAAACTTTTTCAAGTTTTTCAATTAGTAATGAGTAGTACGAGAGCGATATCTATGGGAAACTTTTGGTAATTGAATTATGGATATGAATATAGATTGTTGGATATGTTCGAATTGCTATACGTTGAGGTTTAGCTTCTTCTTTTGGAAAAATATATATTCTTTGATGGACAATAAAAAAGATGATATTGTGAAAGCTAGTATTAGCACCTAGAAGGGGGTGAATAGGTGTAAAAACAAATTTTCGAGATAAGTGTGCAGCACTAATCAATAATGGATTATGAAAAGGAAATTTCTCTCTTTTCAAATAAACAAGTTACGATCAAAGTAAAAGAGTGTAGGGAAGAAAATATGAACACAGAGTTTATAGTGGTTCGGCTTAATCCAAGCCTACGTCTACTTTTCCGCACTGACAGCCCACCGGCTGGATTTCACTATGAACAAAAGAATTGTTACAGAAAAGCTCTTCCTTGATTCAACAGTGTAGAGACTCTACTACACTTCCTCAAGGTCTCTCAAAGATATAGACTTTCTTTTGCGTACAAGATTTCGCTCAACAGTTTAATTGACTAAGAACAAGAAGCTTCAGACTTTAGAATTCTTCTATGGCGCACACACTCGAACAACTGGAACGTCTTCATTATATACTCCTTTATGCCATCATACCCGTTGGCACTTACCAAAGGAATTCTTCCAATCTACCTGTTGGACAGAATCAATTAGGAAGATCTTCGAGCTATTTAAGGAACATGACGATAGCCCACCAATCATGCTCGCCTATACAATCAGGATCTAGGTTTCCATAAGTAGAACCTTCCAAGTATACTTCGTCAATCAACGGATCCAAAATCCCTGAATCAATCTTGATTTGAATAATGGATTCCGACAAGCTATATCTAGCCAAGAGATCTTCTCCAGTCAATAAAGTCAAATCCTTAACGAAACATCCAGTTCTGGATAAACCTTCTTCGACGGTCTAGAGACTGTCAATGAGGATAGACTTTGAGTCTTGAGTCTAGCAGTCCGGAGGTCTTCAGACTTTGATGGAAGAGTCTCCAAAGTCTTCGACTAGATGGAAAACGTTTTGTCGAACAAAACACTTAAGGGAGTTTTCTCCAACAGATATGTTGTTTTGATTTTGAGACTATGTCCTTCAGCTTAAAAGAATTATGGTCATGTCATTACCCTTTTTCTGTAGGATTCGGGGTTTGACACCAAAAGCCTTTCCCAAAAAAATCCAAGTTGCTGCTGATGGATCTATCATTGCCAATCAAATTCATGTGCTCCTTGAGAAAACCCTAAAGAGATCATGTAATAAAACAGTTTTGTGTCTCATTTAAATCCTTAACTAAAGTTGTATAATCGAAGAACTGAGGCAGCACATTGCGCATTCTAGACCATGGGTAAGCTAAGGTAGCACATCTCGCGAGTTCAATGAAAGCTATGAAAATGCTTCAGGAAGAATATGTCGTTTTTTGACGTTATAGTTATCCGGAGCCGAACTTCGTAGACAATCGGCAATAGATTGTGGAGAGGATTCTCGACTTCTCGTGTATGAGCATGATTGAGATCCCAAATTCTCATCAGTGTAGGTATGAAGCGACTGTAAATTACAATTCAAGTTGGAGGATCGATCAATTGCCGGGATCAATTAACTAAATCACTAGATAAGTTCCCTCATGAATGCTCTAATGCTAATGACACTTATTTTGCAGTCATCTCACTAAAATAACCACTGCTATTGCCAAATGCTGTATACATCTTCCTTTTACTTTTTTAAAAACCATCGCTATATATGTACATTTGACTTTTGTTTAACTCAAATTACTAAAATCTTGCAGAATATATGAATATTGACTTGTCGATTTGTTTAAAAACTTTTGACTTTACATGATGTTTTTAACTTCTGTTGGGAAAGACACTAATTAAAATTTGCAAACATAAATATGGGGTTGACTTGTAGAATAGTTGATGAAAAATTCAACGACTTTAAGGTCATAAAAGGCCATTTTGAACTCCGAAATAACCCTCCATTTTGTTGGGTCAAAACAAAAGCACTGCTAACCAGATATTGGCAATGCAAACAATAAACGAGCAAGCTGACAGCAGCTATGCTTGAAGGCAAAATGCTCAAACTGAGGGGCACTCTCAAGGGATCATAATGGATAGAAATCCTCCAAGGAGTTATCTAGGATTCAACTCTTCAAAGCGAAGCTAGATCGAATGATGTTATTGCTGGAGATGATTGGTATTGGCCTGCATCAAGATCTGAGGCCGCTAGTTTTGTGGGTTTTATGGGTCCCAATCCTGCTTCTGCAGACAAAGTTATCTTCTTGAGGCTCGAATCTGACTACGGCTCCTCAGCATAAACTAATCGGTTTTAAGCCAAATGTTGTTAAACATGGCAGGTAGCATGCAGACTAAAGACCCAATGAGAAAGTGGTGTATTGTTGATAAAATATGTATTGTCAACTTTCTAAACTGTCCTAGGCCGGCTTACGATGTGGAGCCAACTCTCTGTGTACGATTATAAGCAATCTGAGCTTCACCCTTTGTTAGAAATTGCATCAGTCGATACATTCAACTCACTTTTGACAACACGAGTTTGAGTACAAGTTATACTGCTTGAATAAAGCCCTCCAAGATCTTAGCAATCTCGTTTACATAGAATTACTCCCAAACTGGCTCAGACGACATACAAAACGTTAAGGTTTCAACCTTTGTGTGATTTAAATTCCGAAACACATATTTCAGAGCACTCAAAATTGTGCCCCGAATGTCCTATGCACTCTCGAAACTGGTCACACGCCCAGTCCACAGGTACTGGATGTGCAGTTCACAGTCGCTAAAAGTCGAAGGTCTGGTTCGCATGGCCTGACACTCGATTCTGAACCACCTTCCTATGTTTATGGTATTCTGGACCCTCTTCCTTTTACTGGGCATAGAAAGCTAAGAAAACCTAGAATTTTTATCAGCACATAATGACAATTTTGAAAATAGTTTTTCTTCTTTTCAGTCGAATGTTCCTTAGGGTATTGCTAGATACATTTGGACTGTCTTCATCTTTAAAAGAAGATGGAAAAAAGTGGAGCATGCGGTGATGGAAATATAACCCATGAGTAAAGAAGTAGACAAGACAAGAATACTATAGGGAAATGTTTCATGGCGTTGTTCTCATGGACTGTACCCGTTGTAGTTACTATTGCTAGCTACAACGCTGTTCTTTGGATGGCACAAAGTCAGCGATTTCACAACGTGCACGTTGAGAGAGAGAGAGAGGGAGAGAGAGAGGGAGATTCAAATTGGACATGACAGAACCAAGAGAAATCAAACCAACGAAAAGCATCAATGGATATTGTAGGAAAAAACAAGAAGAGACATCATTGTTCCCACATAGCCCAGACAGTTTCACACAAAATACTACTGGAAAGGTAGTTTCCTGGCGTTAGTAACAGCTGAAAGGTCAAATCTTTTATTTAGATGGAGAACGAACTATCGATTGGTCTAGTGATTAAAGAACGGATTGTATGTGAATCAGGTGTACATACCAAATTGATTATCAAAGTCAACGGAGTGCAAACATATTCACATTTGCATTGAGTATTTCGGATCTGGACTTAGCTCTTATCTAATATGCAAAGCTAACAAGGTATTTCACGAACTTAGCACCTCACCTTCCAAAAGTGACCTTGATTGATAGAAAAAAGAAGAGGAGAAGTGTTACATTTTGTACATTGTGATTAATGATTGCTTCATTGGAATTGGAGTGGAAAGCGAAAAAAGTTGACCGAGTCCAAAGGGCAAAAGTTGAAAAGAGACAGCTACCAAATGCATGAATTCGGGACAGAGGTGGAGGAACCTAAAGAGACATGCCTTCACACAGTCAAATGAGCTCGGTTTGTGAATTAGAGGAGGACAATCGAAAACATGAAGATGAAGATGCAAATCACGGCTGCCGTTCAAATATTGGCATTCATTGTCAGATTTTCCCTCGTTTTCGACGTCGCAAAAGGCGATCCGGACTTGACTATGGTGACTCAACTCTGCAGCACCTTTTATTACCCAGCGTGCGACAGCTTTGGGGCCAACATAATCCAGGTTTTCTACGAGCTAGAGCAAAATACGCCCAGTCAAGGTTATAAAATTACCATTACGCATCTCCGGATGCCGACGGCACCATGTCAGAAAAAGAAGATGAAGATGCTCGGAAGATGAAGTGCGAAGAAGCAATTGTCTTCAATTTCATTCATTATAATTCTGTACATGTAATTCTGTATTTAATTACAATGAAGAGAAATAATAAAGGAAATTCTATATTTGCCTATCTTTTCCTATCCTAAAGTATATTTGATTTCCTATCAAAAGAGATTACAAAATCATATCTTCCAACACACCAAGTGCTATGGCCATGCCACTTGCAATTATAAGCTTTCGGAGCAGGATTGCTATGTGTGTTTATCACACGCTGACAACCTCATAATGAACGAGTGTTTTCCAAGTATCGGCGCTCAGTTTGAGTTGCAGGATTGCAGGTTGAGGTACGAGCAATACCCATTTTTCAGGTTAGCTTAGTATTTTATGAACTTAGGACTCACGTGCCAAAAGTGACCTTCATTGTCATGAAGAAGAAGGGGGACTGTGTTATTTTTTGTGCCTCGTGATGAATGGTTGCTTCCCTGGAATTTGAGTGGAAAGCAAACAAAGTTGATCAAGTCCAAAGAGTAAAGGCTGAAAAGAAATAGCCACCCAACGCTTGAATACTTTCATGACATACCGGCGGAAAAACCAAAAGAGACGTGCCTTTATATGGTCAAATAAGCTCTGGTCTCTGAATCAGAGGAGGAGGACAATCAAAGACAAGAAAATGAGGATGAGAGAACAAATCGTGGGTGCTGCTCAAATACTTGCATTCATGGTCGGATTTTTTCTCATTTTCGACATTGCGAAAGGCAACCCCAACATGATTATCGTGAACCAGATCTGCAACGGCTTTAAGTTCCCGGTGTGCGACAACTTTGGGGGTAACATAATTGGGGTTCTCCATGATCTAGAGATAAATACACCCGATCGAGGTTATAACTACTATATTTCATTTCCGGATTTTGATGGCACGAAGTGCAATGCCCATGCAACTCGCAACAATGATCTTATGCGGGGGGGAATGCCTCATGTGTCTATCGTATATTAACAATTTCATACTCCATGACTATTTTCTGAGCATCGGCGTGCAACTTGAGGTGGTGGATTGTAGAGTTAGGTACGAGCAATACCCATTCACTAAATAATTTATAAGTTCTTTGCTCATGAATTTGAAGTTTGTGTACAAATTATTGAATAATTGAAAGCAATGGACTTTGTTCAATAAAAAGAGTGCTTCTCGTGGATGCTTCTCGTGGATGTTGAAAGTTATGTAACATTGTAGAATGCGTTTGTTATTTCATGGCTGTTGCGGTGTAATGTGAAACTTCTCTCCAATTAAGTCGCATCGACTACATTTGATTTTGATTTTGTTTGATTATTGGAATGTCTACATCCCATGACCCACTTTCGGACACGTGGCCGAGTGGAGTCTCCCTCAATCCTGATTGGAGGAAATTATTGCCGTTACAAGATTGTACCACCACTAAAACGACATTAGAAATAAAATTGCAGCCGCATTCGTACCATTCTGTGGGAAAATCTTATTGGTGATGCAATCTAGTTTAGCATATGAATAGAATGTTGTCATGGTCTTGAAAGAGCAGAGTCGAGCAGAGAAGCTTTTCCTAGCCTCTACAGTGGCACTTATCAAGATAACACTTGACATGACAACGTGCAAATATTTCAAAATCAGTGAAGAATTTATGACCAAGATCAATGGGATCAAAATTCAAAATCATGCAATTTCTTGCATCAGGATCGCTCGAGCTTATTACGATAGTGATGACTGCATCTGAGATATATCAACAAACGAAGTGAACAATGGTCACAATTGAGTGCAACACCTGTCTAGATTTGTCACCAGATGTGACGGAGGCCTGGTACAACCCACGGATGAGGTTGCTACCTACCTTTACAATCTGTTGAAAAATCCTGCAGACAAGAAAATGCAAAAACATACATATGGAAAAATTCTCCTTTCATGGAAAGGTTCGATTCTCTACTCATCATTCATCATTGTTGCGGTTTAACTTGCCAGTGATTGCATCTCAAGTCGCTGTCCCTGTTCTGCTTCTTTCTCTTGGGCTTCTTCTTCTCTTACAAGCTTAGGCATGCTTGTTGAGTGCTGATGCGCGAACACACAAGCACACAAAATCAAAAGCCACATTGTTCCTAGCAAATGCTCGTCCAGATATGAGATAACAAGATTAAACCACACTAAGCCAACCCGAGGAGGAACCAAAAATGGGTTGTGCATGTGGTGTCATCAAAGCTTCATGGCAGCAAAAATATCAGTAAAGGAACTCTGACCAAGATCAATTCAATCCAATTTCAAAAGTATGCAATATCCTGCAACAATTGAAATGGCTACTTAAGCTATCACTGTGCCATATCTGATTCCTACATGTAAAATGTAAGAGTACACAGACAACAATCTATAATTCTTCGTATTCACTAGATCACTGGAATGAATGGAAAAAGAATGGTAGCAAAGGGAATGCATCATCTATCTAGACTTCTTGTCACATATGATGGAGACTCAGTATGCCCAGATGAGGATGCCAATAAACGGCGTAGGTACTCACAAAAAGAGCAAAGCAATTTATGCTGCTCAGACCGATCTAACTGTGGAGTGTGGACAATCCACCATAATATTTTGAGACACAGAAATGTGAAAACTGAAATGATTTTCTTTCACCAAAATGCTCATTTCTCCTCATCATCACCGGAGCTTTGCTTGCTAGATTGCATCTCAATTAGCTGCTGCTGCTCCTCCTCAGTCTCTTTGGCTTCTACTTGTTTCTCAGGCTTAGGTTTGCTTGTAGATTGCTGATACATGACCCCTCCAATCATGCAAATCAAAAGCCCCACTGTTCCTAGCAGTTTGGAATGCTTGTCCCAGATAACAAGATTAATCACAACTGTCAATAGCTTGTTTACAATGCCAAGCACTGTAAATCCAGTGGCAGAAATTGCCCTCCTACAGGAGAACCCAAAGAACGAAATCGCTAGACCAAATATGCACGATAATCCCACGGGCAAAACCACCTGAAAGGAGTGCCAATCTGACTCGTCGGAGATTTCATGCTTGATTTTCTTCAATTCACCCATTATAAAAAGCTCCAGAGGAAACAGTAGAAGAGCCTCAAGATTATTATACAACACAAGACCCCATGTATTTAGTCCAATGGTCATGACCACGTGCTTGATGTACACAAAATCTATGGACATGCTCACAAGATAAGCTAGAGCCCAGCTGTATGCCATGAATGTGAACTGATAATCCGTAAGCACATAAAGAACACTTCCACCAAATATCGTGGCCAGAGAGAGCCACGTTTTAAATCGAAGGCCATGGTTGATGCAGGAAAAGAGTCTCTCCTATGGCAACAAACATGGGAACCGCAGAACGGAAGACGATGAACGTATCAACATTGGCATGGAGGAGGAGCTCGCTATTGGTGAAGAGAGACAGGTAGAAAATTATAGCTGCAGGCAGAAACCGCCACATGGTCACTAGATCAAGTGGATCGTGCTCTAAGAGCTTCAACCGACCGAAGACGAATACACCAGCAGCACTCGTCAAGTACTGCAAAGCGGTCAGAGCACCGGGGTAAGGGAACTTCATAATCGCCCATTTATTGATGATCGAGAGCAACGACGCTGAGATGCAGTATCCAGCAGCTACACCATAAATTGAGGCTTGGTGAAGCAAAGCACTGTACCAAGAAGAGGCTCCAGAATCAACTTGAGCCACCTCAGCCTTCGGATTCTCCGCATCTTTCTCAGTAGACATCCTGGTGGAAAAGGAAAACATCACAAACCCATTTCCCCCCCTAGAGTAAACGTGCTCTCCAATTTAAAGCCAGATATCAAACATATATAAAACTAGCTTGGTCGTGTATATTATGACTGATCATGGGTGGGTATGAAAAGCAACGCAAAAGACACAACAACCCAGCACCATTCTCTCACAACTCCTCAAAATGGGTGGGTATGAAAAGAAAGGCAAAAGACACAAAAACCCGGCGCCATTCTCTCACAACTCCTCAAAATCTCCCCAGCAAAGCTGTAGAAATACCTCTGCAGCAATAAAAACCAGGCTCATCACCTTAAAGAAGAGCAAAATCGGGCATCCCCACTAACTATTCCACGTCGATACAATAAAAGAAACAATCAGAAGATCAAGGACTCTAGCAATGCAGCTAAAAGAAGCACTCTTTCTTTCAAAAGCAAGGCATTTGGGAAGTGCCATTAGCACTTCATGCTCGAGCAAGTCGAATTTAGAAGGAAAAGTGAAGGTTGCACCATGCCCAATATGGCTTTTCAGCAGGTTGGGCACTCCAAGACAATCATCATTCTCTCACAACTCCTCAAAATCTCCCTTCATAGCTATAAAAGCCCAGCTCATTGCTTCAAGAAAGAGCGAAATCGGGCATCCGCTAACTTTTCCATGTCGATACAACAAAAGAAACAATCAGAAGATTGAAGACTCTAGTAAATGCAGCAAAAAGAAGCACTCTTTTCTTCAAAGTCAACGCATTTGGGAAGCGGCATTAGCACTTCCATGCTCGAGCGAGCCGAATTTGGAGGGGAAAGCGAAGGTCGCGCCATGCCCATGAAGGGGTTTTTGGCGGTTCAATTAAAGCAGCAGACCAGCACCAATCCACACCATAATCAACGCTCCCCGTTCACGGAAGACGGACCGAGCAACCCGATAACACGCCGGCGACGACGACGACGGCGCATTGGCCCCGAAAAACCGAATCGAACGAAAGGAAAAACTTACTCTCTATCTCTCCGCCTCGGGATTCCAGAACAAGAGGTGAGCCGCCGATCGGCTTTTTATCGCGCTCCGGCCTCGCGAGATCTCGCTTCCGCCGACTCCGGCGGCATGGTTCCTCCGATCTCCGCCCCGGAATTCCTTCGGGTCGCGCGCGCGGCGGGGCTCCGAATCTCGACGGAATGGACGGAGCGATCGATGCCGGGGCCGGATTCGGATTCGGATTCGCTGGATTCGGGCTCGCGGTTTGGAGATGGGAGAGCGATCGAGCAAGGGAGAAGGGAGAGTGGAGACTGAGACGGCGGCGTTTCCATGGGGGAAAGGGTGAATGTATCTTAACATTGGATTTTCTTTTTTTTTTTTTTAATTTTACTATGAAATAATGTTGGGTATTGGCACGTGCAAGGGAGACTGCAACTGCCCTGATCTCCTTTTTATAACGAATGATCTAGATGGGCGGTTCCACTTCAGAACTGAGAACAGCCTTACTACGGACCGATTCCAAAAAATTGGGTTACGAACCCCCGTTTCAATCTAGTTCCTTCGTGGACCCATGTAATGGATCCTAATCTTTACAAAATTGTATTCATCAATTAATATCGAAATGAACTTAATTAAAGCTTGTTCTACTTTAAATTCAAATTAAAGTGCGAGCCATTAATTTTATTAGGAATTGAAAACTATAGGGCTGAACAAATCGACAATATGCATTAGAGAGGAACTTAATTATTCTGAAGGCCATAGTATGGTCCTCTTAGGATTCTGAGCATGTGGAGAATTAACTCTACGTTATAAGTCATAACCTCCAAAGAAGTTAAAATATTAATTGCTTGATCTATTTTTTTTCAACATTAACCTAATTTAATTGCAAGAATGGCTAGGGGAGATTTAGTAAAGCTCTTAAAATGAGCCACTAGCTATTACTTTTATATCATGAGAACAAAGCGCTGCAACATTTAAAGACATCTCAATTGGTCTAAGTCCTCCCTCTTCATTTGTTTATTTTGTTTTTATTGAGAAAACAAGTAAATAAATTATTAAAATGGCCAAAAAGTAGGGAGTTAATCATATTACGCACCTAAGAGACAAAATTAGTCAATAACATCAAATAACTATAATTATATGTGTACATATATATTGGTCGAAAAACTACAAAAAAAAAAGTAAGTAATTAAATTGGAATTTCTTTTTTTAAATATCAACTTAATTACTTAATTTTTTTGTCCGGTTCGTGTGGGCAATTCCACATCCGGAACCAGGAAATGGTTCTAGTAAATTGGAATCGAGAACTGGACTGATTCCTATGAAAATCTCGATGGTTGATGGTATAGAACCAGGTGATTGATACCAGACCGAATTCGTCGAATTTGGACTTCAAAGGACGCAAGGAAAGCAGGTGATTCATGGGAAAAGGCATGGGATTGAGTTCAACTGCTTCAGGATTCTCTCTCATTTGTCAGCAATTTGATCACGCAATTTGAAGTAGGGGTGATCGGTTCTAAGATGGGTAAATTTCAAAACTGGAACTTGGAACATTTCCTGTTATAACTGATTCCCAATTTTTTGACCCCGGAACCTATCCTATTTACCTAAAACTAGTTTTGGAACCTATCCTATTTTTCCAATCTAGTTTTAAGGTCTACCCAAGAACCTGTTTTTATTTTTTTCATTTTTTATAGCAAAATTATATGAGATTATGAGTAACAAAGTGATTCAAAGTAAAAGATGAACAACATATCCGCCAAAACATATCCATAAGATGAATATGTAATCACGTACAATTATAAGCGATTGAAAAGTTCACACACATAAACATAAGAGATAAATTATAAAACTTCATTCCCCATTAATCCATAAAAATTTAAGGGGAGAAGAAAGATTGGCAAGAAGTTCCGAGGCAAAAGACTAAAGAGTACTAAGGTTAGAATCTAGGGAAAAAATTAAGGTCTTGTCCTTTTTCCTTATAAAACTGATTTTGAAGTAGGGTGATTTGGTTTGGTTCCTATGTGGATATTCACTTAGAACTTTTTCCCGGAATAGTTATAACTGATTTCCGGACTTGATTTTCAGGCGATTTGATCCATTTCAGAACCAATTTAATTACACACCCCTAGTTTGGATATGAGAATTGAAATGCTTCAACGAGAGCGGAGAGAGAGAGAGAGAGAGAGAGAGAGAGAGAGAGAGAGAGAGAGATTGAAACAACAACATTTCTGTTGGGGGAAAGACGAATTTATCTTGAAATTGTATTTTTAATTTTCGTATGAAATCGGAGTGATCGGCTCCCTAAGGTTCCGATTCCCACCAAGAACCAAGAATTAGACCACATGGTCTTGGAATCGAACTGAACCAGACGGGGTCTAGTTCTCGAGTGGGCAAATGGAATTGGTAAAGTTGACAAGGTCGAGTTCCAATAAAGACGACCAGCCCTTTCTCCTCATCCTCTACAAGGTCGGCAAGCTCCTAGGCCACGACGCCTTCGCCAATGTCTATTAAAGGTGAGCACAATTCCCAACCCAGGAACCAGAGAATCAGACTGGTGGGTCTAGTTCGGTTCTCGATTCTAGGGGAGGCTTCCCTTCTCAGTTCCATTTTTTTCGGAACTAGCTTGCATTACTTAAACTCCACAAGCATACTATAAATTTTGGTTTAAATCTCAATCGGATAGTATTTTGTAACAACGGAAGAAAGAGTAACCGAATGCAAGGAAATGATAATGGGAGAGATGTTGACTAATTGCGACAAATCAATACTTGGGTTTCAACACCCTACACAAGAGAAGCGAACGAGATATTATTGTGCGTGCAAATTTTAGGGCGTTGCAATTTTTAGCACCTAATCATATATCCATCGCTTCTCTTCGTCTTTTAAAACCTGCAAACAAAATAAATTTTATCATTCCTTTCACAAGAATGAATACACGCCATTGTCATCCAATCAATAAATATAAAATACTTACCTTACAAGCTTTTGAAACAGCCAGTCAACAAATATTTAGAGACTTACCTCGTAAGCTTTTGAAACTTCTTAAAATTTATTTTCAGGGTCAAGGTGGCTTTTATTAGTATCTGGACGGAGCTTTATTGCTAGCTGTCAAACAGTGAACAGGATAAAATTACTTATTGAAAAGTGGAGAGAAAGGGAGACGATATCAAAAGAAGAATCCTTGTAAAAAAATCCACATTTGAACAAAGAAACCGAAACCATATCTCCCCAGAAAGACCAAAAAGGTGAAGAAATTGAAATGAGAAGGTAGACGGCAAATGAAGAACACGAATATACCCCATAGTATGAAAAAAACGATATTAACAAGCACATAATAATCCGGGGCATACCTAATTGCTGGTTCAACATAAATGAAAAAAACGATATTAACACGAGGTAGAGAGCGGACACAGAACCAAGCACATAGGATGGAGACACTATAGCGCAAAGAAACTCAAGGAGGAAACGATGATGACATTGATATAAACTTCCCAAGAAAAAAATGGCAACTGAAAATCGACTCCCATCTGTAAGGAAGCAGTTCAAAGTCCAACAGGAATAAATTGACTCCCATTTTTTACGTCTCCCCTTATTTTTTTTATTTCCTTTTTTATTCATTTTTTGTTCGGTCCACTTTATTCGTTTTTCAATTTTTTGGGCTTTTTATCTCTTATAAGTTTTTATGCTTTTGCAAAATAAATTGATATTAAAAACGTCAACAAAAATTCGGGTGTCTACACATGTAAAGATAGTTGCTCTTTATTATCGTATATCATTAGATTAGGTCATTTAATTCAAATCGCATGACATATAGCTCGCAAGTTAAGTTTATTTAATTGCACGTCACATATTATCGTAATGGGAAAATATCACAAATGGTCCATGAACTTTCATTTAATATTCAATTTCATTCATGAGTTTTCGATTTACTCAATTTGGTCCTTAAAGTTTCATCTAATATTCAATTTCATCACTGAGCTTTCAATTTGCTTAATTTGGTCCATGAACTTTCCATCTAATCCCTAACTATTTGAAAATTGACCAATTTCTTTTTTTTTTAATACCAAACTGTTTTCTTTTATAAAAAAAATACCAAACTGGGTTTTTTTTTGTCGAAAAAATACCACATTTATGCAAAGTAATAAAGGTCAATATTTCTTTCCTTTCTTCATTTAAAAAACAAATGGAAAAAAGGACAGTAATAATAAACAAAGGTGAATCTTGCATTTTGATTTTTTTTTTTTTGGTGACCCCGGGAAACCCGTAAGCCGACAACCGGGACAAACCCTAGGGCTAACGCAAGCTGGCCACCACACTCACACCAGTAGGTAAGTCACCCTGCGACGCGCTGGGATTCGAACCCCTCCCCTTCATGAGGGGGAGGAGGTCTAAAGCCAGCAAAGCCACCCAGGTGGGTGGTACATTTTGATTTCTTTTTTGTATATGCAAATTACTTGAATAATGTACAAAAGCCCATCAATCGATTTTTCCCTTTTCGGTGAAGTCCATAAAAAAATCGATTGATGGGCAGCAAATATCCAAGTTCAATCCAGATCGGGAAGATTTATGGGAAGGGCTTATTGTACATAGCGCGGAAATCAGAAGCAAACAATCTTAGATAATAGCATCAACTAAAGGCCGCATCTGGTGATCGACCGACCAGTCTAGCTGCAGAAGTTCACTGGGAAGGATGATAAGGTAAAGATGTCTTCAGTCACACTGCTCTTTTGACCTTCTAGTCTTTTGCCTAAAGACCTCCAATGGCTTCGTTCGCCAAACAATTCTCGTCTCTAGGATGATAAGGTAAAGATGGACTGATGTGAGGACTACTACACCCATAAATATGAAAAACAACAGCCCATCAAGAGTAACTTTCTTGAAGTAAAATACAAATTTTAAAGATATTAAATCGCTTGCTAGCCGGCTCACAACTACATCGATTGCACACCCCGGGTGCATGCAACCTTAGAGGGAAGACCTCTTACCAACATATTTGATGACTTAGGCCTCCATCTATTTAGAAAATATTCAGTGATTACAAAGTATCACATCACAAGCCAACATTATCATCATCACTATCAGATTCTATGGGGATTTTTTTCATGCAATTCCAACTCCTATATGCCGTGTATGTGCCAAGCATGTGCCGAGCATACATCATGCGCAATGTGTGCATATTCTAACACTAATATGAAAAGCTTAAAATTTGATTAAAAAAAATATTATTAACTTAAATTGACATAAGTACTAAAAAGTCACAATTACTTGAGTATACATATTCATAAAACATGTTATAAATCGAATGAACTATTATATTGTAAAAGAGTAATACTAAGCATTGGAATATCAAATGAACTATTGTAAAATAAAAGAGTAATATTAAGTGTAATAATATCAACAAATAAAATTCGATAATTACAACTTTAATAACGTTTAATTGAGATGTTCAAGATTCCTAGATAGTATTAATCTGACATCATTCTCATGAGTGAGAAGAATTCAAAATCCTAGACACAATATTAAGCGCCTTTGGTTACACGCTCCTTCAACTTTCTAGTCTTCTAGCGAGAGGATCTCTAATGAGTCCTTTTACCAAACAATTTTGCTATTTTCTTTGCTCACACCTTTTCACCATTTTTTTGGCTTGTGACACCACCTATAATCTTGGATTGACCAAATTATCCATTGTGGGTCTTGCCGTTAACTTAAGATTACTTCTTACATTTTTTTCTCTTCCTTTTTGTTCGATTTCAATTTACTAAAAGACAAATATATCATCTTAAACTCAAACAATAAATTTAACTCTGGTTGCGGCTGGCTTGCTTTCTACGAGGGCCTCCCTGGAGCTATAACCAGCACTGTGAGTCTCTCTATTTTTATCAATTAAACGTGTGGTCACAGGTAACTAAGATGGTTCTGATTGAAGTTGATTTCTATTACGGCTTGCTATATATAACATCTTCCACTTTGTGTTTGTTGAGCTTTCTAAACTGTGAAAATGACGAGAAATGCAAAATGAATCGGGCGTGTTATGCTTCAAATCATTGATGGGCTTGCCTTGCTTTTTGATCTTAGCTGGATCCATATGGGATGAGGACGGAAATCACTTGCACTACATGTGGCGGCCATCTGGGTCACATGTTCAAGGGCAAAGGGTTCCCGACACTGACCAATGAGCGGCATTCTGTCAATAGTATTTCACTCAAGTTTGTTCCTGCCAACTCTTATCCTTCCTAGTAAACTTCTGCAGCTAGACTAATCGGTCGATCATCGGACGAGACCTTCAATTGCTGCTGTTATCCAAGATTGTTTGCTTCCGATTTCCGCACTATGTACAATAAGCCCTTCCCATAAATCTTCCCAATCTGGATTGAACTCGGATATTTGCTGCCATCCCTCGAGTAAATAAAAGTCGAAATCTTTTTTCTTGTTATCCATCTTGTAGATGTTTCTTGCCAAGCTGTTCTAATGTGGCATGTCGAAAAAGGCTGCTCAATGTTAAACCAGACATGACTTTGCTCTCCGATGATTTTTGTTGGCTTTGATGCCACCTGACTGGTGGAAGGTAATAGGAATCAAAATGCGCCACAGTGAAATCTTAATCATGCACGAAGCGCAAGGTAAAGAAAAACTCTCAATTTTATATATTCAATGGGCAAGCTCCATTACAACATAAGTAAACATAAGCAAAAAAGACGTAACCTAGAAAACTCGAAAAGTAGGCATGATAATTAAATGCACAATAATATCATCTATAATACTAAATAATATATAAAATCCTACGGATAAAGAAGTAACACAAAATTGAATCGTATCCAAAACTAAAAAGGCATACAAAAAAAAGCGACGCTATATTCCATATCAAATTCCCATGATGTCTTGATTACAACCCACACCAAATTTTTTAGATATAGAATTCTTTATCAAGTTTTCAATAAATCCAATTTCTAAATTACTATAATGTTTTAAATATAAGATGTCAGTATATTTAATACTACTTGAGTGTATATATGAAATAATGTCATGTTTGTAAAACACATTATAAATCAAATGAACTATTGCATGGTAAAAGAGCAACACAAAGCATAGTAATATTGAGTGAACTATTGCATAGTAAAAGATTGACATTAATCATAGTAATATCGACAAATAAAATTAGATGTTTACAACTTTAATAACATTTGATTAAGATGTTCAAAATTTCTAGATAGTGTTAATTTGACATCATTTTCACAGGTGAGAAGAATTCATGATGCTAGCATAATATTAAGCGCCTTCATTCACACTGCTCCTTCGATCTTATAATATGCTGCCCAGGACCTCCAACGGGTCCATTTGCCAAACAATTATGCTATCTCCTTAAGAGTCCTCACCTTCGTCTCTAGCATAATAAGGTAAAGGCAAATGCATGTGAGGACTGCCACATCCATAAATATGAAAAATGGTAACTCTTCAATAGTAACTTTCAAAAAGTAAAACATGGATCTTAAGGATATCAAATAGCTAGCTAGCTAGTTCACGGCGATACCAATTGTGCACCCTGATGCATGCAACCTTAGAGGGAAAACCTCTTACTAACATATTCAATGACTTAGGTCTCCATCTATTTAGAAAATATTCAGTGATTACAAAGTGTCACATCACAAAGCCAACATTATCATCATTGGTATCAGATTATAAGGGATTTTCTTCATGCAATTCCGACTCTCATATGCCGTGCATGCATCGAGCTTGTGTCAAGCATGCATCGTGCAGATATTTTGCATGTTCCAACACCAACATAAAAAAATCTAAAATGCGATTAAAAAAATCACCAACCCAAATTGAATAAGTACTGAAAAGTCTTGATTACTTAAGTGTACATATGAAACAATGTGATGTTTGTAAAACACACTATAAATCGAATGAATTATTGTATTGTAAAAAAGCAACACTAAGCAGTGTAATATCCAATGAACTACTGCACAATAAAAGAGCAACACCAAGCATAATAATATCAACAAATGAAATTCGATGATTACAACTTCAATAACATTTGATTAAGATGTTCAAATTTTCTAGATAGTATTAATTTGACATCATCCTTACGAGTGAGGAGAACTCAGAATCTTAGACATAATATTAAGCGTCTTCGGTCACACTACTCCTTCAACCTTCTAGTCTTCTGCCTGAGGACCTCCAATAGGTTAATCTGCCAAACAATTCTGTTGTCTCCTCTGGAGTCCTCCCCTTCGTCTTCAGCATGATAAGGTAGAGATAGACACATGCGAGGACCGTCACACCTATAAACATGAAAAATGGCAGCCCATCAAGGGTAATTTTCTGGAAGTAAAATATGAATCCTAAAGATATCAAACGGCTAGCTAGCTAGTTCACAGGGATGCCAATTGTGCACCCCAATGCACACAACCTTAGAGGGAAGACCTCTTATCAATATATTTAATGACTAGGCCTCCATCTATTTAGAAAATAGTCAACAGTTACAAAGTGTCATATCACAAGCCAATATTATCATCATCATTATTAGATCCTATGGGATTTTCTTCCCGCAATTCCAACTCCCATATGCCATGCATGTGCCAAGCATGTGTCGAGCATGCATCATGCACATGTTGTGCATGTTTTAACACCAACGTAAAAACCTAAAATTCGATTAAAAAAGCATCACCAACCCAAATTAACATAAGTACAAAAAAGTCATAATTACTTGAATGTATATATGAAACAATGTCATGTTCGTAAAACATGTTATAAATCGAATGAACTATTGTATTGTAAAAGAGCAATATTAAGCATTGTAATATCGAATAAACTATTGCAAAGTAAAAGAGCAACACAAAGTATAATAATACCGACAAATGAAATTTGATTATTACAACTTCAATAACATTTGATTGAGATGTTCAAAATTCTAGATAGTGTTAATTTGACATCGTCCTCACAAGTGAGAAGAATTTAAAATCCTAGACATAATATTAAGGGTCTTCGGTCGCATTGCTCTTTCGACCTTCTAATCTTCTAGCAGAGGATCTCCAATGGGTCCTTTTACCGAACAATTTCGCTATCTCCTTTATAGTCTTCCCCTTCGTCTCCGACATAATAGGATAGAGGCAGACCAATGCAAGGACCGCCATATCCATAAATATGAAAAACAATAATCCATCAAGAGTAATTTTCTTGAAGTAAAACACAAATCCTAAGGATATCAAACTGCTCGCTAGCTGGTTCACTGCGACGCCGATTGCATACCTTGGTGTATACAACCTTAAAGAGAATATCTCTTACCAACATATTCGATGACTTAGGCCTCCATCCATTTAGAAAATATTTAACGGTTACAAAGTGTCACTTCACAAAGCTAACATTATCATCATCACTATCAAGTTCTAAGGGATTTTCATCAAGCAATTTCAACTCCCATATGTCATGCATGTGCCGAACATGTGTCAAGCCTACAACGTGCAAATGTTATGCGTGTTCTAACACCAGCATAAAAAACATAAAATTCAAATAGAAAATCATCATTAATCCATATCAACATAAGTATTGAAAAGACACAATTATTTGAGTGTGCATATGAAATAGTGTCATGTTCGTAAAAAACGTTATAGATCGAATGAACTTTAGCATTGTAAAAGAGCAATACTAGGCATAGGAATATCGAATGAACTATTGCACAGTAAAAGAGCAACACCAAGTATAGTAATATCAACAAATGAAATTCGAAGATTACAACTTCAATAATATTTGATTGAGATGTTCAAGATTCTTAGATAGTGTTAATTTGACATCGTCTTCATGGGTGAGGAGAATTCCAAATTTTAGATAGAATATTAAGTGTCTTCGGTCACACTGTTCCTTTGACCTTCTAGTCTTCTGCCTAAAGACCTCCAATGAGTTCGTTCGCCAAACAATTCTTGTCTCTAGGATGATAAGGTAAAGATGGACCGATGCGAGGACTACTGCACTCATAAATATGAAAAACAACAGCCCATCAAGAGTAACTTTCTTGAAGTAAAATACAAATTCTAAGGATATTAAACTGCTCGCTAGCCGGCTCACGGCTACACCGATTGCATGCATGCAACCTTAGAGGGAAGACCTCTTACCAACATATTTGATGACTTATGCCTCCATTTATTTAGAAAATATTCAGTGATTACAAAGTATCACATCACAAGCTAACATTATCATCATCACTATCAAATTCTATGGGGATTTTTTTTTTCATGCAATTCCAACTCCTATATGCCGTGCATGTGCCAAGCATGTGCCGAGCATGTATCGTGCGCAACGTGTGCATATTTTAACACTAATATAAAAGCTTAAAATTCAATTAAAAAAGTATTATTAACTCAAATTGACATAAGTACTAAAAAGTCACAATTACTTGAGTATACATATTCGTAAAACACGTTATAAATCGAATGAACTATTATATTATAAAAGAGCAATACTAAGCATTGTAATAACTGTCACGATCTCTTTTTTTTTCCGTCCGGGGAAAAAGAAGAAAGGTTTAAGGGTATTTGCCTAAAGAGGCGGACCAATGGCCCTAGATTAGGCGTGGGCTCTCCCAAGCCCATACCTCGCGCGACGTTGGATTCGTTTTTTAGTTCTTAACAACCTATGTAATTCTAGGAGTCGCCACTAGCCTATTGGGGTCGGCTAGAAACTAATCAAGACATAGGAGTGTTGTATCGATTCCTACGCAACCTGAGATTTCTTAAGAACGGGGACTTGTTTACGCCAATGTTTCTATTAGCGCCCTTGCGATACCACTAACTTGGAAGGTTGTTTATCTAAATGGCCACACAATCTTGATTACCAATTATAATCTTTATGAAACCACTAAGTGTCCATGCAAATGTTTTTGTAGTTTTTTTTTTTTAATGTCTAGACTAATCCTAACATAATTTAGAAGAGAAATTTACACTCAAATTAATAAAAAGCGGCGCGTAAGTAAACATCCAAGAAATTGAAATGACTTGAAAATAAACGCGGAAAAGGTAAACCCGATACAAGTCGGGCAAATAATATTACATGGCCTTGTTATCACGCCCGGGACAGGACCCCCATGCGCGAAATGAGAATTCAAATATGCATGAAATTACTCTATATGCATGAAATTACTCTAAATAATTTTAATCTATGCAAAAATGGATTATTTACAAAAATGGTTATAAAATACCAAAATAGCACTAAATTAGGAAAATGACCTTTTAAAATTAGAAAAATTTAATAGATGTCATTTCTATCCTAATTTGATACTATCTAACATTTTTTTGATATTTTTGAAATTTTCAGATTTTTTTTAATTTTTTAATTTTTAATTTTTTTATATATTAATAATAATTCCTTAAACCGATCTATGCTAACATGGAGCAACACAGCATATGAATATTACAATAATCAAGCTCAAATCAACTGTTTCAAGATCGAAACTTGGTTTGCACATTTCATCGAACATTTGTCGTGCATTAAATCACCCCAAAACAGCTTCACGGGGCCATGTTTGCGGCCTTCAATCTCAATCCATAAGCATCCCACGCAGAAATAAAGTATCAAGATTATACTATCACATGCAAGGAGCAAGATTAGATAGAAATCACAGCTTAAAACACACGAAAACCAAGCTGGAATCATCATCAAATATGCGGGTTTGAACTGATTTTGCAAATCTGGGTTTGAACCCAAGTCAAGCAAACAGGTTGAATGCCCATATTCAAGCCCCGACACTCATCACATACAAGATCTAAGGAAAACACTACTTCGTCTGAGTGAAAGTAGGTAATATGAGCTTTCAAATGCAACAAACATCATAGAGAATGACCAACCGAACAACATCAAAACGACCTCTCTAAGAAGCCCACATGCAAAACTCTTGAAGAGATTTCAACACTTGGAAAAATTCCAGTCTCAAAAATCAGTTTTCCGGACTAGCTTTCCTCTTGATTTTCATGATCAAAACATGCTCAAACTCGAACAAAAATACATCTAGGATACTTACCTTGCTTCCTAGTTTCTTTTGCAAGTGGTTCTTGGCCGAGAAAATTAAGAAATTATCCTCGGGGGGCACGTGGAAGTTGGCTCCTTCAACTGGGAATGAGATTTACAGAAAAAAGAACTGACAATGAAGGTTTTTGTTGATCTCTAAAATTAAACTTCAAGACCTCTTTTGTTGGAAAACTTAACACCAAACCAAACTATATGTATTCTAGTTTGGGTTATAGGTCAATATTTTCCTCATTTGCCTATCAATTTTCTCAAAAGAACTCGCTTTCCTTCACCCGTGACCAACCAGTCTCAACGCTTAGAAATTTTCGGACTTTCTTGGCCCGCTAGGAGGGCACTGTTTCGGGGGGCTTTAGGAGGCCTTCCCGATCTCCATTTGGGACGTGCGACCTATGGTTGGAAAGATATTTGAGTGAAGTTTCACTCTCTAGTTGAAGGTTTTAGCTAATTTTGGCTGCAAGTTTGCGAAAATTTCACTTTTCTCTCTGAAAGTTGATCTGGAATTTCTGGGTTTTGTTTTCTGGAGTTGCTTCTGAGAGCTTCTTTTAGGTAACGATTCCCGAGCTCTCTCCTCTCTATCTCGTCTCTTTCTCCCCTCCCCTGAAAGAGCTTGCTTCCGTGATCTTATCCCCTCAATTCCGGGATTTTTGGTCGGTCTTTAGTCCACCTACCAAGCCTGCCAACAGGGCTACTTCAACAACTCCCGACCTGGGCAGAATTTTCAAATTTTGCAGATGTTGAGTGTGCCGGATTTCGTGCAATTTTCCCGTGCCTCAGAAGCTTATCTCTAACCAATGTTTGTCCACTTGCAGTACCAATAATGGTCTTCCATCACGTGCAGAAATTGGGCTGGTTGGGCAGCTGAGGAGGATATGGTGGGGCCACCAAGTTGCTTTACTCAGCAACTCCGAAATCGACCAACTTGTGGGTGAGATTTGTCAGCTGGTTTTGGGTGCTTTAATCCATCAATTTGGCTGCGATTTTTGATCAATTAGCAAGCTCATGCATAGTAGTTTAAGATCTAGACCAAATTTCGCAATTGTGCCCATCCAATTTTGCAAGAAAGTCCCTCAAAGTTGGCCATTTTCTTATTCGAAAATACCTAATTCAATGCAAATTTGGTCTTTTTGGCTCGATTTGATTGATTCGACTTGGCCCAAATTCAATTTCAACTTAATTGGTGACCAAGATGATAATTTAAGGGTTTAGGCAAAATTTTGAGAAATTTGCGAATTGGTCTCTCAACTTTTGAAAATTGCATTTTGGCCCCAACTTGCCATTTTAATTCCAATCGACCTCCTAGGCTTGGCTAGTCACATTTAGATCATTAGCCCCAACTTGCTTCTTCTTCTTTTTTTTTTTTTTTTTAAGGAAAAACATCTTTCATTTAAAACACTATATTAAACACTTAGATAATCTATAGGTAGAAATTTAACATGAAATATTTTTGGGCAAAAATTTAGGTGTCAACAATAACAAATGAACTACCCTACAATAAAAGAGTAACACTAAGCATAATAATATCAACAAATAAAATTCGATGATTACAACTTTAGTAACGTTTAATTGAGATGTTCAAGATTCCTAGATAGTGTTAATCTGACATCGTTCTCATGAGTGAGGAGAATTCAGAATCCTAGACACAATATTAAGCGCCTTTGATCGCACTTGCTCCTTTGATCGCACTTTTCTCCTTCAACTTTCTAGTCTTCTAGCAGAGGATCTCCAATGGGTCCTTTTACCAAACAATTATGTTATTTTCTTCATAGTCATTCCCTTCGTCTTTGGCATGATAAGATAGAGGCAGCCTCATGCGAGGACCACCACACTCGTAAATATGAAAAGGGACAGCTCATCAAGAGTAATTTTCTTGAAGTAAAACACAAATCTTAAGGATATCAAACTACTCACCAGTTAGGTTACAGCGATGCTAATTGTACACCTCGATGCACGCAACTTTAGAGGGAAGACCTCTTACCAATATATTCGATGACTTAGGCCTCCATCCATTTAGAAAATTTTCAGTAGTTATAAAATGTCATATAACCAACTGACATTATCATTATCACTATCACATTCTAAATGATTTTCTTTATGCAATTCCGACGCCTATATGCCGTGCATGTGTCGAGCATGTGCTAAGCATGCATCGTGCACATATTGTGCATGTTCTAACACTAACATAAAAAAATGCTTTGTGAGATTGATCTACTGTAAATTGCTGCATGAGAGCTAAGTTGATTCGAGTTATCTTTTTGCAAATGATTTGATCTTGGAAATCGCAAGAGTCATCGGCTTCTTTTTCGGTTTATGCCTAAGTTGATTTTTACCGAAGAGGCATCAGCATGCAATATGAAATCTCATGTGTAGCTATGACAAATAGCATAGGGACTGCTCAGCAATGCATTTTGATAGTATATTTCGATGTCATATTTCATATTGACCTGAATCAAATGCTCGCCGATTTCAGACGTGTGCTCTCACATGCAATATAATTTAGGAACCATTCCACCCTTTTTTATACTCGCACGACTGGGGTAAATTGCAAAAAGTTGAAAACTTGAGGGGAATGTTGCAACAACATAAAAAGATTGGGGAGCAATGTGCAATTTGCCTAATCATTAGGTCAACAGCCTTCCCACCATATCTGCAAATTTCAGTTGAACTCTCTCTCTCTCTCACCATCACAAGAAAATAAAGAAATGGGCTTTGAAGCTTTGAAGCTTTCATCATCACTCTCATCTTCCACCAGGTCCATCCTCTCCAGCACCTCCACTAGACGCTTCTCTCTCCTCGCTACTCCGCACTCTTCTCGCCTCAAGACCCACCCCGCGTTCCGCCCGATAAGGCCGCCTCTGCCGCCGTCTCATCCCGCCGCTGCCGCCGCTCGTGAGGGTGGTTTCGGCTTGCCGGGCCGTTCGAGGAGGAGCTTCCGCGGCGGGGTGGTGGCCATGGCCATGCCCGGTCAGTCCAGTTTTCGGAGTAGGAGTGGCAGGCGATCCTGTCGCCCGAGCAGTTCCGTATCCTGAGGCAGAAGGGGACAGAGTTAGTAATTCCTTTAAATTCTCTTGATTTTTTTTTTTTTTTTTTTGGATCTCTATTTTACTGCTAGCTTAGGCCTCCATCCATTTAGAAAATATTCAATAGTTATAAAATGTCATATCACCAACTGACATTATCATCATCACTATTGCATTCTAAATGATTTTCTTCATGCAATTCCAACACCTATATGCCGTGCATGTGTCGAGCATGTGCTGAGCATGCATCATGCACATATTGTGCATGTTCTAACACTAACATAAAAAAACCTAAAATACAATTGAAAAAGCACTACCAACCCAATTTAACATAAGTACTAAAAAGTCGCAATTACTTGAATGTACATATGATACAATGTCATGTTCGTTAAACAATTATAAATTAAATGAACTATTGCATTGTAAAAGAGCAATATTAAGCATAGTAATATCAAATGAACAATTGCATAGTAAAAGAGCAACACCAAGCATAGTAATATCGACAAATGAAATTCGATGATTACAACTTTAATAACATTTGATTGAGATGTTCAAGATTCCTAGATAGTGTTAATTTGACATTGTCTTCACGAGTGAGGAGAATTTCGAATCCTAGAAATAATATTAAGCACATTCGGTCGCACTACTCCTTCGACCTTATAGTTTTCTGACTGAGGATCTCCAATAGGTCCATTTGCTAAACAATTCTGCTATCTCCTTCAGAGTCCTCTCCTTTATCTCTAGTATGATAATGTAAAGGTAGACCCACGTGAGAACCTCCACACTCATAAAAATGAAAAAGGCAACTCATCAAGAGTAACTCTTTTAAAGTAAAACACAAATCCTAAGGATATCAAACCACTCGCCAGCTGGTTCACAGCGATGCCGATTGCACTCCTCGGTGCACGCAACCTCAGAAGAAAGACCTCTTATCAACAAATTCGATGACTTAGGCCTCCATTCATTTAGAAAATATTCAGTGGTTATAAAGTGTCACTTCACAAGCCAACATAATTACTATCATTATCAAATTCTAAGAGATTTTCTCTAGGCAATTCCAACTCTCATATACTATGCATGTGCTGAGCATGCATCATGCACATGTTGTGCATGTTCTAACACCAACATAAAAAACCAAAATGGAGGTGGTGGGTAATCTATCTTTTCGTCTCCTTGAACACTTTACTCATTCATGTTAGGAAGACAATATGTTGTCTCTGTCACCTCTTTATCCTAGCACGTATGATAGAAGGCGATAGATGAATTGTATGCTCTCTAGGCTCGAATCTCTCTAGACGGATGAAACACCTCTCTTGCCTTCATCACTAATTCCAATCATCATTCTAGTGAGCATCTCCAAGCTCTTCCATCTCCATCATCTCCGATTGAGGTCGACTTTAGCAATAGGCATGGTGAGCCCAAAGCCTTGAGAAGAGATAAGTGAACCTCTAAAACCTCGATCTCATGTGGTCCCTCTCCTTTGCAATTTATGGTGTTGGAAGTTCACTCTAGGATTACTATTTTATGTTATCATATCGTGCATGTGCATGTTTGTTATTTGCATCAAACTAAAATAATGGGCCAAAAGGAATGCACTTTGATATTGTCGGATTTAATACCAATCATCTATTGTCCTCTAGTGTTTGCAATATGCTTAATTTGTAGTGTTGTCGGTGATCAATTTGCAGATTGCAATTAGCTCGATTGGTCATCTTGTGGGGAAACAATTGTCGGATTATTTTTTTCTCATGAACGGCAAAGATCACCTACCTATGGAAGCAAAGAAGATGTTATAGTCATGGGCTTCCGAGTGGGATGATGTGCTTGATTCAAAGGTATGATAAGTGATCCGACTTAAGGGTGCCATGACAAATCAAGTCTTCCAAATGAAGTGATTGACCAAAAATGATAGGGAGTCTCATGAAAGGTCCTAGTTAGGATTTATGGTGAGGGTGTAGAAGTATGGGACAATGAGATCCGGACTTTTGAGTTTATGTCTAAGCATAGGCAGGGGCCTTGTCTATTGGGTAGGTTCTCTAATGGGCGAATGGAAGAGTTCATCCATGCATGGGTAATTATCTTACCCTATTAAGGTGGATTCTTGTGCATTTAACTCGTGATTTAAAGCGTGTATGGGGCACGGGGTGGGGAACGTGCTCTTTGCCCAAGCCAAGAAAGAAGGCTTTTCTCAATTCTCCTTTTTTTCCCCTTCATTGTCTTTGCTTTCCTATTTTCGCTTCTTCATGAAAACTAGTGCTTTTGAAATTGCATGATAATAATGGATACTTAGAATTTTTAATGTAATTATTTTTTTAAAATATATTGAAGACATCTTTTAAAAAATTGTGGAGTGATAGTAAGAAAGATAAATAAAAGTTGTATTAAATTCACCAAATGTATTCTTTATAACTAGTAGATGATTCTTTGTAGTTTTACTTGTACTTTGGTTATTTTTAGAATAATGGTTTCTTAGTTAATAAAAAAAAAACAACTATACAACTCATTAACATAATAACTTTTTAGTTATTTGATAAATATAATATTTTTTTGGAAAAGAAAGACAACGATTTCCTCCCAGATGGGGAAAAAAGAAAATCGACAAAGAAAAAAATGTAAGATATAATCTTAAATCAAGAATAAGCCCCATATTTGAGATTAATCTTTGTTGTTTGAGTTTAAGATGGTAGATTTGTCTTTTAGTAAATTGAAATCAAACAAAAAAGAAGAAAAAAAAATGTAAGAAGTAATCTTAAGTTAATGACGGGACCCACAATGGATAATTTGGTCAATCCAAGATTATAGGGGGTGTCACAAGCCAAAAAAATGGTGGAAAAGTGTGAGCAAAAAAATATTGCAATAGAAGAAAATAACAAATGAGTTAGGTTCCATTTGTTTTATGAAAAATGATTGATTTGGAAAATATTTTACTAAAATGATTTCTTATCGCATACAAAAATGAACAAACAAAAAATATCTTCACTTGTTCACAAAAATATTAAAACATAAATTATCTTCAATAAATAAAAATATTTTTAGTTGATTAATTATTTCAATTGATATAAGCGATTGTTTTTAATATTGTTACCAGAAAAAAAAATTTACCAAATGCATCCTTAGATGCACAGTCGAATTAAAGCTCTGAAATGACACATCTTTTTCTCTTATTTTAGGAGTAAGATTCTGATAACTCAAATTTATTTAGAGAAATTTAAATTTTGCACATTGAGAGCACAATAAATTTAAGGCCATTAGATGGGAATGTTAGGTCGGGTCAAAAAAAGGTCCTACTCAAATTGATTAAAAAGGGTAAATCATAATAATTTTGGATAAGTTTAAGGAATGACATGCCAATATGATGATAATCGATAGCAATGCGCCATGTCACTACTTACGGCTGCACTCAAATCAATTAAAAATGGTAAATCATAGTAATTTTGGATAACTTTAAGGAATTATATGCAAATATGATGATTATTGATAGCAATGTGCGAGCTCACTACTTACGGTCCTACTCAAATCAATTGAAAATGGTAAATCATAATGATTTTGGATAAATTTTAGGAATTATATGCAAATACGATGATGATCGATGGTCACGTGCCAAGTCACTATTTATGATCCAGCTCAAATCGAATAAAAAGGGTAAAGCATAATTTTTTTGGTAATTTCAAGGGATTATTTGCAAGTACAATGACAATTAATGATAATGTGCCACATCAATATTTACATACCTGATTAAAAAGGTTAAATCATAATAATTTAGATAAGCTTAGGGAATTAATGGAAATACGACGACGTTCGACAGTAATTTGCGATTAAAAATGGTAAACCATAATGATTTTAGATATGTTTAAGAAATTATTTTGCAAGTACGATGTCGATTGATGGCAACCTGCCACGTCACCACTTGCCAAGATTCAGGTTGTCTTCTACTGGAGCAGAATCCCTTCTTACCATAAACAGAACAGCCTTCCCAGATTCGCACTCCGAACGGCTTTCGGACAGCTACAAATGGCGGCGGCACGGGACGCGGCGGCCTCTTAAACCCTAGCTCCGCCGCAGCAGCAGCCTCGCCCCACCGTCGCTCCGCCTCCGCCGCCGCCTCCGCCTCCGCCTCCGGCCGCCGTCTCCGTCGCAGGTAACGGCGGCGACTCGTCCCTCTCTCCGCCCCTTTCTCCGCCGCCGGGCTTTCCCCCCCCTCGTACTCTTGCTGTCGAGTCGATGGCCGGTGCCCGGTTCACGGTCTCGTTCTCCGATCGTCTTGCTCTGGCTGGTCGGAGAGTGGGGGAATGAACCGGTGGCCGGAACGAATTTGGATTCCGGAATGGGTTGACGTTTGTTGAGATTGTTGTCGATTTGATCATGAACGTCCGAGACGCTGACGTGTGTTTGCTTGGAGGTTTTCGAGATGTTTTTTTTTTTTTTTTTTTTTCTCAGTCCCAGATTGTGTGTCCCTTCTCTTATCTTGCATGTCGTTTTGGTTTATGGTGGATTGTAAGTTTTTTTTTTTTTTGGTTTTTCCTCAGTAATGGATGAACCTTTTGGGCTGATTGCTTGTCATTCTAATTGTAGTTGTCATAGTTGGATGCTCTTTTTTGGGGGTTTTGGGTTAATGTCTATGATGTGAGGAATTTCTTGATTCCATCTCCAGTCCAAAATGCAAGCAATTAAGAATCGGTCGTTGAATGAGTTGAGAAATTTACAGCATGGATTCTCTCTTTTTTTTTAATCTTCTTTTTTTCTCTGCCCCTTTCTCCGCCGCCGGGTTTTCCTCCCTCGTACTCTTGCTGTTGAGTCGATGGCCGGTGCCCGGTTCACGGTCTCGTTTTCCGATCATCTTGCTTTGGCTGGTCGGAGAGTGGGGGAATGAACCGTGGCCGGGACGAATTTGGATTCCGGAATGGGTTGATGTTTGTTGAGATTGTTGTCAGTTTGATCATGAACGTCCGAGAACCTGACTTGTGTTTGCTTGGAGGTTTTCGAGATGTTTTTTTTTTCAGTCCCGGATTGTGTGTCTCTTCTCTTATCTTGCATGTCGTTTTGTTTTGCTCAGTAATGTAAGAACCTTTTGGGCTGATTGCTTGTCATTCTGATTGTAGTTGTCATAGTTGGAGGCTCTTTTGTGGGGGTTTTGGGTTAATGTCTATGATGTGAGGAATTTCTTGATTCCATCTCCAGTCCAAAATGTGAGCAATTAAGAATTGGGTCGTCGAATGAGTTGAGAAATTTATGGCATGGATTCTCTTTCTTTTTAATCTTCTTCTTTTCCCGGTTTTTGGGTGAGGAAAACGTTGTCTCATTTTATCCCCTTCAATAGCTTGATCCACGAGTGGCGGCTGGATATGTCATGCATATCAAACCCTGTTGTGTCATCGGTTCAAGCTGCTCGTTGCTTCAGTTCCCTCTTGGCTGGTGCCCGGTTCATGGTTTCGTTTTACGATCATCTCGATTTGGCTGGTCGGAGGGCAGTGGAATGAACCGGTGGCCGGAACGAATTTGGATTCTGGAATGGGTTGATGTTTGTTGAGATTATTGTCAATTTGATCATGAACGTCCGAGACGCTGACGTGTGTTTGCTTGGAGGTTTTCGATGTGTTGCTTCATTTGCCAAATGAATTTTTTTTTTTTAGTCCCAGATTGTGTGTCTCTTCTCTCATCTTGCATGTCGTTTTGGTTTATGGTAGATTGTGAGTTTTTTTTTTCCTCAGTAATGGACGAACCTTTTGGGCTGATTGCTTGTCATTCTAATTGTAGTTGTCATAGTTGGATGCTCTTTCGTGGGGGTTTTGGGTTAATGTCTATGATGTGAGGAATTTCTTGATTCCATCTCCAGTCCAAGATGTGAGCAATTGGGTCGTCGAATTACGGCTGGATTCTCTTTCTTTTTAATCTTCTTCTTTTCCCGGTTTTTGGGTGAGGAAAACATTGTCTCATTTTATTCCCTTTGCCGAGCACGAAGAATCAATCATGAAATAGCTTGATCCACAAGTGGCGGCTGGATATGTCATGCATATCAAACCCTGTTGTGTCATCGGTTCAAGCTACTCGTTGCTTCAGTACCCTCTTGGCAAACACTTGTGAGCCTCGAGTATTAGCTGGATTGTACTGAGTTCATTGATCTGAGATATGCAGTGACATGTGATTATATTGTTGTCTTATCTTTTAGAGATGGCAACATGCTACTTCTGTCACTCATTTTGTTTGGAAAGCTGCTACTATTTAATATAAATTGTTTTCCTTGTTAATTGTTTGTTAATTCATTAATAGGGTTGAAGTGCAGGAGTAAGATTTCCAAAGGCGCTGGGTATGGCATTAGCTCTTAAATCAACTTGCTTTGTTCAACTTAAGAGACCCAAATCTTGCTGTGCTTTTCGGTCTTCGCGGCAACTAGCAGTTGTTTCTACCAGAAGAAGTATGACAATGGCTGCTCTTAGCACTGTATCAACAATTGGCATCTCTGAGACATTTGCTAAATTGAAGAAAGAAGGCAAGGTAAGAGAGTTTCTTGTTTTTTAATGAATTCAATGATTATCTGTTGTAACTGTTTGCTTCAAAAATTTTGCTGTTTGTTGGTTTTTTGGGTGGGAAGGTCATCTTGATGTGACATGACATGGTTGCTTCCTTGTTTGATCTCAGTTGAACTATTGAGCATTTTTATGCAAAGTGTTGGGGATTTTGTAAGGTTCAGCAATTGAATTTAAGAGATTGTTGTACTATCATTAAGATTAACCCTCGCTGCAACTAGTTCAAACTATGAGTAGAATTGCACACCATTTCATAATCACAAGAACATTAAATTTGTAAACTTCATCCTTTTTAGTTTGCAAAGCACATCTTTTGAACTAAACAAGTCTGGGGGGCATTCATTGACACTTTCCAAAAAGATGGCAATTTAGTCTGAATGTAGTTGTGATGCAGCAGCCATTCTTTTAATATAAGAGGGATGCTCTTTAATGACAACTGTGTTCTTTCATTTTTGCGAAGGTGGCATTTATTCCTTTCATCACAGCTGGTGACCCTGACCTTTCAACGACCGCACAAGCTTTGAAGTTGCTTGACTCATGTGGTTCAGATATAATTGAGCTGGGTGTCCCGTATTCTGATCCTCTAGCAGATGGTCCAGTAATTCAGGTCTGCTATTTCAATATCTTATAGATTGTTTAATCTAAGTTTTGGTCCTTCATCTTATACATCTTCGTTTTTAGGCTGCAGCCACTCGATCCTTGGCAAAGGGTACTAATTTTGATGCCGTTATTTCCATGTTGAAGGAGGTAAGACTGTTTGTGCTTTGTGTCATACTTGAAGAGACTGATTAATTGTTGCCAAAGCTGTGCTTATTCTCCTTTTAATGGACAGTTCAAGGTCCAAATGACTGATTCTTGCCACATATTATTTACTAACCTAGCCTTATCTTCTAGCAAAGAAATTAAATTTGTGATGCTGCTTTTGAAATTTTCCAGACTATATGTTACTCTCACATAGTGCCTTCTATCCTGATGATAGCAAGTTAATTTTTCTTGACATAATGCTACCTTTTAGGGTGAAATTTGTCTGAAACATTACATCATATTGTTCTTTTCAGATTCAGTGCTCCCATTTTGTACTAGTGATCCTCGTAGTGTATAAATGGTGATGTATATGTGAAACCATCCTTGGCGGTCGCTGAATGTTTACAGTACTGTTAATTTATATTTCGTTTCCTTCATGCATTTTTGAGATCTCATTCTGATGCTGCAGTTTTCAATGAATAGGTTGTTCCGCAATTGGCATCCCCTGTTGCTTTATTCACATACTATAACCCAATTCTGAAGCGTGGAGTTGAGAAGTTCATGTCCATCGTAAACGATGCAGGGGTTCATGGTAATTTGCAAGTTTCCCTCGTCTTTTGACTTGAAACACTTACATCTGCATACGACACTTTGGTTAAATTTAGTAATACGAGGGAAAATAATTTTTTATTTTTTCCCACATCCTTGGCCAAGATGAGAAATCAGTTGAATGTATTCAATTTTGAATGTAGATGTCATGATGTAAGCAAGCATTGTCAACATGCCCATCATTACTGGCACAAACTCGATTGCATAGTTCAGTTCTTAAATTTATCCATGTTTAGTTTTTCATTGAACATTTATTGAAAGAGCTATCAAAGGAATAATCACCAATGGATCAGAGGAATACTACAGTCATAACATTACGAGCAAAAACCAAAAGGTTATTTTGGAAATCTATCATGAATCTTTTTATCAAAAGTGACCCCTGGAAAAGAGTGAGAAACCATTTAAACCAATTTTTGGCTTAGGCTAGTATGCAGATCAAATTGCCAGGCCAACTGGAATCAGTTTTCAATCATTATCATGGGTGTGAGGTGTTTTCTTTTTTTCTTTATAGGTGAGATGAGTATAACTAGTTGATTGAAGATCTCAATGGAAGTCTTTATGCTTTATAAGGAGCTACTAAAAAATTTCCACGTTCTCTCTTCTAAGTGATGCACCGATATCTAAATTAGCTAGTGATAATAATTTCGTAGTATTAACGGAGGATGCTTTTTAAATTGAAAAAGTAAAACTGAAAGTACATTCTTGTTCATTCATGGTGTCTAGATCTGTTTTAGCTTGTAATCTTGTCTGTACCATTTTTTTTTTCAGGGCTTGTAGTTCCTGATGTTCCTTTGGAAGAGACTGAAATCTTAAGAAAGGAAGCTCTTAAGTACAAAATTGAACTGGTTTGTCAGACTCTTAAGACAACTTAATGCTCTTCACCATTTACTTGTTTAAATTCCTGAGGATGACGCTATGCATTATGGATATAAATTCTAATTTTGGAATTAAAATGACAGATCTATTTTGAGTTTATGACATCACAGAATCGTAATTTACACATGTTTTTGCTAATTGTTTCCCCATAACTAGACAAAAAGTCAAATGGTTCTTCAGTTTGTGATTTTCTTGTAGTTAGTTGTGCACCTTGTTCTTTGTCTATGTCCATGTTGCTATCGTAGGATAGGTCTGTCTTTTGTTTTGTTGCAAACTGATATACACGTCAATGAAAAGTTTACTACATGGGGCCTGCATTGAGGTCTGCTTTTAGTTATGTAATCTTGGCCTGCTTTTTTGAAGTCTGTTGAATCTATCTCACCTTACTCTAGCCTCTGGAACTATATGATTCAGGTTTTGCTTACTACACCTACTACTCCAACCAGCCGAATGAAAGCGATAGTTGAAGCCTCGGAAGGATTTGTATATCTTGTAAGATCCTTTATGCTGTTCATCCTTATCCAATGCTGGTCATTTGTATTGATGATGAGAATTTCTTATCCAAATTGATGCAGACTATTAGACATAGATTATTAATGTAATTGATAGTGTGTTGATCATGTTCTAGCCGCTAATTAGATCAAACGTAGCACATCTGTCTGCATCAATGAAGTCAATGAAAGGACAGTACATTCATGCACCTATGCGTGCCTGTAGGTATACATGCATAAGCAAGTCTCCGGATTAGGACAGTATCTGATTTGAAGAGTTAAGGCAACATTGATGTTGCTTTTGTGGTTTCATTGCTCTTGCTGATCTCTAATGGAAAAGGATTTTGGTTTTGTGCAATAGATTCCGCATTCACTTGCTTCTCAAATGAAAGTTTCACGTATAGTAGTCTTACAGCCACGGAACATGCATGAAATATATTCAATTGTTATTGTGGGTGGTCCAGTGTCAGCATTTCGTGTGATTGTATTGTTACATTTTTCTTTTTGAGTTTCTGCATTTTTTTAGTTCATTCACAAAGAGATGACATGGCCATTTATTTAATTTATTATAGGTGAGCTCTATTGGAGTAACTGGGGCTCGAGGATCTGTGAGTGCTCGTGTGGAAAATCTCTTGCGGGACATTAAGGAGGTCAGTTGATTCAGAACATTTCACTTGTTTCATGATGTGCGATTTCATGTCATCAACTACCTAGGAATACTCTTTAAGATACTTGTCATGATTAATTTAGTTTTCAAAGGATATCCTCAATTTGTGGATTATCCTCATATATTTGCAACAGAAAAAAATTCAGTACAGCCTCAAATCCTATGGGTGTGAGCAGCCTACATTTATGGCCCTTTAAACATGATGGTAATAATGCATTCTTCAGAGAGCAGGAATTTTGTCCTTAGAGCTTTGGTTTCATTCCTTTAATTGTTCTATGCGGCTTCAAACAAATCTGACGAGAGGTGTATTTGAAATAGACACATCAGTGGGTGTCATATTGAAACTTCTAGAGCTCCAAGACTGCAGGATAATTAAATAATTAACTGACCAATAAGTTTGCCTACAGTCTCCTATATGGTTTTCTGTAGCCTGTCTTGTTAGAATCATAATGAGTTCCTGGTTGGTTGATAAGTCTAGACACCAATAATCCACATGCAGATTAACAATCAACATTTCAGGAAGTTCACGTCACTTCCAGCTCCATCATGGGGTTTTTACCTAGCATCCAATTAGAGAGACACTTAAAGATGGTCCTGTGTATGTTCATCAACTTGTAGAACACTTTGTACCAATTTGAGTTGCTGTATTCTCCAAAGTTGGGCATATTGGTGAATATGCTTCGACATTGTTAAACATTGAAGTGGGACAATCGGGGGAAACTCCTTTTTCAATCATTGAGGCATGCATGCTCTTGCAGGCAACTACTAAACCTGTTGCTGTTGGCTTTGGCATATCAAAACCCGAGCATGTGAAGCAGGTTAGTTTTTATTAGCCCACTTCGAAGTGAAAAGACTGTTATATCTCGTGTTTGGTACTTGGTTTTCACTCATTTTCTCACAGATTGCGGGCTGGGGAGCTGATGGCGTGATTGTCGGGAGCGCAATGGTGAAAGTGCTCGGCGAAGCCAAATCTCCAGAAGAAGGGCTGAAGGAGCTAGAAAATTTAACTAGATCCTTGAAATCTGCACTGATTTGAGAGAGGGTTTTTTGATCTGACCGGCTTGTTAGCTCTTCATTTCGGCCTTTTGGACACAACGGCAATTGTTTCAATCAATCCGTCCGGGGTTCCTTTATAATTTTGTCTCATATGTTCGGTCAGAATTTAGTGTCCTGTGCCGAGAACTCTTCAGAATAAATCAGACTTTTGGTGCCAGAAACAGGTTTTCACTGAACTGCATTTTTCAGACTACTCTGAAGAGCAACCTTCACTTCTCAAAACGCTTTGTGAGATTGATCTACTGTAAATTGCTGCATGAGAGCTAAGCCGATTCAAGTTATCTTTTTGCAAATGATTTGATCTTGGAAATCGCAGTAGAGTCCTCGGCTTCTTTTCCGGTTTATGCCTAAGTTGATTTTTACCGAATATTATAAAATCTCCTGTGCAGCTATTACAAATAACATAGGGATTGCTCAGCAATGCATTTCGGTAGTACATTTCGATGTCATATTTGATGTTGACTCGGATCAAATTCTTGCCGATTTCAGACGCGTGCTCTCGCATGCAATATATTTTAGGAACCATTCTACTCTTTTTTATACTCGCATGACTGGGGTAAATTGCAAAAAATTGAAAACTTGAGGGGAATTTTGCAACAACATGAAAAACTTGGGGAGCAATGTGCAATTTGCCTAATTATTACGCCAACAGCCTTCCCACCGTATCTGCAAATTTCAGTTGAACTCTCTCTCTCTTGCTCTCTCACCATCACAAGAAAAATAAAGAAATGGGCTTTGAAGCTGTCAAGCTTTCATCATCACTCTCATCTTCCACCAGGTCCATCCTCTCCAGCGCCACCACCAGACCCTTCTCTCTCCTCGCTGCTCCGTGCTCTTCTCGCCTCAAGACCCACCTCGCGTTCCGCCCGATAAGGCCGCCGCCGCCGCCGTCTCGTGCCGCCGCCGCCGCTGCTCCGTGCGGTGGTTTCGGCTCGCCGGGCCGTTCGAGGAGGAGCTTCCGCGGCGGGGTGGTGGCCATGGCCGCGCCGGGTCGGTCCAGAAGTCGGAGGAGGAGTGGCAGGCGGTCCTGTCGCCCGAGCAGTTCCGTATCCTGAGGCAGAAGGGGACCGAGTTAGTAATTCCTTTGAATTCTCTTGATTTTTTTTTTTTTTGGGGTCTCTGTTTTACTGCTAGCTTATCTTGATTGTGGGTTTGTCGTTCTTGATTTTTGTTTCGTTCCTGCTCTTGTTGATGCTTCACTTTCCGTACTGGGTTGGGGTTTGTTGAATTGGGTTGGTTTCGTTTGAACGTGATTGCCATGCTGTCTTCTTGAAGCTTGGGAACACTGAGCAGGGAGGGAGCTTTATGCCGCAATGTAATAGGTTGAATCAGAAATGGGTTTTGAGTTTTAAAAAGGCACAGCAGAACGCATTTTGAGTGCATCAAGCGGTGTGCGTTGGAGGTGGATTCTTAGTGAATTACGTCTTAATAGGAGAATCCATTGAGGAAATGCAGGTTAGGATGTTCTCTGGGTTTTTTGAGGTGCTGGCAAGGGTTATTCTTTTCTGGGCTTTTGTAGGAATGAGCTGTTTTAGCTATTACTGAAGTTCTCTGGAACTGTCCTGTGTTTGGAAAGACTTAGTTTTTATCCAGAAATGTCGGCCCTTTTAGGCTCCTTTTGGGTGCTAAGGGTTTGTTACTGCATGAGTACCGACATCTTGGTTACTTATGAAGTCTTTTACTTTTCACTTTTCATCAAAACAAAGGTGAAAAGGTGTCAAAATCATCCTAAAGTGTGAATCATAGGTTTATCATGTACAGTTGGTGCGAACCTTTGTTCTTTGAAGTGCTTTTTCTTTAAAATTCTTGTTTCTTGAAACAACTTCTGTCTATCTGTTGTGAGGGAGTGTGATCTCCATTTTGACTTATCTAATGCTTTTGCATTGTCCTTGTAATGCTCTTTCTTAACACTCTGGATCTTGTTTGTATTCATTTTACTTTGATTGTTCGAAGGGTCTCTTAATCTGTTAATGAAAGCGATGCAGAGCCAATAGTCAAGCTTCTTAACTACTAGCTCTTAGGCTCAATACATTATACGACATGTGCAGGATATAGGAGGGATCAAACGGCTAAGTTCCTGTGCTGTTTTTAAGAGAATCTCAGAACTAAGAATAATATCCTCTTGTTACTGCTGTGGCATTTTAGAGAATGATTCATTTGTCGTTCTCATGGTCGTGCTGTTACCATCGATTGCCTGCTAAGGCTGATCGTGATAGCTTAAGTTCTTATCCACCCTCTTTGTGGGGCTTTCCTGCTTTAGTAATCAATCAATTGATGGACCTCATGCACCTGATGGACTACAGTTTTGGTACTATGCGTTGCTTGGGCAAATATTGACTAGAAAACAAGAAAAAAAATGCATGATATGGATAAATCAAATGACATTGGGAGCACAATGGTTGATTTGTTTGAAATGCTGTGTAAGAAGATACATTCTGATTAGTTATGTTAGTATGTGCTGCGACATAGGTATACACTTGCTAGTAAAGAAAGCTGTTAAAATAGGTGGATGATCTCCTCATATCATGCTTTGGGGAAAGAATCCTATTCCTGTGGTTATGTGTAGTATTAAATTGTTGAGGTGTTATGCACGCAAACAATCCTCTTCAACTATTTAATGGCTTGGAAGTGATCTGAGAGAACTTAAATGTTGCCGAGCCTGATGCAAGTAGTTGAAGACTCATGTATATTCTTTTTGAATGCAATCTCATCCTTTTTTCTAATTCAAGTATCAAACCAATGGAGAACAAAGGAGCATAACTGAATACTTTTCGATGCCTCCTCTACTATGTTTATGTACAAGAAGCAACTCTTTTCTCTGGTTTGATATTGGGTATCATTTGTATCAAATATCTATATATTCGTGTATTATCTTCGAACAAAAAAGTGTCATCTTGATCTGTCTCATCTGTTGCTGTTTCTCTCACATGTAGATATCCAGGCACAGGTGAATACGACAAGTGTTTTGAAGAGGGGGTGTACAATTGTGCAGGATGCGGGACTCCTCTTTACCGGTCTACAACTAAATTTAACTCCGGCTGCGGCTGGCCTGCTTTCTACGAGGGCCTCCCCGGAGCTATAACCAGCACTGTGAGTCTCTCTCTTTTTATCAATTAAACGTGTGGTCACAGGTAACTAAGACGGTTCTGATTGAAGTCGATTTCTATTATGGCTTGCTATAGATGACATCTTCCACTTTGTGTTTGTTGAGCTATCTAAACTGTGAAAATGATGAGAAATGCAAAATGAATCGAGCGTGTTCTGCTTCAAATCATTGATGGGCTTGCCTTGCGTTTTGATCTCAGCCGGATCCAGATGGGATGAGGACAGAAATCACTTGCACTGCATGTGGCGGCCATCTGGGTCACGTGTTCAAGGGTGAAGGGTTCTCAACACCGACCGATGAGCGGCATTGCGTCAATAGTATTTCACTCAAGTTCGCTCCTGCCAACTCTTATCCTTCCCAGTGAACTTCTGCAGCTAGACTGGTCGGTCGATCACTGGACGTGGCCTTCAACTGCTGCTGTTATCTGATATTGTTTGCTTCTGATTTCCGCGCTATGTACAATAAGCCCTTCCCATAAATCTTCCCAATCTGGATCGAACTCGGATATTTGCTGCCGTCTCTTGAGTAAATAAAAGTCAAAATCTTTTTTCTTGTTATCCATCTCGCAGATGTTTCTTGCCAAGCTGTTCTAATGTGGCATGTTGAAAAAGGCTGCTCAATGTTAAACCAGACATGACTTTGCTCTCCGGTGATCTTTGTTGGCTTTGATGCCACCTCACTGGTGGAAGGTAATAGGAATCGAAATGTGCCACGGAGTGAAATCTTAATAATGCACGAATTGCAAGAGTGAAATCTTAATAATGCACGAAGTGCAAGATAAAGAAAAACTCAGTTTTATCAGTTTTATCTATATATATTTAACGGGCAAGCTCCATTACATCATGCATATGAATATAAGCAAAAAAGTTGTAACCTAGAAAACTCGAAAAGTTGGCATGATAATTAAGTGCAAAATAATATCATCTATAATACTAAATAATATATAAAATCCTATAGATAAAGAAGTAAAACAAAATTGAATCGTATCCAAAACTAAAAAGGCATACAAAAAAAAGCAACGGTATATTCCATATCAAATTCCAATGATGTCTTGATTACAACCCACACCAAAATTTTTAGATATAGAATTCTTTATCATAACTTCCCTTAACTAAATGGATGCAAAGGGAAAATCATAAATACAAAGAAATCCCTATGTTATGTCTTCTTTTAATCTGCACCCACGCGGAGGTCGACGAACTTTGAGATCTAGAGTCTTGGCCGCAAGCTCGCTGCTCGGCGTTTCCAAATCTGCTGCTCAGCCGCCGGAACGAGAGAGTGGGTGGACGCAGAGGTTGGCCAAGACGTCTCCCGCTCGTTTCTTCTTCCCTCAAGCCTTTTAAGGACTTCTCAAATCCAATGTCAGTATGTAATAAGACATAAGAAATTGTTAAACAAAGACTAGTCTTCTTTTTCTTTTTTTTTTTTTGGCTAAAAACATTGACTAGTCAAACACCGACTAGTACTACAAATCAATATGGCAAAAGAGCTCCTCGGCGGCCGAACATACGAACTGCGACTACTAACATCTTCTGCTTGAGCTTTTGAATAAGACCCCATAAGTAAGCTGGAAAGAGCATTATCAACAACGGCAAATAGAGGAGAAAAAAGGAGAGTCCTCGGAACAACAGCAACGTGAGGAAAGCTACGGAGAGAAAGGAAAAGACCCTGAGAAAGAAAAAGATGCGGGCACCACGAGCGGTACTAAAGACCGGCAGACGAGCAATAAGTGGAAGGGACAAAAAGCAATAAAGAAGAAGCGTGAAAATGATGAGAAAAATAGTGAAGGGGTGGGTATCAAATGGAGAATCTCGTGTCCCCTGATATTTCAGGACAACGAAGTCAACTAGAATTGGAACGATGAACGTGACAATGGCGTCGATATTGTCTTGCTGATTCGGCAAGAAATTTGGCATTTTTGAATGCGGGGACAGATGAGGGAGAAACAAAGGAAGAGAGACAAAGCTGCAAGAGCAGGGCGAATGTGCAAGAGACTGGGATAGTGTATCGAATGATGGTGGGCTGTGAGGAGTGCCTGAGGAACAGAGAGGGGGGTTATATATGCTTAGACCCCTGATGTTCCAATCTCGTTGGTGAAGATCTAAACGCCCATGAGGGGACAAGAAAGTCTCGATTCCTAAATGCAGATTCTTCTCTGCAAGAGCTCGATTCCTATATTATCTACATCTTTGAATGATGGTGGGCTGCCTTGATGGAGTGCAGTAGAACGACATTTAATATCTTTGGGGCTCTGCTTAGACCCAATGCTAGATGTTCCAATCTCGAATTGAAGATCTTGAACGCCCATGAGACAAGAAGACTTTCTTTGTCCCCCATGAAATAGAAATATTCATTGGTTGTTAATCATCACGTCATCGTCGCGCACAAGCCTAACTGGCCCACTAACAAGTCAACATGTGTCCATTGACGTGAATTGAAAAAATAAACTGAAAGCCTGTTTTTTCTCTCTCCTCTGCTCTACTGCCTGCTGCATTTTCTCTCCTTTTTTCAACGAAGCACGCGCTTCTTTCTTCCCGCTTCTGCCTCTCTCTTCTTCAAGCACTCCTCTCCTCTCTGTCCCGACCCCTCTCACTCACCCTAAGCGCTTCCCTCCTCGCCTCTGTCCTTGTTGCCGTCATCGACTTTCCAGCCGTGGCTCTAGAAATCGCTGGCCGCTGACTGGCCTCTTGAGCTTCTTTGTCTTCTACTCCTTATTCGGACCCGATTTCGGGCTCGAGTACGTAGCCAAGGATGTTGAAGCAAAAGAGGTTTGCAAGGCTAGATATACTGGTGGCGGTGCTAAGTTTTGGGATTTTGGCGACGCCATGACAGCCGCAAGGGATATTGTGGCGGAGGAGAGAGAGGCGTATGGGTACCGTGAGACCTCTCTTTCTCCTTTGCCTTTTTTTCTTTTCTATCGCCTCTGTTTCAGGAGGCATGGAGGCTTGGTGATAGTGGCTGCTTTGTCTTCTAGGTCGAGCCGGAGTTGGAGAGCTTATCAGGAGGCTAAGGGGGAGAGTTCTACGTCGGCCCTTTTGACTCCTCAAGCAAGTCGCCATTCCCATTGGAGTATTTGTCATCGTGACCTTTGGTATGAAAGTTTTAACCTTATTATTGTTGCTGTGAGGAAGAGCGCATGAGTGATAATTGTCCATGGTCTGCACTTGCTCCAATCAAGAGGTAGGAGGAACAAAAAAGTATTACTGTTTTGGGACTAAGTATGTCCATTTATAAGCCCTTCTTTTGGGCTTCGACTGAGTGCAAATATTCTAATGCTTTTCTTGCTTTCAGATTTTACAGAGGGCTTCCACTGAGTGTGCTGAGGGAGAGAATGATTTGCTCGGTTCAGTGAAGGTGGGGTATTTTGCTTAATTGCTTGAGTTTTGAACACCTTTATGTGGATGTTTCACTAGTTGCAACTTTATGAACTGATTCTTTTATGTACCTCTTTCATGCAAAAGTAATGACTGGTAAATTAACATTCTGCCGGGTCGGTCCGGAAGTCGGAGGAGGAGTGGCAAGCGGTCCTGTCGCCCGAGCAGTTCCGTATCCTGAGGCAGAAGGGGACCGAGTTAGTAATTCCTTTGAATTCTCTTGATTTTTTTTTTTGGGGGTCTCTGTTTTACTGCTAGCTTATCTTGATCGTGGGTTTGTCATTCTTGATTGTGGTTCTTGCTCTTCTTGATGCTTCGCTTTCCGTACTGGGTTGGGGTTTGTTGAATTCGGTTGGTTTCGTTTAGACGTGATTACCATGCTGTCTCCTTGAAGCTCGGGAACACCGAGGTTTAAGACACATTCTGTTCGATGAGGCTTTCTTGGGCTGTCTATTTATGTGACGTGCGAAAAATTTAAACAAGTTTATGCTGCAATGTGATAGGTTGAATCAGAATTGGGTTTTGAGTTTTGATTCAGCACGGTACGACACATTTCTAGTGCGTCAAGCGGTGTGTGTTGGAGGTGGATTCTTTGTGAATTACGTTTTAATAGGAGAAACCACTGAGGAAATGCAGGTTAGGATGTTCTCTGTGTTTTTCGAGGTGCTGGGGAGGGTTATTTTTTTCTGGGTTTTTGTGGGAATGAGTTGTTTTAGCTATTACTTGAGTTCTCTGGCACTGTCCTGTTTTGGAAAGACTTAGTTTTTATTCGGAAATGTCTGCCCTTTTAGGTTCCTGTTGGGTGCTAAGGATTTGTTACTGCATGAGTGCTGGCATCTTGGTTACTTATGAAGTCTTATACTTCTCACTTTTCATCAAAACAAAGGTGAAAAGGTGTCAAAATCATCCTAAAGTGTGACTCATAGGGTTATCACGTACAGTTGGTGCGAATCTTTGTGCTTTGAAGAGTTTTTTCTTTAAAATTCTTATTTCTCGAAACAACTTCTGTCTATCTGTTGTGAGGGAGTGTGGTCTCCATTTTGACTTATCTAATGCTTTGGCATCATCCTTGTAATGCTCTTTCTTTACACTCTGTATCTTGTTTGTATTCATTTTACTTTGATTGTTCAAAGGGTCTCTTAATCCGTTAAAATATGAAAGCGATGCAGAGCCAGTAGTCAAGCTCCTTAACTACTTGCTTGTAGGCTCAGTACATACACGTGCAGGATAGAGGAGGGATCAAAGGGCTATGTTCCTATCATGTTTTCAAGAGAATCTCAGAAACTAAGAATAATATCCTCTTGTTACTGCAGCGGCATTCTAGAAAATGATTCATCTGTCGTTCTCATGGTCGTGCTGTTACCATCGATTGCCTGCTAAGGCTGATCACAATATCTTAAGTTCTTATCAACCCTCTTTGTGGGGCTTTCCTGCTTTAGTAATCAATCAATCGATGGACCTCATGCACCTGATGGACTACAGTTTTGGTACGGTGTGTTGCTTGGGCAAATATTTGACTAGAAAACAAGAAAGAAAACGCATGATATGGATAAATCAAATGACATTGGGAGCACAATGGTTGATTTTTTTGAAATGCTGTGTAAGAAGATAGATTCTGATTAGTTATGTGAGTATGTGCTGCGACATAGGTATACACCCACGAGGAAAGAAAGCTGTTAAAATAGGTGGATGATCGCCTCATATCATGCTTTAGGGAAAGAATCCTATTCCTGTGGTTATGCATGGTATTTACTTGTTGAGGTGTTATACACACAAACAATCCTCTTCAACTATCCTTAATGGCTCGGAAGTGATCTGAGAGGACTTAAATGTTGCCGAGCCTGATGCAAGTAGTTGAAGACTCATGTATATTCTTTTTGAATGCAATCTCCTCCTTTTTTTCTAATTCAATTATCAAACCAATGGAGAACAAAGGAGCATAACTGAATGATTTTTGATGCCTCCTCTACTATGTTTATGTACAAGAAGCAACTCTTTCCTCTGGTTTGATATTGGGTATCATTTGTGATAAATCCTTGGACATATATATTCGTGTATTATCTTCGAACAAAAAAGGGTCATCTTCATCTGTCTCATCTGTTGCTGTTTCTCTAACATGTAGATATCCAGGCACGGGTGAATACGACAAGTTTTTTGAAGAGGGGGTGTACAATTGTGCAGGATGCGGGACTCCTCTTTACCGGTCTACAACTAAATTTAACTCCGGCTGCGGCTGGCCTACTTTCTACGAGGGCCTCCCCAAAGCTATAACCTGCACTGTGAGTCTCTCTCTCTTTTTTATCAATTAAACGTTTGGTCACAAGTAACTATCTGATTCAGGTCGTTTTCTATTACGGCTTGCTCTAGATGACATCTTCTACTTTGTGCTTGTCGAGCTTTCTAAACTGTGAAAATGACGAGAAATGCAAAATGAGCCGGGCATGTTCTGCTTCAAATCGTTGATAAGCTTTCCTTGCTTTGTGATCTCAGCCGGATCCAGATGGGATGAGGACGGAAATCACTTGCACTGCATGTGGCAGCCATCTGGGTCACGTGTTCAAGGGCGAAGGGTTCCCGACACCGACCGATGAGCGGCATTGTGTCAATAGTATTTCACTCAAGTTCACTCCTGCCAACTCTTATCCTTCCCAGTGAACTTCTGCAGCTAGACTGGTCGGTTGATCACCGAACGCGACCTTCAACTGCTGCTGTTATCTGAGATTGTTTACTTCCAATTTCCGTGCTATGTACAATAAGCCCTTCCCATAAATCTTCCCGATCTGGATCGAACTCGGATATTTGCTGCCGTCTCTCGAGTAAATAAAAGTCGAAATCTTTTTTCTTGTTATCCATCTCGCAGATGTTTCTTGCCAAGCTGTTCTAATGTGGCATGTTGAAAAAGGCTGCTCAATGTTAAACCAGACATGACTTTGCTCTCCGGTGATCTTTGTTGGCTTTGATGCCACTTGACTGGTGGAAGGTAATAGGAATCGAAATGTGCCACGGAGTGAAATCTTAATCATGCACGAAGCGTAAGGTAAAGAAAAACTCTCAATTTTATCTATATATATTCAACAGGCAAGTTCCATTATATCAATAAGCAAAAAAGTTGTAACCTAGAAAACTCGAAAAGTAGGCTTGATAATTAAATGCAAAATAATATCATCTATAATACTAAATAATATATAAAATCCTACGGATAAAGAAGTAAAACAAAATTGAATCGTATCCAAAACTAAAAAGCATTAAAAAAAAAAAAAAAAAAAAAGCAACAATATATTCCATATCAAATTCCGATGATGTCTTGATCACAACCCACACCAAAATTTTAGATATAGAATTCTTTATCATAACTTCCCTTAAATACAAAGAAATCCCTATGTTATGTCTTCTTTTAATCTGCACCCACGTGGAGGTCGACGAACTTCAGATCTGGAGTCTCGGCCGTGAGTTTGCTGCTCGACGTTTCCAAATCTGCTGCTCAACCACCGGAACGAGAGAGTGGGTGGACACGGAGGTCGGCCAAGACATCTCCCGCTCATTTCTTCTTCACTCAAGCCTTTTAAGGACTGCTCAGATCCAATGTCAGTATGTGATTGGATATAAGAAATTATGCACACGCTAAATATTTTATGGACATGACTAGTTAAACAGCGACTAGTTTTTTTTTTTTTTTTTGGCTAAAAACATTAACTAGTCAATGTGCTGTTTTTTTATTCACCAAAAAAAAAAACATTAACTAGTCAAATTTGGCCTTTCCTCATTATATTTATTACCTCTTACCAAAAAAAACATTAACTAGTCAAACACCGACTAGTACTACGAATCAATATGGCAAAAGAGATCCTCGGCGGCCGAACATACGGACTGCGACTCCTAACATCTTCTGCTTGAGCTTTTGAATAAGACCCCATAAGTAAGCTGGAAAGAGCATTATCAACAACGGCAAAAAGAGGAGAAAAAAGGAGAGTCCTCGGAACAACAGCAACGTGAGGAAAACTACGGAGAGAAAGGAAAAGACCCTGAGAAAGACAAAGATGCGGGCACCACGAGCGGTACTAAAGACCGGCAGACGAAAAATAAGTGAAAGGGACAAAAAGCAATAAAGAAGAAGTGTGAAAATGATTAGAAAGATAGTGAAGGGGTGGGTATCAAATGGAGAATCCCGTGTCCCCTGATATTTCAGGACAACAAAGTTAACTAGAACTGAGACGATGAATCTGACAATGGCGTCGATATTGTCTCGCTGATTCGGCAAGAAATTTGGCATTTTTGAATGCGGGGACAGATGAGGGAGAGACAAAGGAAGAGAGACAAAGCTGCAAGAGCAAGGCGAATGTGCAAAAGAATCGAATGATGGTCGGCTGTGAGGAGTGCCTGAAAGATGCAGGGGGTTTATAGATGCTTAGATCCTGATGTTCGAATCTTGTTGGTGGAGATCTAAATGCCATCATGTGATTGTCTGATTTTTAATTCGATAAAGTCTCTATAGACTTTATCTGACTGTCTGATTTTTAATCAGATAAAATCAAAGTGTCCCGATGACGTCATCTAAGACGTCTTCGGGACACAACCTTTATAGACTTTCTGATTAAAAATCAGACACTAGGACATCGGGACACCCCTCTATATAGACTTTATCTGATTAAAAATCAGAAAGTCAAATCCGGATTGGGAATGGAGACTTTCTTGTCCCATGAGTACAACAAAAACCACACTTTTTCGTATCTTCGGAAAGTTCCATTTTCCTTCGTTCTTCGTCTGAAGCCGAGACGTCCCCACGTCAACATCCGACGGTCAGCAGTCCTGACACGCGTAGAATAATGCAATCATCTTAAGCACTACACTGATTTCTTTTTTTCTTTCTATTGGAATGCACTATGCTGATTTACTTAACGAATCCGGATAATCAAGCACTGTTCTAATCCATATTGGAAGAATATATTGTGCTTACAAAGCCAAATGAAGTCAACCTTAGTAATTATAGACTTCATTCTAAACCTTGGTATCTTTCGACCCAAGTTGTCTAACTCCAATCTGTCCATTTAAACTGGACATTTTCAAATTTCCTAGCATTGATTTGTTGCCCATATTAGAGGTGCATTTGGTAACATTTTTGTTCCCAAAAACAATTTCAATTTAGAAATAGTTTTGTTCTATTTTTATGGGAAAATTTCAAATAAGGACCCGAAATGAATCTATTTTCTCAATAAGGATCCAAAGTGAACTTTGTATTATATAAGGACCAAGTAGACCGTTGTTTCAAATAAGAACCCAAAGTGAATTTTGTGTCAAATAAGGACCCGAAGTGATCAAGTTAATCTCTATTGAGGACCTTAGTTCACTGACAGACATTTTCCGGAGATTAAAATAGGGGTAATTTTGTCAAAAATTTGTGATTGGAAAAAAAAAGGGAAAATTCTAAATTAATTAAGTTTAGGTTATTAGTTAAGATGTTTACGTTTTCTTCTTTCTTCTCCCCTGTTGCTCCTCAACCAAATCACTGCCCAATGATCGTCACGACTCAATTCTCGTCGCTCCTCGCCTTGCTCGATCGACAGAGAATTTGGGTCTCCGCAAACAAAGAAAGAAGCATATGGTTTTCTTCTTGTTTTTGAATTTGTGCCTCAACCGGCGAAGAATTTGGGTCTTCGACTTTGCGGAGGATGGGTACAAGGAATGGGGAGAACTTCGGTCTTTGACTTTGCAGAGGATGGGTACAAGGAATGGGGAGACCGTAGAAAACCTTTCGTTGTTGTGGAATAAGAAGCCTTCGTATCTTAATGCATGTATTTAATTTATTCGGAGCTATTAGAGTGGGATCCACTTTTTGGGGAATATGAGTCAAAGCAATAACAAAAATATTTTGAGTGGAACATCTTTCACAATCCTTGGAGAGATAGTTCACTAATAGACCGAGGATAAGTAATTCGACTCATTCACATCCATATCATGAATGTTTGGAATCCATATTATGCAGGATTTTTTTGTTTCTGTTTTAGGATTTGTTAATTTTCCCTATACTTTTTTTGGACAAAATTGCCCAAACTCCGGTGGTTGGAAATGTCACATGCTTGATAGCCGACAAATATTTGGCTGACCAGCAAGCTCAGGTTCTTATTTGGAATTGATTCAACCACTTCGGGTCCTTATTTGAGATAATGGGTCCACTTTAAGTCTTAATATGATATAAAGTTCATTTCGGTCCTTATTTGAGAAAATTTGTCAACTTCGAGTCCTTATTTGGAATTTTCCCTATTTTTATTCTCTAGACGAGTTGTTGAGCAGAAAAACGCATTTGGTAATTATACAAAATTTTTAATTCTAGAATAGAATAAGAACAAAAATGTGTTTGGTACTACTATGAAAATTTTTATTCCCAATTTCTTTTATTTAATTTTAAAGAGACTTAACATTTCATGTTTGGATAAAGCTGAAATTTTACAATGATTTAATTGATCAAGATATTCTAAAATGGTCAAAGAAAATCCATTATAATAGTTAGTTAAAGATGAATAGCTGGAAATGGCAACAGAAAGTCTCATTAGTTTATAACTCACTATATGACGAGGTTGATAATAAATCTTTGATTATTACAATAAACAGATGTATAGATCTTTTGAGAAGAAGAGCAAACGTTACTTGGAATCACCAAGCTTTCACGACCTAGCATTCACTACCAAGCATTCACTATAAACATGAGATAGTATGAACTTTCATAAATGAAAGTAGACTTAGTTTAATAATAAAGTTAACCTTTTGTGATTTTTATTAGGCCCATTGTTAGTGTAAAAAGCAACTTCTACCCACACTATTGAGTTGTTGACGTGTGGAAGGATTTAGTTATGGTATAGAATTAATTTCAACCCCATATGTGGCTTATCGGGCAACGAATGTGTCAATAATTTATTTTATGACGTAAAAATAAATTGGATACAAATATATAATTTTCAATAAGCTTAATTATTAGTAAGTACTTTTCAACTTTCGATACTGTTAATTACTAGTTTTTTTTTTAGGGTCGGTGATAATTTTCCGTGAAAAAAAAAGTAATTGCCAACTTAGGAGTTTTGCATGCGTGATTATTAATTTCTCATGTAAAAAATTTTCTTCAAATACATCACTGGTCATAATAAACCTTTCTAATGCGGTATATAACTTATCAAAATAAAAAAGTAATTATCTATTTATCGAAAATCAATAATTTTCTCTTTATTTAATTTATTTTTCTCGTCAATTAAGTTGCCAACATACAAAACTGAAAGCCCATTCACCCAATTGCCCAACTTTTTTTGAATTGAAAATTGATCCAATGGGCTGCATCGCATTACTAGAATTTAACGGTTCAAATCAACACAAGGGCGTTTCTATAATTTCAGCAATTGTCATTAGGAAAATTATTCAAAAAGTCTTAAACTTATTGGCACACATTTCAATTTTATCAATTGAATCCATCCGGCAAATTTTAACTGGAATTCCGACATGGGCGATGATTGTCTTATGTGTACGTAATCTTGACGTGGATAATATTTACTATTTCTAATAATTTTTAGAATTTTTTTTATTTTTTATATTTTAAATTTCTTTTCTCTTTTCTTCTCTTTTTTTTTTTTTTTTTTTGTTTTTCCTTTTCTTCCTTTGGCGTGTTGCCCAGAGACCACGGTTGACAAGGGTCGACCTTGCAGGCCTCGGGCTCACTCGTGACCCGCGAGATCGTGGCCTTTGGTCGATTGTCGGAGGCTGGGCCAGAGGAAAAAAAGGGAAAGATATTTAAAAAAAAGAGAAAAAAAGAAATTAAAAACATAAAAAATAATTTAAAATTTGGAAAAGAATTAAAAAATTTTATTCATGTCAATCAATGGACGTCTACGTCGAAAATTCCAATCAAAATTGATTAGATTGGCTAAATGATAAAAAGTGAAAATGTTTATGATTTAATTAATAAAATTAAAAGGGTTATGATTGAATTGACAAAAATGTAATATGCATATCACTTTTTGGATAATTTTTTCCTGCGTCATTAGTAAAAGTAATAATCCACGTGGCGTCCACGTCAGCCCGCCGGGAGTGAAATCGTGATGAAGAGCAAGAATCCAAGAATCTCCTCCTCCCACGGGCGCTCGCATCTCCTCCACAATCTCTCTCTCTCTCTCTCTCACAATCCCTAAATTCTTGCTGCGCGGCCTCGTCACAGCCTCACCTTCGCCACCTTCAAAGCTTCACAAACGACGACGGCGACCCAAGAAGCGTCTAGATTGGTTCTTGGAGCGGAAATTCCGCATGCGATTGGGCTCCTCCTAGAGCCGGTCGTGCCGCCATGTGGGAGTCGCTCAACCTGTGCCACGTCCCGAGAGTACGTACCCTATTCGGTTTCTGGTTCTGGTTCGTCTGTCTTTGTGCGCTTGGCTCTTTCGTCCGTGGTTTAGCATTTTGTTTCGGAGTTTTTGATAATTTGTGCCTAGTGACCGCCTTTGGATTGAATGGTGTCTGAGGGTCTGTCGTTTGAAACGGCTCAGAGTGTTTTGGAAAGATGGTTATTCGTATGTTTATTCGAATGCTGAGTGCTGCTTCGGATCTCTTTTGCATACCAAGAATGCTCTCGTTTTGTAAAGTAACCCACAATACAAATTCTTGGATTCTTTTCTACTGGGTATCCTGAGCATCGTATGGATTAGCATCATTCTTGGCTGTGACGATGCCATGATTACTTGAAGTGTATTCATATGATTAGTCGAATGCTGAGTGCTGCTTGGGATCGCTTTTGCATATGAAGAATGCTCCTGTTTTGTAAAGCAACCCACAATACAAATTCTCGGATTCATTTCGACTGGGAATCATGAGCTTAATATAGATTAGCATCATTCTTGGCTATGACGATACCATGATTAATTGAAGTGATGCTATGTGTTACCCCTTTCTTGACTTGCTGGGATATGGCATGTTGAAGCACGGAGATGTGGTTGTAGCTTTCTCCACTCCCATCTCATGTGGCTGTGGACATTTGGATTCGTATTCCTATAGCCAGCAAGTCCACGCGCCACCTTATGCTGTAAAATATCGGATTGGTCGCCGCTCTTTTGTTTCGGGAGATACCTGTGAATATATAAGTTTGTTGACTTCCTCGGGATTGGGTCAGAGACAACTTTGTCACAACAATTATAGGCTGGGCCGCTCTGGAAGAGCATGGATACGAGCGGCGATTGACGTCGCCAGTTCTGTTGATGTCATCAATGATTTAGGATTGGATACTCTTACATTCTTAGCAGTGACTGTAGCAGTCGTCCCAACATTCAAGTTACTCAGAGCGAGTCCTGTAAGAAATATTTTTTGATTCATATTTATCTCTTTTTGTGTCGGGGCCTACCAATGGTCCTCATGCAAGTCTAAAATTCACTATGTTATGTCAAAGGGAAAGAAGAATATCTAGTGCTTAGGTCTTTAGTCGATAAAAGCCTGACTTCAGCAATAAAAGTTGGGGAACTGCAAGGTGCTTCTTTTAATTTCCTCTGTCCCACCTACTTAAGAGGTTGCGTCAATAAAAGCCAGTCATAATTGTGGGTTTGCCATTCTTGGTTTTGGTTCCTTCCTGCTCTTGTTGATGCTTTGCTTTCCGTACTGGGTTGGGGTTTGTTGAATTCGGTTGGTTTCATTTAGACGTGATTACCATGCTGTCTCCTTGAAGCTTGGGAACACCGAGGTTTAAGACACATTCTGTTCGATGAGGCTTTCTTGGGCTGTCTATTTATGTGACGTGCAGAAAAGTTAAACAAGTTCATGCTGCAGTGTGATAGGTTGAATCAGAATTGGGTTTTGAGTTTTGATTCAGCACAATACGACAAATTTCTAGTGCATCAAGTGGTGTGTGTTGGAGGTGGATTCTTTGTGAATTACGTTTTAATAGGAGAAACCACTGAGGAAATGCCGGTTAGGATGTTCTCCGTGTTTTTCGAGGTGCTGGGGAGGGTTATTTTTTTCTGGGTTTTTGTGGGAATGTGTTGTTTTAGCAATTACTTGAGTTCTCTGGCACTGTCCTGTGTTTGGAAGGCTTTGTTTTTATTCGGAAATATCGGCCCTTTTAGGTTCCTGTTGGGTGCTAAGGATTTGTTACCGCATGAGTGCTGACATCTTGGTTACTTATGAAGTCTTATACTTCTCACTTTTCATCAAAACAAAGGTGAAAAGGTGTCGAAATCATCCTAAAGTGTGGATCATAGGGTTATCACGTACAGTTGGTGCGAATCTTTGTGCTTTGAAGAGTTTTTTCTTTAAAATTCTTATTTCTCGAAACAACTTCTGTCTATCTGTTTTGAGGGAGTGTGGTCTCCATTTCGACTTATCTAATGCTTTGGCATCATCCTTGTAATGCTCTTTCTTTACACTCTGTATCTTGTTTGTATTCATTTTACTTTGATTGTTCGAAGGGTCTCTTAATCCGTTAAAATATGAAAGCGATGCAGAGCCAGTAGTCAAGCTCCTTAACTACTAGCTCTTAGGCTCAATACATTATACGCATGTGCAGGATATAGGAGGGATCAAAGGGCTATGTTCCTATCCTTTTTTTGAGAGAATCTCAGAACTAAGAATAATATCCTCTTGTTACTGCTGCGGCATTTTACAAAATGATTCATTTGTCATTCTCATGATTGTGCTGTTACCATCGATTATCTGCTAAGGCTGATCACGATATCTTAAGCTCTTATCAACCCTCTTTGCGGGGTTTTCCTGCTTTAGTAATCAATCAATCGATGGACCTCATGCACATGATGGACTACAGTTTTGGTACGATGTGTTGCTTGGGCAAATATTTGACTAGAAAGCAAGAAAGAAAACGCATGATATGGATAAATCAAATGACATTGGGAGCACAATGGTTGATTTTTTTGAAATGCTGTGTAAGAAGTTAGTTACGTTAGTATGTGCTGCGACATAGGTATACACCCACCAGTAAAGAAAGCTGTTAAAATAGGTGGATGATCTCCTCATATCATGCTTTGGGGAAAGAATCCAATTCGTGTGGTTATGTGTAGTATTAAATTGTTGAGGTGTTATACACACAAACAATCCTCTTCAACTATTTAACGGCTTGGAAGTGATCTGAGAGGACTTAAATGTTGCCGAGCCTGATGCAAGTAGTTGAAGACCCATGGATATTCTTTTCGAATGCAATCTCATCCTTTTTTCTAATTCAAGTATCAAACCAATGGAGAACAAAGGAGCATAACTGAATACTTTTCGATGCCTCCTCTACTATGTTTTTGTACAAGAAGCAACTCTTTCCTCTGGTTTGATATTGGGTATCGTGTGCGGTAAATCAATATATAGTGCTTAGGTCTTTAGTCGATAAAAGCCTCACTTCAGCAATAAGAGTTGGGGAATTGCAAGGTGCTTCTTTTAATTTCCTCTGTCCCACCTACTTAAGAGATTGTCGTGCTATGGGCCATGACCATCAGAATCTTTGTTTTCAACCATCCTCGATCAAACAGACCATGCATAACTGCATAGACGGATCTTTTTTAAATGAAAAGTTTAAGTCTCTTATTTCAAGATGCTATAAGAATGGAGCCATGATTGGTCTAAGAGCTATTGCTTTGTCTTCAGATACTTGGTTTCTTCTTTGCCGGAGTTGTACTCAATCAGTTTGGATTTATAAGAAATCTCACAGATGTCAAAGTGCTGTCTGAATGGGGCATCCTTTTCCTGGTAAGCTAGTTTCTCTCTGCCAATAATCTGAATTGTTGCACCATCTTTTTCTTTTTGTCGCAATTAATGACGTTTCTAACTTTTATCAGTCACTATATTCTGAAAGAATTGTGACTTTAAGTGTGGCCGCCCTTGCTTAGCAGCAAAGGAACAAGTGAAAGTAGTGATATGTCACAATGTTTCTATTTAAGTCAAGCTTCTAACTTATTAATTGGATGACATGATACATTCAATAGACATCCAAGTCTCATCTATTGTTTGCATCTTGGCTCTGGGGTGTGGAGTGCGCATGAAGAAGACTCTCCTCGCTTGATTTCACAAACTTTCACCTCCATTAGTGACCATTCCTATGTCAAAAGGCTGGAATTATCCATTCTTTTGGTTTTTAACTGAAGTGTGAGCAACTTATCACTTACTCATATTCTATACATGATAGTAAGTTAGGAAATGCAGCATCAAATTTTTCTGCCAAGTGGCGCATGTTAAGATCAAGAAGGACAATGATTTCCCAACTGCTGTCTTTGTTACTTGATTTGAGCCAAAAAGACTAAGGTGATATCTTGAAGAAAGATCTTGAGCATTTCTAACATAGTGATCCATGTGACTCCATTTGATGGGTGGCTTTGATTTATTATTTTCCTTCCTTTTTCCCTCTAGATAATCGACTTAATTTTTAACCGGGGGAGCAAGATACACATGTAAATAGATATAGCTCAACTATCATGTTCTTTATGGACATGACTCTACTCATGAAAGAGCCATGCCTCTTCCTCTCCAGCTGTTCGAGATGGGATTTGAGCTATCATTTGCACGCTTAAAGGCTCTCGCAAAGTTCGCCTTTGGCATGGGATTGACTCAGGTAAAGTGTTGTAACATGCATGGATAACAGTTTGAGTTGAAATTCTGGAGATCCAATCTCTTCTACTATTTGGCATCTTACTTTCTTTCTCAAAAGTCCTTTCACATTCACAAAAAATACACTCATCATCGAATGCCATGAAATATTAAAAAAAACATAAAAACTTATTTCAAATTCACAAAAAATGCAAATTTATTCCAAATTCACAAAAACACAAACTTATTCTAAACTCTAAATTATAGGTTATAGGTTTCAGTTCTATCGACCGAGAACTTGGAATCTACTCGTCGAAATACGGGAAACCTAGAATTTACCATGCATTTATTCTACTCTTTTATATACTCACGCGACTGTGGTAAATTGCAAAAAGTTGAAAACTTGAGGGGAATGTTGCAACAACATAAAAAACTTGGGGAGCAATGTGCAATTTGCCTAATTATTATGCCAACAGCCTTCCCACCATATCTTCAAATTTCAGTTGAACTCTCTCTCTCTCTCACCATCACAAGAAAAATAAAGAAATGGGCTTTGAAGCTGTCAAGCTCTCATCATCACTCTCATCCTCCACCAGGTCCATCCTCTCCAGCGCCACCACCAGACCCTTCTCTCTCCTCGCCTCTCCGTGCTCTTCTCGCCTCAAGACCCACCTCGCGTTCCGCCCGATAAGGCCGCCTCCACCGCCGCCTCGTGCCGCTTCTGCCGCCGCTCCGTGCCGTGGTTTCGGCTCGCCGGGCTGTTCGAGGAGGAGCTTCCCCGGCGGGGTGGTGGCCATGGCCGCGCCCGGGTCGGTCCAGAAGTCGGAGGAGGAGTGGCAAGCGGTCCTGTCGCCCGAGCAGTTCCGTATCCTGAGGCGGAAGGGGACCGAGTTAGTAATTCCTTTGAATTCTCTTGATTTCTTATTTTCTTTTGGGTCTCTGTTTTACTGCTAGCTTATCTTGATTGTGGGTTTGTCGTTCTTGGTTTTTGTTTCGTTCCTGCTCTTGTTGATGCTTCACTTTCCGTACTGGGTTGGGGTTTGTTGAATTGGGTTGGTTTCGTTTGAACGTGATTGCCATGCTGTCTTCTTGAAGCTTGGGAACACTGAGCAGGGAGCTTTATGCCGCAATGTAAAAGGTTGAATCAGAAATGGGTTTTGAGTTTTAAAAAGGCACAGCAGAACACATTTTGAGTGCATCAAGCGGTGTGCGTTGGAGGTGGATTCTTAGTGAATTACGTCGTAATAGGAGAATCCATTGAGGAAATGCAGGTTAGGATGTTCTCTGTGTTTTTCGAGGTGCTGGGGAGGGTTATATTTTTCTGGGTTTTTGTTGGAATGAGCGGTTTTAGCTATTACTGAAGTTCTCTGGAACTGTCCTGTTTTTGGAAAGACTTAGTTTTTATTCGGAAATGTCAGCCCTTTTAGGCTCCTTTTGGGTGCTAAGGATTTGTTACTGCATGAGTACTGACATCGTGGTTACTTATGAAGTCTTTTACTTTTCACTTTCATCAAAACAAAGGTGAAAAGGTGTCGAAATCATCCTAAAGTGTGAATCATAGGGTTATCACGTACAGTTGGTGCGAATCTTTGTGCTTTGAAGAGCTTTTTCTTTAAAATTCTTATTTCTCGAAACAACTTCTGTCTATCTGTTGTGAGGGAGTGTGGTCTCTATTTTGACTTATCTAATGCTTTGGCATCGTCCATGTAATACTCTTTCTTTAACTCTGTATCTTGTTTGTATTCATTTTACTTTGATTGTTCGAAGGGTCTCTTAATCCATTCAAATATGAAAGCGATGCAGAGCCAGTAGTCAAGCTCCTTAACTACTTGCCTGTAGGCTCAGTACATTATACACGTGCAGGATATAGGAGGGATCAAAGGGCTAAGTTCCTATCCTGTTTTAAAGAGAATCTCAGAAACTAAGAATAATAACCTCTTGTTACTGCAGCGGCATCTTAGAAAACGATTCATCTGTCGTTCTCATGATCGTGCTGTTACCATCGATTGCCTGCTAAGGCTGATACCGATATCTTAAGTTCTTATCAACCCTCTTTGTGGGACATTCCTGCTTTAGTAATCAATCAATCGATGGACCTCATGCACGTGATGGACTACAATTTTGGTACTATGTGTTGCTTGGGCAAATATTTGACTTGAAAACAAGAAAGAAAACGCAAGATATAGAAAAATCAAATGACATTATGAGCAGAATGTTTGATTTTTTTGGAATGCTGTGTAAGAATTTACGTTCTGATTAGTTATGTTAGTATGGGCTGCGACATAGGTATACACCCACTAGTAAAGAAAGCTGTTAAAATAGGTGGATGATCGCCTCATGTCATGCTTTAGGGAAAGAATCCTATTCCCGTGGTTATGTATAGTATTTACTTGTTGAGGTGTTATACACACAAACAATCCTCTTCAATTATCCTTATGGCTCGGAAGTGATCTGAGAGGACTTAAATGTTGCCAAGCCTGATGCAAGTAGTTGAAGACTCGTGTATATTCTTTTTGAATGCAATCTCCTCCTCTAATTCAAGTATCAAACCAATGGAGAACAAAGGAGCATAACTGAATACTTTTTTATGCCTCCTCTACTATGTTTATGTACAAGAAGCAACTCTTTCCTCTGTTTGATATTGGGTATCATTTGTGATAAATCCTTGGACATATATATTCATATATTATCTTCGAACAAAAAAGTGTCACCTTGATCTGTCTCATCTGTTGCTGTTTCTCTAAAATGTAGATATCCAGGCACGGGTGAATACGACAAATTTTTTGAAGAGGGGGTGTACAATTGTGCAGCATGCGGGACTCCTCTTTACCGGTCTACAACTAAATTTAACTTCGGCTGCGGCTGGCCTGCTTTCTACGAGGGCCTTCCTGGAGCTATAACCAGCACTGTGAGTCTCTATCTTTTTATCAATTAAACGTGTGGTCACAGGTAACTAAGACGGTTCTGATTGAAGTTGATTTCTATTACGGCTTGCTATAGATGACATCTTCCACTTTGTGTTTGTTGAGCTTTCTAAACTGTGAAAATGGCGAGAAATGCAAAATGAATCGGGCGTGTTCTGCTTCAAATCATTGATGGGCTTGCCTTGCTTTGTGATCTCAGCCGGATCCAGATGGGATGAGGACGGAAATCACTTGCATTGCATGTGGTGGCCATTTGGGTCACGTGTTCAAGGGCGAAGGGTTCCCGACACCGACCGGTGAGCGGCATTGCGTCAATAGTATTTCACTCAAGTTCGCTCCTGCCAACTCTTATCCTTCCCAGTGAACTTCTGCAGCTAGAGCGGTCAGTCGATCACTGGACGCAGCTTTCAACTGCTGCTGTTATCTGAGATTGTTTGCTTCCGATTTCTACACTATGTACAATAAGCCCTTCCCATAAATCTTCCCGATCTGGATCAAACTCGGATATTTGCTGCCGTCTCTCGAGTAAATAAAAGTTGAAATCTTTTTTCTTGTTATCCATCGCGCTGATGTTTCTTGCCAAGCTGTTCTAATGTGGCATGTTGAAAAAGGCTGCTCAATGTTAACCCAGACATGACTTTGCTCTACGGTGATCTTTGTTGGCTTTGATACCACCTGACTGGTGGAAGGTAAAAGGAATGGAAATGTGCCACAGAGTGAAATCTTAATCATGCACAAAGCGCAGGGTAAAGAAAAACTCTCAGTTTTATCTATATATATTGGGTTAATACCCGAAAAACCCCAAATGGGTACACCTGTGACAAATTTACCTCAAACTATTTATTTTACCATGAAAAACTCCAAACTGGTACATTTATGACAAATTTACCCCGATCTGACCATATAAAAACCCTAAATTGGTACATTTATGACAAATTTACCCCAAACTAATTTATTTGACCAAAAAACCTCAAACCGATAAATTTGTGACAAATATACCATTCGCTAAATTAGATTAATACCACAAAAAAAATCACAAAAATTGTAAATTGTGACAAACGGATCGTAAAATCTCAAATTGATATACCGGTCAATTGCCACGTGTCATTTAACTTAATAATTTGACAATAAAATTTAACGAAAATTAACAGAGGGCAAATTTGTCACAAGTGTACCAGTTTGGGGTAAATTTGTCAAAGGTATACCAGTTTAGGGTTTTTGGTGGTCAAAAAAATAGTTTTGAGTAAATTTGTCACATGTGTACCAATTGGGGGTTTTTGAGGGTATTAACCCATATATATTTAACAGGCAAGCTCCATTACATCATGCATGAATATAAGCAAAAAAGTTGTAACCTAGAAAACTCGAAAAGTAGGCTTGATAATTAAATACAAAATAATATCATCTATAATGCTAAATAATATATAAACGAGTAGGCTTGATAATTAAATACAAAATAATATCATCTATAATACTAAATAATATATAAAATCCTACGGATAAAGAAGTAAAACAAAATTGAATTGTATCCAAAATTAAAAAGGCATAAAAAAAAAGCAACAATATATTCCATCTCAAATTCCGATGATGTCTTGATTACAACCCACACCAAAATTCTTTATCATAACTTCCCTTAACAAAGTGGATGCAAAGGGAAAATCATAAATACAAAGAAACCCCTATGTTATGTCTTCTTTTAATCTGCACCCACGCGGAGGTCGACGAACTTCGAGATTTGCAGTCTTGGCCGCGAGCTCACTGCTCGTCGTTTCCAAATCTGCCGCTCGGCTGCTGGAATGAGAGAGTGGGTGGACGTGGAGGTCGGCCAAGACATCTCCCGCTCATTTCTTCTTCACTCAAGCCATCAAGGACTGCTCAAATCCAATGTCAGTATGTAATAGGATATAAGAAATTGTTTTTTGTTTTTTTCATAAGAAATTGTTAAACAGCGACTAGTTTTTTTTTTTTTTTTTGGCTAAGAACATTGACTAGTCAAACACCGACTAGTGAATCAATATGGCAAAATAGCTCCTCGGCGGCCAAACATCCGGCCTGCGACTACAAACATCTTCTGCTTGAGCTTTTGAATGAGACCCCATAAGTAAGCTGGAAAGAGCATTATCAACAACGGCAAAAAGAGGAGAAAAAAGGAGAGTCCTCGGAACAACAGCAACGTGAGGAAAGCTACGGAGAGAGAGGAGAAGACCCTGAGAAAGAAAAAGATGCGGGCACCACGAGCGGTACTAAAGACCGGCAGACGAGCAATATGTGTAAGGGACAAAAAGCAATAAAGAAGAAGCGTGAAAATGATGAGAAAAATAGTGAAGGGGTGGGTATCAAATGGAGAATCCCGTGTCCCCTGATATTTCAGGACAACGAAGTTAACTAGAACTGGAATGATGAACGTGACAATGGCGTCGATAGTGTCTCGCTGATTCGGCAAGAAATTTGGCATTTTTGAATGCGGGGACAGATGAGGGAGAAACAAAGCTGCAAGAGCAGAGCGAATATGCAAAAGATTGTGGTAGTGTATCGAATGATGGTCGGCTGCGAGGAGTGCCCGAAGGATTTGGGGGGATTTATAGATGCTTAGACCCCCGATGTTCCAATCTCAGGAAGGACAAGAAAGTCTCCATCCGAAATGTACAATTTTCACTGGGGGACGGGGGACCGAGCAATAAAGTCTTCCTTCGTTTCTGAGGGCCTCTTCCTTTGTACAATTTCCATTGGGGGACGGAGACCCTCAGAAACAAAGGAAGACTTTATTGCTTGAGAGGCCTCAGGAAGAACCTTCCTTTTTCTTCCTGAGGCCTCCGAAACAAAGAGGCCTCAGAAACAAAGGAAGATATTGCTTGAGAGGCCTCAGGAAGAAGCTTCCTTTTTCTTCCTGAGGCCTCAGAAACAAAGGAAGACTTTATTGCTTGGTCTCCGTCCCCGAGTGGAAATTGTACATTTTGGATGGAGACTTTCTAGTGCGTCAAGCGGTGTGTGTTGGAGGTGGATTCTTTGTGAATTATGTTTTAATAGGAGAAACCACTGAGGAAATGCAGGTTAGGATGTTCTCTGTGTTTTTCGAGGTGCTGGGGAGGGTAATATTTTTCTGGGTTTTTGTTGGAATGAGCGGTTTTAGCTATTACTGAAGTTCTCTGGAACTGTCCTGTTTTTGGAAAGACTTAGTTTTTGTTCGGAAATGTCAAACCCTTTTAGGTTCCTTTTAATTGCTAAGGATTTGTCACTGCATGAGTACCGACATCTTGGTTACCTATGAAGTCTTATACTTTTCACTTTTCATCAAAACAAAGGTGAAAAGGTGTCGAAATCATCCTAAAGTGTGAATCGTAGGGTTATCACGTACAGTTGGTGCCAATCTTTGTGCTTTGAAGAGCTTTTCTTCCTAAATTCTTGCTATTCAAAGCAACTTCTATCTGTTGTGAGGGTGTGTGATCTTCATTTTGACTTATCTAATGCTTTTGCATGGTCGTTGTAAGTAGGCTCCGTTTGGTTCAGCATTCCCAAGGGCTTTCAGCCCGGAAAGCCCATTGGGAAAAAATTTAGGTGTTTGGTTCAGCATTTGGAGGTGTCCTTAGCCAAATGTTGGCCTTTGAAATGCTGAAAGCCCAAAGCAAGTGGGGACCTGCTTTGGGCTTTCAGCATTTCGGAAATGCAAGTCCACCTCTATTATTCATCCGTTGACTTCTTCTTCTTTTTTTAAACCGATCATCTTCCCCACACCCCCAACCGCCGTTGATCGGCGACGGAGTTTCATCGGATTTTATTTTTATTTTTTAAAAAAATAATAAAAATCCTTTGCAAATGTTGGGTTCACCTTTTTTTTTTTTGTCATTTTTATCTTTTGACAATCAATAGCCCAACTTTTTATCAATACACTAGAATGATCATTAATTAACGAAGATGATTAATACTACAATAATTAAAAAAAATTATTCAAAGTTGAAAACAAACCTAAAAGAACCCTAGGCCAAAAGTTGAGCTTTGCATCTAATCTATAATCAAATTATTTTAATATAATTTTTAAATAAATCTACTAATATATATCTTTTACATTACTCTCAACATGAAAATGTAAAAGGTTATATAGTCATTGTTTCTTTTTTGCAATTTTAAAAATACTAAAACTAAAAAACCTAATTTGATCACACTAAAGGGCTTTTCAAATATATGTTTACCAAACAGTCTTGCATTTCCCTAAAGCACTTTTGAGTTATAATTTACCAAACAGTCTAGCATTTCGGAAAACCCCTTTACCTCAAAGGTATTTGCATTCTCCTAAGGGCATTTCCCCAAAGCCAAACCAAACGGGCCCGTAATGCTCTTTCTTTACACTCTGTATCTTGTTTGTATTCATTTAACTTTGAATGTTCGAAGGGTCTCTTAATCTGTTAAAATATGAAAGCGATGCAGAGCCAGTAGTCAAGCTCCTTAACTGCTAGCTTTTAGGCTCAATACATTATACACACGTGCAGGATATAGGAGGGATGATCCTGTTTTAAAGAGAATCTCAGAACTAAGAATAACATCCTCTCGTTACTGCTGCGGCATTTCAGAAAATGATTCATTTGTCGTTCTCATGATCGTGCTGTTACCATCGGTTACCTGCTAAGGCTGATCACGATATCTTAAGCCCTTATCAGCCCTCTTTGTGGGGCTTTCCTGCTTTAGTAATCAATCGATCGATGGACCTCATTCACGTGATGCACTACAGTTTTGGTACTATGTGTTGCTTGGGCAAATATTCGACTAGAAAACAAGAAAGAAAACGCATGATATAGATAAATCAAATGCCATTGGGAGCACGATGGTTGATTTTTTTTAAATGCTGTGTAACAAGATACATTCTGATTACTTATGTTAGTATGGGCTGCGACATAGATATACACCCACTAGTAAAGAAAGCTGTTAAAATAGGTGGATGATCTCCTCATATCATGCTTTAGGGAAAGAATCCTATTACTGTGGTTATGTATAGTATTTAGTTGTTGAGGTGTTATACGCACAAACAATCCTCTTCAACTATCCTTGACGGCTCAGAAGTGATCTGAGAGGACTCAAGTGTTGCCGAGCCTGATGCAAGTAGTTGAAGACTCATGTAGATTCTTTTTGAATGCAATCTCCTCCTTTTTTCTAATTCAAGTATCAAACCAATGGAGAACAAAGGAGCATAACTGAATACTTTTTGATGCCTCCTCTACTATGTTTATGTACAAGAAGCAACTCTTTCCTCTGGTTTGATATTGGGTATCATTTGTGATAAATCCTTGGACATATATATTCATGTCTTATCTTCGAACAAAAAAGGGTCATCTTCATCTGTCTCATCTGTTGCTGTTTCCCTAACATGTAGATATCCAGGCACGGGTGAATACGACAAGTTTTTTGAAGAGGGGGGTGTACAATTGTGCAGGATGCGGGACTCCTCTTTACCGGTCTACAACTAAATTTAACTCCGGCTGCGGCTGGCCTGCTTTCTACGAGGGCCTCCCCGGAGCTATAACCTGCACTGTGAGTCTCTCTCTCTTTTTATCAATTAAACGTGTGGTCACAAGTAACTAAAGACGGTTCTGATTGAAGTCGATTTCTATTACGGCTTGCTATAGATGACATCTTCCACTTTGTGCTTGTCGAGCTTTCTAAACTGTGAAATTGCAAAATGAGTCGGGCATGTTTTGCTTCAAATCATTGATGAGCTTGCCTTGCTTTGTGATCTCAGCCGGATCCCGATGGGATGAGGACGGAAATCACTTGCACTGCATGTGGCGGCCATCTAGGTCACGTGTTCAAGGGCGAAGGGTTCCCGACACCGATCGATGAGTGGCATTGCGTCAATAGTATTTCACTCAAGTTCGCTCCTGCCAACTCATATCCTTCCCAGTGAACTTTTGCAGCTAGACTGGTCGGTTGATCACCAGATGTGACCTTCAACTGCTGTTGTTATCTGAGATTGTTTGCTTCCGATTTCTGCACTACGTACAATAAGCCCTTCCCATAAATCTTCCCGATCTAGACCGAACTTGGATATTTGTTGTCTCTCGAGTAAATAAAAGTCGAAATCTTTTTTCTTGCTATCCATCTCGCAGGTGTTTCTTGCCAAGCTGTTCTAATGTGGCATGTTGAAAAAGGCTGCTCAATGTTAAACCAGACATGACTTTGCTCTCCGGTGATCTTTGTTGGCTTTGATGCCACCTGACTGGTGAAAGGTAATAGAAATCGAAATGTGCCATAGAGTGAAATCTCAATCATGCACGAAGAGCAAGGTAAAGAAAAATTCTCAATTTTGGGTAAGTTCCATTACATCATGCATGAATATAAGCAAAAAAGTCGTAATCTAGAAAATTCGAAATGTAGGCTTGATAATTAAATGCAAAATAATATCATCTATAATACTAAATAATATATCAAATCCTACGGATAAAGAAGTGAAACAAAATCGAATAGGATCCAAAACTAAAAAGGCATAAAAAAAAAAGCAATAATATATTCCATATCAAATTCCGATGTCTTGATTACAACCAACACCAAACTTTTAGATATAGAACATAACTTCCCTTAACTAAATGGATGCAAAGGAAAAATCATAAATACAAAGAAATCCCTATGTTATGTCTTCTTTTAATCTGCACCCACGCGGAGGTCGACGAACTTCGAGATCTGGAGTAGACTTAATTTAATAATAAAGTTAACCTTTTGTGATTTTTATTAGGCCCATTGTTAGTGTAAAAAGTAACTTCTACCCACACTATTGAATTGTTGACGTGTGGAAGGATTTAGTTATGGTATATAATTAATTTCAACCCCACATGTGGCTTATCGGGCAACGAATGTGTCAATAATTTATTTTTATGTTAAAATACACGGCTGATGGCCATGTGGGGTTTTAAATGCGGTCGATCTTGACATAGATAAAATTTATTATTTTAAATATTTTTTCGAATTTTTAATTATTTTTTATATTTTAAATTTCTTTTCTCTTTTTCTTCCCTTTTTTTTTTTCTCCTTTTCTTCCTTTGGCCGGTTGCCCAGAGGCCATGGACGGACTGTTCTGAAATTCACTTGGGTCGCTCTGCGCGTGGATTCTGCGAGTTCAGACGGAGCTCTGCGACAGAGAGAGAGAGAGAGAGGGAGAGAGGGAGAGGGAGAGGGAGAGAAGAGGGTGTGAATTGAAATGGTGAGGAGAGTGAGTGAGTAAGGGGGCTTTATAAAGGAGAGGGGGGAAGTGGGTGAGGGGGAAGTTGCGTGACAAGTGGTCTCTCTCTCTCTCTCTCTCTCTCTCACTGAAAAAATTACAACGTACGGGTTGGTGTTCGGGGGTTTGGTTTTCTCGCCAATTTCTCGCGACACGAGATGCTCCGGGCAGCCGAGTCCGTTTCGCGGGCGGGTGGACGGCCCGGTTTGACCGTTAAGTTCTGCGTTGACCCCCCGGAAGCCAGCGAGCGCGCGCTAGCTCGCGCCGTTTCCGTTTCCGTTACGGTTTCGCGGTTTCCAGATCTGGGTGTCGGTCCGTGTTCGTGTAAATGAAGCGGGACCACGATCATAATTATTTGCCCAGATTTTATAATAATAATAATAATAATGAATTGTTTTTGTTAGGATGACTTGTTTTATTTATTAGGGTAGTTCGTGTTTCATTTTTGCAATTTCATCGGCCCCGGCATTTATTTTTTAACCGCATTTATTTTTCGGCTAATAGCATAAAAAATTTCAAATAGGTACATGATGTGTGATAAATCTATCTCAAATTAATTTTTTAACCACAAAAAACCATAAATTAATACATCTATATAAAATTTAACATAAATTAATTTATGTTAAATTTTATCATAAAATTTGAGATTTCATCTTCTATTTATCATTAGTGTACCGGTTTGTAATTTTTGTGGTATTAACCCGACTTAATAAAAATTAATAGAGGGTAAATTTTTTACAGATCTACCAATTTTATGATTTTTTGTAGTTAAAAAATTAACTTTTTGTAAATTTATTATAAATATATTAGCTTGGGGTTTTCAGTTATATCATAATCGTACGGAATCACCGCTTGAACCGACTACGCACTCCCGTCGAATCGATTTATAGAATTTTCAAAATTTGTTTTTGATTAAATAAATCAGGCATCCATTGACACGTCGATAGTGCCATTCTCTGAACTGATCACTCATGAGATAACTAGACTATCTAGGGGAGTAATTAAGGGATTTTAACACAATGGACTTGAGAATTTGACCTGGAATCGACTGCTCAACCGTGTCGATCTGCAAGGGTCATTATGGCACCGTCAAAAATCGATCAGAGACCGGAAATAGGTCAATTCGATAGAGATATGTGATTAGTGTACGGGTGATTCCATCTAATTGCAAAATTTCTGTCGAATGACACTATATCGATTTTCCTGTCGTTTCTGTAACCGGTATCCGTATTTGAAATCTCGAGATTTTCACGACAACTGAGATTCGCCAATGTGTCGAAGATGTACATTGTGACTCACGGGTCAATTGCACCAAAAATTCCTAAAAGCTACCCAAGAGACTGGTCACGCTAAAGTCGCGTTAGATTGAAATTAACTGTGAATTTGAACCCGATTTATAGTTTTATCGTGTCACGATTTATTTTAAGAACGTTGACTCATCCTCCGAATATTTTTCGGAGATTCCGAGATTTTTACGGAAAATCGTTTGGACGATTTGGAAAATTAGCGGAAATTCAGATATCTTTAAGTCGATGGAAATTTAGACTTATGAGCCAAGCCTTTGAGTGTCGGGACTTGCAGGAAATTGTACAGGATTTTCTTCAGCAAAATTGGACCTCGATTTAGAGAATTGGAAAAGAAATCTAAGAGTATTTGAGTGAAATTCGGAGCTGGATTTTGGGGCAGCAAAATTGACTTTAATTTAGTTAATTGGTGGGAAATTATTGCAAGAAAGTAATTGGGACAAGAGGATATGCTTGTGAGCTTTTGGGGGACCAATTCATGATGAAATTTGAGATAACTATTGACTTTTCTTCTATTTTTTTCCCATCATCTTCGACCGACTCTTCTCTCTCTCTCTTCACCTCACGCCAGCTTCATCCCCTTCGGTTCTGCTTTCATTTCCTCTGTATCTTCGTTTATTTTTCATCTCCACCGAAACAATCCCCTCTGCTGCCATTTTTCCCTTTTATTTCCCCTCTCTTCGTGTGACAATCCCATTCACTCAACACCCCCCCCCCCCCCCAGCAACTTCACGAGGTTGACCCCACCTTCTCCACTTTCACGTTTCATTTCCCTGCAGCACTCACGGTCAACACTCCCTTCACCGAAGCCTTTCGTCGACCACTTCACCTCCACGTGAGGCCAGCTGCTCCACTCCACCGCCTGCTGCAGCCACGCATCATCCCAGCTTCGACTCTGCCACGTCCCGCGACAACCTCGCCGTTCGTCTCTTCCCCAACCAACAACGACGCTGCTTCTCTCTCTTTGCTGCTTCAATCGGCTCAGTTCGCGTGTTTTCAGCCCACCGATCCTCCTCCATTTCCAGCGAAGGCCTGCAGCTCACGCATTTCTTTGGCCCAGCGAATTCAGTCCACAAGCCCAGCAGTTGGGCCCGTCTTCAGCCCATCCTCGCTCGGCCCAGCTCGTTTGTGGATCAGCCCAGCAACAGCCCACTTGAATTCCAGCTCAGCCCAGCGAAAATCTTCAGTCCAATCTAGCTTTGAAGCCCACGAAGTCAGCCCAACTTCGGCCCAGCCCAATTTAGCAACAAGTCTCAGCTTGGGCTGAGATTTGTTGGGCCAGTTCTAGGCCCGGTCCAAGCCCATTGGTGTCGTCGCGAGCCCAAGTTCGGCCGTTGTCACGGTGAACCGGTTCTCATTTTTAAACCAGTGAGTTTATACACTAAACTCTTTTTAGTAGGCTAATGACGTTTAAGGGGTATTTAGTTTAATTTAATTCGGAATTAGGTGATTAGTTAGATTAATTTAGAAATCTAATTATTTAATTATGTTTGTTAGGTGGTTAGAACGGCTTAGATAGGGACTTTCGGGAATTTTCCGGGCTCGTTTTATATTTATTTAGGCATTTCTAGCCTAAGTTAGTATTTTTAGAATTTAAATTATTTATTTAATTAATTTCCGTAATTATTTAATTATTAAATATTTTCCGGAAATTAGGCCGAGATAGCCAAGAACCGGAATTTCATGTTGATTATAATGGTATGCGTGGTTTATTTAATTGAGTGTTGATTTGTGCAAATTAAATAAAAATTTTAATACTAGGTATTTATTCCAAAAATGGAGTAATTTTGGTATTTAATGAGAAAATACTAGGGCGTCGCTTTTTAACGCCGAAAAGGTTTTCAGACACCATATAAATAATGGGATTTTCTAAAAGAAAAATATTGCATTTTTGGCTTAGGCCGACCGTGTACCCACACACGATTATTTCTATCGGGTATTTTTAACATGAAGAAATTAGGCCAAGACATTACTTTAATTGAGGAATTTAAGTGCGAAGCACAATGTCTTTGGCCGGGAGTGAATAATTGTGTAATTGTTTATAGTCAGGGCATGTTGACTATGGGGAATTGAGATGATATGTGTCGGGTTGAGGAAACTCGATGGGTCGTGAGTAGGTAAAGGACTAAGTACTACACGAGTATGAGACTTCGTGTGAGTCACCTCTAATGTCTTATACCATTGCTTATTGTAATCAAGAGCTAAGTGTTACATGGCGACCTAAGTCGCATGGGAATTACCTCTAGTGCCTTGTAGTATTGTCATGTATATTGAAGGGTTAAGTGCTACACGATAGCAAGATCTTATGTAAGTTACCTCTAGTATCTTATACTATTGCTTTTTGTAGTGAATGGTTAAGTGCTACACGATAGCGAGATTTCGTGTGAGTTATCACTAGTGCCTTATACTATTGTTATTTGTGGTTAAGGACTAAGTACCGCATGATGACAAGACTTCGTGTATGGTCACCTCTAGAGCCTTGAGTCTGATTTTGAGTGGGAATGTTGAATTGGAACGTTGAGAGTAATTATCGAGTATAGATGGAACCATCGATATGATTGACCGCGCCTGATTGTGGGACGAAATTGTGTGATACGGAATGTGACGTGTCATAACGATTTGGCCTTATAATTGGGACTCTTGTGAATTTATTGATTGATTGATTGATTGACTAAGATTGAATGAGATATTCCAAATGCTTAGGTGTTGTTATTGCACTTATGTGATATATGATTCGTGCTAACATGTAGGAAGGATCTGAGACGAGGTAAGTCTCATTAATTGTGTGATTGTGTGGTTAGAACGATTCTTGGTGTATTTCCCTCCTAATCGGGGTTTAGAGTGTGAACTCGCTAAGATTTATATATCACTCCGTTATAGGCTCAATTTTCAGGGCCGTAGAGTGGAGGGCCCGAAGCCGAGCTATGGTGACCTGAGGGGTAGGTCAGTTAGGTCAGTTTCCTTTTGGAGAACCATCTTTTGTAAACTCTTGGTTGATGACCTTTGTAAATAACTCAGTTGGTTTATAAAAGCATGTTTGTTGGTGAAATTGTTGTCCTGCTTTTCTATCCCGAGATGGTTACTGTCAGGAGATTTATAATTCACTTCCGCATGTGTAATAAAATAAAAAGGGTCGGAGACTCGTCCTGGGAAGTCGCAAATTTTATCGACCAGAGAGGGATGGGCACGCGCTCGGGGTACGGGGCGTGACAATATCCGTTCGCTAATTGACTTATAATAGTGTAGTATTGACCATTGTCAATCCTTATAGTCGAATGGTCATTTTCTAATCGAATTTTCTAATCTTTCGCGTTTTAATCCTTTACAGCCTCACCCAATGGATTAGTTAACTCATGAGTGATCAGTTCAGAGTAAAATAATCATAAGTGTGTTGATGAAATAATTATTTCATATATTTCGAAATAAGGCTAAATTTCGGGATATCACAGGTCGATTGTCGAAGGTTGGGTGACTAGCTAGAGGAAAAAAAGGGAAAGATATATAAAAAAAAAAAAAAAAAAAAAAGAAATTAAAAACACAAAAAAATAATTTAAAATTTGGAAATAATTAATAAAAATTTATCCACATTAATGCCGGCCTACATCAAAGAAATTCAAACAAAAATTGATCAAATTAACTCAAATGGCAAAAAGTGAAAATGTTTATAATTTTATTGATAAATTAAAATGTTTATGATTGAATTGATAAAAATGTAATGCGCGCTTTTACCACTTTTTGGATTATTTTTTCCCCACGTCATTAGTACAAGTAATAATCCACGTGGCATCCACGTCAGCCCGCCCGGAGTGAAATCCTAATATTGGGTGGGTCTTACCCTCCACGTAGGCGTAGGGTAAGACCACTCAGCGATCGACACGTGGCACCACGTAGGCGACGGCGTCAGAGGTTTAAAATTTGCGCGCGTCCTCCTCTGCTCTCTCTCCTGTAGACCTGGGGCCCACCACTCTGACGCTCTCTCTCCTCTGAACTGCTCTCCTGTCGACTCGTCCTCTCTCTCCTTTCTCTCTCCCCGTTCTCCGTTCCATTGCAGGGGGAGAACAAAAAACGAAGGTGTGCTTCCATTTGCTCTTCCCCTCCTCTGCTCCCTCTCCTCCGCTGGTTGCTTCCATCTACCCTCCCTCTCTCTCTCCGACGAACCACTGCCAGCAACCGACGAACGACCGCACCGGACCGGCGAGAGGACCGCGAGACCTATCTCCCTCCCTTTGTCCTCCCTCTTTCCGACCGGCGAACCACCGCACGGGACCGGCGAGAGGACCGCGACCTCCCTCTCTCTCTCTGCCCTCCCTCTTTCCGACCGACGAACCACCGCACGGGACCGGCGAGAGGACCGCGAGCAATCGACGAACCACTGCACGAGACGAGTGAGAGGACCGCGACCTCCCTCTCTCTGCCCTCCCTCTTTCCGACCGGCGAACCACCGCGAGCAAATCAGATGTTTTTGTAGAGATCTCCCGTCGTCGCCTTCATCTTCTTCCCCCCCTTATTTTTTTTGTTTTGTTGTTTTTTTTCCCCTAGTGTTCTGATTGTGGATCTGGAGTTGCATATAGAGGACGACGTGATGTCTCACATCAACCTCGACGGCTTCTTCGGCGACCTCCCTGAGGCCGGCGACGTCATTGGCGCTTGCTCCTCGACAAACGCGTCGTCGTCTCCAGACTCGGCTCTCTCGTGGTTCGACGAAGGACGATGATGTCCACGTGTTTGCTGAGCCGGGGGTTGAGCAGGCCGTGCCGGAGGGACTCGAGCTTCCCGCGGACCTTTGCTTCCCGGCCCCTCGCCGCCAGCTTCTCCCCGCCTCCTGCAAGATGCGGCAGCGCGGCCTCAGGTATTCCGCCGGCTGGCTGATTTCCTCGGTTTCCATGGCGCGTGTTCGGGATTCTCATTTTTTTGTTTTGTTTTGTTTTGTTTTTTTGTTTTGTTTCGTGTGTGGATGACTACTAGTTCTGGGAGCAAGAGGCCACAGGTCAAGAAGGCTTCGCCGGATAGGCCGCCGTTGATTTTGGTTAATGGAGAGGGCGAAGAGGACGCTGCTTCGACGGAGAGCGTGCGTAGCGCTGATCGGGAAATTGTGGCTGATGATTCTGAGGACGATGATTCCCATGGAGTCGTGATTGATGTGGAGAACCAGAATGCTGATAGAACAGAAGCTTCCGACAGTACGGCGATGGAGACAAATTTGGTATTTTTCTTGTAGCATTTCTAGTGCTTTCTTGGGGAATTTTTTTTTTTTTAATCTGTCTGGATACGCGTATGCAACGTGCACATTGGTTCTAGTTCATGAATATCTCGCAAATTAAGAATTTGAGAGCATGTTTTCTTCAGGGGAGCTGCAATTGTTTTACAACTTCAAGCATAGTGACAGTATTGGTGGTTGATGTTGCAGTGACGCCTATCCTATATATGGGCTTTACTTTTTGCACTATAACATCAATGTGGTTGAATTGCAATACATCTACATTGCTCAATTATTAGATTGTTCTTTCTTTAAAATTAAGGGCTTAGTTCTCTTGCCCTTCCTTTTTTGTTCTATTAGGGACTAGAGAGCGAAGGCTCCATTTGCCTCTGTAATTTATTTTCCCATCTGTTTTACCTATAGGAAATATGCTCTCATTCCTAGTCTTTTGAATATCTGTACATGTTCTTATATGGTGTGAGTTGTTACTTCTATAGTAGGTCATCAATAGTTCTTTAAAGATATATTATTATTTCCTTCAATTTTTGTGGCTTTAGGCACCATGTTTCGTGGATGGAGTAACTTTCACCACAGTGAGGAAGATGACTCGCTGCAGTTCGAATCTAAGGTAATTAAGATTTCAAATTACAGCGACTGGACATTTCGTAGAGTGTATCTCCTTGATCGATTGCACATATTTATCTGATTTCCATGGCTGACCATATGGTTGACCTAAGTCAGTAGTTTTTCTGGCCATGAGAAACCATGAAGTGGCCCTTTTTGCAGATAATACTTTACCGTCAATACACCCCCTTATCTGTACCCCTTTCATATATGTGTTTAATGTCTCATGATGCATTGATTTTCTAGGGTTGTGGAATAATAATCAATGTTCCTTCCCAGAATATAGGAGAAATACAGTTACATTTTAAGTCCATTTGCATGCAGGTGAATGAGCTTAAGAAAGCTATGGGACCACTCTCTGGGCGAAGTTTGAAGTATTGTGGTGATGCATGCTTGAGGAGATACCTGGAAGCTTGAAACTGGAACATAGATAAAGCAAAGAAAATGTTAGATGAGATGCTGAAATGGAGATCAGCTTTTAAGCCTGAGGAAATCAGCTGGGTAAGATAGCTAAGTGTCCCGGTGAATGAATACCTGCGCGAGTATTGTGATAGATAATTTATGCCGATGGCTGTTGCCTGTTAAACTTCAGTAGACATCTGATCCTTGTTACCCTAACTATTGTGTTGACCTGATAATTAATTTTATTTCGTAAACTAAGTTCCTGGTATGGAGAAGAACTGATTTTGTGAATGAATGCGAATGCAGGATTGGTGTTAGTCAACAATAATTGAGTGGCTATCATTTTTTGTGTCTTCTATGAGACTGCCATGATGCAGTGATATGACGCATTAGGTGTTGGAGAGTTTATTGTTCAAGGGACAATAAGTGTCCCGGTATATTTTTTCACTCATGCTGTTTCCAAAAGGTTGTGGAATAATAATCAATATCCCGTGTCCCCTGATATTTCAGGACAACAAAGTTAACTAGAACTGAGACGATGAATCTGACAATGGCGTCGATATTGTCTCGCTGATTCGGCAAGAAATTTGGCATTTTTGAATGTGGGGACAGATGAGGGAGAGACAAAGGAAGAGAGACAAAGCTGCAAGAGCAAGGCGAATGTGCAAAATAATCGAATGATGGTCGGCTGTGAGGAGTGCCTGAAAGATGCAGGGGGTTTATAGATGCTTAGACCCTGATGTTCCAATCTCGTTGGTGGAGATCTAAATGCCATCATGTGATTGTCTGATTTTTAATTCGATAAAGTCTCTATAGACTTTATCTGACTGTCTGATTTTTAATCAGATAAAATCAAAGTGTCCCGATGACGTCATCTAGGACGTCTTCGGGACACAACCTTTATAGACTTTCTGATTAAAAATCAGACACTAGGACATCGGGACACCCCCTCTATAGAGACTTTATCTGATTAAAAATCAGATAGTCAAATCCGGATTCGGAACGGAGACTTTCTTGTCCCATGAGTACAGCAAAAACCACACTTTTTCGAATCTTCCGAAAGTTCCATTTTCCTTCGTTCTTCGTCTGAAGTCGGGACGTCCCCACATCGACGGCCGACGGTTAGCAGTCCTGACACGCGTAGAATAATGCAATCATCTTAAGCACTACATTAATTTCTTTTTTTCTTTCTATTGAAATGCACTATGCTGATTTACTTAACAAATCCTGATAGTCAAGCACTGTTCTATTTGTTTCACGAAAATTCAATAATTTTAAAAATACTTTTTAAAGAAAATGATCCCTTTTCTTCTAATCCAGATTGGAAGAATATATTGTGCTTACAAAGCCAAATGAACTCAACCTTAGTAATTATAGACTTCAATCTGAACCTTGGTATCTCTTAACCCAAGTTGCCTAACTCCAATTTGTCCATTTAAACCGGACATTTTCCAAATTTCCTAGCATTGATCTGTTGCCCATATTAGAGCCCATATTAGAGGTGCATTTGGTAACATTTTTATTTCCAAAAACAATTTCAATTTAGAAATAGTTTTGTTCTATTTTTATTCTCTAGACGAGTTGTTGAGCAAAAACGCATTTGGTAATTACACAAAATTTTTAATTCTAGAATAGAATAAGAACAAAAATGCGTTTGGTACTACTATGAAAATTTTATATTCCCAATTTCTTTTATTTAATTTAAAGAGACTTAACATTTCATGTTTGGATAAAGCTGAAATTTTATAATGATTTAACTGATTAAGATATTCTAAAATAGCCTAAGAAAATCCATCATAATAGTTAATTAAAGATGAATAGCTGGAAATGGTAACAAAGAGTTTCATTAGTTTATAACTCACGATGTGATGAGGTTGATAGTAAATTTTTAATTGTTACAATAAACATATGTATAGATCTTTTGAGAAGAAGAGCAAACGTTGCTTGGAATCACCAAGCTTTCACTACCTAGCATTCACTATAAACATGAGATGGTATGAACTTTCAAAAATGAAAGTAGACTTAATTTAATAATAAAGTTAACCTTTTGTGATTTTTATTAGGCCCATTGTTAGTGTAAAAAGCAACTTCTACCCACACTATTGAATTATTGACGTGTGGAAGGATTTAGTCATGGTATAGAATTAATTTCAACCCCACATGTGGCTTATCGGGCAACGAATGTGTCAATAATTTATTTTTATGACGTAAAAATAAATTGGATACAAATATATAATTTTCAATGAGATTAATTATTACTAAGTACTTTTCAACTTTCGCTACTGTTAATTACTAGTTATTTTTTCTTTTGGGGTCAGTGATAATTTTCCATGAAAAAAAAAGTAATTGCCAACTTAGGAGTTTTGCATGCGTGATTATTAATTTCTCATATTAAAAATTTTCTTCAAATACATCACTGGTCATAATAAGCAACCTTTCTAATGCGGCATATAACTTATCAAAATAAAAAAGTAATTATCTATTTATCGAAAATCAATAGTTTTCTATTTATTGAATTTATTTTTCTCATCAATTAAGTTGCCAACGTACAAAACTGAAAGCCCATTCGCCCAATTGCCCAACTTCTTTTGAATTGAAAATTGATCCAGCGGGCTGCATCACGTTACTAGAATTTAACGGTTCAAATCAACACGAGGGCGTTTCTATAATTTCAGCAATCATGTCATTAGGAAAATTATCCAAAAAATTTTAAATCTATTGGTAGACATTTCAATTTTACTAATTGAGCTCATCTCGCCAATTTTAACTGGAATTCGCTAATGTGGATGTTGATTGCTTACGCCAACGACGACCCGTACTTGATAAAATTTATTACTTTTAATATTTTTTCGAATTTTTGATTATTTTTTATATTTTAAATTTCTTTTCTCTTTTCTTCTCTCTCTCTCTCTCTTTTTTTTTTTTTTCCTTTTCTTCCTTTGGCGGTTGCCCGAGAGGCCACGAGTGACAAGGGTCGGCCTCGCAGTGCCTCGAGCTCACTTGTGACCGCAAGGTCATGGCCTTTGGTTGATTGTTGGAGGTTGGACGACCAACCAGAGGAAAAAAAAAAGGAAAATATCAAAAAAGGAGAAAAAAAAAAAAAGAAATTAAAAATATAAAAAATAATTTAAAATTGGAAAAGAATTAAAAATTTTTATCCATGTTAATGTCGCTTGCCATCCACGCCAGATTTCAACCAAAATTGATCAGATTGACTCATATGGCAAAAAATGAAAATGTTTATAATTTGATTGATAAAATTAAAAGGTTTATGACTGAATTAACAAAAATGTAATATGCTTTACCACTTTTTGGATTTTTTTCCCGCATCATTAGCACAAGTAATAATCCACGTGGCGTCCACGTCAGCCCGCCGGCCCGGGAGTGAAATCGTGATGGAGAGCAAGAATCCAAGAATCTCCTCCTCCCACGGGCGCTCGCATCTCCTCCACAATCTCTCTCTCTCTCTCTCTCTCTCTCTCTCTCTCGCAATCTCTAAATTCTTGCTGCGCGGCTTCGTCACAGCCCCACCTTCGCCCTCCTTCAAAGCATCACAAAGGACGACGGCGACCCAAGAAGCGTCGAGATTGGTTCTTGGAGCGGCAATTCCGCATGCGATTGAGCTCCTCCTCGAGCTGGTCGTGCCGCCATGTGGGAGTCGCTCAACCTGTGCCACTTCCCGAGAGTACGTACCCTCTTCGGTTTCTGGTTCTGGGTTCGTCTGTCTATGCGCGCTTGGCTCTTTCGTCCATGTTATGAGCATTTTGTTTGGGAGTTTTTGATAATTTGTGCCGAGTGACCGCCTTTGGATTGAATGGTGTCTGAGGGTCTGTCGTTTGAAACGGCTCAGAGTTTTTTGGAAAGATGGTTATTCGTATGTTTATTTTAATGCTGAGTGCTGCTTGGGATCTCTTTTGCATACCAAGAATGCTCCCGTTTTGTAAAGTAACCCACAGTACAAATTCTTGGATTCTTTTCTACTGGGTATCCTGAGCATCGTATGGATTAGCATCATTCTTGGCTGTGACGATACCATGATTAATTGAAGTGATGCTATGTGTTACCCCTTTCTTGACTTCCAGGGATATGGCATGGTGAAGCATGGACATGTGGTTGTAGCTTTCTCTACTCCCATCTCATGTGGCTGTGGACATTTGGATTCGTATTCCTTTAGCCAGCAAGTCCATGCACCGCCTTATGCCTTAAAGTATCGGATTGGTCGCCGCTCTTTTGTTTCGGGAGATACCTGTGAATATATAAGTTTGTTGACTTCCTCGAGATTGGGTCAGAGACAACTTCGTCACAACAATTATAGGCTGGGCCGCTCTGGAAGAGCACAGAATAGGAGTGACGATTGATGTCGCCAGTGCTGTTGAATCGGAAATGGGTTTTGAGTTTTAAAAAGGCACAGCAGAACGCATTTTGAGTGCATCAAGCGGTGTGCATTGGAGGTGGATTCTGAGTGAATTACGTCTTAATAGGAGAATCCATTGAGGAAATGCAGGTTAGGATGTTCTCTGGGTTTTTCAAGGTGCTGGCAAGGGTTATTCTTTTCTGAGTTTTTGTAGGAATGAGCTGTTTTAGCTATTACTGAAGTTCTCTGGAACTGTCCTGTGTTTGGAAAGACTTAGTTTTTATCCAGAAATGTCGGCCCTTTTAGGCTCCTTTTGGGTGCTAAGGGTTTGTTACTGCATGAGTACCGACATCTTGGTTACTTATGAAGTCTTTTACTTTTCACTTTTCATCAAAACAAAGGTGAAAAGGTGTCGAAATCATCCTAAAGTGTGAATCATAGGTTTATCATGTACAGTTGGTGCGAACCTTTGTTCTTTGAAGTGCTTTTTTCTTTAAAATTCTTGTTTCTCGAAACAACTTCTGTCTATCTGTTGTGAGGGAGTGTGATCTCCATTTTGACTTATCTAATGCTTTTGCATCATCCTTGTAATGCTCTTTCTTAACACTCTGGATCTTGTTTGTATTCATTTTACTTTGATTGTTCGAAGGGTCTCTTAATCTGTTTATGAAAGCGATGCAGTTCCAATAGTCAAGCTTCTTAACTACTAGCTCTTAGGCTCAATACATTATACACATGTGCAGGATATAGGAGGGATCAAACGGCTAAGTTCCTGTGCTGTTTTTAAGAGAATCTCAGAACTAAGAATAATATCCTCTTGTTACTGCTGCGGCATTTTAGAGAATGATTCATTTGTCGTTCTCATGGTCGTGCTGTTACCATCGATTGCCTGCTAAGGCTGATCGCGATAGCTTAAGTTCTTATCCACCCTCTTTGTGGGGCTTTCCTGCTTTAGTAATCAATCAATTGATGGACCTCATGCCCCATGGACTGCAGTTTTGGTACTATGCATTGCTTGGGCAAATATTGACTAGAAAACAAGAAAAAAAATGCATGATATGGATAAATCAAATGACATTGGGAGCACAATGGTTGATTTGTTTGAAATGCTGTGTAAGAAGATACATTCTGATTAGTTATGTTAGTATGTGCTGTGACAGGTATACACCCACTAGTAAAGAAAGCTGTTAAAATAGGTGGATGATCTCCTCATCATGCTTTGGGGAAAGAATCCTATTCCTGTGGTTATGTGTAGTATTAAATTGTTGAGGTCTTATACACACAAACAATCCTCTTCAACTATTTAACGGCTTGGAAGTGATCTGAGAGGACTTAAATGTTGCCGAGCCTGATGCAAGTAGTTGAAGACTCATGTATATTCTTTTTGAATGCAATCTCATCCTTTTTTCTAATTCAAGTATCAAACCAATGGAGAACAAAGGAGCATAACTGAATACTTTTTGATGCCTCCTCTACTATGTTTTTGTACAAGAAGCAACTCTTTCCTCTGGTTTGATATTGGGTATCGTGTATTATCTTCAAACAAAAAAGTGTCATCTTGATCTGTCTCATCTGTTGCTGTTTCTCTCACATGTAGATATCCAGGCACAGGTGAATACGACAAGTGTTTTGAAGAGGGGGTGTACAATTGTGCAGGATGCGGGACTCCTCTTTACCGGTCTACAACTAAATTTAACTCCGGCTGCGGCTGGCCCGCTTTCTACGAGGGCCTCCCCGGAGCTATAACCAGCACTGTGAGTCTCTCTCTTTTTATCAATTAAATGTGTGGTCTCAGGTAACTAAGACGGTTCTGATTGAAGTCGATTTCTATTATGGCTTGCTATAGATGACATCTTCCACTTTGTGTTTGTTGAGCTTTCTAAACTGTGAAAATGACGAGAAATGCAAAATGAATCGGGCGTGTTCTGCTTCAAATCATTGATGGGCTTGCCTTGCTTTTTGATCTCAGCCGGATCCAGATGGGATGAGGACGGAAATCACTTGCACTGCATGTGGCAGCCATCTGGGTCACGTGTTCAAGGGCGAAGGGTTCCCGACACCGACCGATGAGCGGCATTGCGTCAATAGTATTTCACTCAAGTTCGCTCCTGCCAACTCTTATCCTTCCCAGTGAACTTCTGCAGCTAGACTGGTCGGTCGATCACCGGACACGACCTTCAACTACTGCTGTTATCTGAGATTGTTTGCTTCCGATTTCTGCACTATGTACAATAAGCCCTTCCCATAAATCTTCCCGATCTGGATCGAATTCGGATATTTGCTGCCGTCTCTCGAGTAAATAAAAGTTGAAATCTTTTTTCTTGTTATCCATCTCGCAGATGTTTCTTGCCAAGCTGTTCTAATGTAGCATGTTGAAAAAGGCTGCTCAATGTTAAACCAGACATGACTTTGCTCTCCGGTGATCTTTGTTGGCTTTGATACCACCTCACTAGTGGAAGGTGATAGGAATCAAAATGTGCCACAAAGTGAAATCTTAATCATGCTCAGAGCGCAGGGTAAAGAAAAACTCTCAATTTTATCTATATATATTCAAGGGGCAAGTTTCATTACATCATGCATGAATATAAGCAAAAAAGTCGTAACCTAGAAAACTCGAAAAGTAGGCATGATAATTAAATGTAAAATAATATCATCTATAATACTAAACAATATATAAAATCCTACGGATAAAGAAGTAAAACAAAATTGAATCGTATCCAAAACTAAAAAGGCATAAAAAAATCAACAATATATTCAATATCAAATTCCAATGATGTCTTGATTACAAGTGCGTTTGGTTGGACTTTTGAGAAAAGCTTTGAGAAAATACAAATGATTTTAAGTTGAAGGAGTTTTCTAAAATGCAAAGTGCGTATGGTAAATTATATTTTGTAAGTCAATTGGGAATTACCTTTAAGCAAAATAATGTTTGGAAAATCTATATTTCTAAAGAAATTTTGTGATTAAAAAAAAAAAGAGATTGTTGGCTGCCGAAGGACAGGCGGCCATTGGTGGCGCTCGAAATCTATCGTCGGCGATTTTTAGCCTGTATGTTATTATTTTAATTTGCTGAGTGGTCTGAGGACTTAAAAGATTGGAATAGAGAAATGCATGTTAAATACACCTATAATGGTATTCAATTATCAAAAATCGAATTTCCAAAAATTGATTGATAGACGAAATTTAGATAAATATCCTATTTCCTTTTTGCCTTAAACCTTGGCACAGATCTACCGCCCTACAAAAAGATCCGTTGAGAAATAAAGAGCCAAAAAAAATGATTTTTGTTTTTTAACAATTTGGGGAATGAAAACTGAACTTCCTTTTGGTTCTTCTGAAAAAACAATGTTCATTTTTTGAACTCATTTTTAAAGAAGTCAGAAAAAAAAAACTTATAAAATTATAAAAGAAATCTTTTTTAGTTATAGAGGTTTGAAAAAAAAAGAATAATTTTTTTTTTTAAAACCTTTCAAAAGAAAGAAAAAATACGTATCAGGTTACATCTCATGCAGTCACCGGGACATCTTCTCCTCTTCTTCATCTTAGCCACCATCATCTTCTCCTCCATCTTCTTCTCAATCGCAAGTCCTCCTTCATCTGCTGCTCCTTCCAGGCCGACGAGTCCCACCATTGTAAGTTCCTCCGCCCCCTCCGCACCGAGCACCTCCCCACCGCCCTCGCTCCCTGCCCCAATGCTGTCGCCCTCGACACGTCCCTCTGCCGCCCCCCTCGCCGTCATAGCTGCCGCCCACGAGGACGCCTTCTGCTCCCTCGCCCTCCGCGTCACCGATTCTTCACCGCCCGCCTCCCTCGCCGTCGTCGTTGTCCCAAATCTGGGTCGTGGATTGCGATGACCCAGATCTGGGCCGCCGCGACTCGCCGGGGGTCGCGCAACCCAGATCGGCGAGGATCTGGTCGCAGCGACTCAGATCTGGGCCGCGGCGACTCAGATCTGGGCCGCCGTGACTCGCCGGGGCGGCCCCTCGCCATGGTCGCGCGGCGACTCACGAGGGGTCGTGCAACGCCGCGACTCGCGGAGGTCGCCCGACTCTCCGACGACGATCGCCTAGGTTGTCGCGACCACGCCGGCGTCCCTCTAGCCGTCGCCGGCCCCTCGCAGTCAGGTAGAACTATCCTCAATGGAGAAAGATGAACAGTGTCTCATAAAAAGAGCAAAAAACGGAAAAACAAAAAGTTTGTGAGGACAATTTCAGAAAAAAAAAAAAAAAAAAGAGTGGATATGACGAGAAGGCTGAAAGGCACCGACCTTTCTCCCATTAGCAAAAATGCTCACTCCCAAATGCATCCCAAGCCAAAAATTTAGATATAGAATTCTTTATCATAATTTCCCTTAACCAAATGGATGCAAAGGGAATAAATACAAAGAAATCCCTATCTTATGTCTTCTTTTAAGCTGCGTTAAGCTGCACCCACGCGGAGGTCGGCGAACTTTGAGATCTGAAGTCTTGGCCGCGAGCTCTCTGCTCGGTGTTTCCAAATCTGCTGCTCAGCCACCGGACTACTGGGTGGAAGCATACTGAAGACATCTCCCGATATTTATTCTTCCACAAGCCTTTTAATATTTTAAATCAAATGTTCAATATATAATAGAACATAAGAAATTGTTAAACAGTGACTAGTTTTTTTTTTTTCTTTTTTTGGCTAAAAACATGACTAGTCAAACACCGACTAGTCCTACAAATCAATATGGCAAAAGAGCTCCTCCTCGGCGGCCGAACATACGGACTGCGACTACAAACATCTTCCGCTTGAGCTTTTGAATTAGACCCCATAAATAAGCTGGAAATAGCATCATCAACAACGGCAAATAGAGACCACCGGCCGTTGCAGCGTGGATAGTAGATCCCTTGTGCTTCACCGGGGAGGCCAAGGTTCGAAGCCCCCGCGGAGCTTTGGTGAATGAAGACCCCATAAGTAAGCTGGAAAGAGCATAATCAACAACGGCGGCAAATAGAGGAGAAAAAAGGACAGTCCTTGGAACAACAGCAAGGTGAGGAAAGCTATGGAGAGAAAGGAAAAGATCCTTAGAAAGAAAAAGATGTGGGCACCACCGCGGTACTAAAGACCGACAAATGAGCAATAAGTGGAAGGGACAAAAAGCAATGAAGAAGAAGCATCAAAATGATGAGAAAGATAGTGAAGGGGTGGGTATCAAATGAAGAATCTCGGATCCTTGATATTTCAGGATAATGAAGTCAACTAGAATTGGAACGATGAATGCAACAATGGCGTCGATATTGTCTTGCTGATTCAGCAAGAAATTTGGCATTTTTGAATGCGGGACAAATGAGGGAGAAACAAAGGAAGAGAGAAAAAGCAGGGCGAATGTGCAAAAGACCGGAAAAGCGTATCGAATGATGGTCGGCTGTGAGGAGTGCCTGAGGGACAAAAAGGGGAGGGTTTATAGATGCTTAGACCCCTGATGTTCCAATCTCGTTGATGGAAAAATAATCCATAACAGGACAAGAGTCGCAGCTCCAAACATAAATCCATAACAGGACAAGAGTCGCAGCTCCAATAGTAGATTCCCGTAAAATAATATTATTTTACGGGAATCTACGTTGGAGATTTTTGTCCTCTTAAAATATTCACTTATTGTTCATCGCCATGTCATTGTCGCGCACAAGCCTAGCTGACCAACCAACAAGTCAACACGTGTCTCCGTTGACGTGGATTAAAAAAATAAACTGAAAACCTGTTTTTTCTCTCTCCCGTGCTCTACTGCCTGCTGCATCTTCTCTCCATCTTTCAACGAAGCGCGCGCTTCTTTCTTCCAGCTTCTGCCTCTCTCTTCCTCAAGCACTCCTCTCCTCTCTGTCCCGAGCCCTCTCACTCACCCCAAGCGCTCCCCTCCTCTCTGTCTCGAGCCCTCTCCAGAAATTGCCGGCCGACTGGCCTCTCGAGCTTCTTCTGCTCCTTGTTCGGTCCTGATTTCAGGCTCGAGTACGTAGCCAAGGATTTTGAAGCAAAAGAGGTTTGCGAGGCTAGATATACTGGTGGCGGTGCTAAGTTTTGGGATTTCGGCGACGCCATGACGGCCGCGAGGGATATTGTGGCGGAGGAGAGAGAGAGAGGCGTATGGGTACCGTGAGACCTCTCTTTCTCCTTTGCATTTTTTTTCTTTTCTATCGCCTCTGTTTCAGGAGGCATGGAGGCTTGGTGATAGTGGCTGCTTTGTCTTCCAGGTCGAGCCGGAGTCGAAGAGCTTATCAGGAGGCTAAGGGGGAGAGTTCTTCGTCGGCCCTTTTGACTCCTAAAGCAAGTCGCGTCCTGCCGTTTCCACCGGAGTATTTGTCATCGTGAGGAAGAGCGCATGAGTGATAATTGTCCATGGTCTGCACTTGCTCCAATCAAGAGGCAGGAGGGACAACTTAAAGCAAGAAAAGTATTACTGTTTAGGGACTAAGTATGTCCATTTATAGGCCCTTCTTTTGGGCTTCGACTGAGTGCAAATATTCTAATGCTTTTCTTGCTTTCAGATTTTACAGAGGGCTTCCACGGAGCGCTGAGGGAGAGAATGATTTGCTTGGTTCAGTGAATGTGGGGTATTTTGCCTAATTGCTTGAGTTTTGAACACCTTTACGTGGATGTTTCGCGGGTTGCAACTTTATGAACCGATTTTTTTATGTATCTCTTTCATGCAAAAGTAATGACTGGTAAATTAACATTATGCCGGGTCAGTCTAGAAGTCGGAGGAGGAGTGGCAAGCGGTCCTGTCGCCCGAGCAGTTCCGTATCCTGAGGCAGAAGGGGACCGAGTTAGTAAATTCCTTTGAATTCTCTTGTTTTTTTTTTTTTTTTCGGGTCTCTGTTTTACTGCTAGCTTATCTTGATCGTGGGTTTGTCATTCTTGATTGTGGTTCTTGCTCTTCTTGATGCTTCGCTTTCTTTACTGGGTTGGGGTTTGTTGAATTCGGTTGGTTTCGTTTAGACGTGATTACCATGCTGTCTCCTTGAAGCTCAGGAACACCGAGGTTTAAGACACATTCTGTTCGATGAGGCTTACTCGGGCTTTCTATTTATGTGACGTGCGAAAAATTTAAACAAGTTTATGCTGCAATATGATAGGTTGAATCAGAATTAGGTTTTGAGTTTTGATTCAGCACGGTACGACACATTTCTAGTGCGTAAAGCGGTGTGTGTTGGAGGTGGATTCTTTGTGAATTACGTTTTAATAGGAGAAACCACTGAGGAAATGCAGGTTAGGATGTTCTCTGTGTTTTTCGAGGTGCTGGGGAGGGTTATATTTTTTCTGGGTTTTTGTGGGAATGAGCGGTTTTAGCTATAACTAAAGTTCTCTGGAACTGTCCTGTTTTTGGAAAGACTTAGTTTTTGTTCGGAAATGTCGGCCCTTTTAGGTTCCTTTTGGGTGCTAACGATTTGTTACTGCATGAGTGCTGACATCTTAATTACTTATGAAGTCTTATACTTTTCACTTTTCATCAAAACAAAGGTGAAAAGGTGTCGAAATCATCCTAAAGTGTGAATCGTAGGGTTATCACGTACAGTCGGTGCCAATCTTTGTGCTCTGAAGAGCTTTTTTTCTAAATTCTCGCTTCTCAAAGCAACTTCTATCTGTTGTGAGGAAGTGTGATCTTCATTTTGACTTATCTAATGCTTTTGCATGGTCCTTGTAATGCTCTTTCTTTACGCTCTGTATCTTGTTTGTATTCATTTAACTTTGATTGTTCAAAGGGTCTCTTAATCTGTTAAAATATGAAAGCGATGCAGAGCCAGTAGTCAAGCTCCTTAACTGCTAGCTTTTAGGCTCAATACATTATACACACGTGCAGGATATAGGAGGGATCAAAGGGCTAAGTTCCTATCCTGTTTTAAAGAGAATCTCAGAACTAAGAATAACATCCTCATGTTACTGCTGCGGCATTTTAGAAAATGATTCATTTGTTGTTCTCATGATCGTGCTGTTACCATCGATTACCTGCTAAGGCTGATCACGATCTCTTAAGCTCTTATCAGCCCTCTTTGTGGGGCTTTCCTGCTTTAGTAATCAATCAATTGATGGACCTCATGCACGTGATGGACTACAGTTTTGGTACTATGTGTAGCTTGGGCAAATAGCCGACTAGAAAACAAGAAAGAAAACGCATGATATAGATAAATCAAATGACATTGGGAGCACAATGGTTGATTTTTTTGAAATGCTGTGTAACAAGATACATTCTGATTAGTTATGTTAGTATGGGCTGCGACATAGGTATACACCCACTAGTAAAGAAAGCTGTTAAAATAGGTGGATGATCGCCTCATATCATGCTTTAGGGAAAGAATCCTATTCCTGTGGTTATGTACAGTATTTACTTGTTGAGGTGTTATACACACAAACAATCCTCTTCAACTATCCTTAATGGCTTGAAAGTGATCTAAGAGGACTTAAATGTTGCCGAGCCTGATGCAAGTAGAGCTGTTAAACGGGTAGGTCGGGTCGGGTTTGGGTTGGGTCATTAATGGTCCGACCCAAATTGACCCATTAACCCATTTATAACTCATTTATGCCTAATGTAAATTTTTCGACCCATACCCGACCCGACCCATACCAACCCATACCCGACCCAACCCATATTAATAAAATATTTTCATATTTAACCAAATTTAGAAAAACTTATTCCTATGTTTTTCTTTTTTAAGATTATATTACTAAAATACTTCCAAGCTTATTATATATATATATATATATATATATTATTTTTTAAAATAGTATTGCTAAAATAGTTTTATACAACACAAATTTAATGGACAATTTTTATGATTTTTAAAATAATTATTTTTAAAAAGCAAATTTTAATTATTTTTTTATTTTTTAAAAATTAAAAATTAAATTTTTTATTTTTAAAATATAATTTTTAATTTTCTTTGTTCTTTTTTCTTTTTTGTTCTTCTTCTTCTTTGGCCGGCCGCCGGCCATGACGGCGGCGGTGGCTGGCCACAAAGCGAGCCTCGAGCTCGCCCGACATCGGCAAGCTCGAGGCTCGAGCCTCGCTCGACATCGGCGAGCTTGAGTCTCACCCGATCCGCAAGTTCCATTACATCATGCATGAATATAAGCAAAAAAGTAAAAAAAGTCGTAACCTAGAAAACTCGAAAAGTAGGCATGATAATTAAATGCAAAATAATATCATCTATAATACTGAATAATATATAAAATCCTATGGATAAAGAAGTAAAACAAAATTGAATCGTATCCAAAACTAAAAAGGCATAAAAAAAGCAACAATATATTCCATATCAAATTCCGATGCAAAGGGAAAATCATAAATACAAAGAAATCCTTATGTTATGTCTTCTTTTAATTTGCACCCACGCGGAGGTTGACGAACTTCGAGATCTGGAGTCTTGGCCGCGAGCTTGCTGCTCGGCGTTTCCAAATCTGCTGCTCAGCTGCCGGAATGAGAGAGTAGGTGGACGCAGAGGTTGGCCAACGCGTCTCCCTCTCGTTTCTTCTTCCCTCAAGCCTTTTAAGGACTGCTCAAATCCAATGTCAGTATGTAATAGGACATAAGAAATTGTTAAACAGCAACTGGTTTTTTTTTTGGCTAAAAACATTGACTAGTCAAACACCGACTAGTACTACGAATCAATATGGCAAAAGAGCTCCTCGTCGGCGGCCGAACATACGGACTGTGACTACTAACATCTTCTGCTTGAGCTTTTGAATAAGACCCCATAAGTAAGCTGGAAAGAGCATTATCAACAACGGCAAAAAGAGGAGAAAAAAGGAGAGTCCTCGGAACAATAGCAACGTGAGGAAAGCTACGGAGAGAAAGGAAAAGACCCTGAGAAGGAAAAAGATGCGGGCACCACGAGCGGTACTAAAGACCGGCAAACGAGCAATAAGTGGAAGGGACAAATAGCAATAAAGAAGAAGCGAGAAAATGATGAGAAATATAGTGAAGGGGTGGGTATCAAATGGAGAATCTCGGGTCCCCTGATATTTCAGGACAACGAAGTTAACTAGAACTGGAACGATGAACGCGACAATGGCATCGATATTGTCTTGCTGATTCGGCAAGAAATTTGGCATTTTTGAACGCGGGGACAGATGAGGGAGAAACAAAGGAAGAGAGACAAAACTGCAAGAGCAGGGCAAATGCGCAAAAGACTGAAAAAGTGTATCGAATGATGGTCGGTTGTGAGGAGTGCCTGAAGGACAGAGTGGGGGTTTATATATGCTTAGACCCTGATGTTCCAATCTCCGTGATGAAGATCTAAATGCCCATCATGGGTTAAGAAAGGACAAGAAAGTCTCCATCCATTTCCACTAGGCAATAAAGTCTTGCCGTGCTACCTCAGTTCTGAAACTCAGAATCAGAACTGAGGTAGCACGGCAAGACTGCTTGGTCTCCGTCCCCCAGTGGAAATGGATGGAGACTTTCTTGTCCCATGATTAAAATATTCATTGGTCATCGTGGTGCACAAGCCTAGTTGGCCCACTAACAAATCAACACGTGTCTGTTGACGTGGATTAAAAAAAAAAATGGAAAGCTTGTTTTCCCTCTCTCCTGTGATCTACTGCCTGCTGCATTTTCTCTCCTTTTTTCAATGAAGCCCGCGCTTCTTCTTCCCGCTTCTGCCTCTCTCTTCCTCAGGCACTCCTCTCCTCTCTGTCCCGACCCCACTCACTCACCCCAAGCACTACCCTCCTCTCTGTCTGGAGCCCTCTCACTCACCCTAAGCGCTTCCCTCCTCGCCTCTGTCCTCGTCTCCGTCATCGACTTTCCAGCCGCCGCTCCGGAAATCGCCGGCCGCTGACTGGCCTCTCGAGCTTCTTTGTCTTCTACTCCTCATTTAGTCGGAGAGCTTATCAGGAGGCTAAGGGGGAGAGTTCTTCGTCGGCCCTTTTGACTCCTGAAGCAAGTCGCATCCTGCTGTTTCCACCGGAGTATTTGTCATCGTGAGGAAGAGCGCATGAGTGATAATTGTCCATGGTCTGCACTTGCTCCAATCAAGAGGCAGGAGGGACTTCTTAAAGAAAAAAAAGCATTACTGTTTTGGGATTAAGTATGTCCATTTATAGGGGCTTCGACTGAGTGCAAACATTCTAATGCTTTTCTTGCTTTCAGATTTTACGGGGGGCTTCTACTGAGTGCCCTGACGGAGAGAATGATTTGCTCGGTTCAGTGAAGGTGGGGTATTTTGCTTAATTGCCTGAGTTTTGAACATCTTTACGTGAATGTTTCGCTAGTTGCAACTTTATGAACTGATTCTTTTATGTACCTCTTTCATGCAAAAGTAATGATTGGTAAATTAACATTCTGCCGGGTCGGTCTGGAAGTGGGAGGAGGAGTGGCAAGCGGTCCTGTCGCCCGAGCAGTTCCGTATCCTGAGGCAGAAGGGGACCGAGTTAGTAATTCCTTTGAATTCTCTTGATTTTTTTTTTTTTTTTTTTTGGGGTCTCTGTTTTACTGCTAGCTTATCTTGATCGTGGGTTTGTCATTCTTGATTGTGGTTCTTGCTCTTCTTGATGCTTCGCTTTCTGTACTGGGTTGGGGTTTGTTGAATTCGGTTGGTTTCGTTTAGACGTGATTACCATGCTGTCTCCTTGAAGCTCGGGAACACCGAGGTTTAAGACACATTCTGTTCGATGAGGCTTACTCGGGCTGTATTTATGTGACGTGCGAAAAATTTAAACAAGTTTATGCTGCAATGTGATAGGTTGAATCAGAATTGGGTTTTGAGTTTTGATTCAGCACGGTACGACACATTTCTAGTGCGTGTCAAGCGGTGTGTGTTGGAGGTGGATTCTTTGTGAATTACGTTTTAATACGAGAAACCACTGAGGAAATGCAGGTTAGGATGTTCTCTGTGTTTTTCGAGGTGCTGGGGAGGGTTATATTTTTCTGGGTTTTTGTTGGAATGAGCGGTTTTAGCTATTACTGAAGTTCTCTGGAACTGTCCTGTTTTTAAAAAGACTTGGTTTTTATTCGGAAATGTCGGCCCTTTTAGGTTCCTGTTGGGTGCTAAGGATTTGTTACTGCATGAGTACTGGCATCTTGGTTACTTATGAAGTCTTATACTTCTCACTTTTCATCAAAACAAAGGTGAAAAGGTGTCAAAATCATCCTGAAGTGTGACTCATATGGTTATCACGTACAGTTGGTGCGAATCTTTGTGCTTTGAAGAGTTTTTTCTTTAAAATTCTTATTTCTCGAAACGACTTCTGTCTATCTGTTTTGAGGGAGTGTTGTCTCCATTTCGACTTATCTAATGCTTTGGCATCATCCTTGTAATGCTCTTTCTTTACACTCTGTATCTTGTTTGTATTCATTTTACTTTGATTGTTCGAAGGGTCTCTTAATCCGTTAAAATATGAAAGCGATGCAGAGCCAGTAGTCAAGCTCCTTAACTACTAGCTCTTAGGCTCAATACATTATACGCATGTGCAGGATATAGGAGGGATCAAAGGGCTATGTTCCTATCCTTTCTTTAAGAGAATCTCAGAACTAAGAATAATATCCTCTTGTTACTGCTGCGGCATTTTACAAAATGATTCATTTGTCGTTCTTATGATCGTGCTGTTACCATCGATTACCTGCTAAGGCTAATCACGATATCTTAAGCTCTTATCAACCCTCTTTGTGGGGCTTTCCTGCTTTAGTAATCAATCAATCGATGGACCTCATGCACGTGATGCACTACAGTTTTGGTACATTGTGTTGCTTGGGCAAATATTTGACTAGAAAACAAGAAAGAAAACGCATGATATGGATAAATCAAATGACATTGGGAGCACAATGGTTGATTTTTTCGAAATGCTGTGTTAGTATGTTCTGCGACATAGGTATACAGCCACTAGTAAAGAAAACTGTTAAATTAGGTGGATGACCGCCTCATATCATGCTTTAGGGAAAGAATCCTATTCCTGTGGTTATGCATGGTATTTACTTGTTGAGGTGTTATACACAAACAATCCTCTTCAACTATCCTTAATGGCTCGGAAGTGATCTGAGAGGACTTAAATGTTGCCGAGCCTGATGCAAGTAGTTGAAGACTCATGTATATTCTTTTCGAATGCAATCTCCTCCTTTTTTCTAATTCAAGTATCAAACCAATGGAGAACAAAGGAGCATAACTGAATACTTTTTGATGCCTCCTCTACTATGTTTATGTACAAGAAGCAACTCTTTCCTCTGGTTTGATGTTGGGTATCATTTGTGATAAATCCTTGGACATATATATTCGTGTATTATCTTCGAACAAAAAAGGGTCATCTTCATCTGTCTCATCTGTTGCTGTTTCCCTAACATGTAGATATCCAGGCACGGGTGAATACGACAAGTTTTTTGAAGAGGGGATGTACAATTGTGCAGGATGCGGGACTCCTCTTTACCGGTCTACAACTAAATTTAACTCCGGCTGCGGCTGGCCTGCTTTCTACGAGGGCCTCCCCGGAGCTATAACCTGCACTGTGAGTGTCTCTCTCTTTTTATCAATTAAACGTGTGGTCACAAGTAACTATCTGACTTAGGTCGTTTTCTATTACGGCTTGCTCTAGATGACGTCTTCCACTTTGTGTTTGTCGAGCTTTCTGAACTGTGAAAATGACGAGAAATGCAAAATGAATCGGGTATGTTCTGCTTCAAATTGTTGATGAGCTTGCCTTGCTTTGTGATCTCAGCCGGATCCAGATGGGATGAGGACGGAAATCACTTGCACTGCATGTGGCGGCCATCTGGGTGTCGCGTGTTCAAGGGCGAAGGGTTCCCGACACTGACCGATGAGCGGCATTGCGTCAATAGTATTTCACTCAAGTTTGTTCCTGCGAACTCTTATCCTTCCTAGTGAACCTCTGCAGCAAGACGGGTTGGTCGATCACTGGACATGACCTTCGACTGCTGCTGTTATTTATGGACAATAAGCCCTTCCCATAAATCTTCTCCATCTTGGTTGAACTCGGATATTTGCTACCATCTCTCGAGTAAATACAAGTTGAAATCTTCGTTCTTGTTATCATCTTGCAGATGCTTCTTGCCAAACTGTTATAATGTGACATGGTGAAAAAGTTTCCTTAAATGTAATCAATCACTATGTACGTGAAATGAACTGAACTTCTTACATGAAAATAAACTTCATTTAGTTATAAAGTTAACCTTTTGTGGCGCTCGTGTAAATAATTTATTTTGATGATGTAAAAATAAATAGTTATTTTTCCTTTTCAAGCAAGTGATAATTTTCTATGAGAAAAAAGTAATTGCCAACCCAAGAGTTTTGCGTGTGGTTATTAATCTTTTGCATAAAAATTATGTTAGAATACGTTACCGGTCACAAAATGTAACTTTTTTTAACGTGGCATATAACTTATCAAACTACCTATTTGTTTACCGGTGACTCAAGGTCCTTTCTCTTTATGGAAGTTATTTTTCTAAGGAAAAGCGACCAAAAACCCTAAATTTTACTCATTGTAACACATTTACGTTGAATTATTTTTAATGACATCAAAGATCTGAAATTTGTATCTATGTGATGTATTTACCTTAAAATTTTTCCCGTGATATTAAAAATCCTAAACTTTTACTTATATGATTTATCTCAAAAAGTGACACATGTGGTGGATACAAATTTTAGGTTTTTAGTGTTATAAGAAATTTGAGGTATTTTTTTACATCACAAAATATAATTTTAGGTAAATGTATCCTAGCGATTATAATTTAGAGTTTTTTTTGTAACTTTTACCCTTTTTCTGATCATTTAAGTCTCCAATGTACAAAATCGAAATCGCATTTACCCCATTGGCTAATTTTGTAAATTGGAATTGATCCAACGGCCTACATTACGTTATTAGAATTTAATGACTGAAATTACACACAATACCATTAAATCCATGATTCAAATCTATACAAGGGCGTTACCGTAATTTCAGTAACCACGTCATCGTCCAGTGTAATAATCCACGTGGCGTCCACGTCAGCCCGCCGGCAGTGAAAACGTGATCCAGACAAGAAGTGCAAGAATCAAAGAATCTCCTCCCCCCACGGGCGCTCGCATCTCCTCCACAATCTCTCTCTCTCTCTCTCTCACGATCTCTAAATTCTTGCTGCGCGGCCTCGTCACAGCCTCACCTTCGCCACCTTCAAAGCTTCACAAAGGACGACGGCGACCCAAGAAGCGTCGAGATTGGTTCTTGGAGCGGAAATTCCGCATGCGATTGAGCTCCTCCTAGAGCCGCTCGTGCCGCCAAGTGGGAGTCGCTCAACCTGTGCCACTTCCCGAGAGTACGTACCCTCTTCGGTTTCTGGTTCTGGGTTCGTCTGTCTATGCGCGCTTGGCTCTTTCGTCCATGTTTTGAGCATTTTGTTTCGGAGTTTTTGATAATTTGTGCCGAGTGACCGCCTTTGGATTGAATGGTGTCCGTGGGTCTGTCGTTTGAAACGGCTAAGAGTGTTTGGGAAAGATGGTTATTCGAATGTTTATTCGAATGCTGAGTGCTGCTTGGGATCTGTTTTGCGTACCAAGAATGCTCCTGTTTTGTAAAGTAACCCACAATACAAATTCTTGGATTCTTTTCTACTGGGTATCCTGAGCATCGTATGGATTAGCATCATTCTTGGCTGTGACGATACCATGATTAATTGAAGTGTATTCATATGATTATTCGAATGCTGAGTGCTGCTTGGGATCTCTTTTGCATATCAAGAATGCTCCTGTTTTGTAAAGCAACCCACAATACAAATTCTTGGATTCTTTTCGACTGGGTATCATGAGCATCATACAGATTAGCATCATTCTTGGCTATGACGATGCCATGATTAATTGAAGTGATGCTATGCGTTACCCCTTTCTCGACTTCCAGGGATATGGCATGGTGAAGCATGGAAATGTGGTTGTAGCTTTCTCTACTCCCATCTCATGTTATCCATCTCGCAGATGTTTCTTGCCAAGCTGTTCTAATGTGGCATGTTGAAAAAGGCTGCTCAATGTTAAACCAGACACGACTTTGGTCTCAGGTGATCTTTGTTGGCTTTGATGCCACCTCACTGGTGGAAGGTAATAGGAATCGAAATGTGCCACGGAGTGAAATCTTAATAATGCACGAAGTGCAAGGTAAAGAAAAACTCAGTTTTATCTATATATATTTAACGGGCAAGCTCCATTACATCATGCATGAATATAAACAAAAAAGTCGTAATCTAGAAAACTCGAAAAGTTGGCATGATAATTAAGTACAAAATAATATCATCTATAATATTAAATAATATATAAAATCCTATGGATAAAGAAGTAAAACAAAATTGAATCGTATCCAAAACTAAAAAAAGGCATAAAAAAAAAAACAATATATTCCATATCAAATTCCGATGATGTCTTGATTACAACTCACACCAGAATTTTAGATACAGAATTCTTTTATCATAACTTCCCTAACTAAATGGATGCAAAGGGAAAATCATAAATACAAAGAAATCCCTATGTTATGTCTTCTTTTAATCTGCACCCACGCGGAGGTCAACGAACTTCGAGATCTGGAGTCTTGGCCGCGAGCTCGCTGCTTGGCGTTTCCAAATCTGCTGCTCAGCCATCGGAACGAGAGAGTGGGTGGACGCAGAGGTTGGCCAACGCGTCTCCCACTCGCTTCTTCTTCCCTCAAGCCTTTTAAGTATTGCTCAAATCCAATGTCAGTATGTAATAGGACATAAGAAATTGTTAAACAGCAACTATTTTTTTTTTTTTGGTTAAAAACATTGACTAGTCAAACACCGACTAGTACTACGAATCAATATGGCCAAAAGAGCTCCTCCTCGGCGGCCAAACATACGGACTGCGACTACTAACATCTTCTGCTTGAGCTTTTGAATAAGACCCCATAAGTAAGCTGGAAAGAGCATTATCAACAACGGCAAATACAATAGAAAAAAGGAGAGACCTCGGAACAACAGCAACGTGAGGAAAGCTACGGAGAGAAAGGAAAATACATTGAGAAAGAAAAAGATGCGGGCGCCACGAGCAATACTAAAGACCGGCAGACGAAAAATAAGTGGAAGGGACAAAAAGCAATAAAGAGTGAAAATGATGAGAAAGATAGTGAAGGGGTGGGTATCAAATGGAGAATCCCGTGTCCCTTGATATTTCAGGACAATGAAGTTAACTAGAACTGGAACGATGAACGTGACAATGGCGTCGATATTGTCTCGCTGATTCGGCAAGAAATTTGGCATTTTTGAATGCGGGGACAGATGAGGGAGAAACAAAGGAAGAGAGACAAAGCTGCAAGAGCAGGGCGAATGTGCAAAAGACTGGAGAAGTGTATCGAATGATGGTCGGCTGTGAGGAGTGCCTGAAGGATGGAGGGGGTTATATATGCTTAGAGATGAGTGCCTAAAGAATGGAGGGGGGTTTATATATGCTTAGACCCCTGATGTTCCAATTTCGTTGGTGAAGATCTAAATGCCGATCATGGGACAAGAAAGTCTCCATCCGAAGTGTACATTTCCATTGTTCTATGTCCCTCTCGGTCTCCGCACAGTCTATGCACGGTCTGGGCACGGAGACCGAGAGGGACATAGAACAATGGAAATGTTCGGATGGAGACTTTCTTGTCCCATGATCACGAAAGTGGAACATCAGGGGTCTAAGCATATATAAACCCCTCCATCCTTCAGGCACTACTCACAGCCGACCATCATTCGACTTCCCCACTTCCCCAATCTTTTGCACATTCGCCCTGCAATCCCCACTTCCCCAATCTTTTGCACATTCGCCCTGCTCTTGCAGCTTTGTCTCTCTTCCTTTGTTTCTCCCTCATCTATCCCTGCATTAAAAAATGCCAAATTTCTTGCCAAATCAGTGAGACAATATCGACACCATTGTCACGACACCATTGTCACATTCATTGTTCCAATTAAAATATTCATTGGTTATTAATCATCACGTCATCGTCTCACACAAGCCTAGCTGGCCCACTAACAAGTCAACACGTGTCCGTTGACGTGGATTAAAAAAATAAATTGAAAGCCTGTTTTTTCACACTCCTCTGCTCTACTACCTGCTGCATTTTCTCTCCTTTTTTCAACGAAGCGCACTTCTTCTTCCCGCTTCTGCCTCTCTCTTCCTCAAGCACTCCTCTCCTCATGTTGGGAAAAAAAAGAAAAGAATATTTGTGAAGAAGGCCCAATAATTTTTCTCGCTACAATTTCTGTGAAAATTAAATAGGATGAAAGTAGTAAAGATGAATAGTAAATAACACCAGAATTTTAACGTAAGGTGACGGGAAAACCATGAGACCGTAGTCCACTTCAAACTTCCACCATGATAAATAATGGGATACAACTTCTGTATCTCACAACTTCACCCAAAGATGGATCTCTCGCATCTGAACCTCTCATAAACTGGATAACTTACTCAAAGATAACACTCTTTCTTGGAAGAAGAAAGCGGTTTCTTCCACTTCACTACTCTGATATTCTTTCTTTTGTGTCTTCTTCTCCATAAAGGAGGACTCCTATTTATAGGAGCAAATGTAATCCCAATTGGAATTGTACAATATGAAAATCACGTAAATTTATCTTCTAATCTCTCATGATTTTGTAGATCTGAGAAGATCACTTTGATTTCTTTCCTAATCTCTCTTGATTTTCTAGATGTAGAAAATCACGTTGATTTATCTCCTGATACTCTTTTGATACTTTTTTTTTCTTTTTTTTTTTCTTTTTTTTTTTCTCTTTTACACACTCACTACCATACATATTCTACTACAGATATACATAATTGCATTGGCCTCTCCAATTGGGAGTGACCTACTCAACAAATCACTCACCCCAAGCACTCTCCTCCTCTCTGTCTTGAGCCCTCTCACTCACCCTAAGCGCTTCCCTCCTCGCCTCTGTCCTTGTCGCCATCATCAACTTTCCGGCCGTGGCTCTAGAAATCACCGGCCGTTGACTGGCCTCTTGAGCTGCTTTGTCTTCTAGGTCGAGCTGGAGTCAGAGAGCTTATCAGGAGGCTAAGGGGGAGAGTTCTTCGTCGGCCCTTTTGACTCCTGAAGCAAGTTGCGTCCTCCCGTTTTCACTGGAGTATTTGTCATCATGACCTTTGGTATGAAAGTTTTAACCTTATTATTGTTGCTGTGAGGAAGAGCACATGAGTGATAATTGTCCATGGTCTGCACTTGCTCCAATCAAGAGGCTGGAGGGACAACTTAAAGCAAGAAAAGTATTACTGTTTTGGGACTAAGTATGTCCATTTATAGGCCCTTCTTTTGGGCTTCGACTAAGTGCAAATATTCTAATGCTTTTCTTGCTTTCAGATTTTACAGAGGGCTTCCACGGAGCGCGCTGAGGGAGAGAATGATTTGCTCGGTTCAGTGAAGGTGAGGTAATTTGCTTAATTGCTTGAGTTTTGAACACCTTTACGTGGATGTTTTGCTGGTTGCAACTTTATGAACTGATTTTTTTATGTACCTCTTTCATGCAAAAGTAATGAATGGTAAATTAACATTCTGCCGGGTCGGTCCGGAAGTGGGAGGAGGAGTGGCAAGCGGTCCTGTCGCCCGAGCAGTTCCGTATCCTGAGGCAGAAGGGGACCGAGTTAGTAATTCCTTTGAATTCTCTTGATTTTTTTTTTTTTTTTTGGCGTCTCTGTTTTACTGCTAGCTTATCTTGATTGTGGGTTTGTCATTCTTGATTGTGGTTCTTGCTCTTCTTGATGCTTCGCTTTCTGTACTAGGTTGGGGTTTGTTGAATTCGGTTGGTTTCGTTTAGACGTGATTACCATGCTGTCTCCTTGAAGCTCGGGAACACCGAGGTTTAAGACACATTCTGTTCGATGAGGCTTACTCGGGCTGTCTATTTATGTGACGTGCGAAAAATTTAAACAAGTTTATGCTGCAATGTGATAGGTTGAATCAGAATTGGGTTTTGAGTTTTGATTCAGCACGGTACGACACATTTCTAGTGCGTCAAGTGGTGTGTGTTGGAGGTGGATTCTTTGTGAATTACGTTTTAATAGGAGAAACCACTGAGGAAATGCAGGTTAGGATGTTCTCTGTGTTCTTCGAGGTGCTGGGGAGGGTTATATTTTTCTGGGTTTTTGTGGGAATGAGCGGTTTTAGCTATTACTGAAGTTCTCTGGAACTGTCCTGTTTTTGGAAAGACTTAGTTTCTATTCGGAAATGTCGGCCCTTTTAGGTTCCTGTTGGGTGCTAAGGATTTGTTACTGCATGAGGGCTGGCATCTTGGTTACTTATGAAGTCTTATACTTCTCACTTTTCATCAAAACAAAGGTGAAAAGGTGTCAAAATCATCCTAAAGTGTGACTCATGGGTTATCACGTACAGTTGGTGCGAATCTTTGTGCTTTGAAGAGCTTTTTCTTTAAAATTCTTATTTCTCGAAACAAATTCTGTCTATCTGTTGTGAGGGAGTGCGGTCTCCATTTTGACTTATCTAATGCTTTGGCATCATCCTTGTAATGCTCTTTCTTTACACTCTGTATCTTGTTTGTATTCATTTTACTTCGATTGTTCGAAGGGTCTCTTAATCCGTTAAAATATGAAAGCGATGCAGAGCCAGTAGTCAAGCTCCTTAACTACTAGCTCTTAGGCTCAATACATTATACGCATGTGCAGGATATAGGAGGGATCAGAGGGCTAAGTTCCTATCCTGTTTTCAAGAGAATCTCAGAAACTAAGAATAATATCCTCTTGTTACTGCAGCGGCATTCTAGAAAATGATTCATCTGTCGTTCTCATGGTCGTGCTGTTACCATCGATTGCCTGCTAAGGCTGATTGCGATAGCTTAAGTTCTCATCAACCCTCTTTGTGGGGCTTTCCTGCTTTAGTAATCAATCAATTGATGGACCTCATGCACCTGATGGACTGCAGTTTTGGTACTATGTGTTGCTTGGGCAAATATTTGACTAGAAAACGAGAAAGAAAACGCATGATATAGATAAATCAAATGACATTGGGAGCACAATGGTTGATGTTTTTTGAAATGCTGTGTAAGAAGAGACATTCTGATTAATTAAGTTAGTATGTGCTGCGACATAGGTATACACCCACTAGTAAAGCAACCTGTTAAAATAGGTGGATGATCTCCTCATATCATGCTTTAGGGAAAGAATCCTATTCCTGTGGTTATGCATGGTATTTACTTGTTGAGGTGTTATACACACAAACAATCCTCTTCAACTATCCTTGATGGCTTGGAAGTGATCTGAGAGGACTTAAGTGTTGCCGAGCCTGATGCAAGTAGTTGAAGACTCATGTATATTCTTTTTGAATGCAATCTCATCCTTTTTTCTAATTCAAGTATCAAACCAATGGAGAACACAGGAGCATAACTGAATACTTTTCGATGCCTCCTCTACTATATTTATGTACAAGAAGCAACTCTTTCTACTGGTTTGATATTGGGTATCATTTGTGATAAATCCTCGGACATATATATTCGTGTATTATCTTTGAACAAAAAAGTGTCATCTTGATCTGTCTCATCTGTTGCTGTTTCTCTAACATGTAGATATCCAGGCACGGGTGAATACGACAAGTATTTTGAAGAGGGGGTGTACAATTGTGCAACCAGCACTGTGAGTCTCTCTCTTTTTATCAATTAAACGTGTGGTCACAGGTAACTAAGACGGTTCTGATTGAAGTCGATTTCTATTACGGCTTGCTATAGATGACATCTTCCACTTTGTGTTTGTTGAGCTTTCTAAACTGTGAAAATGACGAGAAATGCAAAATGAATCGGGCGTGTTCTGCTTCAAATCATTGATGGGCTTGCCTTGCTTTGTGATCTCAGCCGGATCCAGATGGGATGAGGACGGAAATCACTTGCACTGCATGTGGCGGCCATCTGGGTCACGTGTTCAAGGGCGAAGGGTTCCCGACACCAACCGATGAGCGGCATTGCGTCAATAGTATTTCACTCAAGTTCTCTCCTGCCAACTCTTATCCTTCCCAGTGAACTTCTGCAGCTAGACTGGTCGGTCGATCACTAGATGCGACCTTCAACTGCTGCTGTTATCTGAGATTGTTTGCTTCTGATTTCCACGCTATGTACAATAAGCCCTTCCCATAAATCTTCCCGATCTGGATCAAAATCGGATATTTGCTGCCGTCTCTCGAGTAAATAAAAGTCAAAATCTTTTTTCTTGTTATCCATCTCGCAGATGTTTCTTGCCAAGCCGTTCTAATGTGGCATGTTGAAAAAGGTTGCTCAATGTTAAACCAGACATGACTTTGCTCTACGGTGATCTTTGTTGGCTTTGATACCACCTGACTGGTGGAAGGTAATAGGAATCAAAATGTGCCAAAGAGTGAAATCTTAATCATGCACGAAGCGCAAGGTAAAGAAAAACTCTCAATTTTATCTATATATATTCAATGGGCAAGTTTCATTACATCATGCATGAATATAAGCAAAAAAGTCGTAACCTAGAAAACTCGAAAAGTAGGCATGATAATTAAATGCAAAATAATATCATCTATAATACTAAATAATATATAAAATCCTATGAATAAAGAAGTAAAACAAAATTGAATCGTATCCAAAACTAAAAAGGCATAAAAAAAAATCAACAATATATTATATATCAAATTCCAATGATGTCTTGATTACATCCCACACCAAAATTTTAGATATAGAATCCTTTATCATAACTTCCCTAAACTAAATGGATGCAAAGGGAAAATCATAAATACAAAGAAATCCCTATGTTGTGTCTTCTTTTAATCTGCACCCACCCAGATGTCGACGAACTTGAAGATCTTGAGTCTTGGCCGCGAGCTTGCTGCTCGGCGTTTCCAAATCTGCTGCTCAGCCACCGGAACGAGAGAGTGGGTGGACGCAGAGGTTGGCCAAGACGTCTCCTGCTCGTTTCTTCTTCCCTCAAGCCTTTTAAGGACCGCCAAAATCCAATGTTCAGTATGTAATAGGACATAAGAAATTGTTAAACAGCGACTAGTTTTTTCTTTTTTCTTTTTTGGCTAAAAACATTGACTAGTTAAACACCGACTAGTACTACAAATCAATATGGCAAAAGAGCTCCTCGGCGGCCGAACATACGAACTGCGACTACTAACATCTTCCGCTTGAGCTTTTGAATAAGACCCCATAAGTAAGCTGGAAAGAGCAGTATCAACAACGGCAGATAGAGGAGAAAAAAGGAGAGTCCTCGGAACAACAGCAACCTGAGGAAAGCTACGGAGAGAGAGGAGAAGACCCTGAGAAAGAAAAAGATGCAGGCACCACGAGCGGTACTAAAGACCGGCAGACAAGCAATAAGTGGAAGGGACAAAAAGCAATAAAGAAGAAGCGTGAAAATGATGAGAAAGATAGTGAAGGGGTGGGTATCAAATGGAGAATCTGGTGTCCCTTGATATTTCAGGACAATGAAGTTAACTAGAATTGGAACGATGAATGTGACAATGGCGTCGATATTGTCTCGCTGATTCGGCAAGAAATTTGGCATTTTTGAATGTGGGGACAGATGAGGGAGAAACAAAGGAAGAGAGACAAAGCTGCAAGAGCAGGGCGAATGTGCAAAAGACTGGAAAAGTGTATCGAATGATGGCCATCTATGAGGAGTGCTTGAAGGATGGAGGGGGCTTTATAGATGCTTAGACCCTAATGTTCCAATCTCGTTGGTGGAGATCTAAACGCCATCATGGGACAAGAAAGTCTCCGTTTCCGAATCCGGATTTGACTGTCTGATTTTTAATCAGATAAAGTCTTTATGGAGAGGCAGTAACACACTTTTTCTATCTAATAGAAAAATCAGATAAAGTTTCTATGGAGAGACAGTGACACACTTTTTCTATGGAGAGCTCCATAGAAAAAGTGTGTCACTGCATCTCCATAGAAAAAGATGATTTGACTGTCTGATTTTTAATCAGATAAAGTCTCTATGGAGAGGTAGTGACATAAGTTTCTATGGAGAGGATAGAAAACTTTTTCACTGCCTCTCCACAGAAAATTTTTTCTATGGAGAGGCAGTGACACACTTTTTTTATGGTAGCTCTCTCCATAGAAAAAGTGTGTCACTGCCTCTCCATAGAGACTTTATCTGATTAAAAATCAGACAGTCAAATCCAGATTCGGAACAGAGACTTTCTTGTCCCATGAGTACAACAAAAACCACACTTTTTCGTATCTTCGGAAAGTTCCATTTTCCTTCGCTCTTCGTCTGAGGATGGGACGTTCCCACGTCGACATCCAATGGTTAGCAGTCCTAACACGTGTATAATAATGCAATCATCTTAAGCACTACACTGATTTCTTTTTTTCTTTCTATTGGAATGCACTATGCTGATTTACTTAACAAATCCGGATAGTCAAGCATTATTTCATTTGTTTCGTAAAAAATTAATAATTTTAAAAATATTTTTAAAAAAATGATCCCTCCGTAGGGTTATGTTTTCTTCTAATCAAGATTGGAAGAATATATTGCGCTTATGAAGCCAGATGAAGTCAACCTTAGTAATTATAGACTTCAATTTGAACCTCGGTGTCTCTCAACCCAAGTTGTCTGGCTCCAATCTGTTTATTTAAACCGGACTTTTTCAAATTTCCTAGCATTGATCTGTTGCACATATTAGAGGTGCATTTGGTAACATCTTTGTTCTCAGAAATAATTTTTATTCGGAAATAGTTTTTTTTTTATCCTTGAATTATTTTTTTAGCAGAAGAACACATTTGGTAATTATACAAAATTTCTAATTCTAGAATAGAGTAAGAACAAAAAAGCGTTTGGTACGACCACAAAATTTTTGTTCCCAATTTCTTTTTATTTAATTATAAAGAGACTTAACATTTCATGTTTGGATAAAGTTGGACTTTTGTAATGATTTAATTGATCAAGATATCTTAAAATGGCCTAAGAAAATCCATCATAATAGTTAGTCAAAGATGGATAGCTAGAAATGACAATAGAGAGTCTCATTGTTTTATAACTCACAATATGATGAAATTGATAGTAAATCTCATGGTATTACAATAAACAAGTGTATAGATCCTTTGAAAAGAAGAGCAAACGTTGCTTGGAATCACCAGCTTTCACTATCTAGCATTCACTATAAACATGATATGTTATGAACTTTCATAAATGAGAGTAGACTTAATTTAATAATAAAGTTAACCTTTTGTGGTTTTTATTAGGCCCATGGTTAGTGTAAAAAGCAACTTCTACCCATAGTATTTAATTGTTGACATGTGGAAGGATTTAGTTATAGTATAGAATTAATTTCAACCTCACATATGGATGTGTCAATAATTTATTTTTATGACGTAAAAATAAATTGGATGCAAATAAATAATTTTCAGTATGCTTAATTATTACTAAGTACTTTTCAACTTTCGCTACTGTTAATTACTAGTAATTTTTTCTTTTGGGGTCAGTGATAATTTTCCATGAAAAAAAAGTAATTGCCAACTTAGGAGTTTTGCGTGCGTGATTATCAACTTAGGAGTTCAGCAACCACGTCGTCAGCACGTGTAATAATCCACGTGGCGTCCACGTCAGCCGGCCAGCAGGTGAAATCGTGATCCAGACAAGGGAAGAGCAACAATCCAGGAATCTCCTCCTCCCACGGGCGCTCGCATCTCCTCCACAATCTCTCTCTCTCTCTCTCTCTCACACAATCTCCAAATTCTTGCTGCGCGGCCTCGTCACAGCCTCACCTTCGCCACCTTCAAAGCATCACAAAGGACGACGGCGACCCAAGAAGCGTCGAGATTGGTTTTTGGAGCGGAAATTCCGCATGCGATTGAGCTCCTCCTCGAGCTGGTCGTGCCGCCATGTGGGAGTCGCTCAACCTGTGCCACTTCCCGAGAGTACGTACCCTCTTCGGTTTCTGGTTCTGGGTTCGTCTGTCTATGCGCGCTTGGCTCTTTCGTCCATGTTTTGAGCATTTTGTTTCGGAGTTTTTGATAATTTGTGCCGAGTGACCGCCTTTGGATTGAATGGTGTCTGAGGGTCTGTCGTTTGAAACGGCTCAGAGTTTTTTGGAAAGATGGTTATTCGTATGTTTATTTTAATGCTGAGTGCTGCTTGGGATCTCTTTTGCATAACAAGAATGCTCCCGTTTTGTAAAGTAACCCACAATACAAATTCTTGGATTCTTTTCTACTGGGTATCCTGAGCATCGTATGGATTAGCATCATTCTTGGCTGTGAAGATACCATGATTAATTGAAGTGTATTCATATGATTATTCGAATGCTGAGTGCTGCTCGGGATCTCTTTCGCATATCAAGAATGCTCCTGTTTTGTAAAGCAACCCACAATACAAATTCTTGGATTCTTTTCGACTGGGTATCATGAGCTGAATATAGATTAGCATCATTCTTGGCTATGACGATGCCATGATTAATTGAAGTGATGCTATGCGTTACCCCTTTCTCGACTTCCAGGGATATGGCATGGCGAAGCATGGAAATGTGGTTGTAGCTTTCTCTACTCCCATCTCTTGTTATCCATCTCGCAGATGTTTCTTGCCAAGCTGTTCTAATGTGGCATGTTGAAAAAGGCTGCTCAATGTTAAACCAGACATGACTTTGCCCTATGGTGATCTTTGTTGGCTTTGATGCCACCTCATTGGTGGAAGGTAATAGGAATCGAAATGTGCCACGGAGTGAAATCTTAATAATGCACGAAGTGCAAGGTAAAGAAAAACTCAGTTTTATCTATATATATATATATATATTTAATGGGCAAGCTCCATTACATCATGCATGAATATAAGCAAAAAAGTCGTAAGCTAGAAAACTCAAAAAGTTGGCATGATAATTAAGTGCAAAATAATTTGATCTATAATACTAAATAATATATAAAATCCTACGGATAAAGAAGTAAAACAAAATTGAATCGTATCCAAAACTAAAAAAGGCATAAAAAAAAGCAACAATATATTCCATATCAAATTCCGATGATGTGTTGATTACAACCCACACCAGAATTTTAGATATAGAATTCTTTATCATAACTTCCCTTAACTAAATGGATGCAAAGGGAAAATCATAAATACGAAGAAATCCCTATGTTATGTCTTCTTTTAATCTGCACCCACGCGGAGGTCGACAAACTTCGAGATCTGGAATCTTGGCCGTGAGCTCGCTGCTTGGCGTTTCCAAATCTGCTGCTCAGCCACCGGAACGAGAGAGTGGGTGGACGCAGAGGTTGGCCAACGCATCTCCCGCTCGTTTCTTCTTGCCTCAAGCCTTTTAAGTATTGCTCAAATCCAATGTCAGTATGTAATAGGACATAAGAAATTGTTAAACAGCAACTAGTTTTTTTTTTTTTTTTGGCTAAAAACATTGACTAGTCAAACACCAACTAGTACTACGAATCAATATGGCCAAAAGAGCTCCTCCTCGGCGGCCGAACATACGGACTGCGACTACTAACATCTTCTGCTTGAGCTTTTGAATAAGACCCCATAAATAAGCTGGAAAGAGCATTATCAACAACGGCAAATACAGGAGAAAAAAGGAGAGACCTCGGAACAACAGCAACGTGAGGAAAGCTACGGAGAGAAAGGAAAAGACATTGAGAAAGAAAAAGATGCGGGCGCCACGAGCAATACTAAAGACCGACAGACGAAAAATAAGTGGAAGGGACAAAAAGCAATAAAGAGTGAAAATGATGAGAAAGATACTGAAGGGGTGGGTATCAAATGGAGATTCCCGTGTCGCCTGATATTTCAGGACAACGAAGTTAACTAGAACTGAAACGATGAACATGACAATGGCGTCGATATTGTCTCGCTGATTCGGCAAGAAATTTGGCATTTTTGAATGCGGGGATAGATGAGGGAGGAAGAGAGACAAAGCTGCAAGAGCAGGGCGAATGTGCAAAAGACTGGGGAAGTGTATCGAATGATGGTCGGCTGTGAGGAGTGCCTGAAGGATGGAGGGGGGTTATATATGCTTAGAGATGAGTACCTGAAGAATGGAGGGGGGTTTATATATGCTTAGACCCCTAATGTTCCAATTTTGTTGGTGAAGATCTAAATGCCGATCATGGGACAAGAAAGTCTCCATCCGAAGTGTACATTTCCACTGTTCTATGTCCCTCTCGGTCTCCGCACAGTCTATGCACAGTCTGCGCACGGAGACAGTGGAAATGTACACTTCGGATGGAGACTTTCTTGTCCCATGATCACGAAATTGGAACATCAGGGGTCTAAGCATATATAAACCTCCTCCATCCTTCAGGCACTCCTCACAGCCGACCATCATTCGACTTCCCCACTTCCCCAATCTTTTGCACATTCGCCCTGCTCTTGCAGCTTTGTCTCTCTTCCTTTGTTTCTCCCTCATTTGTCCCCACATTCAAAAATGTCAAATTTCTTGCCGAATCAGCGAGACAATATCGACGCCATTGTCACAGTTCCAATTAAAATATTCATTGGTTATTAATCATCACGTCATCGTCGCACACAAGCCTAGCTGGCCCACTAACAAGTCAACACGTGTCTGTTGATGTGGATTAAAAAAATAAATTGAAAGCCTATTTTTTCACACTCCTCTGCTCTACTACATGCTGCATTTTCTCTCCTTTTTTCAATGAAGCACGCTTCTTCTTCCCGCTTCTGCCTCTCTCTTCCTCAAGCACTCCTCTCCTCATGTTGGGAAAAGAAAAGAAAAGAAGGCCCAGATAATTTTTCTCGCTACTATTTCTGTGAAAATTAAATAGGATGAAAGCAGTAAAGATGAATAGTAAATAACACCAGAATTTTAACGTGAGGTGAAGGGGAAAATCACGAGACCGTAGTCCACTTCAAACTTCCACTATGATAAATAATGGGATACAACTTCTGTATCTCACAACTTCACCCAAAGATGAATCTCTCGCATCCGAACCTCTCACAAACTGGATAACTCACTCAAAGATAACACTCTTTCTTGGAAGAAGAAAGTGGTTTCTTCCACTTCGCCGCTTTGATATTCTTGCTTTTGTGTGTTCTTCTCCATTGAGGAGGACTCCTATTTATAGCAGCAAATGCAATCCCAATTGGAATTGTACGATATGAAAATCACGTAGATTTATCTTCTAATCTTTCGTGATTTTGTAGATCTGAGAAGATCACTTTGATTTCTTTCCTAATCTCTCTTGATTTTCTGGATGTGGAAAATCACGTTAATTTATCTCCCGATCTCTTTTGATATTTTCTTTTTCTTTTTTTTTTCTTCTTTTTTTTTTCTTTTTTTTTTCTTTTACACACTCACTACCATACATATTCTACTACAGATATACATAATTGCATTGGCCTCTCCAATTGGGAGTGACCTACTCAACAAATCACTCACCCCAAGCGCTCCCCTCCTCTCTGTCTCAAGCCCTCTCACTCACCCTAAGCGCTTCCCTCCTCGCCTCTGTCGCTGTCGCCATCATCGACTTTCCGGCTGCGGCTCCAAAAATTGCCGGCCGCTGACTGGCCTCTTGAGCTGCTTTGTCTTCTAGGTCGAGCCGGAGTTGGAGAGCTTATCAGGAGGCTAAGGGGGAGAGTTCTTCGTTGGTCCTTTTGACTCTTGAAGCAAGTCGCGTCCTGCCGTTTTCACCGAAGTATTTGTTATCGTGACCTTTGGTATGAAATTTTTAACCTTATTATTGTTGCTGTGAGGAAGAGCACATGAGTGATAATTGTCCATGGTCTGCACTTGCTCCAATCAAGAGGCAGGAGGGACAACTTAAAGCAAGAAAAGTATTACTGTTTTGGGACTAAGTATGTCCATTTATAGGCCCTTCTTTTGGGTTTCGACTGAGTGCAAATATTCTAATGCTTTTCTTGCTTTCAGATTTTACGGAGGGCTTCCACGGAGCGCGCTGAGGGAGAGAATGATTTGCTCGGTTCACTGAAGGTGGGGTATTTTGCTTAATTGCTTGAGTTTTGAACACCTTTACGTGGATGTTTCGCTGGTTGCAACTTTATGAACTGATTTTTTTATATATCTCTTTCATGCAAAAGAAATGAGTGGTAAATTAACATTGTGCCGGGTCAGTCTGGAAGTCGGAGGAGGAGTGGCAAGTGGTCCTGTCGCCCGAGCAGTTCCGTATCCTGAGGCAGAAGGGGACCGAGTTAGTAATTCCTTTGAATTCTCTTGATTTTTTTTTTTTTTTTTGGGGTCTCTGTTTTACTGCTAGCTTATCTTGACCGTGGGTTTGTCATTCTTGATTGTGGTTCTTGCTCTTCTTGATGCTTCGCTTTCTGTACTGGGTTGGGGTTTGTTGAATTCGGTTGGTTTCGTTCAGACGTGATTACCATGCTGTCTCCTTGAAGCTCGGGAACACCGAGGTTTAAGACACATTCTGTTCGATCAGGCTTACTCGGGCTGTCTATTTATGTGACGTGCGAAAAATTTAAACAAGTTTATGCTGCAATGTGATAGGTTGAATCAGAATTGGGTTTTGAGTTTTGATTCAGCACGGTACGACACATTTCCAGTGCGTCAAGCGGTGTGTGTTGGAGGTGGATTCTTTGTGAATTACGTTTTAATAGGAGAAACCACTGAGGAAATGCAGGTTAGGATGTTCTCTGTGTTTTTCGAGGTGCTGGGGAGGGTTATATTTTTCTGGGTTTTTGTTGGAATGAGCGGTTTTAGCTATTACTGAAGTTCTCTGGAACTGTCCTGTTTTTGGAAAGACTTAGTTTTTATTCGGAAATGTCGGCCCTTTTAGGTTCCTGTTGGGTGCTAAGGATTTGTTACTGCATGAGTACTGGCATCTAGGTTACTTATGAAGTCTTATACTTCTCACTTTTCATCAAAACAAAGGTGAAAAGGTGTCAAAATCATCCTGAAGTGTGACTCATATGGTTATCACGTACAGTTGGTGCGAATCTTTGTGCTTTGAAGAGTTTTTTCTTTAAAATTCTTATTTCTCGAAACAACTTCTGTCTATCTGTTTTGAGGGAGTGTGGTCTCCATTTTGACTTATCCAATGCTTTGGCATCATCCTTGTAAAGCTCTTTCTTTACACTCTGTATCTTGTTTGTATTCATTTTACTTTGATTATTCGAAGGGTCTCTTAATCCGTTAAAATATGAAAGCGATGCAGAGCCAGTAGTCAAGCTCCTTAACTACTAGCTCTTAGGCTCAATACATTATACGCATGTGCAGGATATAGGAGGGATCAAAGGGCTATGTTCCTATCCTTTTTTTGAGAGAATCTCAGAACTAAGAATAATATCCTCTTGTTACTGCTGCGGCATTTTACCAAATGATTCATTTGTCGTTCTCATGATTGTGCTGTTACCATCGATTATCTGCTAAGGCTGATCACGATATCTTAAGCTCTTATCAACCCTCTTTGTGGGGTTTTCCTGCTTTAGTAATCAATCAATCGATGGACCTCATGCACATGATGGACTACAGTTTTGGTACGATGTGTTGCTTGGGCAAATATTTGACTAGAAAACAAGAAAGAAAACGCATGATATGGATAAATCAAATGACATTGGGAGCACAATGGTTGATTTTTTTGAAATGCTGTGTAAGAAGATAGATTCTGATTAGTTATGTTAGTATGTGCTACGACATAGGTATACAGCCACTAGTAAAGAAAACTGTTAAAATAGGTGGATGATCGCCTCATATCATGCTTTAGGGAAAGAATCCTATTCCTGTGGTTATGCATGGTATTTACTTGTTGAGGCGTTATACACACAAACAGTCCTCTTCAACTATCCTTAATGGCTCGGAAGTGATCTGAGAGGACTTAAATGTTGCCGAGCCTGATGCAAGTAGTTGAAGACTCATATATGTTCTTTTTGAATGCAATCTCATCCTTTGTTCTAATTCAAGTATCAAACCAATGGAGGACAAAGGAGCATAACTGAATACTTTTCGATGCCTCCTCTACTATGTTTATGTACAAGAAGCAACTCTTTCCTCTGGTTTGATATTGGGTATCATTTGTGATAAATCCTTGGACATATATATTCATGTATTATCTTCGAACAAAAAAGACCTTGATCTGTCTCATCTGTTGCTGTTTCTCTAAAATGTAGATATCCAGGCACGGGTGAATACGACAAGTTTTTTGAAGAGGGGGTGTACAATTGTGCAGGATGCGGGACTCCTCTTTACCGTTCTACAACTAAATTTAACTCCGGCTGCGGCTGGCCCGCTTTCTACGAGGGCCTCCCGGGAGCTATAACCTGCACTGTGAGTCTCTCTCTTTGTATCAATTAAACGTGTGGTCACAAGTAACTAAAGACAGTTCTGATTGAAGTCGATTTCTATTACGGCTTGCTATAGATGATATCTTCCACTTTGTGATTGTCAAGTTTTCTAAACTGTGAAAATGACGAGAAATGCAAAATGAGTCGGGCATGTTCTGCTTCAAATCGTTGATAAGCTTTCCTTGCTTTGTGATCTCAGCCGGATCCAGATGGGATGAGGACGGCAATCACTTGCACTGCATGTGGCGGCCATCTGGGTCACGTGTTCAAGGGCGAAGGGTTCCCAAACCGACCGATGAGCGGCATTGTGTCAATAGTATTGCACTCAAGTTTGCTCCTGCGAACTCTTTTCCTTCCCAGTGAACCTCTGCAGCAAGACAGGTCAGTCGATCACCGGACGGGGCCTTCAACTGCTGCTGTTATCTGAGATTGTTTGCTTCTGATTTCCGCGCTATGTACAATGAGCCCTTCCCATAAATCTTCCCGATCTGGATCGAACTCGGATATTTCCTGCCGTCTCTTGAGTAAATAAAAGTCAAAATCTTTTTTCTCGTTATCCATCTCGCAGATGTTTCTTGCCAAGCTGTTCTAATGTGGCATGTTGAAAAGGCTGCTCAATGTTAAACCAAACATGACTTTGCTCTCCAGTGATCTTTGATGCCACTTGACTGGTGGAAGGTAATAGGAATCGAGATGTGCCACGGAGTGAAATCTTAATAATGCACGAAGTGCAAGATAAAGAAAAACTCAGTTTTATCTATATATAAATTTAACGGGCAAGCTCCATTACATCATGCATGAATATAAGCAAAAAAGTCGTAACCTAGAAAACTCGAAAAGTTGGCATGATAATTAAGTGCAAAATAATATCATCTATAATACTAAATAATATATAAAATCCTACGGATAAAGAAGTAAAACAAAATTGAAACGTATCCAAAACTAAAAAAGGCATACAAAAAAAAAAAAAAAAAGCAACAATATATTCCATATCAAATTCCGATGATGTCTTCGTTACAATCCACAACAGAATTTTAGATATAAAATTCTTTATCATAACTTCCCTTAACTAAATGGATGCAAAGGGAAAATCATAAATACAAAGAAATCCCTATGTTATGTCTTCTTTTAATTTGCACCCACATGGAGGTCGACGAACTTCAAGATCTGGAGTCTTGGCCGCGAGCTCGCTGCTCGGCATTTCCAAATCTGCTGCTCAGCCGTCGGAACGAGAGAGTGGATGGACGCAGAGGTTGGCCAATGCATCTCCCGCTCGTTGCTTCTTCCCTCAAGCCTTTTAAGGACTGCTCAAATCCAATGTCAGTATGTAATAGGACATAAGAAATTGTTAAACAGCAACTAGTTTTTTTCTTTTGGCTAAAAACATTGACTAGTGAAACACCGACTAGTACTACGAATCAATATGGTAAAAGAGCTCCTCCTTGGCGGCCGAACATATGGACTGCGACTACTAACATCTTCTGCTTGAGCTTTTGAATAAGACCCCATAAGTAAGCTGGAAAGAGCATTATCAACAACGGCAAATACAGGAAAAAAAAGGAGAGACCTCGGAACAACAGCAACGTGAGGAAAGCTACGGAGAGAAAGGAAAAGACCTTGAGAAAGAAAAAGATGGGGGCGCCACAAGCAGTAAAAAATAAGTGGAAGGGACAAAAAGCAATAAAGAAGAAGCGTGAAAATGATGAGAAAGATAGTGAAGGGGTGGGTATCAAATAGAGAATCCGGTGTCCCCTGATGTTTCAGGACAATGAAGTTAACTAGAATTGGAACAATGAATGTGACAATGGGGTCGATATTGTCTCGCTGATTCGGCAAGAAATTTGGCATTTTTGAATGCGGTGACAGATGAGGGAGAAACAAAGGAAGAGAGACAAAGCTACAAGAGCAGGGTGAATGTGCAAAAGGCGAATGTGCAAAAGACTGGGGAAGTGTATCGAATGATGGTCGGCTGTGAGGAGTGCCTGAAGGATGGAGGGGGGTTTATATATGCTTAGACCCCTGATGTTCCAATTTCATTGGTGAAGATCTAAATGCCGATCATGGGACAAGAAAGTCTCCATCCAAAGTGTACATTTCCACTGTTCTATGTCCATCATTTAGATCTTCATCAACGAAATTGGAACATCAGGGGTCTAAGCATGTATAAACCTCCCTCCATCCTTCAGGCACTCCTCACAACGGACCATAATTCGATACACTTCCCCGGTCTTTTGCACGTTCGCCCTACTCTTGCAGCTTTGTCACTCTTCCTTTGTTTCTCCCTCATCTGTCCCCACATTCAAAAAATGCCAAAAATTTCTTGCCGAATCAGCGAGACAATATCGACGCCATTGTCACATTCATTGTTCCAATTAAAATATTCATTGGTTGTTAATCATCACGTCATCGTCGCACACGAGCCTAGCTGGCCCACTAACAAGTCAACGCGTGTCCGTTGACGTAGATTAAAAAAATTAATTGAAAGCCTGTTTTTTCACACTCCTCTGCTCTACTGCTTGCTGCATTTTCTCTCCTTTTTTCAACGAAGCGCGCTTCTTCTTCCCGCTTCTGCCTCTCTCTTCCTCAAGCACTCCTCTCCTCATGTTGGGAAAAAAAAGAAAAGAATATTTGTGGAGAAGGATAATTTTTCCCGCTACTATTTTTGTGAAAATTAAATAGGATGAAAGCAGTAAAGATGAATAGTAAACAACACCAGAATTTTAACGTGAAAAACCCTCTGAGGTGAAGGGAAAAACCATGGGACCGTAGTCCACTTCAAACTTCCACTATGATAAATAATGGATACAACTTCACCCAAATGTGTATCTCTTGCTGCTGTCTTCAATTTGTGGATCTCAACCTCTTTCTTGGAAGAAGAAAGCTGTTTCTTCCCCTACGTTGCTCTGATATTCTTGCATTTGTGTGTTCTTCTCCGTTGAGAGGACTCCTATTTATAGGAACAAATGCAATCCCAATTGGAATTGTACGATATGAAAATCACGTAAATTTATCTCCTAATCTCTCGTGATTTTATAGATCTGAGAAAATCGCTTCAATTTCTTTCCCAATCTCCCTTGATTTTCAGGATGTGGAAAATCACGCTTATTTATCTCCCGATCTCTTTTGATATTTTCTTTTTTTTCTTTATTTATTTATTTATTAATAATTCTTGTTTGTACTCATTTTACTTTGATTGTTCAAAGGGTCTCTTAATCTGACTAATTCTACGAATCAATATGGCAAAATAACTCCTCGGCGGCCGAACATGCGGCCCACGACTACAAACATCTTCTACTTGAGCTTTTGAATAAAACTCCATAAGTAAGCTGGAATGAGCATAATCAACAACAGCAGAAAGAGGAGAAAAAAGGAGAGTCCTCCGAACAATAGCAACGTGAGGAAAGCTATGGAGAGAAAGGAGAAGACCCTGAGAAAGAAAAAGATGCGGGCACCACGAGCGGTACTAAAGACCAATAGACGAGCAATGAGTGGAAGGGACAAAAAGGAATAAAGAAGAAGCGTGAAAATGATGAGAAAGATAGTGAAGGGGTGGGTATCAAATGGAGAATCCCATGTCACCTGATATTTTAGGACAACGAAGTTTACTAGAATTGGAACGATGAATGTCACAATGGCGTGGATATTGTCTCGCTGATTCGGTAAGAAATTTGGCATTTTTGAATGTGGGGACAGATGAGGGAGAAACGAAGGAAGAGAGACAAAGCTGCAAGAGTAGGGCGAATGTGCAAAAGACTAGGGAAGTGTATCTAATGATAGTCGGCTATGAGGAGTGTCTGAAGTAGGGGTGAGCAGCGGTCTAGGGTTGACCCTAGACCGACCACTGACTGGCCCAACCACCTGGGTCTGGTCCGGCTCTCAAGGGACTTTGGTTGGTCCTTGGTCCAAATTCCCGTGACTAACATCATGCGGGTTGGTCCTCCGTCCTAAGAGTTTTGGGTCGGTCCAACCCCGACTAACCCCGTGTATTATATTATATTATATTATTTATAATTCTTTTATATATTCAAACCTAAGTAAAATGTCTGTTATATTATATTATATTGAGATGTTCTATCAATAGCACAAATAGTAATTTCAATTTAAAACTTTTGTTGAGTATTAATTATGTGTCATTTGTTTTGTTTTCGGTGTTTAGAAGTTCAAGTGAATTAACAAGATGTGAAGTTATATATTCATGGTTTATATTAAGTATTTTGAACTTTTTATGGTTTAATTGTATTTTACTAATGAATTTCAGCTGCACTTTGCTTTTCAATTTGTGTCAAATGGTAGAAGTTTTTGAAGAGTAGAGTAGTACTTTGCGGTTACTACGGTGATTTGCTAGTCAAGTGGTGTGAAGCTCATTTTTTGGTTGAGTGGACTCTACATGATCAAATGCAGGAAAACGCTTTTGCGTATGGTGTTATGAATATTAAAGATAGATAATTACAAGAACTTTCCATCTTGTCTCATATCTCGATGAGCTGTTAGCAGGTACGAAATTTCTATTATTGTATCATCTTAAATTTGCTAAATATGTATTGGTATTTAGTTTCACAATGCCGCATTATCGATGAATGTGTAATTTGAATTTGTAAATTTGCTTTTTTAGGGAGTACAAAAAATAAGACGAAAAAAATTATCGATCGGTCCCGGGTTGACCCTGGAACCGGACCGAACCCATTGGGTCGGTCCGGTCCTTGGTCCCAGGCTCAATAGGGTCGGTCCTCGATCCTAAAAATTGAGGACCGACACTGTACGAGTTGGTCCTAGGGTTAAGGGATGGCCCGGACCAACCCGGACCATGCTCACCCCTAGTCTGAAGATGGAGGGGAGTTTGTAGATGCTTAGACCCCTAATGTTTAAATCTTGTTGGTGGAGATCTAAACGCCATCATGGGACAAGTCCGAGACATCATGTTCCGAATCCGGATTTGACTATCTGTTTTGCAATCTGATAAAATCTCCGAGACATGACATCATATTCCGAATTTGGATTTGATTGTCTGATTTTTGACATCATATTCCGAATCCGGATTTGACTGTCTGATTTGATTTGTCTCGGAGACTTTATGTGATTAAAAATCAATCAGTCAAATCCGGATTCTTGTTTTGGAGATTTTCTTGTCCCTTGAGTACAACAAAAACCACACCTTTTCATATCTTCGAAAAGGTCCATTTTCCTTCGTTCTTCGTCTGAAATCGGGACGTCCCCATGGTCAACAGTCCTAACACGTGTAGAATAATGCAGTCATCCTAGCACTACACTGATTTCTTATTTTCTTTCTATTGGAATGCACTATACTGATTTACTTAACAAATCCGGATAGTCAAGTACTATTTCATTTATTTCGTGACAAGTTAATAAATTTTAAAATACTTAAAAAAAATGAAACCTTCACAGGGTTATGTTTTCTTCTAATCGAGATTGGAAGAATATATTGTGCTTGCAAAGCCAGATGAAGTCAACCTTAGTAATTATAGACTTCAATCTGAACCTTGGTATCTCTCAACCCAAGTTGTCTGACTCCAATCTGTCCATTTAAACCGGACTTTTTCAAATTTCCTAGCATTGATCCGTTGCGCATATTAGAGGTGTGTTTGGTAACATCTTTGTTTTCAGAAACAATTTCTATTTGGAAATATTTTTTTTTTAATTTCTATTCCCTGAACGATTTTTTGAGCAGAAGAACGCGTTTGATAATTGTACAAAATTTATAATCCTAGAATAGAGTAAAAACAAAAATGCGTTTGGTACGACCTTAAAATTTTTGTTCCCAATTTCTTTTATTTAATTATAAAGAGACTTAACATTTCATGTTTGGATAAAGTTGGACTTTTGTAATGATTTAATTGATCAAGATATCTTAAAATGGCCTAAGAAAATCCATCATAATAGTTAGTCAAATATGGATAGCTAGAAATGACAATAGAGAGTCTCATTGTTTTATAACTCACAATATGATGAAATTGATAGTAAATCTCATGGTATTACAATAAACATGTGTATAGATCCTTTGAAAAGAAGAGCAAACGTTGCTTGGAATCACCAGCTTTCACTATCTAGCATTCACTATAAACATGATATGGTATGAACTTTCATAAATGAGAGTAAACTTAATTTAATAATAAAGTTAACCTTTTGTGATTTTATTAGGCCCATTGTTAGTGTAAAAAACAACTACCCACAGTATTGAATTGTTGACCTGTGGAAAGATTTAGTTAAAGTATAGAATTAATTTCAACCTCACGTGTCGCTTATCGAGCAATGGATGTGTCAATAATTTATTTTTATGACATAAAAATAAATTGGATACAAATAAATAATTTTCAGTATGCTTAATTATTACTAAGTACTTTTCAACTTTCGCTACTGTTAATTACTAGTTATTTTTTCTTTTGGGGTCAGTGATAATTTTCCAAGAAAAAAAAGTAATTGCCAACTTAGGAGTTTTGCATGCGTGATTATCAACTTAGGAGTTCAGCAACCACGTCGTCAGCACGTGTAATAATCCACGTGGCGTCCACGTCAGCCGGCCAGCAGGTGAAATCGTGATCCAGACAAGGGAAGAGCAACAATCCAGGAATCTCCTCCTCCCACGGGCGCTCGCATCTCCTCCACAATCTCTCTCTCTCTCTCTCTCTCTCTCTCTCTCACAATCTCCAAATTCTTGCTGCGCGGCCTCGTCACAGCCTCACCTTCGCCACCTTCAAAGCATCACAAAGGACGACGGCGACCCAAGAAGCGTCGAGATTGGTTCTTGGAGCGGAAATTCCGCATGCGATTGGGCTCCTCCTAGAGCCGGTCGTGCCGCCATGTGGGAGTCGCTCAACCTGTGCCACTTCCCGAGAGTACGTACCCTCTTCGGTTTCTGGTTCTGGGTTCGTCTGTCTATGCGCGCCTGGCTCTTTCGTCCATGTTTTGAGCATTTTGTTTCGGAGTTTTTGATAATTTGTGCCGAGTAGCCGCCTTTGGATTTAGTAGTGTCCTTGGGTCTGTCGTGTGAAACGGCTCAGAGTGTTTTGGAAAGATGGTTGCTCGTATGTTTATTCGAATGCTGAGTGCTGCTTCGGATCTCTTTTGCATACCAAGAATGCTCCCGTTTTGTAGAGTAACCCACAATACAAATTCTTGGATTCTTTTCTACTGGGTATCCTGAGCATCATATAGATTAGCATCATTCTTGGCTGTGACGATACCATGATTAATTGAAGTGTATTCATATGATTATTCGAATGCTGAGTGCTGCTTGATATCTCTTTTGCATACCAAGAATGCTCCTGTTTTGTAAAGTAACCCACAATACAAATTCTTGGATTCTTTTCTACTGGGTATCCTGAGCATCGTATGGATTAGCATCATTCTTGGCTATGACGATACCATGATTAATTGAAGCGATGCTATGTGTTACCCCTTTCTCCACTTCCAGGGATATGGCATGGTGAAGCATGGAAATGTGGTTGTAGCTTTCTCTACTCCCATCTCATGTGGCTGTGGACATTTGGATTCGTATTCCTATAGCCAGCAAGTCCATGCGCCGCCTCATGCCTTAAAGTATCGGATTGGTCGCCGCTCTTTTGTTTCGGGAGATACCTGTGAATATATAAGTTTGTTGACTTCCTCGAGATTGGGTCAGAGACAACTTCGTCACAACAACTATAGGCTGGGCCGCTCTGGAAGAGCACGGATACGAGCGACGATTGACGTCGCCGGTGCTGTTGATGTCATCAATGATTTAGGATTGGATACTCTTACATTCTTAGCGGTGACTGTAGCAGTCGTCCCGACATTCAAGTTACTCAAAGCGAGTCCTGTAAGAAATACCTTTTGATTCATATTTATCTCTTTTTGTGTTGGGGCCTACCAATGGTCCTCGTGCATTGACGACACACACATGTTTGTTAATTGAGTATATCAACAGCAAGTCTAAAATTCACTATGTTATGTCAAAGGGAAAGAAGAATATCTAGTGCTTAGTTCTTTAGTTGATAAAAGCCTGACTTCAGCAATAAAAGTTGGGGAACTGCAAGGTGCTTCTTTCAATTTCCTCTGTCCCACCTACTTAAGAGGTTGTCGTGCTATGGGCCATGGCCATCAGAATATTTGTTTTCAACCATCCTCGATCAAACAGACCATGCATAAATGCATAGATGGATCTTTTTTTAGTGAAAAGTTTAAGTCTCTTATTGCAAGATTCTATAAGGATGGAGTCATGATTGGTCTAAGAGCTATTGCTTTGTCTTCAGATACTTGGTTTCTTCTTTGCCGGAGTTGTACTCAATCAGTTTGGATTTATAAGAAATCTCACAGATGTCAAAGTGCTGTCTGAATGGGGCATCCTTTTCCTGGTAAGCTAGTTTCTCTCTGCCAATAATCTGAATTGTTGCATCATCTTTTTCTTTTTGTCGCAATTAATGACGTTTCTAACTTTTATCTTTTGTTTTTGGTGAAGAAGTTACTAACTTTTATCAGTCACTATATTCTGAAAGAATTGTGACTTTAAGTGTGGCCACCCTTGCAAAGGAACAAGTGAAAGTAGTGATATGTCACAATGTTTCTATTTCGGTCAAGCTTCTAACTTATTAATTGGATGACATGATACATTCAATAGATATCCAAGTCCCATCTATTGTTTGCATCTTGTCTCTAAGGTGTGGAGTGCACATCAAGAAGACTCTCCTTTGCTTGATTTCACAAACTTTCACCTCCATTAGTGACCATTCCTATGTCAAAAGGCTGGAATTATCCATTTTTTTGGTTTTTAACTGAAGTGTGAGCAACTTATCACTTACTCATATTCTATACATGATAGTAAGTTAGGAAATGCAGCATCAAATTTTTCTGCCAAGTGGCGCATGTTAAGATCAAGAAGGACAATGATTTCCCATCTGCTGTCTTTGTTACCAGATTTGAGCCAAAAAGACTAAGGTGATATCTTGAAGAAAGATCTTGAGCATTTCTAACATAGTGATCCATGTGACTCTATTTGATGGGTGGCTTTGATTTATTATTTTCCTTCCTTTTTCCCTCTAGATAGTCGACTTAATTATTAACCAGTGGAGCAAGATACACATGTAAATAGATATAGCTCAACTATCATGTTTTTTATGGACATGACTTTACTCATGAAAGAGCCATGCCTCTTCCTCTCCAGCTGTTCGAGATGGGATTGGAGCTATCATTTGCACGCTTAAAAGCTCTCGCAAAGTTCGCCTTTGGCATGGGATTGACTCAGGTAAAGTGTTGTGACATGCATGGATTACAGTTTGAGTTGAATTTCTGGAGATCCCATCTCTTCTACTATTTGGCATCTTACTTTCTTTCTCAAGAGTCATTTCACATTTTGACATTTCATTTGTTTTCACCTTAAAGGTCTTCTTATCCACTCTGGCCTTCACGGCATTTGAACTTCCACCTAATGGAGCTATAGGGACAAAAATTCTAGAGTTCCTTTTCCACTCAAGGTCAGATTTGGTGAGTATGTTGTCGACCAAGTAGCACTTTATTGCATCTACTGCAAGACGTGGCTTCATTCTTGTGCTTGTATATTGTGTCTTAATATCATCTCACTTGTCATGAACATTCCAGCACAATATTTTGCTCACATATATATCTTGCTATGGGTCCTTAAATGGGAAATGTTATCCCATGTACTTAAATTTCGAAGATTTTGTTATTATGCTCACCATAGGTCCTCCTTTGAACTGGAAGCTTGCCTTGAAAATTTGAAAGGTAGGCCTGAGTACTTGCTCAGCAGGCTGGCTGCTTATTATGGGCGCTCATGCCTATCTACTTACGAAGCCAGTTACCTAGTAGAATATTGAGATAGTGCTCCATCTTAAATAATGAAGATTCTTTTAATGCACCATTGCTGAAGATTGCTTTGGCTTGTAAATTGTAAAAACTATCGCACCGGGATTGCCCAAGGTCCATACTGAAAATCCTTGTGTTGCTTTTTCATTGACCAAACTTTGTAAATTGCAGGTTAACATCAGAAGTGTGGATGAGGCAGTAGTGATTGGTGCTGCTCTCTCTCTATCTTCTTCTGCTTTTGTCTTGCAGGTAGTTAAATTTTCAGAACTCATGATTTATTTGGTATTTGCACTTTTCGTTATTCATACAGGTGGACTTTACCCTACTTTTTGCCAATTATGAGATTATAGTTGGATGAATACATAGAATAGTATGGCAATATAGAGACCTCACTAAATAGTTATCACTCAAAAGTGTATTCGAAGATGATACATAGAGTTTAATGCGTGAACTTGTTAACCCTGTCCTATGCTCTTATTCTTATTTCTTTTTTTCGTCCTCTCAGTGCATGACAACAGAGTCATTCTTTTTACCGCTGATGGCAGATTAATACAGATTTTATTCATCTCGTGAGCATTTGCTCATAAGAAATCATTCACCAGGTTTCAAGAGTTTACTAAACATAATGTGTAGCTTCTTGCAGAGAAAGGTGAGCTGGCAACGAGATTTGGTTCCGCAACTCTGGGGATACTTCTTTTTCAGGTTATATTTGGTTCTAATGATATGAAATTTTCTTTGCTGCTAGTTTAGCCTGCGACTAGTTATTTCAATCTTTTACTTCACAAGCAGGATATCATGCTAAGTAGAGGAGCATGACTTTTTGGATTAAATGACTTGTTTCTTTGCAGGATATTGCTGTCGTCCCTCTTCTAGTTATCCTTCCGGTGCTGGAGAGCCAGGTTCTCTCTCTCTCATGCGCGCGGTGTGTGTGTGCTTGTGCGTGCGTGCATGTGTGTGTGAGGTCTTACTTGTGCACGATGAGGAGGCGGCATTTACTCAGGGACGGAGGGGGGGATAAGTTTAGGGGCGACACAATTTTTTTTTTTCGAGAACTCCTTTGGGTGGTGCATATGGGTACATTGCGTGTCTGGCTTGATTGTTTTTATTTCTAGGATTTACTTGTGTGGAATCTTCATATCGTAAAATACGAACAAATAGTAAGAACTAGCATTCTTTCCAAGAGCAGAACTCATAGGCAAGACAATCGATTATAGATGGAAGCATTATAGGTCGAGATGCATGAGATAGTATAATAAATGGTTGAAGACAGCCTTTTTTCTTTTCTCCCCTCTTTTTGATGTTTTGCATTAGTTGATTTTGTTGTTTTAGTTGATTGAGAGTGTAACTCAAGTCTTTTTTAGTGTCCTCACTGTAAACACTGGGGATTCAATGGTTTCAGATACTTTATTCAGCTTATAAAACTTTCGCTCATGGTCATCTGACTCTTCTTTTGCAGAATTTGGTTGAGGAAAGCATCTGGCCTGTGCTTGCTCAAGAAAGTTTAAAGGCTTTAGGTGGTCTTGGATTACTTTCTCTCGGAGGGAAATACCTGCTTAGGCGAGTTTTTGAGGTGTGCTTCAGGTTTCTTCATTCGTAAGAAAAATTGAAATAACATTTATTCTTAATTAACTTCATTACATCAGGTTGTCGCAGAAGCAAGGAGCTCAGAAGCTTTTGTTGCTCTTTGCCTGTTGACTGTTTCTGGGACGTCCCTTCTCACCCAAATGTTAGGCTTCAGTGATACTGTTAAGTATCCCTACCCGCAGGATGCCTTGTACTCTGAAGTGACTTCCCTTTCAGAAATTTTTATGAGATGTAAACATTTCATGTGCAGCTTGGAGCTTTTTTGGCTGGGGCATTGTTAGCTGAAACTAACTTCCGGACACAGATTGAAGCAGATATCAGACCATTTAGAGGCTTACTGCTCGGATTGTTCTTTGTGACTACAGGGACTTCCATTGACATGGAGGTGGGAATAAGTTCTTTTCAACACTATTAAACTTTGGCACCAGCTTGACCCAATCATAAATTTTCTTGTGAGAAAATCAGTGGACCTTGATACTTTTTCTGTGAGAAGATGAGAAAATTTTAGGGTTTTATGAGTTGAGTAAGCGTTTTGATCATATGTTTGCATTGCTTGTTCTGCGAAAATTAGAAAGACACCAGCCATTAAAAGAGCATTGTAACAATAGCAAGCATGTTGTTTTTTTTTAATGCAACAGAAAATTCTACTCTTTGCAGGTGCTTTTGCGAGAGTGGCCCAATGTGCTTGCTCTCCTGGGAGGTTTGATCTTCATCAAGACCATAATTATAACAGCAATAGGTCCCCGTGTTGGACTCACTTTACAAGAAAGTGTAAGAATAGGATTGCTCTTATCACAGGGAGGGGAGTTTGGATTTGTTGTGTTCTCCTTGGCAAACAGGTTAGTTATGGGTACTTGTTGGTTGTTTCCTTAAAGTCATTGGCTCACGAAGATTTTTACCATCTGGCCAGGCTTGGGGTGCTGCCACTTGAGCTGAACAAGCTCCTTATAATAGTTGTTGTGTTGTCAATGGCATTGACACCTTTGCTCAATGAAGTTGGAAAGAAGGCTGCTGATTTTATTGATGACAAGTTCGAAACTGAGGAAGTACGTTTTTTTGTCATATATAAAGTTTGTTGTTTATAAGAACATCCAAAGTAGTCTTTCTCAGTGGCCTTTAGTCATTTGGATCAATCAATTAATCTCATGACCAGTGCATATTCATAAAACTGCAACTCGTGCATTATGCCTTAGAAAATTGACCTTTCTTTATTGAACTATTAAAAACTATATTTATTGAGTTAAAAATCTTAAAAACAAAACTCAAGGAAGAAATTTATATGAATCATCTCATAGGCAGCATTCATACGCTTTTTGAGCCCTTAAGTCAGTCTCATGTCTTGACTAAAGGTGGCAAAAACTGATCTGACCTCAGAAATTTGCCCAAAATTCTGATTTGATATTAAACCAATTTGACCATTGTGTCAACTGCGTGACACTCGATTTACCCAAACTTGACAACAAGATGATATCCCAAATATCCCAAACTAACCTGATTCCAATGCGAAAAACATCTCTCTGATAGAACCATAGATTGAAGTACAACAAATCATAATCAAGAATTATTCCAAATATTTGAGATCCTTGTCTGATCGGTTCCTAAAAATGCATATTATTTTGCAAAATCTAAATTATGAAATTTGTGAAACTGAGCCTCTGCAATCAGAACTTGAAACTAACTTGTATCTAGTAAACTGAAACTAACCCTGCATCTCGAACTAACTCAACCTGCCAGAATGCCAGCTTTAGTCTTGATGGTTTCATTTACATAAATCACTAGTCAGCTGAGTGAATAGCCTTGGCTAGCTTGTTTAGCTCGCTGAAGGAATTTCGCAAGTTGTGCTGCAGATTAACTCTTACATGTATTCTTGCAGAAAGCCGTGGAGATTGCGAACTTTGATGCTAGGGATCCTGTTGTAATTCTTGGATTCGGACAGATGGGTCAGGTGTGATTTGAGCATCAAGTTCTTCCTTTTATTGAATTAGCGCTTTGACTGCTTTTTTACACCACAATTGTAAATTCTATCCATTCAGGTCCTTGCCAATTTCTTGTCAGCTCCATTGGCTTCTGGAATTGATGGTGACCTGGCTGGTTGGCCTTATGTTGCTTTTGATCTCAATCCTACTGTAGTAAAGGTTAGTTAGACCTTTTCATGATTTCCCTGTTTTAGTAAATGCCGTTGGGCTTGTGCAGCTGCTTGGTGTTTGCTGTACTTGTTCAGGTCACATTACCTAGAGCCAGAATGAAATACTGAAGTTAATAGTGCTTTGATACTATTGTAGGTAAGTTCATCTTTTTTTATTGAACTCTCAGGCATCTAGAAAGCTTGGTTTTCCTATTCTTTACGGGGATGGATCACGTCCAACTGTGTTGCAATCTGCTGGTATCACTTCCCCGAAAGCTGTCATGGTGATGTACACTGGACGGAAGAGAACAATAGAGGCTGTTCAAAGGCTTCGACTTGCCTTTCCAGCTGTAAGCTCTCTCTCTCTCTCTCTCTCTCTCTCTCTCTCTCTCTCTCTCTCTCTCTCTCTGCATATGTGTTTTGAGGTCCATGCATTTGATTTGTCCGAGTTCACACCTACATAATTATTTGTACTACCTTTTGTTCTTATGCCCCTATAACAAATATAATGAAGCCAATATGTGTACCTAGCCTCTCAGAGTTTTTAAATGGAGGAGTTAGGCCCCTCTTCTTTTTTTATGTTGGTTGAAATCAAATTCATGAACGTGGGTTTCGAGGAACAAGAAAGAAAATTTCTAGATCTTTAGACAATAACTCTTGTGTCAATATAAAAGCTTCTTTACTATAGGTTCCTCCTAATTCTCAGTTTGTGGACATCATATAATTTATGCATTTATTGTGCTTGCCAGTTGTAGTCACTTCTGAAGTTAAGATATTTCTTTGTCCCACATTAGTAGTTGTCTCATTTTCTGCTTCAGATTCCGATATATGCGAGGGCTCAAGACATTACTCATCTTTTGGATTTGAAGAAAGCAGGAGCTACAGATGCTATCCTAGAAAATGCTGAGGTAACTAGTAATATACTTTGTATGCTTTTGACTATGGTGCAAAAAATTAATTTAAGCCAAGTTTGATTTGTTCCTGCAGACAAGTTTACAGCTTGGCTCTAAGCTTTTGAAAGGGTTTGGTGTTATGTCCGATGAGGTAACATTTCTGAGTCAGCTTGTTCGAGACTCTATGGAGCTACAAGCTCAAGATGAGGTCAGGCAAAATGATGGTCGAGAATCTAATGTGATGAAGCCACTGCAGGTACTTAAACCTCACGTGTTTTGCAATCTTTTTGACTTGCTGCACTGAATGGGTGATGTCAATGTGATAATAATCTAATGCAGTGGTTTGTTAACGATGAGAATTCACTACAAAAGCCTTGAGCAGTCTTAGACCACTATATTTAGATGCCCTAGTTCTTGAGTTCAGGTTAATAGGAATGTTTGAAAATCATTTTGCACCACAATAGTGCTGGAAAGCTGACGGTCTTACATGGTGGAGTTTCAATGGTGGACCTAAAAAAGATGTAGTCCCAAGACTGTCTAAGCTTTCATTAAGTTGTTGCTAAAGATCGAGTTTTGTGTCTTTTGCCTGTTTCTAGGCAATATTACAGTTGACTTTCTAATTGAGCCACTAAGAGCTTTCATCATCAGCTCTTGGCCAAGTACCTCTTTACTAGAGTTATTTTTCCAACATGAACCCATATTATGTCACTCTAAGGTATAAAAGTACAAGAGATTACAAGAGTGGATATGCATTTTACTAAAAGGATCAACTACCTGAACAGTGGGCGATCGTTACTCTTTCCTTGATAAAGATACTCTCCGATCAATGTCGCAATCTTCGCCTTTTAGCATCAAAATCAGATTTTTAAGTGCAACCCAGATACCATCCAAAGCGTTTGCATTCTTTCACAAATGTTATGATTTCGCCATTTGTCAGGTAAAAGTTGGTGACTTAGTCGGGAAACAGAAATCCTCTTTATCATCTGTTGCTGAAGAGAAAACTTATGGAAAGAACCTGGAAGAGGCCGCAACAGGAATTCACTTCGAAGAGAAAGAAGCCCGAGCAGGACATGATAGAGAACTTCAGATGTCCGAGGATCTAGACAGTCGTGTTATAAGTTGTGAGCAGGAGCCCGAGAACGGTACCCTTGTTGGGAAATCCACTGGTGCTACCTCTGCACAAGATGTAGCAGACCCGGACCGCAAGTGAAGATCACTGAAGAAGCTAGAAAATTTGTAGCTGATGCACTTCGGTGGGAAACAACACTCACAAAATTACTGAGAAAGTTCTGGACAGCTTCGAAGTAGAGGATAGTGTGTACATAATCAAGTCTCGTGCAAACAAAATCGAGAGGGAAAATTGATCTGTTTCGAGTGATGTAGCTTTCTTTTCATACTTCTAAGGAGCAAATGGAGCTTCAAACGGAAGTCGGCAATTACTCTCGGAGGTGGCGGACAGTTATTCATCTTGCTGCTGTGTTGGTTGGAAAAGGTCTTGGAGGTGATGATGCATCATGTTATGCTCGATCTTGAAGGGTCGTCCAGCAGTTTCATATATGTATATATTCATTCAATCATTAGGAACAAGATCTTATTATTCGCGCACCACGCCACCATATTGAACTTATTTTGCGCGTTTAAATTCGCTCTGACATGACTATTCATTACATTTCAAAGAGGCATGTGCTGCTCCAATGCATCATGATCCCTTTAAGCATCTTGATTTGCAGGGCAATTTCAGGATTGCTATCCTCCTCAGTACTGGAAAAAGGGGCGTGTGGTCATCGTTTCCAGAACCAATACGGTTCTTATCTCATCTATTTTTCAATGGATTTTGTTAGAAAATTGTAAGAAAATATTGTAATTTCAATTTCCCTAACATGGGTGATCAATCCTTTGAAAATCGAATGTTTTCTCATTTAGGCTCCATCCCTCTTTTATCACATTTATCTTATTCTGTCGTTTATGGCCGTTATGTAATAATAGTAACGGATGAAAAGCAAGGAAAGTGATGAGAAGATCAAGCAATTTTTGTGGTCTAAGCCTATGAAATGTGAAATTCTTGCAGATGAAGCTATCAAAGGGACCAAAATCAATCCTTTGAAAATGGGATGTTTTCTCACTTAGGCTCCTTCCCTCTTTATCACATCTTATCTTATTCTGTTGTTTATAAGTGTTATGTAATAACAGTGATGGATAAAAGCAAGGAAAGTGACGAGAAGATCAAGCAATTTTTATGGTCTAAGCTTATGGAACGTGTCCTACCTGAAATTCTTGCAGATGAAGCTATCAAGGGGAACAAAGCCTTTCAGCACATGATCATTGACGCATTTCTACAAATCATGTTGCACATGAAGTGTTCTCTTGAGTTCAAAGGAGTTATTTCATAACACATTTTCACCTACTTAAAAAGTGGAGACAGATTAATCTCTTTTATAAAACTGTGCAGAAATTAAGTAGAAATCATTAGCATTAATAAGAAGTTCAAGTTCAGACTAGTGGTCCGACAAAAATGAAGGAAAAGTCAATTTGTTTTCCTAAGCAAAGGATGACATAACCACAAATACTTTTTGTTTAGTTATGTTGCCAAAAGACTCATATGCATTCTTTCTTTTTTTTTTATTGTTAGAATTGGATGACTTTTTTTATAGCATGGATTTTATTACGCGAGTTTTATGTGTCCTCCTCATACGAGTTTAAAGTTATAACAAGTGTATAATCATCAACTATAATTGATCTATGGCTCACTTTCTTTTTTTTTACAGAAATTAATGTTCCAAATAGTGAATAGTGTATATCTTTTTAGAAAATGGTTGATATCATGAAAAATTCCAATAAATTTATCCGAAAAATTAGTTTTTTTATTAAAGGATTCGACCACTTCCTGCCTTTATGTGAAATAATTTAGTGACTTCAAGTCATTATTAAAAATAATTTTTAAGCATCTATTTGAAAAAACTATGGTATTTCAAGTTCTTTTTTAAACTAATATATTTACCCTTAGTTAATCGTTAAATTGAATTAAAATCATAAAAAATCACAAACGGATACATTTGCGACAAATGAAGGGTAAAACTTTCATTAATCATTAAATTAAATTAAAATCACGAAAAATTATAAAATAAATTTATTACATATCGGTCCCTACTGAATACAAATAGATGATAAATTTATTATAATTATATCAGTTTAGAGAATTGATAATCATCTTTTTTTTTCCAAATGACCAAAAATAATTATCAATTCATTTTTAGCTTTCGGCCAAAAACCAGAGAACAATTTTTGGAAAACACTTTCCAGTTTCCAGTGATGTCAAATTTTCTGTAGTACAAGTAAGCGAGCTAGTCAAGGACTGCTCGCGAGCAGCACAATTTTACTCCATGAATCCCGTCATGAGGAGGGGAGTCAGGGCCTTGGCAGAGCAAGGGAGCCGCCTCTTCGACCAGAACTCGAGGATCGTCCAGCTGGGTCGATCGGCCCGGGTCGAGGAAGCCGTCGACGTCTTCTCCAACATGACCCACAAGAACACCGTGACGTACAACTCCATGATCTCCGTTTACGCCAAGAACGGGAGGATTCAGGATGCCCGGAAGCTGTTCGACGGAATGCCGCACCGAAACTTGGTTTCTTGGAACACCATGATTGCCGGGTACCTGCATAATGGTTGGACCGAGGAGGCTTATGGGCTGTTCGAGAAAATGCGTAGAAGGAATCGTCACACGTGGGCTTTGGTCATAACGTGCTTGACGCGGAGTGGGCAGCTCGAGAGAGCGAGGGAGCTGTTTGATGTGGTTCCTGATAAGGAAGATGTGGTTTTGTGGAATGCCATGATAGCGGGTTATGCGAAGAAGGGAAAATTCGATGAGGCTAGGCTGCTTTTCGATGAGATGCCGGTTAAGAATTTGGTTTCGTGGAATTCAATGCTTGCGGGGTATACGAAGAATCAGGAAATGCGTTTGGCATTACAGTTTTTTGATGAGATGGTGGATAGGGACATCGTGTCGTGGAATTTAATGGTGGATGGATTTGTTCAGCTGGGTGACATGGACTCTGCTTGGGACTTCTTTAGAAGGATTCCAGACCCAAATGTCGTTTCTTGGGTGACTATTTTGTGTGGGTTGATGCAAAATGGAAGGGTTCTGGAGGCCAGGAAACTCTTTGACGAGATGCCTACTAGGAATACAGTTTCATGGAATGCAATGATTGCAGGGTATGTTGATCATTGTCAAATGGATGAGGCCATGAACCTATTTATGGAAATGCCTGACAGGGACTCTGTGTCATGGACTACTGTGATTAATGGATATGTTCGCATTGGTGATCTTGACAAAGCAAGAAACCTTTTAGAAGAAATGCCCTTCAAAAATGTTGCAGCCCAAACGGCAATGATACGTGGATATGTGGAAAGTCAGAGAATGGATGAGGCTACTCAACTATTTCATCAGATTGAAACCCGTGATGTTGTTTGTTGGAATAGCATGATTGCAGGATATGCTCAAATTGGAAGGATGGACAAAGCCTTGGACCTGTTCAATCAAATGTCAATGAAAGATGCAGTAACTTGGAATACCATGATTATGGGTTATGCTCAAGCTAGACAAATGGATAATGCATTTGCAATGTTTAAGGAAATGAAAGAGAAAAACATAATTTCTTGGAATTCTTTGATAAAAGGTTTCCTTCAAAACAATTCATATTTGGATGCTCTGAAGAGTTTCGTGTGCATGTGTAAGACCACAATAAAACCTGATCATTCAACCTTTGCATGTGGACTCAGTGCCTGTGCCCATCTTGCTGCAGCACAGATGGGGAAGCAACTTCACCAACTTGTAATAAAAAGTGGTTATGTTGGAGATGTGTTTGTTTGCAATTCCTTGATCACCTTGTATTCTAAATGTGGACATATGATGTTCGCTCAACTGGTATTTGAAACTATGGACAATCCTGATGTTATCTCTTGGAATTCCCTGATCACTGGATATGCTTGGAATGGTCATGGAAATGAGGCTGTTGCACTTTTTGAACAGATGCTTCTGGAAGGGGTTACTCCCGACGAGGTGACCTTCATCGGAGTTTTGTCTGCTTGCAGTCATGGTGGCCTGATTGATCAGGGAACAAAATACTTCAGAAAAATGATGGAAATGTTCGCCATCAAACCTCTAGCTGAACACTATTCTTGCATGGTGGATTTGTTCTCAAGAGCAGGAAAATGTGAAGAAGCATTTGAAATAGCTTGTGATACAAACACTAAAGAAAATGCTGGATTGTGGGGTGCACTGCTCGGTGCTTGTCAGAAGCACCAGAATCTAAGAATTGCCAAATTAGCAGCTGAGAAGCTCTTAGAACTTGAATCCAATAAAACCTCAAACTATGTACTCACATCCAACATTAATGCCGAGGTAGGCAATTGGGATGAAGTGGAGAAAGCAAGGATATCAATAATGGGGAGTGGAGCAGAAAAGCAAGCTGGCTGTAGCTGGATTGAATTGGGAAATCAGGTTTATATATTTGTATCCAACGATCAAGCTGCCCAAACCACAAGAGATATACACAACATTGAACTCTTTAGCTGCAAAGACTTTTGTCTCATGCATGACATGAAAACCAGGTTCCATCTAATTTTCCATAGCTCTAACATTTTAAAGGAAATGGATTATTGATCATTCTGTTGCTTATCATTATTAATGTCCCATGCTTGGCAAACTGTATAGTACTTCACTGATATAAGTGTTCTCTCTCTTTCCTTTTTTGCCAGATTGTACATATGCAAGTTGACATCTGTTTTTCTGCTGTTGAGAAGCCTTCCATTTTGTATAAATTCTTCAGAGGGGTTTATGGTGCAAATTTTCTTCACATGCTTCAAGAACAAAAGATTTTGTTGTTCAATATATCTCAGTGGGCAATAGGAGTCGGATACAATTTTGGCTTGGCACTTGTGGAGACTAAATTCTTAAATATTGGTTTCCCGACCTTTTGACATCGCCAGAAACAAGGAGGGGCCATGGACTCTGATTCTGGGGAAAATCTGTCCCAAGTCGTTATCCTTAAGATGGCCTGAGCTTTGTCTTATCTGTCATACTTCTAAGATGAGTTTTAAGAGGGTGCAAGGAGACATTGTGCATTAGAAGACATGCATCCAAGCTTCCTACAGGATCTGAAGCATCGTTTAGCAGGTTGCTGTCTTGGGGACCTAGATTGCAAATGACTGGCAGAGGAAGCTATTCAAGGTTCAGGAATTTCATTTAAATAGGCTGAGCCATGGGGTTGGGGTGCAGAGTTGTGCTGATGTGAGCTGCTATGTTGGGAAATTCTAGTTTGGAGTCAAGCATGGACTTGGGTGTTCCTATTTCAGGTGAATATTTTTTTTCTGTACTTTGTTGTGAATGCTTTCTTGCCTCTGATTTGGATGTGATCATGTTGATTTTTTGTTGGGTTCAGTCTCTTTTGATTGTAGATAGGACATTACAATTTGATTTCTATCTGCGTAGCTCTGCGACAGGTGGTATGCTTAATTTGCTGTTTGAGCGAAATATATAGGTTCTTTTGTGATCAGGAAGTTGGTAATTGTTTTTTATCCTGTCATGTCCAAATCTGGGTTTTTTACCCAATAGATTCAATTTTGTTATATGTGTGTCCTCAATGGATTTGGGTACGATTTCTCAAGATCATGGTGAGTGAACCTTCATCATCATGTGCTCTGGTTGATGATCTACACACAAATGCATACACAAATGCTGGGAGTTCTGTTTATTTTTTTCAACTTAGAAGATCTGAGGACAGTAGAGACCATAACCATTGGGCTAATTATTCAACGCTATCTTTTGCTCTGTTGAGTACTGGGTTTTTCTTGTGTCAGTGATTTGCTGGTATTATAGGAACAGAGACAGATATGCTAGAGAATGTTTTGGCGATGGTATTCATGGATTCGGTGTCTACCGTTTTTCCAATGGCCATTGTCACGAGGGTTCTCGGCATGATGGTTTGAAGCAAGGCTATGGAATGTACACTTTCCAAAATGGCAATTCAAATTGCGGTGAACAGGACTCTGGTTCCCTCAACAAGTCTTTACCCCCACTAGCTGACGCAGGTCTTCAAGCAAATTTAGGTAGTTGAGCTTTCAGCCCTCATTTCTGTCCAATGCTGATTACTAGATTCATGTGAAATTGATGGTAGAAATGGCAGTTGGATATCTGAGCTGATAAACACTCCGACTGATGAGTTCCGTCGAATTTTTTTCATCCTTTTTGGCAGTGGCCCTAAAGGGATCCCATCTCTTTTAGTATTCTGTTGCCTCATTCTATGTTTTGTTAATTCCCAATTTGCATTGATGTTTGACACACTTGCCTTCTAAACGCAGGCTGCAAGAAAGGGCAGCTGAAAATGCAATTCACCTTCGCCAAGTCAACGAAGGGGCTGGAAGTAGAGCTGCAACTGCCGCTAGAGTTGCCGCTGCGATAGCTGTGCAGAACTGGATGGAAAGCAAGTGTTGCGACATAGAATCTTGACCCGAGAGTGGCTTTAGGTTTTGGCTGAAAGTGTACATTTCACTAATCTTTATGGGCACAGAAGTTGTCGGCCCGGCAAGCACAAGCTCCGTGGGAGGTCGAGTTCTCCTTTTTCCTCGTCGATTGCAGAATGTAACTCGTTACATGAGCGACGTGTATCGATGGAAATGAAGAATGTTCTTTCTGAATATTGTTCCTGCTCTTCAAAGGATTGGATGATCTGTTCTTGTGGGGCTTGATTCAGGATCACTCCATTGTCATGTTCTCTTGCATTAATGAGATCATGGGCTTGATCCTAACTTGTCCCTTTGCACCATTATCTTCCATGGAAAGTCAAAGGACCTGGGAAATCTCATCTCCCACGTTTGCTTCTTTGCTCAAACCTGCTCTCCCAGATTGCTGCTAATCGGTTATTTTCACAATGAAATTCCACAATAATGATAGAATAAAAGAAAAATACACGATTTTGAATCGTCGCTGAATTTTTATATTTTGCATTGAAGTTCATATTATCTCTATTAGGAAAATTATTGAGCTCACGTGTTTGAGATTGCTCAAGGCAAAAGCGCTTTTTACTTTTCCGGTTAAATTTTGGAAATCCTGGATCATACATGTCAAACATAGAATTTTTTCAGGTGTTTCAAATAAAAAAAAATAATCCAATATATATGTGACGGTATTTAATGAAAAAAGAAGAAGTGAAAATCAATCTACACGTGCCCGTGGTTGATGTGATGAAGAGTGATGATCAGCGTTGTTGAGATTTTTGTGATTTTGGAGAAGGTATTTGTATGATATAGAACAACATTTCGAGTATAGAAATTGCAGCTTAAGCGCATAGTCTGAGTGTGAAATTAAACAACGAAAAGGCAAAAAAAAAAGAAAAAGAAAAAAAGAATTGCAAGCATATTGAAACAACAGTGAATGGAAGAGATTTAAACTCACGTTTAAAATGCGGAAGATCACAAAATTTATTGATAATTTTCTTATTTTATTTAACTATATTTTGTCCATTTTTTTTCCAATATGGAATCGCAATTTTTATTTTTGTTAGCAGGTATGTGCTGATAAAAGTCTCTGGGTAAAATCTACGATTAAACATTCCACCCTATTTGCTTTTATTGATACAATAGGCAATATATTTATACATTTTTTTTCAATATTCACATGTAAAGACTTCAAATTTTCTACGTTCTCTATTTGTTTTGCAGAAAATAATTTTCAGGAAAATGATTTCCAAATTTTCCGGTGCTCATTTCAAAGAAAATGAATTGCTTGGGGAAAATAATTTTCATAAAGAGAAAAAGTGGAAAACATTTTTCTTACTTGATCTCTCTTATCTTACACCCTTACAAATTCTCACTTTTTTTTTTAATTCGAATTATTATTTTTGCTGCTTTCCTCTCCTTCTTTCTTGACGAATATAAAAATAAAAAATAAAAAATTAATAATTGATTTAAAAAATAAAAAGTAATTAAAAATAGATTTTAAAAAATAAATAAATGAAAAGTAGTGTACGGAAGAAAAGATCATTTTTACCAAACAAAGGAAAATAATTACATTTTCCTTAAAAATGGCTTTTCGAAAAATATTTTTTCAAAATGCCACATTTTTCCGAAATGAACGGATAAATAATCAAATTCAAAGATCTTAAAAGAAACGATTTAAAAGTAAAAAATCAATCCCACAAGACTAATCGCAAAGTTTATTTATTTTCAAGCTATATATTAATATAGGAAAAAAGTTCTAAATTATTTCACAACGGTCAATGTAGTCTTATAACATTTTAATTGTGCTAGTTTAATCCTAAAACTTTCAATTTGTCAATTTAATTATGAATTTTTGATAATTTGTTAATTTAATCTTAAACATTTTAACGATTTACTAATTTAGTTATTACGATCAATTTTGACTGAAAATTGTTGATATGGTAATCTAGTCAACGTCGACTATCCAAGTGCTAACATGAATAAATTTTGTAATTATTTTAAATCTCATTATGTTTTTCCTTTTTTTTTTAATTTTTCTTTTTCCCTTTTTGCCTCTGTTGGATATCATTGGGCCTCATAAATGGTCGGCGATTTTCCAACCTCAAGTGACGGTTTGGGCTGGTGAGAGCCATCCTTACCTGAGGTTAACCTCTACTGACCATTGATAAGTCCAAGTCGTGGGTGACATAGGGAAAAATTAAAGAAAAAAAAAAGAAAAAAAAATTCGTAAAATTTTAAAATTATAAAAATTATTTACATTAAATACGACGATATCATATAAAAAAATTGACATTGACTAATTCACTACATTAAAGATTTTTAGTCAAAATTGAGTGGAAAAACTAAATTGATAAATTATTAAAATATTTAATACTACATCGACAAATCATAACAAAAAATTAGGATTAAATCGACATAATCGAAAAGTTTAAAACTAAACTAGTAAATTATCAAAAATTTTAGTATTAAATCGATACAATTAAAAGGTTTATGATCGAATTGGGAGCCACTCAATAGTTACAAAAATTTGATAAAAAAATTGATTGAAGATTTTTTTTTTTTAATAATTTTCTCCACATATATGCGTACGTGCGTGCGTCATCTAATGCAATGACAGATCCGTTAAGCTAAAAATCCTTGGCATCTCACTCAAATTTAAATCCTAGGACACCTGTTTGTCGTCTAGCGTGAGGGAGGGAATATTCGGTATAAATCATTCTCTCCACCGTTATTAAAATATCTATTTCCGTCACAATTCGTCCCTTTCTTTTCTTTATTTTTTTATAAATATTATTCGAAATTCTAAAATTTATTACGGAAATATAATCAAATTCTAAAATTTTCGAAAAATATAATTAAGTTCTAAAATTTATCGTGAAAATACAATTAATTTCAAAACTTTCATAAAATATAATTAAATTATAAAATTTATAACGAAAATATAATCGAGTCCTAAAATTTTAAAAAGTGTTATAAATAAAAAGGTAATTAATTTGATAAGTTTAGAACTTGATTATACTTTTTTGAAAGTGTAAGACTCGATTATATTCTCGTAATAAATTTAAAAATTTAATTATACTTTTTAGAGTTTTAAGACTTAATTAACAAGTTTTCTTATCCCATTTTTTAATTATTTTTGTTTGCTTCTTGATTGGTCTTGCTTCCTCCTCCCTCCTCCACCTCCTCCGTCAACAACTAACATTCCACCATGGCGGGACCTCAAAAGCCGATGACTCGCACTCGCATCGCCGTCGAACTCTGAGCCGAGCTGAGGAGGAGCTCGGGAACCCCGCCGCCGCCGCCGCCGCCGCCGCCGCCGCCGCCGACGACGACGACGACGACGAGCAGCTTCTGAAGTCCGCCGCGAGCGACGAACGATCTCGCTCGAGCCTGGAGATAGAGAGGGAGAGGGAGGGAGAGACATGGCGGGGGTTTCAGTGTCGCAGGCTCATGAGCATCCGTCGTGGTTCTCGCCGAAAATGTACTCCCGAACTCGATTCCCCGATCGCTCCTCCCTTCGTTTCCGTTGCTTTTCTCGTAGTTGTTTGTGCAAATTGCGGAAATCGGGACCTTCGGATTGCGCGATCGCCGCGCGGTGCGTCGTTGCGGGGGAAAGTTAGTTCGGAATTGGAACGTCGCCGGCGAAGTTTTGGTTCTTTCGTTGGGCGAGCATGGCCGGATTAGCCGTTAGCTTGAGAGGTTCGAGGTTTTCGCGAGCTGTTGGGGGAGGTGATGAGGATGGAGAATCGTCGTGCGGTGATGATTTCTTCTTGCTATGTTCTTTGGTAAAAGCTGAGTTCGAATAGGCAGATGCCGTGGCGCGACTTCAGCTAGTCTGTTGAAAAGCTGTTGAATTCTGTTTGCGAATTCTGCAGCTTAAAATAAACAATTAGTAGTTTTTTCTGTAATGTCTCGCGCATCTAGTGCGCTCTGCTAAAAGAAGGATATATTTGAGATACAGGAGAAAGTGCGTCATCCTCCAAGGATCCTATGATGCGGCAGGGCTTGCATGGCTGGAGATGTTTCATTTATAGAAGACGTCTCATTTTCGAAACCATGAATGGATTGGTTGAGTCTTAACTTTGAAGGCTTTGAAAATATGATCTAAATATAGAAAGAATGCAGATAGCAGAGATCTGGATAGCCAATTTGAAGACTATGACTAGGCAGAGGCAAAGCAAGTTATTTTAGCTGTTCCTAATTACACATGCAATGCCCGGTCAAGGATAGGTGTAAGGAGGACAAACAATGGAAATGGAAGGAAAATATGTATTTGTTAAAGGGATTAACTTTATGTTTGTTAAAACAACTACTTTGCTAAACATCATCCTTTTATGAATTTGCAGATTGCTTACCATGTTTTGCATAATCAACATGCTGACCTACATTGACCGTGGAACTATAGCAAGCAATGGTGTAAATGGAAGCAGCGGAACGTGCACAGAAAGTGGTACTTGCACTGCCGGTAGTGGAATACAGTAAGGCTGTCGGAAGCTTTTGTTTCACATCAGTAGCCAAAAATATATTGCTCCTGATATAAGATGTCATTTCCTTCATTTAGTTGGTTCATCTCCAGCAGTTTCAGAGACTTGTTATCTTCCTTTCTCATTTTGTTTGACAGTTGTGTTTGGTACATATTCTCCAAATTTTCAGATGTCTTTTTCTGCTGGATTTATCCCAGTGAATGACCACATGTAACACTCTGTATGTGCATGTGGAAAGATGTGCGCAAGTATTCCCCTTTTTAACTTATATCATGGGTCCCCAGAGAACTATCTGCTATAATTCTGTCGACTCATCAAGCAGTATAAATTACACCTGTTGCTATGTGTGTTTTTTTTTTCTCTCTGTTTTTTGCATTGAGATTGCTCAAGTTCCTTTTCATATGCAGGGGTGACTTTGACTTAAGTAATTTTGAAGATGGAATTCTATCATCTGCATTCATGGTCGGACTTCTCATTTCTTCTCCTGTATTTGCAACATTAGCAAAGAGGTAATAAACTTCTGCTATGATGTTGGTCATTGGGAAAGCATGAAAGTAGTTGGTTGAAGTAAAAATACATCATGTGTAATCTGATGGAATTCTTAGATAAAAAGAGCATCAATGATAAGGCAATACATCAGATAAATCACACAGCATAGAAAAAAGTTAAGGGAACTTTAAGGGGAAATTGGTAGCTCAAAATGTCTTTTCAGAAAAATATACACTAACATTGAAATTTGCCCAAGCTTTCCTCTCTTGTACGTCTTCAGCAATGCTTATTTTTTCAAATTACTATTTCTTGTTTTAGGCGAAGTGGTAGGTTGCCCTGTTAGAAATAGTAGCTCTTTAACATTCTAAAGTGTGTGCTGTAACTACATTTCGAGCAAAGCTTTTGATCTATTCCGTGGATGTGTAGTACAGTAAATTTAGCAGAGCATCCATAAGTTATTGAAATTCATTTTGAGATAAGTGAATTTGTCATGTAGGATTGATTTTCACAAAGAAAAAGGATTTTTGGGCCCTATGCTACGTCATAATCTTCCTTAATTTGAGTGAGCAATGAGACTCGTGTCTGTTCTTTTGCATTAATTTCATTGTCATAATCATTTGAACATGCAAGTTTTGAGTTGTCGTAATGATTCCATTTTCTCTGATCCATTCTTATGTACCTTTTCTTTTGCAGCATTAACCCATTTAGGCTCATTGGGTTTGGACTTTCAGTATGGACTCTTGCGGTGATTGCTTGCGGCTTCTCATTTAATTTTTGGTCTATTACAATCTGCCGCATGTAATGCTTTACATTTTCCCCTTGCTTTTATGATGTTGACCCTTTGGATTGTTTTGTAATAGCTCATGGCAGTGCTTGATTCCGTATGGTTATCTTTATTCATGATCATGTTGTTGGTTAGGTTTGTTGGTGTTGGCGAAGCTTCATTTATCAGTCTTGCGGCCCCTTTCATTGATGACAATGCCCCGGTTGCTCAGGTTTTGTCTCTAATATTTGTGCCACACTATTTTCAAATGTCGCCAGTCTGTTAATTCAGTTGTGCGGCTAACATTAGAAGAGAATTACTTCTTGTGAGTTCTAAGTCGGTTACCTGTCCGTGATGTCCCTTTTTGACCTTCATAAATGGATTTTTTTTGTTCTTTTTTTTTTCTCCCCACTTGTGATGGTGTTTATATTGGACCTATCAAATAATTTATAGAGTTCCTTACTTTTAAACAGTTTTACCTTTTTTATTTTTTTTATTTTTCCACTTCATTCTAAGCTCTGGTTTATGCCTTGTGAGATCTCTGTCTAGCATATGAGCCTCCATATCGATATTGACATCTTAAGCGTGGAGAAATAGGTGTTAGCACTTTCATTTAGCAGTATAGGGTACTAGTTTTAAGTTTTGTTGATGAGGCTATTGTTGTCCATTTATTCTGTCTATCCAAGAATGTTTGCTGATTGGTCAAGAGTACAGTACTAATTGTGATTGTCGCAAAGATTCTACTGGTCCTTTTCTGCAGAGTGACAAGTTTAGTGGGTGGGAAGGGAGCAATCATAAAGCAAGATGACCCATGTTGTTAACTCTATGTTTTTTACCTTATTTGATGTTGTTCGATTTTCCTTTTGTTTTAATGTACACATCTCAATTCATTGTGAAGGTTTGTCTAATAGTTGAGAGAAGTTCAACCAAAAAAAGACTGGAGTTGATACATGTTTTCTTGAGTGTTGAGATCCCCTACCTGTAAAATGTTTTCATTCAGAATACCGACATCTGTTAATTCCTTTCAGCCACTATTCGGAATAACCAATTAGAAGGTAACAACTATTTGCAGTCGTCTAAAAAGTTCCTGCGTTGTTGTGGAACGTCAAGTAGTTGTCATGATTGAAGATGTTTGTATGGATTGTCTCGCACTTTTTTAATGGTCTGACTGAAACTTATGATTTCTCATGCTGACTCTGAGTTGTAGCTGAAGGATGACAATTCTGCATTTTTTTGGTATTAAATCCACTTCTTCAATATACTTTACTAACCTACTCCATTTGCTTTGTCTCTGTTATGAATGACCTACTTAATGACCCTTCTGTTTTATGTTTGCCCCTGCATTGTGCAATAACATAATTTTCTGGTGATACCCTGTCTTTATTGCAGAAAACGGCTTGGTTAGCTACATTTTACATGTGCATACCAACTGGCTATGCACTTGGATATGTTTATGGTGGACTAGTAAGTTTATATTTCATGATCTTCTGATGTTGTAATTAAAGTATTAAGAAATCTTAGTATGTGACAGTTTGCACCTTTTGTTGTCTATCATGAAGCTGCTGAGGAGTAGTTGTGATTACTAGCATAGGTGTCTACAGGGGCTTATAGTAAAGCTCAACCAGTCAGTCTGATATTTCTCTCTTGTTCTTCTACATTGGCAGAGTCAACTTATTGTTTATGTCAAATTTGAGCCGGGCATCATAAATGATTAGGAAACCTCACTATGTACAACAGTTTGCTAGATAACCACAAAAATTAGAAACCTCAGCCCGAACTTCACTTAGACGTATATCCTAACATGATATTATTGTTGTCCTCATCTTGTAACCGTCCCTTTTCTTATGATTCCATAGGTTGGTAGTAATCTTAATTGGCGTTATGCATTTTGGGGGGAAGCAATTCTGATGCTTCCGTTCGCCATCCTTGGTTTTGTCGTGAAACCTTTGCAATTGAAAGGCATGTGTTCCATATGAATTCTGTTCTCATATTGCCGGCTACTTCAGCTGCTCCTCATATAAGACTTTTTTAAATGCAGGCTTTGCTCCTATTCAATCAAAAGAAGGACCGTCAGACATAGAGACGCCTTCCTGTGAAACTCAAGGTTCTCCTTGTTATGAATTACTTTTTGGAGACATATCACTATGTTTATGTCTGCTTATTATGTCAACTGATGTCTCATAGAGCAATGGCAAGATTTCAGTATAATTGTTTGCTGTCGTCACCAATTAACATGTTTGTTCTCTCCCTCACTTTGCATATTCTGTCGGGATTGGGGTGGGTGGTCAGTGTGGGTATAGTCTGTGGAGGTTACGTTTTTCTTTTTTGTTTGATTTTCTCACGTTTTAAATGATTTGAACTTGTGACTAGATAAAAAGGCTTAAGTCACTATGTATAACTTTTAATCTCACCTTAAAGTGCAACTGCTGTCTTGACTCAAGTAATGTTTATCTACATCCATTATACTCTTGTTGGATTGTTCTAACGACATTTTCCATAATTGTATTGTACTCCTTCAGAGCAAATATCTCTTGGCACTTGATTGATGATTTAGCAGAGGGTTAAGTTCCAAATGGAAATTTATTCTGTCAGTCTTATTATTAGTTGTTGAATGCAGATGTGGAGGTCAAAGATGGCAAAATATCCATGAAGAATGAGTGCACTGGAAAATGCTCAAGTATATCATCCAGGTACTTCAAGTATCTTCAGGTTGAGAATAATTGGTTTAGTGAAGTTGTACTGAATCTCATGTCAATAGAATAAAGTGTAGTTTTTTGGATTGTCGCCTGGTCTGTTACATAAAAACTCAGAATAAGTTACTTATCCAAGGCATATTTACAGAAGTTTACATTGCGGATACCAAATAGTGAGTTAGATTTGTAATTTGCGTTGCTGCAGCATTTTACCCTTAGGTCGCCATGGCATTTTGGAAGCATAAGGGACATTCAAGCTGTCAAATTCCCACTTAATCTCACTTAAGTAGATGATGTATGAATTGACTTGATGCATCATGGGGCACCTGCTATTTGTACGTGCTTCCGTATGATTCTTGGGCCAATGGAAGTGATGTATCCTGTTTTTTTATCATAGTACAGAAGCTTCAAACTGGATAACACTGATGATATAATTTTCATATGAGCTGGATATAGGGCAGTGTCAGTGAAGTTCATGTCAAATTCTAATTTTCATATCACGATTCTTTTTTGATTCAGGTTGATTGGCTCCAGCCAATGGGATCATTTGTCAAGATTCGCTAAAGATACTAAAGTTCTATTGAGCGATAAAGTATATGTTGTCAATGCTTTAGGTAATTCTGTTTCACATGTTTACCTAGTTTATGTTGGTTCTGCACAAAATGAAGAGGCAACTGCCTAACTATCTTTCTTTGCCTGGATAGGGGGTTGATGATTAAGAGAATCTATTATCATGATTATTAGGCGCCTGATATGGGAGTGGCGATTTTTTTTTTTTTTGGGTCAGTAGATGGGAGTGGCACGTCATTTTGATGGTTTGTGTCCAACTTTTTGTGTCATACCAGCTCAGGATATGCTTCTAAACGAGTCAATTTGAACATCGCTAGTAGCATTAATTGTGTGAAAAGCCTCGACTCCAATATATCCTGTATATATAATCGATAGCACAAATCAAATTATCATGTAATCCAATTGTGTCTCTGCAACTGAAAATTCCATGTAATACAATTGTTGCAGCTATTTGATCTATCTGTTGCCTTTTACTCATGGTAAGGCTTGGAAACTTCTGGAGCATTCTTTCACAATCTTTATTTTCTAAGATTGTATATTATCAGAAAGTTGTGAATAATAAGACAAAGATTTCAAAAAAGTTTTGTGGAAAAGTCAACAAATTTATGAGCTTCACTTCCTTCTCTTTTGGTTTTGTTAGAAATACAAGAACCTCAAAGATAGGAGATTACTTAGATATAATAGTAGATTTATGAGATAGAACTAATACCAGATATGAGAAATGCTCAAACTCAGTTATGTTCTGGGAATATTTAGCATGACCTTATACCGAATTGTTTACACAGATTTATTTTGGGTTTAACTGATACAATCTATTTACTTAAATGTCTTTGTCCAGTTTTTCTTGTGTTATGATTTAACTTCTCATCTCATGTTAGACTTAAAAATTATTGCCTTAGTCTCTGGTGGCTTATGGATGAGATATCAATACAATAGTCATATGCGGATACAGTTCTGCTCGTTCATTATTCTGCTGCTTAGCTGTATCTCTTCCAGTAACAGTTTACATGGCATCTGGCTGCTTCAGGTACCATAGCATACAACTTTGTCCTTGGTGCATACTCATATTGGGGACCCAAGGCTGGCTATGAAATTTACAATATGGTACATTCTTATACTTGATTGGCATCTTCTGTATCCAATGGTCTTATATTTAATTATGCAGCAGAAATCCTGCATGGCTTCGCTAAGAAGCTGAACAAGCATTTTATTGAATTTCTCCACCTAAACTTAGGTGGGCTGCATTTTGTAGATGTTATCTTATAGATTCCACCTCTTTGCAGACTGATGCAGACCTGATATTTGGAGGGATGACAGTTATCTGTGGAATAGGAGGAACGCTCGCGGGAGGTTATATTCTTGATTTTATGTCTTCCACAATCCCAAATGCATTCAAGGTAGTGGATGCTCTTGATCTTTCAGATTAATATTGTCTTATTCGTCTGAGTATAGGTGTTCATTTTCTTTGAATTGATGCATTTTCTCCCATTTTCTTTTTCTGGATTTGTCAAAGAGAAGCAGTTGTTTACTTGGATACTCAAAGAATCTGTTTAATATTGAATTTTATAGGACATAAATGAGGGCAGCAATCCTTTATGGCATGCAATGTTGACTGCTCCATCACTTACAAACTAAGCTTGAATGAAGTGATAATAATCTGATGGACACATGAGTACTTTAAAAAGATAAAAATAAAATTTGTTATTTAGAAAGGTTTGAGCGTGGAAAAATTCAGAATTACTCCTATGGCTCCTTCAATTGAAATTGATAGTTAGAAATGGTGCTGTTGTTGAGGGAATGTAATTTATATTCAGGAGGAGCTTGTAAATTAGACAGAGCGATGGACGAAAGTTGAAATTGTCTCCGATGTAGTAATGTGCCCTTTGTGAAAGAACAGAATGAATGTGCACTGTTTTTCAGCATATCTTGCTGCAACAGGAGTTGTGGACTAGTAACTGAGGAAAGTTGAAGTTAAAATGTGGTGCCCTTTTTACTATTAGCGTAACTTGCAACCTATTATCTGTGTTTAAACTACTTTTCCAATGTTTCCTACAGCTCCTTTCAGTATCAACATTCCTTGGGGCAATATTTTGCTTTTCTGCCTTTTGTTTCAAGAGCATGTACCCTTTTCTGGCTTTTTTTGCTGTTGGTGAGCTGCTGGTGTTTGCTACGCAGGTACTATATCTTATCACCAGTCAATATACTGTTTCATCTAGGTTTTCCATTTTAATTTTGCTTCTGGTGGATAGTACTTTAATATAGTAGTCAAGTCTCCTTGAAATTGTACATTCAGAATGGCCTTAGATAAAAAAGTGTATTTGTTGAGCAACAAAAGATTGATTTACTGGATCCCTGAAACGAAGCAAAATCTGGAAGCCATTTATTTTTCAGCTGTGTATTCTACATTTTCCACTTTTTTCTTTTTCCATCTGGAAATTATTACAATTAATTGTCTTCAAACATCAGTATCAGGCATACATTATCTACTTACTAACATTAGCTTCCCCATCATTGACCCACCGATCGTATCTCCTCAAATAATGTTTGCTGAGACAACCATTTATTTGCCACTTTATTTCTGCACAATGCTACAGTTTATCTAGTGTATTTTTATCTTGTTACTGTCTTTTTTCAAACTGCGAGATAGTTTTACATGTAAAAGATGAAAATTCCTAGGGCAAGGAAATTTCTGCAGTTTTGTTGGATATGAATGTGTCGAACATAAAAAAAGCAAATAATTTTTAGGCCAAAAAAAAAAAGCAAATAATTTGGAGTAAAAGGCCAAATACAGGAATCAATCTCATTTTCTGTTTGACTCTATATCCATTTTGCCTGCCATCGTTGGGATACAAATTTTTCTGCCCAATAGTCGTGACCTGACTCAAATGCTTGCTACTTTTTATTCTGCAGGCACCTGTAAATTATATAAATCTTCACTGTGTTAAACCAAGTATGAGACCATTATCTATGGCGATTGCAACTGTTGCACTTCACATCTTTGGAGATGTGCCGTCATCGCCCCTAGTTGGTGTTCTCGAGGTTAGATAGTGATCTTTTTGTGCTTGTTCTGAATGTAATTATTGTTATTTGGTGGACCGAGACCGATATTAGTGAAAAATTTGGAATGCATATCTTGTCTGTAAAATTTCTGAAATCACAACATGCCAAACACATTTTATTCTTGAAACCTAGGTTTCTTTTGGACACAGATTACCACTTTTGAGATTGATTTAGAGCATATTCCTGAATGAATTGGTAAAACTTCCGTAAATTACCTGTTTCAAGGTAGAGTATAGTTCCCAAAGGCTTTTATAACTAATAAATCTTAGGCTAGGCGGCAGACCTGGTAGTACTGATCATGTTAAGAAACAAATATCTTTAAAAACATATTAGACGGATGACTTTGCAATAAAAAAATTGGCTGACGAATCTGAGCTGCCACTTTCATTATGATAATCTGTATATCTTTGCTTGCGACTGAAATATTTCGGATAGGCATGACGAGGATTTTCAATTTAGCATCAAAAGGTATAACAGTCCACATATCAGAGGATGTGCCTCTTATTTGTCTTGTTTATCCTAAGACTATTGACAGTGCTTCTTACAAGTTGGAACTAATTGAGAGATTGTGCAGGACTACCTCAATAATTGGAGGGAGACTGCTCTCATTCTGACGGCAATCTTGTTTCCTGCAGCTGCCTTTTGGTTCATTGGTAAAAATTCGATTATACTTATATATTTTTTCTTGACCTGCATTTATCTATTCCAAAGATGATTTTATTGGAAAGGCTGAAGAAAATGAAAATATAAAAAGTAAAACACACTCTTAGTTAGAGGGCTCTGGCACTGGGACCAATTAGTTAGAAGAAATAATTTTAGGCATAGGATAAAGGGAAAATGTCACAAATGGTCCCTAGACTTTTACTTAATGTGCAATCTCGTCCCTGAACTTTCGATTTGCTCAATTTGGTCCCTGAACTATTGATAAATGTCTGATCTAGTCCCTGATTATTTGAAAATTGATCAATTTCATCTTTCCATTAGTTAAAGTTAACGGAAATGGGCATTTTGGCCTTTTTCCTTTTTTTTTTTCTTTTTTTTCTTCTTCTCTCTTCCCTCTGCTGGCCATGGCAGAGCCCGCGGAAGGAAGCCGGTGTCCGGCGAGGGTCGCCCTCACCTGGGCTGGCTAGGGCCGCCCTCACCGGCATCAGGCAAGGGCGGTCCTCTCGAGCGAGGGGTGCCCTCGCCAGATCTAGCGAGGGAGGTCCTCACCCGACGCCGGCGAGGGAGGCCCTCGCCTGACGCCGGCAGGGGCGGCCCTTGCCCGACGCAGGCGAGGACAGCCCTCGCCTGCGTCAGGCGAGGGCCTCTCTCGCTAGATCTGGCAAGGGCAGCCCTAGCCAGACCTTGGCAAGGGCGGCCCTAGCCAGCCCAGGCGAGGGCAACCCTCACCGGACGCCGGCTTCCCTCCGCCATGGCCGGTGGAGGGAAGAGAGAAGAAGAAGAAGAAGAAGAAAAAAAGAAAAGAAAAGGAAAAACAGTTAATTTTTAACGGAAGGACTAGATCGGACAATTATCGATAGTTCAGGGACCAAATTGAGCCAATCGAAAGTTCAGGGACGAGATTGCACATTAAGTAAAAGTCAGGGACCATTTGTGACATTTTCCCTAGGATAAAAAATAAAAATTTGATCCTTTCCAGTTGCATTTTTTCTTGACTTTGTTTAAATCTCATTCTCTTACCATTGGCGCTCTTAACTTATTTTGGCCATGCATTGTGATCCTTCAATGATCGTATGTCGTTAGTTCCTTTGTCAAAATGTTGGTATGGCTTTCCTTAAATTGAATTATATAAATAACACGGCAAAATGACATTAGGGTAAATGTATCTTCTATTGGCTATTTGTTCATCCGACTTTTGTCGAGTCCAATACATTCCGCCAAGTTTGACCGAGTTTATCTTTCCCTTGTTATATGGGCTCCCTAACTTCCTTGTGAAGATCAGATTGAAAAAAGTCTGGCGATTTTAGAGGACTTGAGTGAACTAGATGAATAATTTGCAAGACAAATTTTGAAAACACTATTAGGTTAGGGAGGCCAACTTAGACTTAACCATAACGATCTTTCCACTTTAAGTAATTTCATGTGAGACATGCCGCATCATTGTTTCGGTGGAGCATATGATGACCGATGAGGGATGGTCAGATTGCTCAAGCCATGTTAAGGGGACTCAACTGCAGAAAAGAAAAAGGTTGAAGGACGATATGGAAAAATAAAACTATAATTTGAAAGACAAAAAGTCTGCTTTACCTTGGTATTATATGGACAATTTGGATATCACTGTCATACGTCAAATGGAATAGTTGTTCTGCACGGTTATGGAAGGGGACAGGAAGAGAAGCTTGGCATTGATGTATAAAATTCAACCTGGAAAATATTTTTGGACGGGTCATGCTGCTGAGTGAGACCTGACAATTGGCTCGGGTTCAGCATTTACAGCCAATCCTTACTAGGCCTCAACCCTACTATGATTCTTCTGTGTACCTCCCGTTTCACTTACAAGAAATATAACTGATGCAGTTACTTAAAATGTGTGCAGGAACTTTTGTGCCCAGTGTTGATAGATTCAACGAGGAAAGCGAGTCTGATATCATTGCGATCCATGAGTCAAGCACGACGCCCTTGCTGGAAGAGAAGACAGAAACAACGGAATCTACTACGTGACCGTGAAACATCCAGATTCTTTCCCCTGGAGCTGAGGTCACTGTCTATACGCTTCCTTCCTGTGCATAACTCTAGTCCACACGTTTTCGGATGTCCATGGAAGTACTTTATTGACAGTCCATCAATGGATGCAAGTAAATCCATGATTGTAACAAAAGAAGAAACAGAGAAAAGCAAACTGAATAGTTTGGAAGTCTGTTTTGTAAACTAAGTGATGTGTATATACATTATCTGGCAATATAGCTGGTTAATTTGGTTCCCAAAGTCAACCCAAAGTGGGCCAACTCTTGCCTATCAAAATGGGGAATCTCTTTGCAGGATGACCACTTTCTCAGTGGCAAGCGATCTGCATCTAGTAGATTTTAAGGCTACTTTGGTCATTATCTTATAGTCGATATTCCCTCACAACCTCCATCAGACACCTTAATGTATCTCTCTGGTAATCATCGGAGTTTGATGGTGAAGTTGAGAGACACAGTAACGAGATAATCAGTTTATTCCTAGACTGACCTGGGTAGGTACTGGTGTGTCAACGGTCGGATCATGTTCGAGTTTCGGGCCGATTTGAGCAAGAAGTACGTGTTCATTGGGACCGAACCGAAACAACAGTTTGGGTCAAGTTGGGTTTCGGGTAGGAGTTCAACCAAATGAGGAGGCTCCTAAGGACAACACAAATAGATTGGAAAAATTGTCCGAAAAGTTTTAAACTTATTGCAATTTTACCAATTCAATAATATACATTTCAATTTTTCTAATTGAGTCTTATACTTTTGACAATTTGTCAATAGAGTCAATTCTATCAATTTTAGTTGGCAATCGCTAACATGGATGTTGCTTGTGCTACATAGGATAATTTTTATAATTTTCTTAAAAATTTAGAAATTTTCTAAATTTTTATTATTCTTTCTCATTTTTTCTTTTCTTTCCCTATTCTTCCTTCCAATCTGGGGCTGATAAGAGTTGGTCAATGACCCTCATTAGGCTTGGAAGGGCAAAAAACAAAAGAAAAAAAAGTTACAAAAAATTATCGATATCAGTATTGGCCATCCGATGTGACATTATCAACTGGTTAAAATTAGTTGAATGGACTTTATTAATAAAACATCATATTGTTTATGATTCAATTGGGAAAAATTTATTATGGATGCAGCCCTATTGGTAAAAGGATTAGGGGTGGGGCTAGAGAGTATCAAGTTTGGAGTTCCATATCCGAGCATCGCATACACATGTACATAGAAGAGAGGAGTGGGACAAAATAAAAAGATAAAATCAAAAATTGAGGACACAATAAAAGTGTAATATATTTAGAATTTTTGGATAATTTTCCCCGAACAATCCTAGGATGTTTTGCCCGAATCTCAATATTAATCAGCACCAACCCATCGTTTTCTCCCATGCATTCCCGGACATGAAAACGCCCACAGTTTCAGGCTTCAGCCTGTTTCTACCAAACCTCTATCTGTCTCCCAAAATATTCTTTTTGTAACCTACAAAGCTTCTCTCTCTCTCTCTCTCTCTCTCTCTCTCTGTGTGTGTGTACTTTCTTCTCCATCAAGAAATGGCACCCACTGCTGCAATGCTGATACTCCCCTACCAAGAGAGAACCACTTCACCATCACCATCCCCTCCAACTCTCTCCCAAACTCCATGGCCACTCCAAGTCAAGTTCTCAGCCACGTTGAAACGTTTCTTGCAAGACCATCCCTCCATGAGAGCCAAAGCACCAATGGACCAGACGATGGAGGATGCATGCATGTCTCGCCGCGCTTCTCCTCCGCCGCCGCCGCCGTCAGAAAGGGCGCTCGAAGAAGCTTTCCAGCTCAGCTGCTGCTAGGGTCTCCTCACCCAAGTCTATAGTCTTCCAACGTTTTTCCTGCTTGATATGTGAATCTGAATTTTAGCTATGAAGGTGTACATTCATCTACGGTCAATCTCCTATCATTCTTGTTCAAGAAAACCCAATGATGTCTTCATTTTTTCTCCTCTCTAAAGCTCTTATGTACGCACCAGTTGACTTAGAGGCGATCCGTATCTTGTATGGTGGCGTAGGACATTTCTGTCGTTCGTTTTCCCTCCTGTGGAGTCGAATTGGATCTGGGTACAAATTTCCTAATGGGTCACGTCGGCACCATATGTGAACAATCCAGCACCACTTGAATCATATTTTGCTCATTTGTCTGTCGGTTTAAGGAATATTTATAAGAATTTTTTTAAATTTTTTATTTTGTGTTTCGAAGAATTGATGCTCTGTACAGACTATAGACTATAGAATTGTGGCTGCTGCTGCTGCTAAAGCGTGTGAATTCCTTCAGCAATGATAAAGGTTCCTCTTGTCGAATCATGCAGCACTTTCATGTCGAGATCAGAAGCCCTTGTACGACATGTAAATGCACAGGGACAAACTTTGACTCAACAACCTATGACCTAGTTAATCTTTTATTTTTTCAAACTGCGACTTTCTGTTTAGTCTTTACGGACGTCTGGAAATTGAAAATTAGAAAACTATTTTTGTCGATCAGATTACACAGTTAGTCACTGTGCCCTCTGTACTTTTGGTACTTGCATTTGCCCTTAATCGTTACCGCTGAATTTTTTTCTTTCTTTGGCTGAGAATACATTCGGTCCTTAAAGCACAAGACATTGGAAAGGAGGGAAAAGATGCTCAAGGAACATATCATTATGATAGTGGAGGATACCGTGACATGAAAAACTCCAAGTGCCAACTCATACAAAAGACAAATTCCAGAGATTAACATAAGCCTAAAAGAGGACCCATTTGTATTCTTGGCTTTACCTTTCAGTCGCATCAACTGATTTTCGTGTTTTTATCGGTCACATTCTGTTGCGGCCACACACAAGGATACGTACTCGTGCCCAAGATGCAGCACCTCAAGAAAGAGGTTGTTTAGTGTTCATGATGGTACATATAAAGACAGTCATAATATTATGCACTTGCAATCCCGACATCACCTAAAAAGGACGTGGCGGGTGAAAGATACATATGACTCGAATGCTCCATATGAATTTCACAGTTTAAATTTCCAAAAGAACACAGTGAGCTTTTTCAGAGACAAACTCCACATGAAGAGGGAGGGTAATTTTGCTTTTTATCTAATCTCAAATCTCAAGCGTTCAGAGCTAAATACTATTCGGATACAAATAATCCCGAACCTTAGCATTTACTGTTCTATAGTACAGTACAAAAACTTCAGTTCCACAAGACTTGAGGGGAGGGACTACAGAACCTCCATTGCTCCAACACTTGTTAAGCGAGAAAGACTTGGAAGGTGCAAAATCCTCCGATCGCTGAAATTAGTCATTGCTCCATGTAAAAGGTTAGCAGGGGAAGTCCCTAATTATCAGGCATGTCACTGCAGATGAAGCTCACATTACTCTTTAAGTCATAATCAGACTACTTTTCATTGACAAGCCTCCAAATGCGAATATGAGCCTAACTGCAGCAAGGACAAAGCAAAATCATAGATTTATAAGCTGGTTTGACAAAAACTTGGCTGGCCTGTTGCACATGGCTTCTATTCAGATTACAAATTGTAGGTCCTAGTCCTAGGCAAGTGTCATAAACCAATACCCAACATTTCAAATGCTTAACAAGTATGCACCCGCATGTACCATTTTCGTGTGAAAAAAAGAAACCATGTGCGTTTTGTGTGTGTGTCATCTGTGGCAAGTTTATAGTCATGAATTACAGAATTCTCACCAAACAGGGACTTCGTTGAAGAAACCACAAACATAGAAGCTGTGTGGCTTATGTATCTCCCGCCTTTCTTTTCTTGTTAGGTTCTGAGGCAGCCTCTGAGTGGGGCTGACCAAAAACGGATCTACATAAAAAGAAAAAATCAAGTAAATTGACCAAAAAAGACAATCTGCACAGCCAAACTGTGAGAACGTTCATCAACTCTTGCTAGTGCCAGAAAGAAAACACCATCTCCTATCCATGTCCCATTCATGGGAGAACAATGGGTCCATTCATACTGGGGCCATTCATACTCAGGATTTGGTCAATCTGAGTCTTTGCACCACCATAAGTAAGTAAATGTTATTATTATCCAAGTTTCAGACAATTATGAAAAATAAATGTCAGTTCACGTGCCAATATTGATACATAGTGAAATTTTCAGATGTTCGGAGTTAAAAATGCGTCTGTCACAAAAGTTCAGTTAAGCAAAATGTAAAATGGAAAAGTCTATCCAGACATGCCCTTGTCCATTTTGGTCAACTAGAAATACTTGAGAAACAGAAACAAAGAGCTATAGTGTAAAAAAGAGGAAAATTATCATGAAAACACAATTGAGAGATCAAATCACTCACCCACAGGTTGAACATTTCTTGTGGTGCTTGCAGAATATAGACAAGCATACAGAACAGATGTAGCCCATGTCAATAGTTTTTTTATGACAAAAGCACCTGCACATTTCAAAGTTCCATTAGATGCACTGAGACTTCAAAAATAAGAGGTCTATGACACAACTCGTTCATCCCTCCCAAAAGATGAGAGTTAATCAAAGATTTCTAAAGCATAGAAGTTTGCAAGCTGCTTGTCACAGGTCATGGGATTGCATGAGTACATACAAAACTGTAGGTTAGCAGAATCCAGAGATCAAACTAATACGCCTCATGCTTATTGTCAAGCATTCCCAGGAACCATAATTAGACAGATGATAAATGCCATAAAAGTAGCTGGCACCACCAAAGTCACCCTTGTCCAGACACAATAAACTAGCAACATGACGTCCCTTTGTACAATATAACAAGAAGTTCCAGCAGAACATGAACTACTATTGAGCAAGAGAAAGTAAGAAGAAAAGGTAAACTGTAGAATCTTATCCTCTCTTATTATATGCAGATCAAATTACTGAAATTAAGCCCTTTCACTCTTGCGAACCATTTAAAAATGTGGCACATGCTCAAAGAAAAAAATTCCTTTTTCCCCAGTCCACCTTCCATCAAGAGCAAATGAGAACCACGAAGCTGGAAGTTTAATATGTTTTCTCTATGGTTAATTTTCTGTTTTGACCATACATGGTGGAAGAATGACCACCGAAAGCAATAGATCCAATGCCCACTCAAATGAATATGATGTCAACAAGAGAATTAAACACGAGTTAAGGAACATCTATTCTTGAGGCAGAAACAGAAGAAAAAGAAGAGATGAAAGATTTGAGGAAGAGAACAAGAAAAAAGTAGACGGAGCACACAATCCAGAGAAAGCCAACGTACGATGCGCGAAAATCAACACCAACGGACTTAGGCAATTGCAAGAATCCACGAGAATGCAAATCAGTGGCAAAAACTGTCTGCAAGATCCAGTAAGATTGCATTAATGCAGGGAGAGGAGTCTGTTGATGAAGTAAATAGATACCAACAAAAAACCACAATATTGAAATAAAAGAACATGCTAATGTTTTGTGCATCAAAGATTTGTCCCCCTTTTACAGATGAGAGAATGCATTCACTACTGAAATGTTAATGTTCAATTCTTTTTCTGATTTTAGGTTTGATCAGTGCTTTCTCAAACTGTTGGGCTCTTCTTTGACAAATGGCTCATGCTCGACTTCTTGGGTCACTGAGATTAAATCAGGATGTCATCTAATCTTGAAATTATTAAGCCTCTCTAGTCGATCTTATAAAAACAGGAAGGAGAATGACTAGAACAAAAGAAAAAGATAGAGGACAGATGAATCTCTAACTCAATTAACTTCCTAATCTTAGGCATGGGCGATCAATCTAGTGAAGCCATACACCAGTCGCAATAATCTCGAACATGAAGGAAAAACAGTTGTAGCCAGGGTCCATGTTCAAATTTAATTACGGCGACTTCAGCATAAAAAACACCAATGTCTCAGAATTGGCCTTGCAGAAGTAGAAATTTCAGTTGAGACCATGAGAAAGGAAACATAAAATTAACAGATAACTCTTTTTTTAAAACAACAAAAGGAAAACCTATACTAACATCAGTTACTTAAGCATCATATCTTAATTCTGGTCCTGTTGTAACATGAATTTTTTCACCGATTAGCAAGAACAAATTAAGAGCTTTTAATTTCCCACTGCAGATAAACAAGGTCCATATTTAGAACTTCATCGTGCGCCAGTCAGCAGAGCAAAATTAACTCTAAAGTAGATTAAATATAGGAGTACCATATAAAGGCATTAGCTTATAACTTCATTAAAGATTACTTTGAACATGAAATTTCAATATGATCACATCCAAGGGGCGACCAAGTAGATGGATTCATAAAAATACAAGCGCTACATTGAAACTTTTTCCTTTTCCAACGAGTTGATTCAGCTCAATTCTTACTTTACAGCCAACTTAAGTTACAGAGCAAAACGAATACCCCAAACTAACAACTTGATGTTGTTTCCTTGATAAGAAATATACTTATCTCATACCGATAAATACTGAAATGTTCCCTCCAATAGTTGTGGCTTCAGATATACACCACCAGTAATATAGGAAGCCTGATCAAGTAAAACCAACATCAACAGGACATAGTGCAGACAGAAGCCCAACATCAGCAAAACAAACAATATAATACTCTTTGACCTCAAAGTTAAAAGATGCTAGACCAAGAAGAAAAGGATCTGGATTTCATTTTTCAAGAAAAAAAGTACCTGCTGGAGAAAGGCAGAATTTTGAGCTCCGATGAAACAGGAATCAATAGGGACCTGCAGAAACGAAGTTTCACGAGATTATACCCACCCTATAACCAGACCAGCTTGCATATGAAAAATTAAAATTGACATTGACACCAAAGCATGAGGGAGTTAGACATGGAAACAATCGTCAGCAAAAAGAGTTGCCATAAAATTCGTGATGGTAGCTTTAAAGCACCATAAAATTCGTGATGGTAGCTTTAAAGCAGAGTAGAACTAGAAAAGTAAGAGAAGTATATTTGTACTAAACCCTATGCCTCAAAGGCCAGCTGTAACTCTAATACTACAAAGTTCTGAAATCAGAATCAAGGACAACCCAATATATAGGAAGTTGTCCCCACAAAAATGAATCTTGTACAGTTAAAGTAATATCGAAAAATAATTTCAGGGTCATGACCTCAAACTGAGTATCTGCCATTTAAAGGCCGTTTATCTGCTATAGGGACCAATCAAAAAATCGGTAGCAATTATTGGCATTTGCAGGGTGACATGTGGCAAGAAAAAAACGATACTGCCATGATGTAGTTTATTTGTTTCCTTTTGTGAAGAGTAGATCGGTCATCATTTAGTTATTTTGCACGAGATAGAAAGTAAATAAATACATACCATTGAACGCTGTGCAGAGAATATTGCATTCATGATGGCAACATATCTGAAAGGAAGAGAAGGTCTTTGAGTAACTTATCCACAACAAACATACACAAAAACGAAATGGAAAAGCAAACTGAGCACATACTGTTCAGGCCCATCCTGAGATCCATGCAAGCATAAAATCTGCAATCAGAAAAATCAATATCACTAGAAATAAACCTGGTCAAAGAACATAAAGCCACTAGATGACAGGTGTGGAAACGAGAAACAATGCAAAATGTGAAGTCCAAAAATTTTAAATGCACCCAGGGAGAAATCCTATACCTCTGTGCCATTGCCGCATTATAAGCATTTGAATTCACAATTTACAAGAAAGGTATATTGATATATCCACTTGATGCAATATCTTCTCTGACAATCCATGGCCAATGTGCTCAACAAGTGAGCCTTTAAATATAGCGAAGTCCCCATTTGTATATTAGAACATTGCACAGACTCAAGTTCAGCAAATTCACTCTATTCCTGAGCACCACAATGACGGGAAATCATAGTGATAGGATGAAGGAACAACTAAATTTGAACCGTCTATAGTTTTGTCTTCTTTTTATGAAGGATTAGTCAGCTCTTTGCTACTAAAAAATTACTTCCCCTTACCCACGTGATGATTATGCATATTACATTCAGAACATCTCAGTAGGAGAAAGAACAAGATCCTTATCTATCAAAAGGATAGCTGTCTCAAACCTATGTCATCATCTTAGTGTCTGTCAAATTAAACCACAAAATAAAGATACTCATAAGGTTGGGTTACTATCATCAGTAATTCTGTTTTAACTTTCTCAATGTCATAAAACGTAATAAGCTCATAGGTTGACATTGCATAATAGAACAGAAAAGGTATTGACAAACCAAAACCAACATCACCTCTGTAAAAGCAGAGAACTTCCCTTTGGTCAGGTATATATTAACATTACAAAATCATCACATGCTAGTTTTTTTCTAATGCAAGAAGGACAAATTTACAAAATAAAGGGGATCAAGTGGGAACCCCACATATAATAGATATCAGCATCTTTTGTATTCGTTCAGGTACTATCCATTTCACATTTAAAAAAAGATTCAATACTTAAATTCACAATCAAAACTGGACCTCACAAGGATCTGACTGTGGCAGCATCAGTAAATATTTCCAGAAAACTTTTTACCACTGTTCAATTTTATTGCTTGCATGGGAATAACTCGACATTTCTATCATCCAAACCTAAGAACAGTTAGCCAACTTATACACCTGCAATATCTGCAACATCTAAAGGAAGTATGAACTCCTAAATTCTATCGAACCAAGCTATCATAAGCAATCTACTTTCAGTTGTAATGATAATACTTATATTGCCTTACCATCACATTCCTAAGATAGATCCACTTCAGGAACTCAATGCATGGAACCACGAGAGCTTAGAATCGTGCTATAATGAAACTTCAAAATCCAGTTATAAACTCAATCGACGCATTGTAGACGAAAGTAACTTCAGGATGTATAATACTTACTCGAGGATGTGGATGTCGCGGTCCTGAACGAAAAACCCTCTGAATGTCTATCGGTCAAATCAAATCAAACACATTTTCCAGAAGTCCCATAAATATTTCACGCTATTTGTTAAACAATTTGCTAATTTGTGAATGATCCCAAAGCCAACTACAGTCCCTATTGGTATAAAAACTACGACATCAATATGAAAAAGTACCATTTTTTCCACCGATTGCAACTTTCAGAAAAGAAAATTTAACCTTTTAGCACTAAAAAAGATAACACTCATTTCATTTCCATGACATCATGAGGATCACACTACCCACAGCTCTCAAGCAATCACATTTGCAAAGGATACAGCAAAGCGCCATGGACAGCGACCCGGACAACAGCGAAGACGCTATCGACCCTTCCGGCTCTTTCTTCAGCAACTTCTCATCCCGACCCACGAATTCCTCCAAATTCTCCAGAAGATCCACGGACAGGGCCGACAACTTCCCCGTCCCGGCCGACCGGCTCGCCGGCGAGGAAGAATCATACACGTAGTCGCAGCAGTTGTGCCCGGTAGCTATCACCACGATCTGGTTCAGCTGGTTGAGCAGCAGGATCGAATTCAGGAACGAAATCACCTACGCAAAGTTCCCAAGAAACGATGACAACACAAAAGAGACAAATGGGTAAGCTCCAAAAACGAAATCAAAGTCACGGAGAAGGAGAAGGGGATCGAGGGTAGGCTACGTGAGAGATGAACTTGGAGAAGGGGAGGGAGGAAGCGCTCCAGAAGAAGGGGTTCGCGTCCAGCAACACCACGAGGAGGCTGACGTCATCTGCGGCAAACCCAGATGATCAGAGAGAAAAGGGTCCGGAAAACAAGCGTCAGCAGGAGGTATCGGTGGAGAGAGAGGAACCTGCGTATAGCTTGGAAGGAGCAGACGCCATGGGAGTGAGCTTGCTCCGCTCTGTAATTGAACGATGCAGCGGGACGATGGTCGGTGTACATGACCTGGGTTTCGGTTCTTTGGATCTTATTTATAATATTTATGACTTTGCATAGTATTACTTACAATTAAGTAGACCTATCAAATGGATGGATCGAGATTATAAATTATCCAACCCAAATTGATTAATTAATCCATTTATGACCAATTTGTTAGCAATATAAATTTGTTGACTTATACCATATTACTAGAACATTTTCATATTTAACTAAATCTAGAAAAATTTTTATTTTTCGTGATTTTTTTTAAAGAAAATGTATTATTAAAACACTTCCCATACAAATACAGATTTAATGGATATATTTCAAAAAAATTGAGACTTAATTTATTTCACAAAAAATATGGTATTTTTGAAAATTCTAAAGATAAATTAGAAAATATTTTCCACTTAGTATAGAAAATTTGATTTGATTTTCCAAGCACTTTTTTAAAGTATTTTTATTTTTTATAATTTTTAATTATTTTTTATTTTGTATTTCTTTTTTTCTTTTCTTTTTCCTCCTTCACCTAATGACCCATTTATGACTAATTATTCTAGCAAGCCGAGTCTTACTAGCCAGAGGCGAGGCTCCACCTCACTAGATCCAATAAATTCAAACTTACCCTAACGTTGGCAAGCTCCGCCTCACCAAATTGGGCAAGCTCGAGCTTGCTTGAGGCTGGAGAGGCAATGGCCTCACCCCATCAGCAAGCTTGAGACTTGCTAGTGCAATTGGCAACTCAGCAAGGGTTGCAAACCTTGTCCACTATTGACTAGGGCTTTGCAACCCTTGCTCGATGGCTGTCGAGGGCTGCAGAATCTTGTAGAGAAAAAAAATTAAAACAAAAATAAAAATAAAAAATAAAATAAAACATTATTAAAAATTGAATATTTTTAAAAATATAAAAATTATAAAAATTGATCAAGAGGATGATATCTCACTAATTGGTTGACTCAACTAATAACCTTTATAAATTAAATGGGTTTTAAGATAAACTCATTTACAATCCATGTATCATTAGACTTACATACAATCCAAATCCATTAACAATCCATTTATTAAAACTTAACTAACCCATATATAAGCCACCTCATCGTAAATGGGTTTTCAACCTATTCTGACACCTCTAATTTAAAGTAGAGCGATATAGCATGCTACCGTTCTTCGTAATTAGGAGAGAAATGGGTGCTAGTAAATCTATGATAAATTTATTTGGATAAATTGAGTAAAGGAAAAGAAAAAAAATTTAAATTTCTCTTAAAATTTGACAATTTACTTCATTTTCCTTATTCATCATCCATTTTCCTCTCCTATCCCTCTTTTTATATATATATATATATATATATAAAAAAAAAAGAAGGTATAATTGTGGGCGGCTATAAGGATATGGTCCTCAAAATTACCTCTTTCAATTTAGTTTTATTATCTACTTTTTCTCCTTCATTTATTATTTTTTCTTAAAATAAAATAAATTGTAAAATGCATATTTACATTAAAAAAACCTAACTAATATGATTAGTGATAATTTTTTAGTTAGAGAGACCAATTCAATCATTGCACTTGGAGAATGGAAGAGAAAAACATCTCAGAAGAAAGGTTCGTGTCCACTAATTTGTGGATGAAATTACTAGATACGAACCCAGGATGCAAACTAGTACTAGCGAACTAGTAGTAGCAAATATCCTTCACCAATTAGTTATAATATTTGTAAGGTCATCTTCTTCTTTTGAAAGTGAGCAAAAATTAATTATAGCTGATATTACAATATTTATTGTTTTGTGTGAATTCTCACTTGTTTTGATATGTATTTAAAAGTGTGCAGCGTTATCATTACTCATAATTAATGAGAGGAATGGCAACCGATAATTAACTTTATTTGGATATATCGAGAAAAAGGAAAAGACAAATAGAATTCTAAATTTCCCTCCTACTCCAATTTTTTTTTGACTATTTAGTTCCCTTTCTTTCCCTCCCTTCCCCTCTTTTCGAAACAAAGAATAAATGGACTACTGAAAATGTGAACTTTTTCAATATCTAGAGCACTAAAAGTGATGCCAAGGGATACTAATCAATCAATCAAAAGTTAACATGTGTAGCATAAAGAAAGCACCGCTTGTCATATATGTATGGTTATCCACTCTAAGTTTCAATCAGCATAGATCTTGACAGTCGTGCAATCCTCCAAATTACTTCTTTATCCAATGTTTTAGGACGCGTTTGATAACGTTTTGTTCTAAAACAATTTTTGAACAAATAATTTTTTTTGTTTTTATTCCAAAGAATAATTTCTGAGTTTAAGCATGCGTTTAATAACTGCAAAAAATTTCTATTCTAGAAATAGAAACATAATTTTTTTGTTTCTTTTAATTTTTTAATATTTTTATTATATTTTTTCTTTTTTTCTTTTTCCTTTTTCTTTCTCTTTGGCCGGTCGCCGCCTACCGTGGCCGGCGATCGGCTGGGCAACGATCAACGAGCTCGTTGGAGGCTAGCCTAGCCTCAGCGAGCATCGCTAGGCCACCGGCGAACTCGTTGGAGGCTGAGCCTTGCGTGGCCACGACGAGCCATGGCGAGGCTCGGGCCGACAAGCCTCGTCGTGGCTCGGCCTCTTCGAGGATTGGCGACGTTCTAGCGAGGTCACCGGCCCTAGTCTGGCCGGTTGCTAGCGCTTGCCATGGCCAAGGTTGGTGACCGGCAAAAGGAAGAAGAAGAAGAAGAAAAGAAAGAGAAAAAAGAAAAAAAAAAGTGTTCCCGGGAACAATAAACGAGTTTTTTCTACTTCTTATTTCTATTTTAAATCTGTTCCCAGAAACAAAAAAATAGATTTTTTGTTCCCGGGAACAAAAGTGTAAACAAATGCATTTCTGTTATTTTTTTGTTCCCCGGAACAAAAGAACAAAAATTTGTGTTCCAGGGAAAGGAAACAACAGAAATAAACAAACACATAAATTAGTGTCTACTTTTGTTTTTTCTTCATTTTACCCCTTCTTTTTTTGGAAAGAAAACAACTCATCAAATTGCATATTTACATGGAAAAACCCGACCAACATGACTGATGACAAATGTTTCAATTGAAGAGACCAAAATATAACAACACAAGAGCGGATGATCTAGGGCGCGTTTGGTAACGTTTCGTTTAAAAATTATTCCGGGAATAGAAATAGAAAAAACTATTTCTATTCCGGAAACAATTTTTGAACGGAAGAACGCGTTTGAATCGCACAAAATTTCGTTCTCGAAATAGAAAAAGAACAAAAACATATTTGGTAAACTTGTATAATTTTTTTGTTTCTTTTAATTTTTTAATTTTTTTTCCTTTTTTTTTTCTTCCTTTTGGCCGACGGCCTCATCCAACCACGGCGAGGCTCGCTGGCCCCTAGCGAGGCCGAGCCTCACCGGTGTTTGGGCGAGCTCGGCCTTGCCGGTCGGCGTGAGGTTGGCCTCGTCGGGGGTCAGCGACGCTCTGGCGTGGTCGCCGGCCATCGGCCAAAGAAAAAAGAAGAAGAAAAAAAAATATTTTTCGGAATTGTTCCCGGGAACAAGAAATAAGTTTTTTCTACTTTTTATTTCTGTTCCAAATCTGTTCCCGGGAACAAAAAAATATATTTTTTATTCTCGGGAACAAAAATGTAAACAAACGCGTTTCTATTCTTTTTTTTTTTTCAACAAAAGAACAAAAATTTGTATTCCGGGGAACATAAACAGATTTAAACAAATAGGGCCCTAGTAACGGGACCAATTCCTTGGTTCTTGTTCTCTATGTTCGTGAAAGTCGCCGTCTCCATCATTCGTCGATATGTTCCCTTCACCAAAAAGACTGGCAGCACTAAAGTTTCTTGCAAGGCTAATCGCTGCATTACCAGTGGTCCTGGTCCTATATAAAACTACAGGAGGAGCATGCCGCTCCCTACTTGCATAATTTGGAATAGCTCAAATACAAAATCAGCATGTTATGCAAAACGAGTAACCACCTATTTCGGTCGCTTATATGAACAATAGGCACCGAGCTACTTTTGATCTAAACACAAATTTAGAGATGAATGAGCTAATTTGCTGGTTGGCTTAGCATGTGTTTGTTGGGTGGTCTTGGGCCAAGTAAAATTACCGATGATAGGTATATCCGGCGTGAGATTATTTCAATTACTCTACATTTGATCGTTTAGATTTCTAATCATGATAAGCATAATAAAATATGAAGTTCAGGGATTTTATTATATTTTATCAATTGTTAGGTAAATTGCAGTAATAAAATTTGATATATTCATATTATATTATGTGCATTATTTGGTACACAAAGACATGTTAGTGTAATGAATCTAAAAGTTCATAAATAGAGATGGCAAAATCTCTCATGACAATCTTGCCTACATTATTTTTATTTGCTTTTTTTTTTTTTATAATTATTTTCTTCTTTGGTTCTTTTTTACCCTTCATCATTCTCTAACAAAATTTTATTGAATAGTATACTATACTAAGATAAATATTGTTCCATCACTATTTGGGCCTCCTTCTGGGCTTTTAGTTAAAACCCAAAGTCCAATTGTGATCCCGAGCCCAATTCGGCGTTACTTCAACGCCGGCTGACTCGTCCTTACTGGCAGCTCACGCCACCCGCATCTCGCCGTCGAGCAAAGCGGTTGAAGGTCAGCCCCGGACGACAACAAGCAATGCTCCGATGGAGCAAGACGACGGCGACGACACGTTCTGCGGAATCTGCCTGTGACGGAGAAGGGAATGAGCCATCGGAGGCGAAAACTCGGCTCACAAGATGAATGGTTTCTGCTGCTCTGCGATCTCCGCAATTCGGCTGCTCTCATTCTTGTTGTCTGCGTTTAAGTGTCATTGTATACTCCAAGGGCATTGGTTTTGCCATGACCGTGCTGTTCCGAGGGATGAGCATGCTGAAACTGTCCTAGGAGAGAGCTGCAAATCGGGCATGCATCGAAGCCACATCGACCGAACCGCGAGTTTCCATGCAGGATTATTGCAAGAGATAGCAGTGCCTCTGACATCGCAGGCGGCCCGCTGATAAGATTGATAATATTATTGGTAAATCATCGGAAGATTATATTAGAATATGATTTGATTATGATTTGATTCTGCCATCGGAAGATTAGATTAGAGTATGATTTGATTCTGCTATCGAAATATTAGATTAGAGTGGTAGATATGATTTGATTTCGGTCAATCTGTCAGATTAGATATTCGGAATATAAAATAGGAAATCTAGTTGTCTTCTTAATATAAATAGCATTATGTATTGTAAAATAACTGAGGGTATTATGGTTTTCAGTTAAGAACATTCTTCTTCTGAGAAATAACATTACTTATCGAGAAGACGATTGCCGAGTGCTTCTGCGGCATCTTCTGCCGCTCCGGCGTCGGGATCTCGTAATCCTTCTTCTGCCACACTTGGGGGCAAGCATTGCTTGCCACTCTAGAAGGGATCGTGAAATCCGATCTCCTCTTGTCGAGCTCAGTTCGAAGTTGCTTAGCCGTCGCAAACAGCTATGCTCGTCAAGCGACCTTCTGCTTATTCATGGATTGCAGTCAGTGAATAGATATGACGACAGTGACATCTCTAAGGGCTTAATCTTGATTGAGTTTCTTCGGCATAACATAGTTGCACACAGCTCAATTTTCGTGAGATATTTAGGGCCTGTTTGTTTGTATTCCTGGTCTGTGTTTATGAACACAATTTCTATTTTTTTGTTCCAAGAACAATAAAAGAACAAAAACTTGTTTGTTTGCGTTTTTGTTCCAAATCTATTTTTTTTAACAAATTTGGAACAAAACGAAATAAAATAAGAAAAACGTGTTTTTTGTTTCCTGAACATTTTCGAAAACAATTTTTATCTTTCCTATTTTTTTCTTTTCATTTTTTCATTTTTCATTTTTCTTTGGCCAGTCGCCGGCCTCCGGCGAGGCCAAGCTCGCCAGCCAAGGTGAGGCCGAGCCTTGCCTAGCCATGGCGAGGCTCGGCCTCGCTGGGGGCCGGCGAGCCTTGCCGTGGCTGGGCGAGGCCGCTGACTCGTCGTCGGCCGATCGCCCGGCCATGGCCGAGGCCGACAATTGGCCAAAAAGAAGAAAAAATTAAAAATTAAAAAAGGAAAAATAAAATAAAAATATTAAAAAAATTAAAAGAAACAAAAAAATTATACAAGTTTACCAAACACGTTTCTTGTTTTTTTTTCTATTCCAAGAACAAGTTTACCAAACACCTTTTTCTTTTTTTCTTTTTGAACCCCGGAACAATTTTTTAACGAAACGTTACCAAACGCACCCTTAATTTTTACTGGTGACATATTCATTGGTCTCGAGGTTTATTTTCCTTTTTTATTTTTATTTTTTGAGTGGCATGTCTTGAGAAATTTTATTTAATCGGTTCTGAATTTTTCAATCTTTACACAATTTTAGTCATAAACTTTTGTGTGCAATTTCAATGTGATTATTCCAACTAATTTTTGTCGGAAATGGCGAATGTGACAATCCAATCATTATTGCATAGGAATTTCAAGCGATGATTTAGGACTGAACTTGGCAAATTTGACAAATTTAGGAATAAATTAACATTTATACAATAGGTCCATGACTAATCGGGGCAAATTTCCCCGCATATCTTGGACTTATGTGCATGTGGACCCGAACAATTCGTTAATCATGTTTGTGCGTCAACGTTAAATCTGCCAAGACAAACTTAGGAATAATTTCAAGAGGACATGCCTACGTAAACTGAGCCTGAAGTGGACACGAACAGAGTAAAGAAAGCAGGACACCCACTTCCAGCGCTTGCTATAGCTGGGTGACTTTGATGTTGAATTGGACATGGGCTTTGTCTTTTTCTTTTTTCCTCGTGCAAAAGGTTCCCAAAAGAAGAAGAAGAAGATGAATGGAGCACGTGGTTGTTTATGTGGACAGAAAATTAGGTGTGGGGTCAGTTGGTCTCTATCTCACTTTCAACACCAATCATCTCTTATCAGCGTTCAACTGCTTGTGGGCATTTCTGTTTCCTTTTCTTTGACATCGTTTGTTTCCAAAAAAATGATTGATTTATAAAATATTTTTTAAAAATAATTATTTATATCATTTGTAAAAGTGAATGAATGAATTTTTTTTCACAATCCATAAAAATATTTAAGATATAAATTATTGTCAATAGTGAATAATTTTCATTGATCAATTATTTCAAGTAATACAAGCGATCATTTTTAGGAAAATGATTTTCAAATCAATCACTTTTTTGGTGAAATAAACAGAGCCTATATGTTTATAAATTCCTCCTCAGTCTTAACACAATTCTCTCTAATTTCACGCTAAGTCCCTCCTTCACAGTTGTTTTGATCCTGCCTTCTAATTTCTTGTCCGCAAGCTATCTGGGTTATTGCAATCAAGTCCTTCTGTTAGTGCAAAGAAGGGTCCGGACATTTTAGCATTTTAAGGGTCGCCACCGGATTGTGCAGTCACTTCTTATTCACTTAAGTGTCTTAATCTTTATTGCTTGGTTTATTTTTCTCTCACTAGTTTTGAGTGCTTTCCCTGGTGGTCAAACTTGGGTCCGGTTCAAAATCCTAGAGAGAGAGAGAGCTCAATTTCAGCACGGCATTCATCCATGTCCTTTTTGACTGTCTAATCTTGTCATAGCGATGTGAAATCCTGTGGAGACCGGCCCTTCCACAGGCGAGAAGGCTGGAGGAGTCACCGGCGGTTCAATGCGCCAGCTGAACCTAACCTTCGGATTCTTGGACGGAGGAGGAGGTAGAGACACGTTTTGGTTGGTGCAGCTATCAAATTTATGATTTTATAATATGGCAGTAGCCTTGTTTTATCACATGGTTCGCGTGGCTAATTATCATATATTCTTTCAAACATTAGCTCCAAGCACTTCTAAGAGGTCATATTCTAACTCGGAATTTCGTACTCAATTGCCCAAAATTTCAAAATCTTCAATCACTCATCAACCTACCTAAAGTTTTTTAGCTCAAGTATAGTAATTTTCTATGCTGAATCATTGGTGAGCTTAATTTATTTTGTGACTGAGAATTTTAAAGTGCATCGTACTTATCTTGGCTTTTAGGCTCTCTTTCTCTTTTTGAAAAATGAATGATTTTGAAAATATTATTTTAAAAATAATTGTTTGTATTCATTGACATAATTAATTAATGAGAAAGCTTTTCATCATCCACAATAATTTATGCCTCATAATTTTTATATACGATGCTAATGTTTTTCGTTTGTTCATTTTCATATTCAATACAATGATCATTTTAAAAAATATATTTTTCAAATTATTAATTTTTCGTGAAATGAATGGAACCTTAGTTTTTACTCATTAGTTAGTATTATTGTTGCCTGAAAAGTAACGATTCTCTAACTTTAGAATTCAAGGATTCTCCTCTTCGTCTCTTCATGCTTTCTCTATATTGGTTATCGCTTCAAGGCATGAATAATTGTTTGGTTGGTATTTCGAAACTTTCAAAACATAGCATATATCATAAAAACTACCAACAAAAAAAGAAGAAGAAAAAAAACTAAATAATTTTAAAAAGTAATGTATCTTGAATCGTGATCAGGAAAGTTATCATAAAGTCATAAATCTAATGCACTTGTACTAATTCAGTGCTAAATATTTCAATTTGATCAATTTAGTTTTAAGCATTTTCCCAATTTGCCAATTAAGTCATTTTGGTCAATTTTAGTTAGAAATCGCTAACATAAACAATATTTTTAATTTTTTTTTTTAATTTTCTTTTTGAATTTTTTTTTCATTATGCCAGCGAGGGTCACTGCCAACCTTGCTGGCTACGTAGGCCTCACCTATGGATGGCATGGTCACATTTACCTTGGGCGAGGCCATCGACGTATTGTCGCGAAGGCTCTGAGCGAGGCCCTTGTAGCACGTGATTCATCCATGTTCTCTTGACTCTCTTGTATCGTGACAGCGATATGAAATCTTTGGATATAACTCTTCCGCCGGCGGTTCAATCTGCTAGGTCAACCTAACCTTCGGATTCTTGAATAGAGGAGGAGACAAGTTTTGTTTGGTACAACAATAAAAATTATGATTTTATATTAAATTAATAGCGTTATTTTATCCCATGGTTCTCACGGTTAATTCTTTAATGAAGACCGAATCCAAACATACATTCGAAACATGAGGTGTATTGTTCTAAGAGTTCATATTCACTTGAAATTTCCTATTAATTGTCCCAATGCAAAACCTTTGAAAAAATTACCAATTTAGTCACTGACCAATTTTATCAATGAATGCCATTTCAATTATAAAATTTCCAATTTTATTAATATAATCCTAGACCACCGCGGAATTTCAATAGTTTTTTTTTGACTAATTGTTGTTGGAAAATCGTTAATGTGGCGATATCCAAGTTGTCAGCATCAATGTGCTATGTAGGGCAATTGACTCTCAACGACTAAACACTACATTAGTGATATTCAGCAGTAATTGACTAGGAGGACTACATTGGAATTTCACGGAAAGATTTAAGATTATATTGACAAAAATGAAAAGTTTAGAACTGAATTAATATCCGTATAATCAATTTATGACTAAATTGTTAATTATCCCATAAATCTTCAATCACCTGTCTTACCTAGACTAAATCACTAGCTTTGTGGGGGTGTTTTTTTCTAAAAAGAATGTAGCGATTAATTTAATTTATTTTTGGACCGAGAACTTTAAATTGTCTAGTACTTATCTTGTCCTTTAATTATTATCCATTACTTAGTTTATTGCGGTTTATAGATTTAGAAATCTACATTAGAATTCAAATATTATTACCAAACGGTTGCATCCATTAGTTTCATTTTCCTAAAAAATGAAAATAAAGAGAGCACCATTTATGTTACTTAATCCTTTTTCTCCTCTTCGTCGTCTTCTTCGTGCTTTCTCTATATTGGCCATCTCTTCAAGGCTCTAGTCATGCTCATTGGAGCTAATCGCATCGAATCACGAAGTCCGTCAAGCTGGATCATCGATTTGCCTTACTTGAAAATTTAATCTCTTTCTTAAATTTCAACGGCAAACTTAGCTTTGTTGTGGAAAGAACGAAACTCATTCAACCATGTGAAATTGTGATTGTCGAATTGAGATAAGAATATGGTCAAGTCGAAATATCGAGCTTATGGATGAAATAATTGAAAGTGGATCCGAATTGCATAATTAAATTAGACTGAAAGTCACCCTCTCATTTCCACGTTTAAATTGGCGGTGTACGTGGTGGAATGTTAGGTACGGAGATTGTCCGATTTCCATGGCCAGCACGTGTTATAATATTATATGGTACTCTCCCAATGGGCCCCCACACATTGTGTTGTTATTACATTTCGAGGGGGGGAAAATAAACAAAAAAATAGAAAAAAATTAATTAAAAGAAGCAAAAAATTAAGGAAAAGGACCCCACGTTAGCCGAAGCGGCGGAACGGATGCAACATAAAGGCAAAAAAGACCGGTAGGATTGAGGATTAACATAAGATCCAAACCGGAGAAAGGCAATTGAAATTTTGTTCTCTTGGCTCAAGACCTGAATTCGAAGCATCGCATCTCTTGCTTCTCTTGGAGCACCTCGAGGAGTAGGGAATTAGATCCTCTAGCAAATTAGTCTTATCGGCTCGGGACGGGCAATCATTGCACCCAGTGGGAGATCGATTAAGCGATCAGAGAGACCGGACACTCTGTAATTAGTGAAGATGCATGTAAAATTAACTCGGGCTCGCTGTAAACATTGCCAAAACTAAAGTTATTAGATAAATGCGATGTTTAATATTTAAATATTTTAATACTTCCCTCAAAGTTGGATTTTAACTTAAGTATAGAGTGTCAAAACTTAGGAGCCTTAAAAGATTTGAATTCAGGATCTTTTGATAGCATCAAAGATTTTGTGTTGATTATTCTAAAAGTTTAAGTTATGAGATGAAAATATGATTTAATATTTAAATATTCTAACAGTTCTCGTGTATCATGAGCATGCAAGTAAAGCTCCACATACATTGGATGACATTGTTATAAACTGAACCATAAGCTTTGGATTTTGAACATTCATGCCGGAGAGATATAGAGAGTTGAAAGGGAGTTAGACCAACTCGCCTCACAGGCTAACAACTAACTTTCTCTAGCAAAACCCACGGACAAGCGCATTGATCCCCCTGTCCGCGCGCTCCATTTAAGATTTCCTCCTTTTCCTACTTCAACCCTAGGTTCAACTTCCCCACTGTATCCCCTTCTGTTGCAGGGGATGGCAAGAACGTGAAAGCACAGGGGGAGAGAGAGAGAGAGAGAGAGAGAGGAGGGAGGGAGAGACAATGGCAGTGCAAAAGGCAATGTTGAGTTCAACAAGCAAAGGCATTGAGAAGAAATGGGTGTGCATTTTGCTTGTGCTGGCGTCTGCCTCAGCTGCTTCATCTCAGCACATTGTGGAGACACTTCCCGGGTTTCCTGGAACACTACCTTTCAAGCTGGAAACCGGGTCAGTTTGGATTCTTTCATGTCATCTCTCTCTCTCTCGACAGTGATTTGAACTGGAGTTGCGTCATAAGTTGCGATCCACGACACTTTGTATTGGACTGCAACAAAAATGAGCCGACTTAGGGCAGTGTGTGACCGGAGGTGTGGTATCATGGTGGCGCCATACATAGAATATGTGATTGCTTTTTCACCAATAGTTTCTTTGATATTAGCATTTGGTGATGCACGATGGTGCTAAGATTGCAGAATTTTAAAAAAAATGAAGACACACCAACTAAAGGGAGTTTTGCAGTTTGGTCCCTACAATTTTTGACTTATCTCAACTGGGCCCTAGAGTTTCTGATAGAAGATTTTGAGGACAATTCTGACCTTGCAGCAAAATAACTGCCAAAATTGCGTACTTTTCTTTTGAAGGGTGATGGTTCGACAGATAAAATCGACAGGATTAAAGTGAGACAAATAACAATGTCTAAGAACAAAATGTGTAAAATAACTCTGATGACGTTGGGTACCCAGTAAAGTTGTTGATAGTTAGCCTGCACAAATAATCACTTATTAGATGAATTGATTCGATGTTGAATCACAACCCATTCGATTTTCTAGTGCATATAAGCTAACGTTGGAAATGTAAAACATAAGAGTTCTTCCTTCAAGCAAGTAAAATTATGTTCTTTAGAGGATGAGAATGCCCACCTAAATACCTGGTGTGCACGAGCAGATAAGTCTAACTCATTTTGATGTACTTACTGACATACATCAGCTGCACCAGAATTTTCTCTACCCACTATGCTTTAGCCATCAGGTTTTCCTAACTTTCCATAACAACAACACTCAAAACTCACTACAAAATGACCAATCTTTCAAAGAATTTTGCTGACCTATGTTGGGCTCCTCCCAACAATATTGGAATGCTAGCATGAATTCTCTAACAATGGCTTGTATCAGTCCAAGCAAACTCGACTCCACTTGCTTTTGCAGTCTCTTTCTCTGTTTCTGTACCTTTCTGGCTCTGCATTTTCTAGCTGGATTGCTAAGGAATTACTGGTTTATCCCGGTTTGGTTCTGCTAACTCTTTAAACAGGGTGAACTAGTGTTGCGACTGTACTTCTGATTTCAAAATGCAGGGACGGATTTGACTTCTTCAGCGATCTTAATAGGGTATGTTGGTTGATGCAGGTACATAACCGTTGGCGACGTTGAGTTCTTCTACTACTTCGTGCAGTCTACCGGGAATCCTGGAGCCGATCCTCTTCTTCTTTTCATGAATGGAGGTCCTGGGTGTTCGGGTTTGAATGCCTTCTTGTTCCAGCTCGGTCAGTTTCTTATTCTACACAATCCCTCCTATTATGTTATCACTTTCATTATGATGCTGCAATTGTGTCCAAGTAGGTGTTAACGTGTAGTATCTTGATGTCATGCAGGTCCACTTAAATTCAATATTACTGATTATACTGGGGGTTTGCCGTCGTTAATTTACGAGCCAGATGCGTGGACTAAGGTAAAGTGAGAAGTAACATATGTGCCCATGATTTCGGATTATTTAACAAAATACTGAACCTCAATTTAATCGAAATCTCGTCCTCTTATTGAATTCGTACTGACTTTTCACCCCACAAATCTATCAGACAGCCAACATTATATTCATAGATGCACCAGTTGGCGCGGGTTTCTCCTATGCGACGACGGCATTGGCATACGCTTCGACAGACACATCCAATACTGCACAGATGCAGGCCTTCTTAAGAAATGTGAGTGAAATTCTTCACAGATCATGGTGGTTGTATCATGCGGGTTTGAAACGAATGCTAATTTGTGTATGCGATGCAGTGGTTGGCGGAACATCCGAGTTTCCAAACCAATCCAGTGTTTGTTGGTAGCGATTCTTATGCCGGTGTATATACTCCCATGCTTGCTACAGCGATTCTACGAGGTATCAAATCTATTCTATTAACCTAATTGAATGGGATAAAAATGCACGTTGTCTTCTTTCCACAACTATTGATGGCTATGAAGTATACATTTTCACTTCTTGTTCCAAAATCTACAGGGAATGAAGCTGGATTTAAACCATATGTCCACCTTAAGGTGTGAAAAAGCTTGCTCCTCATCCTAATTTTTCCTTCTTGAGTTTGACATAAACTGTACCTTGGGTTAATATACTGATCCTCTCTTTGATGAATCATTTTCAGGGGATGATATTATCATGTCCCCACACGTTCACCGATCTTGAAACGAACTCAAAAATTCCATTTGCTCATAGGTTGGCCCTAGTCTCAGATGCACTTTATGAGGTAAATGAATGAAAAATCATGTGTGGACTTATTGATGCGAGACTAGTTGAGCATTTGTGATTCCTGGGTATGACAAAATCTTATCCCTTTATCAGTCTTTAGAAGAAAATTGCGGTGGGAATTTTGTGGATTCAACGAACACGACCTGCACGGAGGATCTGGCAGCGTACGATGAGGTTAGAGAATGTGCATCCTTGATGGATACTTATGAAGTAGACTTGCTCTTTTTCCTCACCAAAACTCTTGTTTGGTTTGAGATTTATTGGACATAAAGTTTGAGCAGAGACGTTTGGTTCTTTCTGTCTTATTTCCAGCTAATCGAATTGATCAGCATGCAAAATGTTCTTGAACCTGATTGTGCTTTCCTCTCACCAAAATCGAACGAAGCTTTCAAATCAGCAATATCAAACCAAGAGAAGCACAGGAGGTCCATCCAAGAGTTCACCAAGGATTATCTTGTGTCACTGCCGAGACCTCGCGATCTTTGGTGCAAGGTCTCTCTCTCTCCTCTCTCTCTCTCTCTCTCTCTCTCTCTCTCTAAATCTGTTTTCTAATTCTTTCATTGAATGTTACAGAATTTCGACTATCTACTTGTCGATATATGGGGAAATTATCCAGGCGTACAAGATGCTCTTGGTGTTCGACAAGTATGTACATGTTTTGCCATGAGTCTCTCATTCAAATTTGTTTGCTCTTGAGAAAACTAACCGGATAGTCTTATCTTTATCGTGTCAATTTGCAGGGAACCGTCAGCGAATTTTACAGGTGTAACATTTCCTTATCCTACACCGTAGATGTCAACAATGTGCTTGATTATCATAAGAATCTCACCAGTCTGGGCATGCAAGTTCTAGTTTTCAGGTAAAATCTGATAAAACCCATGTTGACAATATTTTAGGGCAGATGTGAAATTCAGCAAAAAGAAAGAATACTTCGTTCGACCGGTGATGAATAGCTCTTTCTTTGCAGTGGCGATCATGACATGGTTATTCCACATAACGGTATTGAAACCTGGATAAAGTGGCTTGATTTGACGACGGATGTAGATTGGAGACCATGGTTTGTAGATGGCCAAGTTGCAGGGTAAGCTCATGAAGAGTTTGGTCTATCGCAAGCTTTCGGTTGAACTTATTCTTCATTCTCCCTCTCGTTTGACCTTGATGATTTAAGAGCTTCCAAATTCACCATGTTTTAACAGGTACACGGAGAAGTACACAGATGGCGGATATCGATTGACTTATGCAACAATAAAGGTAAGAACTCCGACTTCAGTGCCGTCTCTTCCCTCTCTTCGAGTTGTTTTTGGTGTGGTAATACTTTTGTTCTTCTGTTAACGCCTTTAATACAGGGATCGGGCCACTCGCCTCCGGAGTACAAACGCAGAGAATGTTACAAGATGTTTGACAGATGGATTCATTACTATCCTTTGTAGATCCACACAATTAAGAGTGTGTGCTAGGAATAATTCTGTCGTTAAATTATGAGAAAAAGTGTATTCACGAGTCATTTAGCCTCGTTGTGATTGATGTAATCGGAAGAACATCCATTGAGTTACCAAAATAACCGACATCTATTAGGCCAGGTTTGGAAGGTCCATTGAGCAACGGTTACTACCTTTCAAGCTCGGGTCTTAAGTCCATGTCGAAAACCGATTACTTCACTTTGCGTTCAAGAGCACTTAGAATGTGACCGATGATATCATGACATGCCGATCTACGTAAAGTGACCTAGTAGACATGTATATTTAACATAAAATCTGCAGTTTCTGTATCAACTGAAGTAGAAGGAACGGGCAATTATATGTTTATAGAACTAAAGCCGGGAGTCATCACTCAAAGTCATTTCACATCGATGTCTTTTTTTTTTAAGATGAAAGAGGGATTTCTTTTTGGTTGCCTTAAAGTTGAAACCAGAGCCACAATGAGACTGAACCACCCCCTTGATGAAGTTGTAGCCATTGGACAGTACCCGCTACCTAAAACCAAGAAACCTGCCCAATTAGCGCATAGATTTCCCCGTACCTCAGTCTAAGAAACTGATCTCACATCATCTGCTTCCTAAGGCGTGTTTGAGAGAACGCCCTCGCCTGGGGCAAAGCAGGGGAATCGATGAAAGAGAGCGAAGCCAGCAGTACCTCATTAGAAACAAAACATAATACTGTTTGATAAACTACAGATGCAACTGGGTTGCGGCCTTAGTCTCCTCGGGCTCTTGATGCTTGATAGCATACACCTTCTCCCTCCAGCTCCGCCTTTGCTCGCCTTGTTGGTATGGCTGCTATTCTTCTATGGCGGTGACTCCTTTTGGTTGCTTTCTGTCTTGTTTTGTAGCTGGTTGTATTCGTGAGGCTGGTCTCCTTGTGGCTTCCTCTTGGCCCTGTGCGGCCTTCTTTTCCCGATCGTCCTTCTGCCTGTTGTAGAGGCTTTTGTGTGCTTTAGCTGCTCTTGCGGGTTCTTTTACATCCGGCTCCCTTCCACTCGCATAGACTTTTGTCTTGTTGAGTGCAAGTTTTGTGATGCCGGATCTTGTGTAAATATTGGTTCAGAGCTCTATATATTATTACTTCTCACCAAAAAAAACTACAGATGCACATCACAGTTGAAAATAGAGCCAAAAGTTGACATGCCTTTTGGGTAACAATTCCACACTAATCTAGAAAATGCACAGCAAGGCAAGAGGAGGATCAAGAGAGACCCAGCAATAGATTTATCCATCCCTACACACTAATCAAGAAAATGCACAACGATTTGCTTACCATCTACACAAACTATTGACAACATAATATACAATCTTACATGTTTGTCAATCAAAACTGATGGCAGACTGCACTCTGTTTTGCCGCTCGACTTCCCACACACTGACTATGACGTACTGCAACGAAAGCATATGTTCTCCAGGACTTCGAAGTCAATCCTCTGCGTTAAATCCCCGAACCTCACCCCAGCTGCTTTGCGAGGTCAACTTCCATGCACTCTCAAAAATGGCCTAAAGCACAAAAAAATCTGTTTCTTAACCGTCTATTAAGCCAATCTCATTGTGAGGCTCTGGCGATGGCTGTGACCCTTGCCTAGCCTCGCCCAGTGGCCGACAAGGCTCTGGCCATTGGGCAAGCCTCTAGCCACTGCTGGGAGAAGAAGGCCAAAAGGAAGAAGAGGGAAAAGAAAAAAGAAAAAAATTAATAAAAATATTCAAAAAAATATAGAATTAATTAAAAATTGCCATGTTAGCATTCATTAGTCAATTGATCAGCATCTACGTTAGTGCCAACCTGGCAAAATTAGTTGGGTGGACTGAATTGATATTAATATAAAAATATTTAGGATTAAATTGGTCAAATTAAAATGTTTATGAATGAATTAGTACCAACGCCATAGGTTTATAATTTTTTTTTTTGTATTTTTCTCAATTATGAGAAGTAATAGATGTCGAATTGTGACTTGATGCTTTTCATATTGAATTGTTAGCTTTTAGTGGTGAATCCATAAAATCACTTGTTATTCAGCATTACCAACATTAACCAAATGGGTAGTATTGCTATGGGAAAGAAAAGATGTTGCTATATGTTAGAGTTAAAGCTTAAATTAAATTAATCAAAAATCGATAAGATATAAACTCCAAGTGAGGTGATCGTGATTTTAAGGGCTTGTTAGTTTTGGCTTAAGCAAAGTAATTTTTGTTGTACCTAGAGAATTTTCAAATGAAAAGTGATATGCTTCAAGGTTGCGAAAAATTAGGACAAAAAATTCTGGATGACTTTATGTATATTGAATTTGTGTGTTTTATATGATTTCTAGCGTAAAACTTATACCAAAACTCAAATTCCAAATCCTACGAGAAAAGAAGAGATAAAAAAAGATGAAAGTGACTTCAAAATATCCAAATGAGGCGAATATCGGACTCGCTATATTTGTGAGCGTCAAACGATAAGACTCCTTTGATCATCTGTCAACATGGGAACTGAGACTTTGACAAATTCACTCTCTTATTTCCACGTTTGAGTTTGCAGCGCATCGGATGGAATGTTAGATTTGGAGAGTTGGGTAACAATAGCTGTCATAGCCAGCACGTTTATATAACTCCTCCAGTGGTCCCCTCAAGTTAGATTGCTACATTTATTTTGTGGCTTGAGTTGGTTGGATCATCGGCAACAAAGTGAAAGCAGAAACTAGAGAGAGAGAGAGAGAGATAATGGCAAGGCAAAAGGCAATGTTGAATTCAAGAAGCCAAGGCATTGAGAAGAAATGGTTGTGCATTCTGCTTGTGCTGGTGTCTGCCTCAGTTGCCTCATCTCAGTACATTGTGGAGACGCTTCCTGGTTTTCCTGGGAGACTTCCTTTTAAGCTCGAAACCGGGTCAGTTTGGATTGTTTCATGCCATCTCTCTCTCTCTCTCTCTCTCTCTCTCTCTCTGTGACAATGATTTGAACTAGATTTCTTCACGCATTGCAATTTCCAACACTTTTTATTGCGACGAAAACAAGCCTATGTACAACGGTCCACGACCAGAGGGCATGATGCCCCTGTGACACCATAGATGGGGGAATATGTGATTGATTTCTGATATGTACATACTTATCTTTTCAAAGGTGATGGTTCAATAGTTGCAGTCAGGATTAAATGTTGCATATTCTCACAAGCTCATCTGTTTTTGCCATTATATTGGAGTTCTGACTTCTGGTATTTGGTAGGTAAAGCAATTCTGAGTTCTGATAAGCACTTATCTTTTCTCCTCTTTCTATTTCCATCTTTTTCTTCTATTTTGCCATTAAAATTCGCTGATAAGAACATACTCACCCCTGCCACTTTGGCTTCCATTGACTTGTTTATCCTTATTAGTTACTTTAACCAAACTGACAAAGAAATAATATTTTTGGCTTGATTGGTTTTATTTTGGAAATACATTATACTCCTATAATCAAATTCTAAAGCTACCTTCAAAATTAGTGTCAACAAGCGTGCTTCAAGCTATTAAGTTCATCTATAGTTACATTGTATGGGGAATCAAAGGGATGGATTTGATTTATTACATGGGTGTACTACAGATAAAATTGGTGCCAAAATGCAGGGATGCATTTGACATTTTATGGGGAAAATTACCAAAAAAGTCCTAAACTTATTGCAATTATGCCAATTTAGTTCTACGCTTATTTTTTTGACCAATTGAGTCCTAAACCTTTTACAATTATTCCCGATCAGTCCATCCGGCCAAAAATGGCCGGCCGATGCTGATGTGGCAGTCGACCGGCGCCGGCAAAATAATTTTAATAATATTTTATTTTAAAAATGTTTTATTAATTTTTTTTAATCTTTTTTTCCTATTTTTTTCTCCTTCCTCCTCCTTTCCTCCTTCTTCCCTTGGCTCCGGCGACCGGCCAGGGGAGGGCTGGCCGATCGCCGGACTGAGGCGGCCAGCGGGGCGAGCCCTCGCTAGATCCGGCGAGGGGGCCCTCACAGTTGCCGGGCTTGGCGAGGGCGAGCCCCCGCCGGATCTGGCGAGGGCTCGCCTCGCGGTCGCTGGGCAAGGCGAGCCCTCGCCAGATCCGGCGAGGGGGGCTCGTCCCAGCCTGGCCGGTGATGCCAGACGGATGGAGCTTGCGAGAGCCACGGAAATCTGATTATCGTGGGCTTTCAATTGTCGTTGAAGATCGTGCCTCGGCTGGACAGCCAAAGCGTTGTGGGGTCTCGGGACAGCAGGGGCAGAGACGACTTAGTCGTGTTGGCTTGACGCAGTAGCGGCGGTGGAACAGGGATAGAAACAGCTCGTCAAGACTTAATCGTTACTTGGTTGTCGGAAGGGATCGTGGCAAGGTTGATCGTCAGTAGCGCAGCGGACGACAGGAAGCAGCGGTGGACGGCAGCTAGGTCACAGAATAGCAAAGGGCGGCGTCGATGAAGGGGCCAGGCCTGGCGACGGTGAGGCCCCCCTCGCCGGATTTGGCGAGGGCTCGCCCCGCCAGCCGCCTCAGTTCGGCGACCGGCCAGCCCTCCCCTCTGGCCGGTCGCCGAAGCCAAGGAAGAAGGAGGAGAGGAGGAGGAAGGAGGGAGAGGGAAAAAAAAGAAGAAGAAAAAAGATAAAAAATTAATAAAAAATTTCAAAAAAATAAAATATTATTAAAAAAATATCGCCGGTGCCGGCCAGCTGCCACGTCACGTACGCTGGCCGGCCATTTTTGGCCGGATGGACTGATCGAATAATTGTAAAAGGTTTAGGACTTAATTGGTAAAAAAAATAAGTTTAGGACTGAATTGGTACAATTGCAATATGTTTAGGACTTTTTTGGTAATTTTCCCCATTTTATGTGATATTAATTGGGTATTTTGGTAGATGCAGGTACGTAAGTGTTGGCGAGGTCGAGTTTTTCTACTACTTTGTGCAGTCTACCGGAAATCCTGGAGCTGATCCTCTTCTGTTTTTCATGAATGGAGGTCCCGGGTGTTCGGGTTTGAGTAACTTCTTGTTCCAGATCGGTCAGTTTCTTCTTCATTTTTCCTCCTATTATGTTACCACTATTTCATTATGATGCTGCAATGGTCTTCAAGTAGGTGTTAACATGTAGTATTTTGATGTCTGCAATATGCAGGTCCGCTTAAATTCAATATTACCGATTACACTGGGGGTTTGCCGTCGTTAATCTACAAGCCAGATGCGTGGACTCAGGTAATGCGAGAAGTAAAATATTTGCCTTCGATATCTGATTATTTAACAAATTGCTGAACCTCAATTTAATCGAAATATTGTCCTCTTATTGACTTCATACTGACTTTTCACCCCCCGAAATTATTAGACAGCCAACGTTATATTCATAGATGCACCAGTCGGCACAGGTTTCTCCTATGCGACGACAGCGTCGGCGTACAATTCTACAGACACATTGAATACTGCTCAGATGCAGACCTTCTTAAGAAATGTGAGTGGAATTCTTCACAGACCACGGTGGTTATCTCAGAAAAAAGAAATTGGGTGGGAAATGAATATTTATATATGCAATGCAGTGGTTGGTGGCTCATCCAAATTTCGAAACCAATCCGGTATTTATTGGTAGCGATTCTTATGCTGGTATATACAATCCCATGCTTGCAATGGCAATTCTACAAGGTAAGAAATTCTTTTTTATAAACCTGAATGAATGGGATAAGCATACATGTTATCGCCCTTTCCCATCTGTTGATAAATGATCAAGTACACATTTTTTTCTCTTTTCTTGTTGTAAATATGTAGGGAATAAAGCTGGACTTAAACCATACGTCCACCTTGAGGTATGCAAAAGCTTGCTCTTCATCTTAATTTTTCCTTCTTAAATTTGACATAAACTGCATCTTATGTTAATGTACTGTTCTTCTCTATGTCGAATCATTTTCAGGGAATGATACTATCATGTCCCAAGACGGACAGCCATCTTGAAGCAAACTCAAGAATTCCATTTGCTCATAGGTTGGCGCTTATTTCAGATGCACTTTATCAGGTAATTGAATAACAAATCATGTGTGAACTCATTGACAGAAGACTAGTTGAGCATTTGTAAGTACTGGGTATGATCAATTTTTTATTTTTCATTATTAGGCTTTAGAAATGGATTGTGGTGGGGAATTTGTGGATGTGACAAATGCGAACTGCACAGAGGATCTGGTAGCGTATGACGAGGTTAGAGAATGTGCTATTTGAAGGGTTACTTTTGAAGCGGACCTGTTCTTCTCGTTTTTGGTTTGAGATTTTGTTGAACATAAAGTTTGAGCAGAGATGATTGGTTCTTTCTGTCTTATTTCCAGCTAGTTGAATTAATTAACAAAGATAATGTTCTTGACCCTGATTGTGCTTACCTTTCACCAAAATCGAAAGAAGCTTTCAAATTAGCAATATCAAACCAAGAAAAGCACAGGAGGTCCCTCCAAGAGTCCACCAAGGATTATCTTGTGTCGCTGTCGAGGCCTCACGATCTTTGGTGCAAGGTCTCTCTCTCTCTCTCTCTCTCTCTCTCTCTCTCTCTCTCTATCTATCTAAATATGTTCTCTAATTCTTTCATTGAATGTGACAGAATTTTGAATATCTACTTATCGATATATGGGGTAATTATCCAGGCGTACAAGAAGCTCTTCATGTTCGACCAGTATGTACATGATTTGCCATGAATTCCTTTCAAATTTGTTTCCCTCAGGAGAGAACTAACCAAATAGTTGTATGTTATCGTGTCCATTTGTAGGGAACTGTTAGCGAATTTTCCAGGTGTAATATCTCCTTGGCCTACACTGAAGATGTCGACAATGTTCTCGATTATCATAAGAATCTCACTAGTCTGGGCATGCAAGTTCTAGTTTTCAGGTAAAAACTACTAAAACCGATAATTACAATCTTGTCGGAACATTTTGGCGAATGTGAAATTCCACAAAAAGAAAATTTACTTCACTAGAGCAGTGATGAGTAACTCGTTCTTTGCAGTGGTGATCATGACTTTGTTATTCCACATAATGGTATCGAGGAGTGGATAAAGTGGCTTGATTTGACGGTGGATATAGAATGGAGACCGTGGTTTGTAGATGGTCAAGTTGCAGGGTAAGCTTACAAAGAATTCGTTTGCATGACAGCTAATTTAGTTATAAACCATTTAATTGTTTTAACTTAGTCTAAACAAATTGTCAATGTAATCTTTTTGGCTAATTTTAATCGAAAATAGTTGACATGGCAGCCCAATCAACCCCGGCTATCCTACAAGGCACGGTTGGTGTAGATTTAAATAATTTTTTTAATTTTCAATCTTTTTTTTTCAAATTCATTATAATTTTTTATTATTTTTCATTTTTTCTTTCCAGCTCAAGGGCCGGCCCCTGAACAAGGGTTAGCAACACCCGCTGGCCCCTAGCGAGGGCTCATGAGCCCTTGTTGTGGCCAGCAAGGGCTTGGGTGAGGGCTTGCGATGCCCTTGTTGACCATAGAGAGGGCTCATGACGTGACCCTCGACTGCGGCAGCCAGGGTTTTGTGGCCCTTGCCTAGGCTAGTATATTTAAGAAAAAATTAAAAAAGAAAAAATTAGCAAAATGTTTTAAAAATATAAAAATTGTTAATGTTAACGCCAACCGCACCACATAGATTAGTTGGCACTAATTAGACTAACACGTCAACAATTTTCTACCTAAATTAGCCAGAAGGATTGCATTAATAATTCGTTAAATGGTTTATGATTGAATTGACTAATTGTCAATAGATTTAGGACTGAACCGATACAATTGAAAGGTTTACAACATAATTGATCGTGTATAGGACTTTTTTGGACAATTTTTCGAGTTTAGTCTCTTGAAAGCTTTCTGTCAAACTTACTTTTCGATTCTACCTTCATTTTGTCCTCATGATTTAAGAGCTTCCGATTTCACCATGTTTTAATAGGTACACGAGGAAGTATATAGACAGCGGATATCGATTGACTTATGCAACAATAAAGGTAAGAACTTAAGACTTCAATGCCGCCTCTTCCTTCTCTGCGTGGTTTTTGGTGTCATAATACTCTTGTCCCTCTCTTAACGCCATTGATACAGGGAGCTGGTCACTCGCCTCCAGAATACAATCGCAGAGAATGTTACGAGATGTTTCGTAGATGGATTCACTTCTATCCTCTGTAGATCCAGACGTTTAAGTGTGGCTCCAAGATTCATTACTATCCTCTGCTACTTTAATATCGAAACAGGGATGTAATGTCTGGCCCGTAGCGTATTGAAAGTTGTGAGATGTTTCCTGGAGGGATATATTTCAGTCTGCTTTAGATAAACGAGTTTAAAAGTGGGTTATGTAATAAACTAGTTGTCCCTCGACTATCAGCAAAACCTAAATAAACAAGTTATTTAGTCTTGTCATGATTGATGTGATCATACAGGAGATCCTGTGGCTCCCACGAAATTCAACGGCGGTAATTACCAGGGTTCTGGCAAGAATTTCCCCATACAACACACCAGAAAGAAACTGTACGTGAGAACGTTGATAAACCACAGTTGATAATGCATGACACGTCAAAAACTAGAAAATAGCTAACTTTCTTCTTCTTTTTTTCTTTTCAAACCAGTATAACCGAAACCACCGATGGATGCCGATGCTTACACCGCCACAAACCGCCGTCGGATCACACCACCAACTGCCGGCTATTTAAACCGATCAGCATCTGGCACTTCCGGCCACTTACTCCGGCAATCGCAAAACAACAATAACAACAACAACAACAACCAAAAAAAAAAATCAAACAGAAGCTAACCCCAGTAAAATCTAGCATTTATAGTGATCAAACAGTCATAAACGTGCTCAGAATGAAGAATAATGCTGACTTGAACAGCCTAGAACCGTGATAGTTGCTGGCGCCGGAATGTTGGCTCCGGCAAGGGGAAGAATCCGTGAACGACCGACTCGGACACGAATTTTTCCACCAAATCACATATGAACACAGAGAGAACACTAAACGCAGACATGATTCGACTAATACAGCAACTAACACGAATCGATCTTGAGTTTAATAGTGAACTAACATTCGGTCTTCAGGCATTTTATTGAACATATGATATGCAGCATCAAAAACACAACTCTGATCTTCGATCTAGAAAGGATACGTGGACATTCGGGTTGGACCATTTAGTAACAAATAAGCACCATTTTACACAAAAACTTCTCGCAACTTCATCGCACATCTTTCGCGCTCTGTTTCGGTCAAAACAGGGCAAATGCAGAACATCGGGGGCGACGGGCGAGGGACTTACCTGATCGGCTTCAGAGACGTCGACGGGAAGGTCGTTGGGCGGACCATCGCTGCTGCAGATTCCGTTCAGGCGTTCGGACTTCTCCCTTCCTCGGATGGCCTTTTCTTGGTCTTCAACTCCCTCTCTAGAGCCAGCCGCTCTCCGGTTTCAGATTAAGAGAACTGGCTTTGAATAGATTATGACGAGCTTTTGCTCTACCACCTTTGAAAGTAATATGTCAAAGTAAAGTTGAGATTGCGGCAAGGAGACAATGGGAGTTCTCTCTGAGGAACTTGTTACTAATCCAATATACACGAGGCAAAATAATCTAGGAATTCCTGTCGAAATTCGTTATACAAAATTCCGGGGCAGGTTGCATAACAGAATGGATTAAAGAAATTCGCAATCTCGCCTAAGGCAATACTCAATGCGGACACGCTATCCACGAAAAACAATGTTAATGATTTCTGAATGTGGAAAATGAAAACGCAAAGCCATGCAATATGGATATTTTTTTGACAGATTCAAATAACGATTTTATGTGAAGTGCAAGGCATACTTTTGGGTGAAAACCTTTAGGTGTCATGAGGTGTTCAATTGAATTGGAAGTTAGCTGTGGGATCAGTTGGTCTCTTAACTCACCTTCAACACCAACCATCTCTTTTTACCATTCTTCTGTCTGATTGGATGTCAAGTCATTTCATAGGAGTCCATATTTATATGACGTCCGGAAAAATGACATAAAGTCGCTTGGGTGCAACCACTTTAGACCCCACAATCAATGGAACAGAGGGTCATAGCGCAAAATGTAAAATCTTCAATCACCTATCAATCTACCTAAAAGTCAATGGCTAGCTCTGCTCCTTATAAAGTAACGGGCGATTTCATAGCTGATCGTGTGAGAGGGAAGAGGGGGGGTCATTGGCACCAAAGTGGAAGCAGAAACGCGCGCGCGCGCGAGAGAGAGAGAGAGAGAGAGAGAGAGAGAGAGAGAAAGAAGCCAAAGTATTGAGAGGATGTGGGGGCCTATTTTGGCCGTGCTATTGTCTGCCTCAGCTGCTTCACCTCAATACATAGTGCAGACACTTCCTGGGTTTCCTGGTAGACTTCCATTTAAGCTTGAAACCGGGTCAGTTTGGATTCTTTCATGCCATCTCTCTCTTCCCCTTCCCCTGCCGCAGCGGGTTGCAAAAAAAAAAAAAAAAGAAGCCATCTTTCACTTAATGCAATTTTGCATCAATTCCTATTTGACCGCGACGGAAATGAGCCACTTTACAACAGCCCACAAACGGAGGGCACGGTGTCCCTGTGGCACCATAGATGACATAGGTGATTGATTTATGATAAGCAGATGCTCTTCTTTTCATGGGTAACGGTTCTATAAATGGAGAGAATTACAAAAAAAGTCCTAAATCTTTTATAATTGTGTCAATTTAGTCATAAACTTTTTTTTTTTTGCCAATTTAGTCCTAAACCTTTTACAATTGTGCCAGTTTAGTCCATTCGGCCAAAATTGGCCGGTCGGCACTGACGTGGACACCGGCCATTCGGCGAAAGCTAACATGGCAATTTTTCTTTTTATTTTTTTTTCAAAATTTTAAATATTTTTTGAATTTTTTTTCCTACCCTCTCCTTCCTCTGGCTGGCAAGGTCGGGCTCATTGTCGTTGGGCAAGGCCCCGCCAGATCTAGCAAGGCTTGGCCTCGCCCAACCATGGCGAGGGCCGAGCTCGCTGGCACTGGTGAGGTCAACCCTCACCAAATCCAAGGCGAGGGTCGACCTCGCCTAGACCCTTGCCTTGGCCAGTGAGGCTCCTCACCCAGGGACGAAGAGGCTCGACCTTACCATGGTTGGGTGAGGTTGAGCCTCGCCAGATCTGGCAACAGTGGCCTCGCCGGCCACTAGTGAGGTCGACCGTCGCCTTGGCTGGGCGAGGCCGAGCCTCGCCAGATGTAGCGACAGTGGCCTCGCCGACCACTGGCGAGGTCGACCGTCGCATTGGCTAGGTGAGGCCGAGCCTCGCCAGATGTAGCGACAGTGACCTCGCCGGCCACTCGCGAGGTCGACCGTCGCCTTGGCTGGGCGAGGCCGAGTCTCCCCAGGTCTAGTGGGGCCTCGCCGGCCAAGGTGAGGGTTTGGGCAAGGTTGACCCTCGCCTTGGATTTGGCGAGGGTCGACCTTGCCAATGTCAGCGAGCTTGACCCTCGCCAGATCTAGCGAGGCCTCGCCCAATGACGGCGAGGTCGGCTCGCCAAATTTGGCGAGGCCTCGCCTAGTGACGGCGAGGCCAGCTTTGCCATTGGCTGACGAGGCCGATCTTGCCGACCCTCGCCTCTGGCGGGCGCTGGCCAACCAGAGGAAGGAGAAGGTAGAAAAAAATAAAATTCAAAGATTAATAAAATATTTAAAAATTCAAAAAAAATTATTTAAAAATTGCCATGTTAGCTTTCACTGGACGGCTGTTCTCCACGTCAATGCCAACTAGCCAATTTTTGCTGGATGGACTACACTGGCACAATTGTAAAAGGTTTACGACTAAATTGACAAAAAAAAAAAAAGTTTAGGATTGAATTTGCACAATTATAATAGGTTTAGGACTTTTTTGGTAATTCTCCCCTATAGATGCAACGAGAATGGTTGAGGGAGAACTTTTCAATTGATTACTTAAGTATTATAACTTCTAAATCACCACAGGCGACGGAAATCCAATACGACATGACATTTGTGTGAATTTTTTAAAAGTCATTGCGCTCAAGTGAAACTCTTTTTAAAAGTTATGGCATTTAAGTGATCAATTGAAAAGTTGTGACACGCACTTAAAGGGATAATTGTCCAAAAATTCCTTAACCTATTGCATGACAGTCAATTCATATATAAATCTTTCAATTATACTAATTTAGTCCTAAACCTTTTGATGATTTGTTAATTTAGTTCTGAAACTTTATTTTTATGTCAATATAGTCTTAAACTTTTTGAAAATTTGGTAACTTAGTCATAAACCTGTTATTTGGATATTTAGCTAGAACGACTACACTAGCAAATCGTCAAAATGTTTAAGATTAAATTGACAAATCATAAAAAAAAATTGAGGACTAAATTGTTAAAATTGAAAGGCTTAGAATTTAATTGGTTTCTGTACAATAAATTTAAAATGTTTTGGACAACTTTCCTGCACTCAAATAAGTGCCATAGAAAAGCTATGGCATTTATAGCGTTTGTATTCCGATTAAATGGTGTATATTATATTGGACTTATGACTTGAGGGTATATGGTAGGTAAAATAATCCCATAATCGAAATCTTAGTTATAGGTTCCATCGGCACATTCCATCTGTTTTTCTTTTCTCCTTTTATTTCCATTGCCATCTTTGGGTGGATAAATATCTTTAACACACTACCTTCCATTCATTCTTTTATCGCTGCCTAATGACTAACTAAACTGACAAAGTCTACATAAATTAAATGCTCACCTTTTGGAGAAAAAAGACATGGAATTTTCTTGCACTTTCTGCTTCTGTACCTTTCTGGCTCTGCATCTGCTAGCTGGATTGTCAAGGAATTGCCGGGTTATACTGGTTTGCTTCCTTTCACTCTCGAAACTGGGTGATTATTAATGTGACTACAAACAAGTGATTTTGGTTTCGAAATGCAGGGATCTTAATTGGGTATTTTGGTTGATGCAGGTACATAAGTGTTGGTGAGGTCGAGTTCTTCTATTACTTTGTGCAATCTACTGGGAATCCTGGAGCTGACCCTCTTCTACTTTTCATGAATGGAGGTCCTGGGTGTTCAGGGTTGAATGCCTTCTTGTACCAGATTGGTCAGTTTCTTCTTCTTCTTCTTCTTCATTATTCCTCCTATTGTATTGTCATTGTTTCGTTACGACGCTGCAAATATCTTCAATTGTGAATATACAAGTATTTTGATGTAAGCGATATGCAGGTCCACTTAAATTCAATATTACTGATTACACTGGGGGTCTCCCATCATTACTCTATGAGCCAGATGCCTGGACTAAGGTAAAGTGAGAAGTCATAAATTTGCCCTTGATTTTGGATAATTTAACAGATTACTGAACTTTGATTCCATTTAAATATTGTTGTTCTATTGAGTTCTTACTGACTTTTTTACATCTAAAATAATCAGACAGCCAATATTATATTCATAGACGCACCGGTAGGAGCGGGTTTCTCCTATGCGATGACTACATCAGCATACAATTCCTCAGACTCATTGAATGTTGCACAAATGCAAACCTTCTTAAGAAATGTAAGTGAACATTTTTAACGGATCACGATGGTTGTATCAATATATATATATATAAATTGGGTATAAAATGAATGCTAATTTATATATGTGATTCAGTGGTTGGCGGCTCATCCAAGTTTCGAGACCAATCCAGTGTTTGTTGGTAGTGATTCTTATGCTGGTATATATCCTCCCATGGTTGCTACAGCAATTCTACGAGGTAATGAATTCTTTTCTATAAACCCGATTGAATGGAATTAACATAGACATTTTCGCCTTTCCACATCTATTGATGGACTTTGAAGGAAACATTCGTTTTTTTTTTCACTTTCTTTGTTAAAAATTTGCAGGGAATGAAGCTGGACTTAAACCATATGTTCATCTTAAGGTATGAAAAAGCTCGCTCCTCATCTTATTTTTTCCCTTTTTAAATTTGACTTAAACTGTATCTTATGTTAATGTACTGTTCTTCTCTTTGCCGAATCATTTTCAGGGAATAATACTATCATGTCCTCACACGGACACCAATCTTGAAGCAAACGCAAGAATTCCGTTTGCTCATAGGTTGGCCCTCATTTCAAATGCACTTTATCAGGTAACTGAATAACAAATCATGTGTGAACTCATTGACACAACACCAATTGAGCATGTGTGAGTCATGGGTATGATCAAATTATATCCTTCATTATCAGGCTTTAGAAAAAAATTGTGGAGGGAATTTTGTGGATTCGACAAACGCGAACTGCAGTGAGGATTTGACAGTGTACAATGAGGTTAGAGAATGTGCATTCTTAATGGATACATATGAAGTAGACGAGTTATTCTTTTCTCTCCAACTCTTTTCTGGTTTGAAATTTATTTATCATACAGTCTGAGCAGCGATGTTTTGTTTGTTCTGTCTTATTTCCAGCTAATTGAATTGATCAGCGAAACAAATGTTCTTGACCCTGTTTGCACTTTCATTTCACCAAAATCGAAAGAAGCTTTCAAAATAGCAATATCAAACCAAGAGAAGCACGGGAGGTCCCTCCAAGATATCACCAAGGATCATCTCATTTCATTACCGAGACTTCGCGATCATCAGTGCTCGGTCTCTCTCTCTCTCTCTCTCTCTCTCTCTCTCTCTCTCTCTCTCTCAATCTGTTTTCCAATTCTTCCTTTGAATGTAACAGTACTTCGAATATCTACTCTCCGATATATGGGGTAATTATCCAGGCGTACAAGAAGCTCTTCACGTGCGACCAGTATGTACAAAATTTGCCTATGAACTTCTCGCTCAAATTTATTCCCTCTCGAGAGAACTAACCAAATAGTTGTATTTTACCGTGTCAAATTTCTAGGGAACCGTCAGCGAATTTTTCAGGTGTAATATTTCCTTAGCCTACACCGAGGATGTCACCAGTGTTCTCGATTATCATAAGAATCTCACCAATCTGGGCATGCAAGTTCTAGTTTTCGGGTAAAACTTACTCAAACCAATGATCACAATGTTGTAGGAACATTTTGGCGAATGTGAAATTCAACAAAGAGAAAAATTACTTCAATCTAGCAGTGATGAGTAACTTGTTCTCCGCAGGGGTGATCATGACATGTTTATGCCGCATAACGGCCTTGAAGAGTGGATAAAATGGCTTGATCTGACGGTTGATATAGATTGGCGACCGTGGTTTTTAGATGGCCAAGTTGCGGGGTAAGCTTAGAAAGTGTTCCGTCTAATGCAAGCTTTTCAGTTAAACTTCCTTTTCCATTGTCCCTTTCTTTTCGTCCTTGATAATATTAGAGCTTCCAATTCCACCATATTTTAATAGGTACACGAGGAACTACGAACACAGCGGATATCGATTGACTTAAGCAACAATAAAGGTAAGAACTCAGACTGCAATATCGCCTCTTCCTTCTCCTTGAGTAGTCTTTGGCGTCATAGTACTCTTGTCCCTAACTTAACGTCATTAATACGGGGAGCTGGTCACTCGCCTACAGAATCCAAACGCAGAGAATGTTACAAGATGTTTAACAGATGGATTCATTATCATCCTCTGTAGATCTACGCGTTTAAGAGTGGGTGCTAGAATAAAATTCTGTTCCTAAATTATGAGGAAAACTTTATTCGCCAGTTATGACCAATCAATGTCGAAATGACTTAGTAGACATGTATAGAAACATAAAGCATGCAGTTTCTGTATCAACTGAAGGAACATGCAATTATTTGTATTGAGAACTTAAACCGGTAGTCATCGCTCGGAGACATCTCACACTATGTCTTTCTTTTAACATGAAAAGGGATTTCTTTTTGGTTGCCTTAAAGTTGAAGGCAGAGCCACAGTCCGATTGACACCAACCCACCCCCACCACCCCCCCCGGCCTGGCGGGGCGACCTTTTCCGATGAAGTTTTAGCACCCGGATTTGTACGCATCTCAGGAGAAAAATTGACCACACAAAATCCGCTTGCTAAGGCGTGATTGAGCGGGGCAAACCAGGCTGGTCGATGAGAGAGAACAAACCGAGCAGTAGCTCACTAAAAACAGAACGCGACAGTGTTTGATAAACCCCAGTACATGCACATCGCACATCAAACTGCAGCCAAAAGTTAACAAGCCTTTCGGATAAGAATTCCTATACAAATTATAAAAACCCAGCCAAAGCTTCCATCTCTACACTAATTCGAGTGCACAACGATTTCCTTCCCTTCTCCATAAACTATTGACATCATCATAGACACTTGTAAGCAATCATGTTTAATTATAAAAAATGATTGTGGACTGCACTCTGTTTCATTGCCCAACTTCACACAATTCCATCATCACCGCAGCCAAAGATTGTCATCCAAGCAATTGACACCTAAATTTTGACGATTCATTTAGTCATCCATTGTATAGAGAAATAGGGATCAACCCTCACCAATAAATAAAAACATTAATAATTTGCATTTGCATGTTAGGAGCTTGTCATAAGCCCATATAAACTACATTATAATTGCACTGATTTAAGCAAGAAAGCTCTGAGCTTAATTGAATTATCTAGACCAAGTCCCTGGAATATAATAATCAGCAAAACCCACAATCTTCTCCTTATGGCCAAATTTCACATGTGCCATGCACATGTGATGTCCTAATTAGGAAAGATTGTATATCCAGTGGAATGGGGGGAGAATAAGTCAATATCTTGATCATGGGGAAACTTGGAAAGAGCAATACATTGATTTTCCATCTTGATCTCTCTCTTCCCCTTCCCCGCCCCAACCCCACCCCCCAACAAGAAAAAAGCCGAAAACGGAGTGTGCTTCATGTATGTTTATTGAGATCAAATTGCAATAAGCATTGTTGTCAAAATCTAGTATCGAAGTAAGACAATAACATAATGGTGAACACAGCACAACTGCTGTTCCAAGAGACAACCAATTGCATCCCCAAATGGTTGCAAGCTTTCTATAGGAAAGGTCAATTGATTCCTGAATATATGTTTACCAGAGACAGTCAGTTGTGGAGATTTGTTGTACGTATTATCATGATGAGGAAGCTCACCTTACATATAATAAATCTTGGAGTGTGAAGCACCTTATTATTTTGATGGTCCAGTTAAGAGAGTGACCCAAAGCCCCAATTAATGGCCCAAAAATTAAATTACTTTCACATGAGAAAACAAGGAACTAAATTTGTGTCATGCACCTAAACCACATGTACAACTCAATTTCTTAATTACATATTAAGCCGTCCCTTTGGAATGATCACCCAATGGCATATTCTTATGCCTATAGTGAATTGGATGCATGGTGTGGATCTAGGGGCTATGTCTTCTGCCATGCTATTTTTTAGGTTTATTGGGATGCAATCGTTTGATATATGCCCTGAGGTAACTATGAAATAGTTGTATGTTAGGGATTTCAATTATACTATTAATCTTATTATTTAATTAATAGCAAAGATGTATTCATTCATTTTTTATAGTTTTTTATTATTTTAAATATATTATAAATAATTTTAATTTTTCAAATTTGTAATAATTTTATTTAATTTTTTATGCTTTTTCTGATTTTTTAAATGATTATTTATTTATTTAATTTTTTGAAATTTTCTTTATATTTTTCGAATATTCGGACCTTTTTATTGATTTGATACTTTTTCGAGTTTAAAATATTTTATTAATTTTTAAGGATTTTCTAAGTTTTAATTCTTTTATGTTTTTTTATAATATTAAAAATATTTTATTAATTTTTAAGGATTTTCTAAGTTTTTATTATTTTATGATTATTTATAATTTAAAAATATTTTGTTCATTTTTTAAAGATTTTTAATTTTTATTATTATATTCGGGAAGAGGGTTCGGGCGGTACTCTATCCGAGTTGCTGACCCGAGTCGGATTAAAACCTATTTTTCTAATTTTTGGTTAATATTTCTGATTTTTTTATTTTTCTTTGTTTTTCTTTATTTTTCTTTTCTCTTTTGTCTTTCTCCTAATTTGTCTTTTTCTCCCGCATCTTCTTCCTCAGCCATCTTCTTCTTCTTTTTTTCTTTTCGAACCAGTATAACCGAAACCACCAATGGATGCCGATGCTTACACTGCCAAATACCACCGTCGGATCACACCACCAACCGCCGGCTATTTAAAACGATCAGCATCTGGCACTTCCGGCAGCTCACTCCGGCGATCACAAAACAACAACAACAACAACAACAACAACAATAACAACAACAACAACAACAAAATCAAACAGAAGCTAATGCCGGTAAAATCTAGCATTTATAACGATCAAACAGTCATAAACGTGCTCAGAATGAAGAATAATGCTGACTTGAACAGCCTAGAACCGTGATAGTTGTTGGCGCGGGAATGTTGGCTCCGGCAAGGGGAAGGATCCTTGAACAACCGACTCCGACACGAATTTTTCCACCAAATCACATGAACACAGAGAGAACACTAAACGCAGGCATGATTCGACTAACACAGCGACAAACACGAATCGATCTTGAGTTTAATAGTGAACTAACATTCGGTCTTCAGGCATTTTATCGAACATATGATATGCAGCATCAAAAACACAACTCTGATCTTCGATCTAGAAAGGATACGTGGACATTCGGGTTGGACCGTTTAGTAACGAATAAGCACCATTTTACACAAAAACTTCTCGCAACTTCATCGCACATCTTCCACGCTCTATTTCGATCAAAACAGGGCAAATGAGAACAAAGAAAAGATAAAAGAGATGGGCCAAGGAGAGTGCGTTGGACGCATGGGCCAAAAGGAAATAAACGAACTAAAAGAAATGGCCTGAGAGAGAAGGGATGGGAATTAAAAGGTGGAAAATGGCCAAGTGGGCTGGACAACACCAGCCCACTCGATTTTATTTTTACATCCTTCCTTTTTTTCGAATTTTTTAATTAAACTTTTGCTATCTCTCTCTTCTTTCTTCCTTTTTTTTTTTTCTCTCTTTTTGTTTTTATATTTTTGCAAAAAGTGGACACTTGAATGGTCGGTAAAATTCAGATGTCACTAATATGCACGATGCTAAGTGACTCCGATTTTATGATAAATGGCTTTACGGCTTTGATTCTGTTCATGGAAAATATTTGTTGATTGCATCAACATTAACAAGCTTACGCAGCTCACGATCGTCCATTTCAACTAAAATTAAAGCACCGGCCAACAAGATCTTCTTAATGACATAAGACCCTTCATAGTTCGGAGTGAATTTACCATAGGGATTTGGTAAGATTGATGACACTTTCCTCATTACCAAGTCATTACCTCGAAGTGTCTTGGATGAAATTTTTGATGGAACGACTTTGCATTGACAGCATTGGCCATGACATACGGCTTGAAGCTCTCTTTATTGATCGTGTTTAGCTGTTCATGCCTTTATTTTATCCACTCAATCTCATTGACTTTCAACTGTGAGAGAATCCTTAAGGAAGGAATCTCGACTTCCATGGGTTAAACCACTTCCATTCCATATACTAATGAAAAGGGTTTGTCCCAGTTGAGGTGTGAATCAATGTCCAAGGTGCCATCAACACATATAGAAGTCTTTCGTGCCAATCACGGTAGTTCCTAGCGATTTTTGACAAGATCTTCTTTATGTTCTTGTTTACTGCTTCAACTACCCCGTCCATTAGGGATAGTATGATAATGAATTCAAATATTGAACCTAAAACCCATTAAGTAATTCATTGATGACCTTGTTGTTTAAGTTGGAGCCGTTGATGGTGATAATCACCTTTGGGACTTCATAACGGGCAATAATATCACAGCGAATGAACTTGGCCACATTTTTGGTAGTAACATTGCCATATGAACTGACCTCAATCCACTTTGTAAAGTAGTCGATTGCCACTATTATGAATCGATGTCCATTTGATGCCTTGGGGTTGATTAGTCCAATCACGTCAATTCGCCACATAGAAAATGGCCAAGCTTGGGACATTTGGTGGACTTCATTTGGCGGAGCATTAATCCTATCTCTGTAAATCTAGCACTAATGGCAACACCATACATGTTGATGTGGCTAGAACTATCATCTAAAGGGGGTGAATAGATTATTATATACAATTAAAGCGAAATTCATAAACGACCAAGTTCAATATCACGAAGGAACAACGTCTGATGAAAGACTTCATAGTGATCAAATCTTTCTATATGCAATAAACTATCAAAAAGAATGAGAGAAAGGTTAAAGCATAGAGAAGATTGTACACAACAGTTATAGTTGTTCGACTTATAGCAAGCTTCGTTCACCATCCCATACTGACAACCTATTAGTTAAATTTCACTAAAGAACCAATCAAAGATTACAGAGTCTAAGTATTCTATATTCAAGTACGTGTGATCGTATCTTTTGATCTCACATAGTCACTCTAAACAACAACCTCTCAAAGATTACAATTTCAACTCACAGACGAATATGAAAAAAATCCAAGCCGTGACGAACCGTGACGTCTTAGGCCGTCACTCTAGACCCTCAACTAAAATCTTTAATTTCTATGACGCAAGCAGAAGTGTATATACTTTTAATATAAAGACATTTCACTTAAGAACGAAATTCATCATAATAACATGCTTCCATTCATTCATCATAAATAGGGATTACAAGAGGAAAACGACATCTTGACAATTACATCATGGCAATACACACATCAAGATGACCTGAACAAAACACCTAGGAGAGGCCAAAAAGGTGCCTAACTCCTCTACCCGGTAGTTTTCCCCCATCCACTACATCCCTTCATACCACGCACGACTCCTACTCCATGCTAAAATCATCACCAACGGATGGGGCCAAACAACCTCCCAATCACGTTGAGATACACGAACACAAAACGCATAGGAAAAGTATTAGGGTGTCCATCATCTATCCAGATAGTACAAATATAACTAGTCAAAACAAGGCTAGAATCTCGATCCTCAAAGTCCCTATAAACGCCATCTACCCGCACAAGCGTGCCATAAGTCGCCAAAGGTGTCACATCCATAGCTAATGATCTGAGAGGAAAAAATAAGGGGTGAGCAACAATGTCCAGTAAATGATAAAGCATAGCATTAAACAATGAGATCCTAACTTCACTCATTAGTGAAAATAGCACCAACATAGTGAATCATCATAACTATGGACTACATCAAGTAGGATAGCATACGATACCAATGATGTCATGCAAACTAGACAAGCTAAAGTGAGTATAATGCATGAAAACTACACCGCAATGTGCATATGAACGCCATTCACTCATCACATGGCACACGCAATCCCATTCATGCATCTCATGACACACGGCAACACCATCACACGTACTCACACACCTTGTTAATTAATTTCAATGTGTGACATTTCACATCTACCCTCGAAACGGATTGAACCCGGGACGCTAGCCGGATCCGTTTGAGTCACTTTCGGATCCGTTTGGCCAAAATTAGCTGGACTGAATTGGTATCAATATAAAAATGTTTAGACTAAATTGGTCCAATTTGAATGTTTACGATTGAATTGGTACTAATGCCAAAAGTTTATGATTTTTTTGGTACTTTTCCCAATTATGACAAGTAATAGATATCGAATTGTGATTTGATACTTTTCATATTGAATTGTTAGCTTTAGTGGTGAATCGATGAAATTACTTGTTATCGAGCATTACCAACATTAACCAAATGGGTAGTATTGCTATGGGAAAGAAAAGATGTTGATATAGGTCAGAGTTAAAGCCTAAATTAAATTAATCAAAAATCGATAAGATATAAACTCCACGTGAGGTGATCGTGATTCGAGGGCTTGTTAGTTTTGGCTTAAGCAAAGTAATTTTTGTTGTTCCTAGAGAATTTTCAAATGAAAAGTGATATGCTTCAAGGTTGCGAAAAATTAGGACAAAAAATTCTGGATGACTTTATGTATGTGGCGATCGTGATCGTGATCGTGATCGTGATCGTTGTGTGTGTGAGCGTCAAACGATAAGATTCCTTTTGTCATCTGTCAACATGGGAACTGAGACGTTGACAAATTCACTCTCTCATTTCCACGTTTGAGTTTGCAGCGTATCAGATGGAATGTTAGATTGGAGAGTTAGGTAACAACTGTCAGAGCCAGCACGGTTATATAACTCCTCCATTGGGCCCCTCAAGTTAGATTGTTACGTTTATTTTTGGCTTGGTGTGGATCATCGGCAGCAAAGTGAAAGCAGAAAGTAGAGAGAGAGAGAGAGAGAGAGAGAGAGAGAGAATGGCAAGGCAAAAGTCAATGTTGAATTCAAGAAGCCAAACCATTGAGAAGAAATGGGTGTGCATTCTGCTTGTGCTGTTGTCTGCCTCGGTTGCCTCATCTCAGTACATTGTGGGGACGCTTCCTGGTTTTCCTGGGAGACTTCCTTTTAAGCTCGAAACCGGGTCAGTTTGGATTGTTTCATGCCATCTCTCTCTCTCTCTCTGTTTCTCTCTCTCTGTCTCTTTGTGTGACAATGATTTGAACTAGATTTCTTCACGCATCAATTTCCGACACTTTTTATTGCGACGAAAACAAGCCTATGAACAACGGTCCACGACCAGAGGGCATGGTTCCCCAGTGATACAATAGATGGGAATATGTGATTGATTTCTGATATGTACATACTTATCTTTTCAAAGGTGATGGTTCAATAGTTGCAGTCAGGATTAAATGTTGCATATTCTCACAAGCTCATCTATCTTTGCCATTATATTGGAGTTCTGACTTCCTGGTATTTGGTAGGTAAGGCAATTGTGAGTTCTGAATCTTCTGATAAGCACTTATCTTTTCTCCTCTTTTTATTTCCATCTTTTTCTTCTATTTTGCCATTAAAATTCGCTGATAAGAACATACTCACCCCTGCACTTTGGCTTCCATTGACTTGTTTATCTCTTATTAGTTACTTTAACCAAATTGACAAAGAAATAATATTTTTGGCTAGATTGGTTTTATTTTGGAAATACATTATACTCCTATTATCGAATTCTAAAGCTACCTTCATAATTAGTGTCGACAAGCGTGCTTCAAGCTATTAAGTTCATCTATAGTTACATTGTATGGGGAATCAAAGGGATGGATTTGATTTATTACATGGGTGTAATGTGACTGTACTACAAGTAAAATTGGTTCCGAAATGCAGGGATGCATTTGACATTTTATGTGATATTAACTGGGTTTTTTTGGTAGATGCAGGTACATAAGTGTTGGTGAGGTCGAGTTTTTCTACTACTTTGTGCATTCTACCGGAAATCCTGGAGCTGATCCTCTTCTGTTTTTCATGAATGGAGGTCCCGGGTGTTCGGGTTTGAATGCCTTCTTGTTCCAGATCGGTCAGTTTCTTCTTCATTTTTCCTCCTATTATGCTACCACTATTTCATTATGATGCTGCAATGGTCTTCAAGTAGGTGTTAACATGTTGTATTTTGATGTCTGCAATATACAGGTCCGCTTAAATTCAATATTACCGATTACACTGGGGGTTTGCCATCATTAATCTACGAGCCAGATGGGTGGACTAAGGTAATACGAGAAGTAATATATTTGCCTTTGATTTCTGATTATTTAACAAATTGCTGAACCTCAATTTAATCGAAATATCGTCCTCTTATTGACTTCACACTGACTTTTCACCCCCCGAAATTATTAGACAGCCAACATTATATTCATAGATGCACCAGTCGGCGCAGGTTTCTCCTATGCGAGGACAGCGTCGGCGTACAATTCCACAGACACATTGAATACTGCTCAGATGCAGACCTTCTTAAGAAATGTGAGTGGAATTCTTCACAGACCACGGTGGTTATATCAGAAAAAAGAAATTGGGAGGGAAATGAATATTTATATATGCAATGCAGTGGTTGGTGGCTCATCCAAATTTCGAAACCAATCCGGTATTTATTGGTGGCGATTCTTATGCTGGTATATACAATCCCATGCTTGCAACGGCAATTCTACAAGGTAAGAAATTCTTTTTTATAAACCTGAATGAATGGGATAAGCATACATGTTATCGCCCTTTCCCATCTGTTGATAAATTATCAAGTACACAGTTTTTCTCTTTTCTTGTTGTAAATATGTAGGGAATAAAGCTGGACTTAAACCATACGTCCACCTTAAGGTATGCAAAAGCTTACTCCTCATCTTAATTTTTCCTTCTTAAATTTGACATAAACTGCATCTTATGTTAATGTACTGTTTTTCTCTATGTCGAATCAATTTCAGGGAATGATACTATCATGTCCCAACACAGACAGCCATCTTGAAGCTAACTCAAGAATTCCATTTGCTCATAGGTTGGCCCTTATTTCAGATGCACTTTATCAGGTAATTGAATAACAAATCATGTGTGAACTCATTGACAGAAGACTAGTTGAGCATTTGTAAGTACTGGGTATGATCAATTTTTTATCTTTCATTATTAGGCTTTAGAAATGGATTGTGGTGGGGAATTTGTGGATGTGACAAATGCGAACTGCACAGAGGATCTGGCAGCGTATGACGAGGTTAGAGAATGTGCTATTTGAAGGGTTACTTTTGAAGCGGACCTGTTCTTCTCGTTTTTGGTTTGAGATATTGTTGAACATAAAGTTTGAGCAGAGATGATCGGTTCTTTCTGTCTTATTTCCAGCTAGTTGAATTAATTAACAAACAAAATGTTCTTGACCCTGATTGTGCTTACCTTTCACCAAAATCGAAAGAAGCTTTCAAATTAGCAATATCAAACCAAGAAAAGCACAGGAGGTCCCTCCAAGAGTTCACCAAGGATTATCTTGTGTCGCTGCCGAGGCCTCACGATCTTTGGTGCAGGGTCTCTCTCTCTCTCTCTCTCTCTCTCTCCATCTATCTATCTATCTATCTAAATATGTTCTCTAATTCTTTCATTGAATGCGACAGAATTTTGAATATCTGCTTGTCGATATATGGGGTAATTATCCAGGCGTACAAGAAGCTCTTCATGTTCGACCAGTATGTACATGATTTGCCATGAATTCGTCTTTCAAATTTGTTTCTCTCAGGAGAAAACTAACCAAATAGTTGTATGTTATCGTGTCCATTTGTAGGGAACTGTTAGAGAATTTTTCAGGTGCAATATCTCCTTGGCCTACACTGAAGATGTCGACAATGTTCTTGATTATCATAAGAATCTCACTAGTCTGGGTATGCAAGTTCTAGTTTTCAGGTAAAAACTACTAAAACCAATAATTACAATCTTGTCGGAACATTTTGGCAAATGTGAAATTCAACAAAAAGAAAATTTACTTCACTAGAGCGGTGATGAATAACTCGTTCTTTGCAGTGGTGATCATGACTTTGTTATTCCACATAATGGTATCGAGGAGTGGATAAAGTGGCTTGATTTGACGGTGGATATAGATTGGAGACCATGGTTTGTAGATGGTCAAGTTGCAGGGTAAGCTCACAAAGAATTCGGTTGAGAAAATTGTTTAAAAAATCCTAAATTTATTGCATGGCAGCGATTTCAGCTCTAAACCTTTTAATTATCCTAACTCAGTCTTAAACCTGTTGTACGGTAGCTAATTTAGTCCTAAAATTTCAAATTGTAATTCTAAACATTTTAACGATTTGCGAATTTTAACCCTAAATCTATTAACAAATTGTCAATGTAATCTTTTCAGCTAATTTTGGTAAAAAATAGTTGACATGGCAGCCCAATCAACCCCGGTTATCCCACAAGGCACGGTCAATGTAGATTAAATAATTTTTTAATTTTCAATTTTTTTTTAATTCATTATAATTTTTTATTATTTTTCATTTTTTCTTTTCTAGCTCAAGGCCCGGCCCTTGAACAAGGTTTGGCAACACCCGCTGGCCCTAGCGAGGGCTCGCGAGCCCTCGTTGTGGCCAGCAAGGGCTTGGGTGAGGGCTTGCGATGCCCTAGTTGACCATAGAGAGGGCTCATGATGTGACCTTGACTTGTGGCAGCAAGGGTTTTGTGGTCCTTGCCCACACTAGCATATTGAAGAAAAAAATAAAAATGAAATGAAATGAAAAAAGAAAAAAAGGAAAATGTTTAAAAAAAAAAATTGTTAATGCGAACATCGACCGCGCCACGTAGATTGGTTGGCCGATTAGATCAACACGTTAGCAATTTCCTACCCAAATTAATCGGAAGGACTACATTAGCAGTTCATTGAAGGGTTTATGATTAAATTGACTAATTATCAAAAGATTTAGAACTGAATTTGTACAATTGAAAGGTTTTCACAATAGAATTGATTATCATATAATAGGTTTAGGACTCTTTTGGACAATTTTTCCGAGTTTGTTCTCTTGAAAGCTTTCTGTTGAACTTCTTTTCGATTCTACCTTCATTTTGTCCTCATGATTTAAGAGCTTCCGATTTCATCATGTTTTAATAGGTACACGAGGAAGTATACAGACAGCGGATATCGATTGACTTATGCAACAATAAAGGTAAGAACTTAAGACTTCAATGCCGCCTCTTCCTTCTCTGCGTGGTCTTTGGTGTCATAATACTCTTGTCCCTCTCTTAACGCCATTGATACAGGGAGCTGGTCACTCGCCTCCAGAATACAAACGCAGAGAATGTTACGAGATGTTTCATAGATGGATTCACTACTATCCTCTGTAGATCCAGACGTTTAAGCGTGGCTCCAAGATTTATTACTATCCTCTGCTACTTTAATATCGAAACAGGGATGTGGTGTCTGGCCCCTAGCGTATTGAATGTTGTGAGATGTTTCCTGGAGGGATTTATTTCAGTCTGCTGTAGATCCACGAGTTTAAAAGTGGGTTATGTAATAAACTAGTTGTCCCTCGACTATCAGCAAAACCTAAATAAACAAGTTATTTAGTCTTTTTTTCTTTTCAAACCAGTATAACCGAAACCACCGATGGATGCCAATGCTTACACCGCCACATACCGCCGTCGGATCACACCACCAACTGCCGGCTATTTAAACCGATCAGCATCTGGCACTTCCGGCCACTCACTCTGGCAACCGCAAAACAACAACAACAACAACAACAACCAAAAAAAAAAATCAAACAGAGCTAACCCCGGTAAAATCTAGCATTTATAGTGATCAAACAGTCATAAACGTGCTCAGAATGAAGAATAATGCTGACTTGAACAGCCTAGAACCGTGATAGTTGCTGGTGCCGGAATGTTGGCTCCGGCAAGGGGAAGGATCCGTGAACCACCGACTCGGACACGAATTTTTCCACCAAATCACATATGAACACAGAGAGAACACTAAACGCAGACATGATTCGACTAATACAGCAACAAACACGAATCGATCTTGAGTTTAATAGTGACCTAACATTCGGTCTTCAGGCATTTTATTGAACATATGATATGCAGCATCAAAAACACAACTCTGATCTTCAATCTAGAAAGGATACGTGGACATTCGGTTTGGACCGTTTAGTAACAAATAAGCACCATTTTACACAAAAACTTCTCGCAACTTCATCGCACATCTTTCACGTTCTATTTCGATCAAAACAGGGCAAATGCAGAACATGGGGGCCCAGGGTTTCGGTCTTCTCTCAGGCATTTTATCGAACACGTGATATGCAGAATCGAAGACAACTCTGATCCGATTATCATCTGATTTTCGATCTAGAAAGGAGACGTGGACATTGGGGTTGGACCATTTAGCAACAACTAAGCACCATTTTACACAAAAACTTCTCGCAACTTCATCGCACATCTTTCACGCTCTGTTTCGGTCAAAACAGGGCAAATGCAGAACATGGGGGGCCAGGGTTTTGGTCTTCTCTCAGGCATTTTATCGAACGATATGCATCATCGAAAACACAACTCTGATCCGATTATCATCTGATTTTCGATCTAGAAAGGAGACGTGGACATTGGGTTTGGACCAATTAGCAACAACTAAGCACCATTTTACACAAAAACTTCTCGCAACTTCATCGCACATCTTTCACGCTCTGTTTCGGTGAAAACAGGGCAAATGCAGAACATCGGGGGCGAGGGACCTAGCCGATCGGCTTCAGAGACGTCGACGGGAAGGTCGTTGGGCGGACCATCGCTGCTGCAGATTCCCTTCAGGCGTTCGGACTTCTCCCTTCCTCGGATGGCCTTTTCTTGGTCTTCAACTCCCTCTATCTCTCTCTCTCTCTCTCTCTCTGGGATTCTCTCTGGTTTATCTCTCGAATGCTGCCCGAGCGATCGTCTGGCGTGCTTCCCTCGCCTCCCCCGAGAATCTTTTCCGCTAAAGGTGGGCCTATGAGAACAAAGAAAAGATAAAAGAGATGGGCCAAGGAGAGTGCGTTGGAAGCATGGGCCAAAAATAAACGAACTAAAAGAAATGGCCTGAGAGAGAAGGGTTGGGAATTAAAAGGCGGAAAATGGCCAACTGGGCTGGACAACACCAGCCCACTCGATTTTTTTTTTTTTTTTTTTTTTATATCCTTCCTTTTTTTTCGAATTTTTTAATTAAACTTTTGCTATCTCTCTCTTCTTTCTTCCTTTTTTTTTTTCCTTCTCTCTTTTTTTTTTTTTATTTTTATATTTTTGGAAAAATTGGACACTTGAACGGTCGGTAAAATTCGGATGTCAATAATATGCATGATGCTAAGTGACTTGGATTTTATGATAAATGGCTTTACGGCTTTGATTCTGTTCATGGAAAATATTTATTGACTGCATCAGCATTAACAAGCTTAGGCAACTCATGATCGTCCATTTTAACTAAAATTAAAGCACCAGTCAATGGGATCTTCTTAATGACATAAGGCCCTTCATAGTTCGGAGTGAATTTACCATAGGGATTTGGTATGATTGATGACACTTTCCTCACTACCAAGTCATTAACCTCAAAGTGTCTTGGATGAAATTTTTGATGGAATGACTTTGCTACCTATTTTTGACAGCATTGGCCATGGCATATGGCTTAAAGCTCTTTTTATTGATTGTGTTTAGCTGTTCATGCCTTTATTGTATCTACTCAATCTCATTGACTTTCAACTGTGAGAGAATCCTTAAGGAAGGAATCTCGACTTCCATGGGTTAAACCACTTCCATTCCATATACTAATGAAAAGGGTTTGTCCCAGCTGAGGTGTGAATTAATGTCCAATGTGCCATCAACACATATAGAAGTCTTTCATGCCAATTGTGGTAGTTCCTAGCAGTTTTGACAAGATCTTCTATATGTTCTTGTTTACCGCTTTAATTGCCCCATCCATTAAGGACAGTATGATGATGAATTCAAATATTGAACTTGAAACCCATTAAGCAATTCATTGACGACCTTGTTGTTTAAGTTGGAGCCGTTGATGGTGATAATCACTTTCAGGACAACGTTTGATGAAAGACTTCATAGTGATCAAATCTTTCTATATGCAATAAACTATTAAAAAGAATGAGAGAAAGGTTAAAGCATAGAGAAGATTGCACACAATATTTATAGTCGTTCAACTTATAGCAAGCTTCATTCACCATCCCATACTGACAACCTATTGATTAAATTTCACTAAAGAACCAATCAGAGGTTACAAAGTCTAAGTATTCTATATTCAAGTACGTGTGATCGTATCTTTTGATCTCACATAGTCACTCCAAACAACAACTTCTCAAAGATTACAATTTCAACTCACGGAGACAAATATGAAAAAAGTCCAAGCTCTCTTTGAACTTTGTAATTATAGTTTTTAGATCTTATTCTTCCTTCGCATCATGATCTCCTTTTATACTCCTCGATTTCCAAGGTGATTGTTGGACAATTTTTCTAAGGATCATTCATTCAATCAACCCTTTGATTTTGCTTGGACCTGAATGATATGAGAAGATCTAATTGCTGCTTAGATCGCAAGATTAAAAATCTCCTTTTGATTTTGTTACCCATACAAACAGAGGTTGGGTTTCCATGAATAGAGTTCCTCGTTAGGAAAGAGCATCTTGTCTCCATATGGTTGTCATATGAGTCACGAATCCTTAACAAGCTGAGGATGGTTGATATACATCCTTCCCGGATAGTCAAAAAATCAATAAATAAATAAATAAATAAATAAATAAATAAATAAATATATATATATATATATAAGGATAGAAATCCGTGCCAAATTACTAGCCGTTGCACTACAAATAATCCAAATTGATTATGAAGTTTTGAATACTTCTCGTAATGTCTAAAGATGCATCTCATCTTGACAACACTCATACAAGCTTTATTGTTGTCCTCATATAATTCAAATTGACATGAATGTCTTTGATGAAGACAATCAAAACATCTTGATCAGACAAACAAGTCACTGAGTCTAATGAAGTCTGAACTAAATTGCTTCAAGAGTCATAAAACACTTATAGAAGGTTTTGTCAATCTTCAAAATATATTGGGAAGTTTTCTCAATATATGTTGACCGCAATTGAACTACATGGCCAGTCAGTAGTAATCGAGTCGCTCCCCTTCATATATCTCCTTCATTAAATGATTAGCTTCTTTGGCATCCACACATCTTAGTAATATTGAGTCGAAGGATCTTTTGTAGAGTGCATCCCTACTAGTGAAGAACTCCGATGCCAACTTCGTCTGGTATTTTCTTTAGAGAAATTAGATGTTGCTATCACTCTATACACTTGATCTTTTACACAATTACAAGCCAGCAAGAATGCCAAAGTGAAGATCTTAAGAGAATGAAACACATTTCGTTAAGAATACAACTTTCAATAGATTTCTAGATTTTATATGTTGTACATCTAATATTTTGGCTATAGGGATTTGCTCTCATATAGTCATCTTCAATCTTCCTATTTGAGAAGTCTCATAGAAGCAAAGAGCCGTTAGAGACTTGTTGGCGTTACTGTCCACAAATAGAACTATCCATATGGTCCTTTTTCCTAAACATTTGCGAGCTAGCCTGAAATAGCTTCTACCTTGTCTTTGCTGATGGCCCTAACAAGTTTGTTAAAAAGCCTATTTTTAACACTAATGTGTTCCAGTTCTTCTGATGTGTATCTCTAGGCAATAACGACTATATTGGACTTCTACAACAATAATCTAACATTGTTGCCACTCCAACATTACCAATGGAATATCTACAGCATCAACATAAATATTGGCATTAGCTTATCTTCTAGTCCATTGGTGCTGTTTACAAATAGAACAAATTCGTGATCCTTTTCTTTCATAGATATGATTTCTGTCTTTTATATAATATCAAGAACATCTGCAAACATTATAGTGTCACAACCTACATTTTCCATTTGGAGGGGAAAAGACATAGGTTTAGGGGTATTGCTTAAAAGATGAGCTCATGACCCTTGTTTAAACGCGAGTTCTCCCAAGCCCATATTGAGGACTTGATTACACTGTTTAATCAACTAATATCATTTTGGTACTTAAACTCGCTCTTTTCAAGAAGACATTTTTTCGGGTAATCTGAGTTGATTTTAGGCCTATCCACTAACTTCTGAGGCGATTATATGGGTGCGCAATCATTAAAGTAACAATTAATAATCAAGGAAGTACTAAATAAATTGCAAAGCAAAGTGAGAACTAATGCTAAGAAATAAAAAAATAAAAAAAGTCATTCATAATTAGGTTAAAGGGAAACCACAATCAATATATTGAAAACGCGCAATCAATTGAAATAGAAATGCACAAACAACAACTTAGCATTCGTCTCTAAGAACATTGAAACCCTCTTGTAAAGCCATAAGGACTCGTTCAATTTTGAGCAACTCTCTTTTATCAAGGAGTTTCATGCATATTAAGAGAAAAATAGTCAAAAACTAATATTTTTTTTTAGCTTTTTCATAACTTTTAGAAAAAATAAATTTTTTAGGAATTTTTTAATAATAAATTTTGAAAAATTAATTTTTAATCCGAAAAATAGGGAACTAGGTCGAGGTCTCCAGATCTAGCCCGAGTAGCCAAGCCCCTAGTCGGACTGGGGCTGACATGCGGGCTCAGTCCAACTCAAAATTGAGCCCGCCCAAAAAAGAAAACCTAAATAAGTAAGTCCAGCCCACAATAAAAAAGAAAAAGAAAACCTAAACTCGGCTCAAAAACTACAATAAAACTTGTTGGGATTTATTTTGAAAAACAACGAACATGTGCATAGGTAAATTGAATAAAAAACGATTTACGGTGGAAGCAAAAATGCCCATACATGTATCTCATTGACATTGTTCGTGCATTTTAATAAGAAGCACATAGAAATAAAAAGGAGGCTAATCAAATTTCCCTAGTACCGTGCTCCAAAAGTTTGGTCTAATGTTCTTCAGATTTTGACTATGAATATTTGATGTTCTCATAGCTTGGTTCTGACGTACTCTGGTTATGATGTTCTTTAGTTACAGTCTCACAAATGTTGAATCTCTAGTTCAGATACACTACCAATTTCATATTGAATGGTAGAGAGAAATTGAGAGAGCCCACCATTGCAATTGTTTGCAAACAATTGCTCGTGTGTGACTAATTTGATTGATCACTATCATCTTTTGCAATAATTTCTAGATGCATTCTCTCAATCACCTCTTATAAATAGTCTTAGATCTCATTAATTTGACTCATTAACTCTAAAACAGTTTAAAGCATTAATTCGGTTGTAACAGTTTAAACCATTTTAGAGCATTAATTCAGGCATTAACTCGGTAACCGTTATAGGGTATTATTATGGGCATTAATTTGTAACCATTACAAAATTTTATTTTGGGTATTAACTTTGTAATCATTACAAAACCTTAATTTAACTATTAAATCTGAAACTGTTTCAAAATATTAATTTGGTCATTTGAACCTAAAATCGTTTGAGATCATTAAATTGCTCATTGATTTTGAAATCGCTTTCAGATCATTAATGTGGTCGTTAGATTTGAAACCATTTTAGATATGTAATTTAGCCATTAAGTCTAAAACCATTTAAGATATATGATTTGGCCATTGATTCTAAACTCACTTCAAATCATTAATGTGGCCATTAATTTTGAACTTACTTTAAATTATTAATGTGGTCATTAATTTTGAACTCACTTCAGATCATTAATTCGGCTATTGAATTTGAACTGGTTTCAAATCTTTGATTCTCCCGTAAAGTCTGAAACCGTTTCAGAATTTATATTTTCAACTTGACTCAATCAGATTGCCTCAATCGCAAACATATTTGTAATATTGTCTCTCCCGTTCTAATGTCATTTTAGATTGGTTATGGTGTGTGATATCTCTAGGTTTATCACTAAACTAATAGCACAACTTGTACTAACATATTAGCACAACCAAAAGAATTGACCATTCGGATCAATCTCTCATTTCTACAAACCATGAATGACATCTAGCACTATGTCATGACTATCTAAACAATGTGAATATTTCACGAACATAATGAACTTGTAGCTTCAACGACTATGTAATTAAATCATTCTGTCTTACTATGTCTCGATTGAACAAAGATCATAAAATTGTTTGTCAAGCTATCAATTCGATCATATGCCAAAATCTAACTGGTATGTATTTCTACGAGACACGAACCATTCATTCTCGCTTACAACCCCTGTTGAGGATTTCAATACAATATTATGATTAAATCGCATAGGACATTAATCTTCTATCTTTCACATCTACATATCTATAACAAGAAGACATATAGATTCTATATTGTGCACGCATGTACCTTCGTATGCGAACAAAATGTGACCATCAAGTACAGAGATAGTTTGACGAAACGTCAACATGCACAGTGTGAACCATAGCCATCCAACATACAAGTTAGTATCGTGCATCAGGTCTAAGGATTTTACACAAGACCAAAGCATGAATGATTAGTCATGGACCCACTAAGAGCTTCCATGTTGCTAATCATTCTATGCATGTCATGTTCAATGAACTTGTCTAAGACAAGCACCTGCATTTTAGCTTGAATGTCACAATACTATATGACTTGTGACCCATCATCCCCTAAGGTATCCAATACTCAAAGGTGAAACTTAAGAATACACCAATCTTAATGGGATCATCGGTATCCTCTTAATGATCCACTTGGGAACTTTTTAAAGATTCAGTTTAATTATAAACCCGGTACACATATTCTTAACACTTTAAGAATATGTTAAGTTGCAATTGATTATTTGGACTCATTCATATAAATAGGATGATAAATGAATATTTCTTTGCCATTAAATAAGTAACGTAATTTAAAGTTCTAATATGTAACTATTACATGATGTTCTAGGGCATACGGTTAACAAATCTAACCTAAAATAAGCCGGCCCTCAAGCAACACAAGCCCAAGTCGCTTTGACCAGCGATCCGGGCCAACACCACTTGTGTCTCCCCCCCTAGCCCACGCCAATTTCATCGCAACGGAACGTTCGCGGTGAGTAGTGCCCCTCGTCTACATTTGGCTAAGGGTGTCTCCAGTTGTCACCCCAGCCAACTTGGGCTGAGCACTCTGCCCCGGCCTGACCAGCAACTCTTCAATGATAGCCACGATGGACGCTACTCGGGTGCCCAATTCGCGAGAACTAGGGAAGCGTTCACGAATGACCACAATGGTGTTCACGAGCTGAGCAACAACGTAGCCAGCGCACTAGCATTCCTATCCATTAATGGAAAAATGATATTAAAAACTGAGTAATACACAACTCTAATGATTGACTCGACTAAACCATGTTCAACCAGATGTGTCAACTCCCAAGCGCTACTAAGAAGCTCATTTATAGCGTACGTTTGTCTTTCGTCATTACACATATTATCCATTACGCGTAACTCATATGCAAAACTTCAAAATTTCGTTGCAAACAAACCATACTTCAAAATCGAGTTTTGTCAAATTGCACTACTCCAAAACACCCAAGACTACTAGCTACCCTAAAACCTCCCAAATTGAACCTCGTACTTCAAAATTTACATAACTCCAATTTTGTTCCCCAACTTCCAAAATTACTTTGATTAGACGAAATAAGGCTTGAATACTCATTAGGTATTGCGATTTGTAGTTGATTTGGCTAGTCGAGATGTTTTTTTTTTTTTTGATGCCGAGCCTATCTTTCGCTTACGCTGATCAGCAACCCACGGCCTGTACAGTGCCCGAATGGCACCTCGGACCAAGCATCAGTACCTCAGAAGAGATTAGTATAGGACCCCACCACCATGGCCCCCTACTTAACACGCTAGCAACTGCGGGTTTCGAACTCTCGACCTCAGTGATGAGGGAGAAGCTCTCAACCAGCGTAACTACCTACCAGTGGGTTGGCTAATCGAGATGTTCGAATCAGCTACACATGAAAAAATTTTCTTCTCTCTTCTTCCCTCTTTTTCTTCTCTTCACGGACGAACACACTCTCTTCTCCTTTTTCTCTTTTCTTGTTCGGTCCACCGCGCCCCGCGCTCACGCACAAATTTGATAAAGAGAAGAGAAGAAAATGGGCTGTGCTTTAAGAACATGGGCTGAGCTGACCCATATATTACAATTCTAGCTTCGCTGCCTATGCCTTTCGCTTTTGCCCATGCTTCGATCCAGTCTTCTTGAAGAATGTGACCGCAGGAACATCTGATAGTTGGTCTCATGGCTTTGAATAGATTATGACGAGCTTTTGCCCTGCCACCTTTGAAAGTAATATGTCAAAGTAAAGTTGAGATTGCGGCAAGGAGACTATGGGAGTTCTCTCTGAGGAACTTGTTACTAATCCGATATACACGAGGCAAAATAATCTAGGAATTCCTGTCGAAATTCGTTATACAAAATTCTGGGGCAGGTTGCATAACAGGTTGGATTAAAGAAATTCGCAATCTCGCCTAAGGCAATACTCAATGCAGACACGCTATTCTCGAAAAGCAATGTTAATGATTTCTGAATGTGGAAAATGCAAACGCAAAGCCATGCAATATGGATATTTTTTTGACAGATTCAAATAATGATTTTATGTGAAGTGCAAGACATAATTTTGGGTGAAAAAATTTAGGTGTCATGAGGTGTTCAAATGAATTGAAAATTAGGTGTGGGATCAGTTGGTCTCTTAACTCACCTTCAACACCAACCATCTCTTTTTACCATTCTTCCTTCTGATTGGATGTCAAATCATTTCATAGGGGTCCATATTTATATGACGTCTGGAAAAATGACATAAAGTCGCTTGGGTGCAACCACATTAGACCCCTCAATAAATGGTAGAGAGAGAGAGAGAGAGAGAGAGAGAGAGAGGCAAGGCAAAAGGCAATGTCAAGTTCAAGAAGCCAAAGTATTGAGAGGATGTGGGTGCCTATTTTGGCCGTGCTATTGTCTGCCTCAGCTGCTTCATCTCAATACATAGTGCAGACACTTCCTGGGTTTCCTGGTAGACTTCCTTTTAAGCTTGAAACCGGGTCAGTTTGGATTCTTTCATGCCATCTCTCTCTCTTCCCCTTCCCCCGCCACGGCGTGGTGCAAAAGAAAAAAAAAGAAGCCATCCTTCACTTAATGCAATTTTGCAACAACTCTTATTTGACCGCGACGAAAATGAGCCACTTTACAACAGCCCACAAACGGAGGGCACGGTGTCCCTGTGGCACCATAGATGACATAGGTGATTGATTTCTGATAAGTAGATGCTCTTCTTTTCATGGGTAACGGTTCTATAGATGCAATGAGAATGGTTGAGGGAGAACTTTTCAATTGATTACTTAAGTATTATAACTTCTAAATCACCACAGGCGACAGAAATCCATTATGGCATAACATTTGTGTGAATTTTTTAAAAGTCATTGCGCTCAAGTGAAACTCTTTTTAAAAGTTATGGCATTCAAGTGATCAATTGAAAAGTTATGACACGCACTTAAAGGGATAATTGTCCAAAATTTCCTTAATCTATTGCATGACAGTCAATTCATATATAAACCTTTCAATTATACTAATTTAGTCCTAAACCTTTTGATGATTTGTTAATTTAGTTCTAAAACTTTATTTTTATGTCAATATAGTCCTAAACTTTTTGAAGATTTGGTAACTTAGTCATACACTTGTTATTTGGATATTTAGCTAGAACGACTACACTAGCAAATCGTCAAAATGTTTAAGATTAAATTGACAAAAAAAATCATGAAAAAAATTGAGGACTAAATTGTTAAAATTGAAAGGTTTAGAATTTAATTGATTTTTGTACAATAAATTTAAAATGTTTTGGACAACTTTCCTGCACTCAAATAAGTGCCATAGAAAAGCTATGGCATTTATAGCGTTTGTATTCCGATTAAATGGTGTATATTATATTGGACTTATGACTTGAGGGTATGGTAGGTAAAATAAACCCATAATCGAAATCTTAGTTATAGGTTCCATCGGCACATTCCATCTGTTTTTCTTCTCCTTTTATTTCCATTGCCATCTTTGGGTGGATAAATATCTTTAACACACTACCTTCCATTCATTCTTTTATCGCTGCCTAGTGACTAACCAAACTGACAAAGTCTACATAAATTAAATGCTCACCTTTTGGAGAAAAAAGACATGGAATTTTCTTGCACTTTCTGCTTCTGTACCTTGCTGGCTCTGCATCTGCTAGCTGGATTGTCAAGGAATTGCCGGGTTATACTGGTTTGCTTCCTTTCACTCTTGAAACTGGGTGATTATTAATGTGACTACAAACAAGTGATTTTGGTTTCGAAATGCAGGGATCTTAATTGGGTATTTTGGTTGATGCAGGTACATAAGTGTTGGTGAGGTCGAGTTCTTCTATTACTTTATGCAATCTACTGGGAATCCTGGAGCTGACCCTCTTCTACTTTTCATGAATGGAGGTCCTGGGTGTTCCGGGTTGAATGCCTTCTTGTTCCAGATTGGTCAGTTTCTTCTTCTTCTTCTTCATTATTCCTCCTATTGTATTGTCATTGTTTCGTTACGACGCCGCAAATATCTTCAATTGTGAATATACAGTATCTTGATGTAAGCGATATGCAGGTCCACTTAAATTCAATATTACTGATTACACCGGGGGTCTCCCATCATTACTCTATGAACCAGATGCCTGGACTAAGGTAAAGTGAGAAGTCATAAATTTGCCCTTGATTTTGGATAATTTAACAGATTACTGAACTTTGATTCCATTTAAATATTGTTGTTCTATTGAGTTCTTACCGACTCTTTTACACCTAAAATAATCAGACAGCCAATATTATATTCATAGATGCACCGGTAGGAGTGGGTTTCTCCTATGCGATGACTACATCAGCATACAATTCCTCAGACTCATTGAATGTTGCACAAATGCAAACCTTCTTAAGAAATGTAAGTGAAAATTTTTAACGGATCACGATGGTTGTATCATTATAAAAAAAAAAAATTTGGGTATAAAATGAATGCTAATTTATATATGTGATTCAGTGGTTGGTGGCTCATCCAAGTTTCGAGACCAATCCAGTGTTTGTTGGTAGTGATTCTTATGCTGGTATATATCCTCCCATGGTTGCTACAGCAATTCTACGAGGTAATGAATTCTTTTCTATAAACCCGATTGAATGGAATTAACATAGACATTTTCACCTTTCCACATCTATTGATGGACTTTGAAGGAAACATTCTTATTTTTTTTCACTTTCCTTGTTAAAAATTTGCAGGGAATGAAGCTGGATTTAAACCATATGTTCATCTTAAGGTATGAAAAAACTCGCTCCTCATCTTATTTTTTCCCTTTTTAAATTTGACTTAAACTGCATCTTATGTTAATGTACTGTTCTTCTCTTTGCCGAATCATGTTCAGGGAATAATACTATCATGTCCTCACACGGACGCCAATCTTGAAGCAAACGCAAGAATTCCGTTTGCTCATAGGTTGGCCCTCATTTCAAATGCACTTTATCAGGTAACTGAATAACAAATCATGTGTGAACTCATTGACACAACACCAGTTGAGCATGTGTGAGTCATGGGTATGATCAAATTATATCCTCCATTATCAGGCTTTAGAAAAAAATTGTGGTGGGAATTTTGTGGATTCGACAAACGCGAACTGCAGAGAGGATTTGACAGCGTACAATGAGGTTAGAGAATGTGCATTCTTAATGGATACATATGAAGTAGACGAGTTATTCTTTTCTCTCCAACTCTTTTCTGGTTTGAAATTTATTTATCATACAGTCTGAGCAGCGATGTTTTGTTTGTTCTGTCTTATTTCCAGCTAATTGAATTGATCAGCGAAACAAATGTTCTTGACCCTCTTTGCACTTTCATTTCACCAAAATCGAAAGAAGCTTTCAAAATAGCAATATCAAACCAAGAGAAGCACAGGAGGTCCCTCCAAGATATCACCAAGGATCATCTCATTTCATTACCGAGACTTCGCGATCATCAGTGCTCGGTCTCTCCCTCTCTCTCTCTCTCTCTCTCTCTCTCTCTCTCTCTCAATCTGTTTTCCAATTCTTCCTTTGAATGTAACAGTATTTCGAGTATCTACTCTCCGATATATGGGGTAATTATCCAGGCGTACAAGAAGCTCTTCACGTGCGACCAGTATGTACAAAATTTGCCTATGAACTTCTCGCTCAAATTTATTCCCTCTCGAGAGAACTAACCAAATAGTTGTATTTTACCGTGTCAAATTTCTAGGGAACCGTCAGCGAATTTTTCAGGTGTAATATTTCCTTAGCCTACACCGTGGATGTCACCAGTGTTCTCGATTATCATAAGAATCTCACCAATCTGGGCATGCAAGTTCTAGTTTTCGGGTAAAACTTACTCAAACCAATGATTACAATGTTGTAGGAACATTTTGGCGAATGTGAAATTCAACGAAGAGAAAAATTACTTCAATCTAGCAGTGATGAGTAACTTGTTCTCTGCAGGGGTGATCATGACATGTCTATGCCGCATAACGGCATTGAAGAGTGGATAAAATGGCTTGATCTGACGGTTGATATAGATTGGCGACCGTGGTATGTAGATGGCCAAGTTGCGGGGTAAGCTCAGAAAGTGTTCCGTCTAATGCAAGCTTTTCAATTGAACTTCCTTTTCTATTGTCCCTTTCTTTTCATCCTTGATAATATTAGAGCTTCCAATTCCACCATATTTTAATAGGTACACGAGGAACTACGAACACAGCGGATATCGATTGACTTATGCAACAATAAAGGTAAGAACTCAGACTGCAATATTGCCTCTTCCTTCTCCTTGAGTAGTCTTTGGCGTCATAGTACTCTTGTCCCTAACTTAACGTCATTAATACAGGGAGCTGGTCACTCGCCTACAGAATCCAAACGCAGAGAATGTTACAAGATGTTTAACAGATGGATTCATTATCATCCTCTGTAGATCTACGCGTTTAAGAGTGGGTGCTAGAATAAAATTCTGTTCCTAAATTATGAGGAAAACTTTATTCGCCAGTTATGGCCAATCAATGTCGAAATGACTTAGTAGACATGTATAGAAACATAAAGTATGCAGTTTCTGTATCAACTGAAGGAACATGCAATTATTTGTATTGAGAACTTAAACCGGTAGTCATCGCTCGGAGACATCTCACACTGATGTCTTTCTTTTAACATGAAAAGGGATTTCTGTTTGGTTGCCTTAAAGTTGAAGGCAGAGCCACAGTCCGATTGACACCAACCCAACCCCCACCACCCCGCTCCCCCGGCCCGGCCGGGGTGCCCTTTTCCGATGAAGTTTTAGCACCCGGATTTGTACGCATCTCAGGAGAAAAATTGACCACACAAAATCCGCTTGCTAAGGCGTGATTGAGCGGGGCAAACCAGGCTGGTCGATGAGAGAGAACAAACCTAGCAGTAGCTCACTAGAAACAGAACGCGACACTGTTTGATAAACCCGAGTGCATGCACATCACACATCAAACTGCAGCCAAAAGTTAACAAGTCTTTCGGATAAGAATTCCTATACAAATTATAAAAACCCAGCCAAAGCTTCCATCTCTACACTAATTCGAGTGCACAACGATTTCCTTCCCTTCTCCATGAACTATTGACATCATCATAGACACTTGTAAGGAATCATGTTTAATTATAAAAAACGATTGTGGACTGCACTCTGTTTCCTTGCCCAACTTCACACAATTCCATCATGACCGCGGCCAAAGATTGTCGTCCAGGCTATTGACACCTAAATTTTGACGATTCATTTAGTTATCCATTGTATAGAGAATTAGGGTTCAACCCTCACCAATAAATAAAAACATTAATAATTTGCATTTGCATATTAGGAGCTTGTCATAAGCCCATATAAACTACATTATAATTGCACTGATTTAAGCAGGAAAGCTCTGAGCTTAATTGAATTATCTAGACCAAGTCCATGGGAATATAATAATCAGCAAAACCCACAATCTTCTCCTTATGGCCAAATTTGACATGTGCTATGCACATGTGATGTCCTAATTAGGAAAGATTGTATATCTAGTGGAATGGGGGGGGGGGGGGGGAATAAGTCAATATCTTGATCATGGGGGAACTTACAAAGAGCAATACATTAATTTTCCATCTTGTTCTCTCTCTTCCCCCTCCCCCCGAGAGAAAAAAAACGAAAACGGAGTGTGCTTCATGTATGTTTATTGAGATCAAATTGCAAATAAGCATTGTTGTCAAAATCTACTATCGAAGTAAGACAATAACATAATGGTGAACATTGCACAACAACTGCTGTTTGAAGAGATGACCAATTGCATCCCCAAATGGTTGCAAGCTTTCTATAGGAAAGGTCAATTGAATCCTGAATATATGTTTACCAGAGACAAGTTAGTCGTGGAGATTTGTTGTACATATTATCATGATGAGGAAGCTCACCTTACATATACTAAATCTTGGAGCGTAAAGCACCTTATTATTTTGATGGTCCAGTTAAGAGGGTGACCCAAAGCCCCAGTTAATGGCCTAAAAATTAAATTACTTTCACATGAGGAAACAAGGAACTAAATTTGTGTCATCACCTAAACCACATGTATAACTCAATTTCTTAATTACATATTAAGCCGCTCCTTTGGAATGATCACCCAATGGCATATTCTTATGCCTATAGTGAATTGGATGCATGGTGTGTATCTAGGGCCTATGTCATCTGCCATGTTATTTTTGAGGTTTATTGGGATGCGATTGTTTGATATATGCCCTGAGTTAACCATGAAATAGTTGTATGTTAGTGAATTGGATGCATGGTGTGTATCTCGTCTCCAAATGATCGTCATATGAGTCATGAATCCTTAACAAGCTAAGGATGGTTGATATACATCCTTCCTGGATAGTCAAAAAATCAATATATATATATAAAAGGATAGAAATCCGTGCCAAATTACTAGCCTTTGCACTGCAAATAATCCAAACCAATTATGAAGTTTTGATTTGAATACTTCTCGTTATGTCCAAAGATGCATCTCGTCTTGACAACACTCATACAAGCTTTACTGTTGTCCTCATATAATTCAAATTGACATGAATGTCTTTGATGAAGACAATTAAAACATCTTGATTAGACAAACAAGTCTCTGAGTCTAATGAAGTCTGAATTAAATTGCTTCAAAAGTCTTTAAACACTTAATAGAAGGTTTTGTCATTCTTCAAAATATATTGGGAAGTTTTCTCAATATATGTTGACCACAATCGAACTACATGGTCAATCAGTAGTAATCGAGTCGCTCCCCTTCATATATCTCTTTCATTAAATGATTGGCTTCTTTGGCATCCACACATCTTAGTAAAACTGAGTCGAAGGATCTTTTGTAGAGTGCATCCCTACTAGTGAAGAACTTCGATGCCAACTTCGTCTAGTATTTTCTTTAGAGAAATTAAATGTTGCTATCACTCTGTACACTTGATCTTTTACACAATTACAAGCCAACAAGAATGCCACGGTGAAGATGTTAAGAGAACGAAACACATTTCGTTAAGAATACAACTTTCAACGTATTTCTGGATTTTATATGTTGCACATCTAATACTTTGGCTATAAGGATTTGCTCTCATATAGTCATCTTCAAACTTTTTATTTGAGAAGTCTGAAACCGTTTCAGAACTTATATTTTCAGTCCGACTCGATTGCTTCAATTGCAAACACATTTGCAATATCATCTCTCCCTTTCTAATGCCATTCTAAATTGGTTATGGTGTGTGACATCTCTAGGTTCATCACTAAACTGACAAGAAAATTTGTCCTAATATATTAGCACAACCAAAAGAATTGACCGTCCGGATCAATCTCCTATTTCTACAAATCATGAATGACATCTAACAATATGTCATGACTATCCAAACGGTATGAATATTTCATGAACATAATGAACCTATAGCTTCAATGACTACGTAATTTAATCTTTTTGTCTTACTATGTCTCGATCGAACAAAGACCATGAAATTGTTTGTTAAGCTATCAATTCGATCATATGCCTAAATCTAATTGGCATGTATTTCTACGAGACACGAACCATTCATTCTCGCTTACAATCCCTATTGAGGATTTCAATATTACGATTTAATCGCATAGGACATTAACCTTCTATCTTTTATATCTACATGTGTGTGTGTGTGTGTGTGTGAGAACAAAATATGACCATCAAGTACAGAGATAGTTTGACGAAACGTCAACATGCACACTGTGAACCATAGTCATCCAACATACAAGTCAGTATCGTGCATCAGGTTTAAGGATTTTACATAAGACCAAAGCATGAATGATTAGTCATGGACCCCACTAAGAGCTTCCATGTTGCTAATCATTCTATGCATGTCTTGTATGATTTGTGACCCATCTTCCCCTGAGGTATTCAATACTCAATGGTGAAGCTTAAGAATACACTAGTCTCACCGGGATCATCAGTATCCTCTTAATGATCAATTATTGGGAACTGTTTAAAAATTTAGTCTAATTATAAACCCGTCACACATATTCTTAACACTTTAAGAATATGTTGAGTTGCAATTGATTATATGGACTCATTCATATAAATAAGATGATAAATGAATATTTCTTTAACAAAACTAACCTAAAATAAGCTGGCCCTCAAGCAACGGAAGCCCAAGTCGCTTTGACCAGCAATTCGAGCCAACACCGCTCGTGTCTCCCTCCTAGCCCACGGCAATTTCATCGCGACGGAACGGTCGCGTTGAGTAATGCCGCTGGTCTACATTCGGCTGAGCGTGTCTCCAGTTGTCCCCCTAGCCAACTCGGGCTGAACACTCTGCCCCAGCATGGCCGGCGACACTTCGATGATAGCCACGATGGACGCCACTCGGGTGCCCAATTCTCGAGAACTAGGGAGATCTTCATGAATGACCACAACGGTGGCCACGAGCCAAGCAACAACGTAGCCATCCCGACTACAACGCCTTGACAGAACAAGGCCAAGCACGGTGAACTCGGTTTCGGCCAAAACAGGGAACAAAAACTGAACAAAACAGGGCATTTTATCGACAGTTGAAATGTGCTATTGAAACGAGGGATCCCTGGCCTGAACGAAAGCGGAACCTGCACCAGCACCGGCACTTTCGTCAACAAACCAGAACATGCACAACGATCTAACAAGGATAGGACAGGGGCCGGAAGTCTTATGATCCGGACGGCCGTGAGCTCCAACCCAATGTGCCCAAAATAGGGCACTTGGTAAAGGGAAAGAAACGGGGGCGGTTGGTGGTGCACCTCACCTGGCTTGGCGGCGGCGAATAGGGCGAAATGGACGGATCGGCCTATGTCCAGTCGTCTGGCACGCCTTCAAGCCAGAATCTTTGGAAAACGTCCCCAAATTGGAAAAAAAATCAAGAAAAAACCAAATCGAAACCTACCATGGCTTTAGAGCGGGGAAAAGGACACGACAGCGAGTTGTTTGCCCTCACTCCCACTCTCTCAATTTCTTTCTCTCAAATCTCTCTCTGCTCTCTCTCCAAACGAACCCCCTAGTCTCACACTCCTCTCTCCCTTAAAGCTCCCCGACTTGCATGACTTCCTACCCTACGAGCTGCCATTGCCGGCCTGCCCTCGACCAGACTTCTTTGCCCAACGTTCCCTGCGACTGTCCTGTTCCCTTTCGCATCAGCGTCCTCCTCGTTGCACTGCATGGGGCGTGAGGGAAAGAGAGGGAAAGAATAGGGTCGGGCCCGAGTGGAGAAGGAAAAAGGAAAAGAAGAAGGGGCCTGGAAGGCCCAGCGTAGCCCGACCCGCTACTTTTTTTTTTTAAAATAAAATATAATAAATAATTTTTTTTTAATTTTTTAATTTAACAAATTTTAAAGAATTATATCACTGCTCAATATAGATACTTCCAATGTCGATATGCTAAACCACTGGGAGTTTGCCCCAGTGGCCACCCTTCCAACTTGGAAGGGGGAGGTGGGGGGTTTAAATCCCCACCTTCTCGTGACGGGGTGGGGACGATTTCATTTCAGGAGTGGGTTTCGACTCCAACGCCCTGCAAGGAGGCATGACAAAAGTCTGAGAGTGAGTGTTAGAGTAGAATTAAAGTAGGACCGACAAAAAAAAATGTCTATATGCTATGCAATTTAAACGAAAATTAATTTTTAGAGGTTAAAAGTTAATTGCTAATTTTCTTTGGAATTAAATCCTAAATAACTTGTCAAAATTTAGGTATCAACACACAGTAAACATTATACTAAGAATAGTTTGAGGTCATCAAAAAAAATTTGAGATGTTTCTCTAACAACTTTGCTTGGAAAAACAATGTGAGAATGTTAATGTGGAGGAGGACGCCATGGAGTCTAAACCCTTACCTTAAAAGTCGCATAAGTCAATCGATTTCTGCTATTTGTGTACTTTATATAATTTCCTGTCTAATTTCATGTTAAGTCCTTCTGTAGTTATTTCGATTGCATCTGTCAATTTCCTAACTGCAAGCTATCTTGTTCTTGTAATTAAGTTCTTTCATTACCACAAAGAGGAGTCGACATTTTGTGTTGAGGGGCCTAAGCACATTTAGTATTTAGGGGGCAGACCCTTAATCGATAGTAGAAAGGATTGCCACCCCTCACCTAATCTGCGGGCTTAACTTAGTGATAGCATGTGGGCTACCTTAGGGGTCCTCCATCTATATTCACTCAATACCGCTATTTTATCATACGGTTCTCATGGCTAATTATACTTTGGCTTCTTGAGAAGAACATAAAAAAAAAAAAAAAGGTAAAAACATATGGTCTTTGTCCATTTAATGAACTTTAGTCTAATGCAAGTAGTAAAGCCAAGCATTAGGTGTATTTCTCTAGGTCATACTCAACTCTAAATTTCATGCTAAGAGTAAGGGCCAAGATGTATATCTTCAATAGTCTATCAACCTATGTAAAGTCTATTGCTAGCTTTGTTGTGTATTGGTTATTTTAAATTATTTTGTGACCGAGAGTGTTAAGTTGTCTAATAATTACCTTGTCTTTCAATTCTTATCCATGAGTTTATTGTTGTTTAGAATTTAAACTCAATTTATTTCGTGAAAAATAAATAATTTAATTTTTTTAAAATAATCACATATATATATATATATATATATATATATCTTGAAATAGTTAGTTAATAAAAAAATATTTTTATTATTGAGAATAATTTATGTCTAATCATATTCATAGATAAGGAAAATATTCTTTGTCCATTTATTTTTATAAATGATACAAGCTATCGATTTTAGGGAAACTTTTTCCAAATCAATCATTTTTCACAACACAAACCTTTTCTAACTTGGTATTCAAAGGTTATTAGTAAACAATTGCGTCCCTTAGCGTGAGTCAATTCCTTTATCTATTTGTCCATAACTTCTAGAAAAGCAAAAATGAAAAGAGCACCATAACCTTACTCTATCCTCTGTTCCTTCTTCTCCTCTCCGTCTCCTTCATGCTTTCTTTATATTGGCTATGACTTCAAGGCTTGAATCGTGTTCATCCTTCTCTTTGTATTTTGAAACTGTCAAAGCATAACGTGTACCATTAAAAAGACAAACAACTTCATAATTGACAAGTAATATATTGATGCATCTCCTATTGAATGGTTAATTATAATGGGGAATCGTTAAATTTACTTAAGATTTGGCATTATATACAATAACCAAATAGGTAGTATTGCCATGGGAAAGAAAATAAGTTAGTATAGGGTAGAATTCAAGCTTAAACCAAATGAATCGAAAATAGATAGATATGGACCCCGTGTGAGGGGATCGTGATATTAAGGGCTTGTCAGTTTGGGCTTAATTCGACCAAAAAAAAAAAGTTTTGGCTTAAGAAAATTACTTTTTTTTGTGTTCCTCGGAAACTTCCAAACGAAAAGTGATATTCTTCCAGATTTTGAAAAAGTCAGGACAAAAATTCTGATGACTTTGTGTACTTAGAATTTGTGTATGTTAATGATTTCCAATGTAAAACTTATATCGAGTCATATTGCTATTGCTACAAGAAAAGAAAAGGTAAAAAAAAAAAAAAAAGAATGTAAAAGTCACCCCAAACGTACCGAAATGAGTTGAATTTCGAACGCATTACAAGTGTGAGCTTTAATTCCGACCCATTACATGCGTGAGCGTCCGACGATTAGATTCTTTTATCATCTGTCAACATGGGAAATGAGTCGGACCAAAAAAAAAAAAAAATGGGAAATGAGACTTCGAGAAATTCACTCTCTCATTGCCACGTTTAAATCTGCTGTGGTTAGATACGGAGATTTGGGTAACATTAACTGTAGGGCGGTATCATAGCTAGTGCGTGATATGATATAAACTCTGCCCCACCCATTCTATTATTAAAGAAGTTCACTCTCGTTTCCGCTTTTAGATTTACAGTTTAATAGGAGTGTCTGTTAAACACAGAGATTTAGGTAATAGTAGCCGGCTGATTTCATAGCTGATATATATATATATATCATAGGTGTGAGAGGGGGGTGTCATTGGCACCAAAGTGAGAGCAGAAACGAGAGAGAGAGAGAGAGAGAGAGAGAGAGAGAGAGAGAGAGAGAGAACGGCTAGGCAAAAGGCAATGTTAAATTCAAGAAGCCAAGGTATTGAGAAGGTATGGGTGTCCATTTTGGCTGTGCTATTGTCTGCATCAGCTGCTTCATCTCAGTACATAGTGGAGACACTTCCTGGGTTTCCTGGTAGACTTCCTTTTAAGCTTGAAACCGGGTCAGTTTGGATTCTCTCATGCCTCCCTCCCTCCCTCTCTCTCTCTCTCTCTCTCTCTCTCTCTCTCTCTCTCTCTCTCTCTCTTTTTCTCTCCCCCGTGACAATGATCTGAAGTAGATTTCCTTAACGTAATGCAATTTGCAACACTTCTTATTTGACTGCGACAAAAATGAGCCAATTTATGACGGTCCACAAATGGAGGGCGCGCGGTGTCACTGTGGCACCATAGATGGAGTAGGTGATTGATTTCTGATAAGTAATTACTCTTCTTTTGAAGGGTAAGAGTTTAATAGATGCAATGAGACTGGCTGAGGGAAAAGGAATTTTCAATTGATTACTTGTGTGTTATAACTTTCGGATGGTGTTCACTTTGAATGTCGTCATTTTTCAATTGTTTGAGTGTCGTAACTTTTAAATCAATACAAGTGATAGAAATCCAATGTGGCATGACACTTGTGTGAATTTTTTAGAAGTCATTGCACCCAAGTGAAACTTTTTTAATAGTCATGGCATTCTTGTGATCGATTGAAAAGTTATCATATGCACTCAAAGGGATAATTGTCCAAAAAGTCCTATATCTATTGCACAATAGACAATTCAATCATAAAATTTTCAATTGTATCAATTCAGTTCTACACATTTTAACGATTTGTCAATTTAGTCATAAACTCTTTTTTTGTATCAATTTAATACTAAACCTTTTGAAAATTTGTTAACTTAGTCCTAAACCTATCATTCAGATATTTGGCCAAAATAATTACATTGGCAAATTGTCGGAAGGTTTAAGACTAAATTGACAAATCATCAAAAAATTTATGATTAAATTGTCATAATTGAAATGTTTAAGACGAAATTGGCAAATCGTCAAAAGGTTTAAGATTAAATCAACACAATTGAAAGATTTAGGATTGAATTAATCTCTGTACAATAAGTTCAAGACTTTTTGGACAACTTTTCCACAATTCAAATAAGTGCCATAGAAAAGTTATGGCACTTATGGTATTCGTATTCCGATAAAATAGTTTATATTATATTGGACTTCTGACTTGAGGATATTTGGTTGGTAAAACAACTTTGAGAATCAAAATCTTAGTTATAAGTTCCATAGGCACATTCCATCTTTTTTTCTTTTCTCCTTTTATTTCCATTTCTTTCTTCTATTGTTTCCATTGCCAATTCTTGGTGGATAAATATCTGGGAAAATTTCAATTAAGGGCCTAAAGTGGAACCATTTTCTCAAAAAATGACCCAAAATGGACATTGTTTCAAACAAGAAGCTAAAGTGACCAACTTAGTTTCAGATAAAGGCCTCAACTTAAAAGCCAACCAAATCTTATTTGCATCTAGGGGTATTTTCATCTAAAGACTTTTTTTTCCTTCTTTTCTTAATTTATTTTCTCCTTCTCTTTTCTTTCTTCATCATCATTGTGCCTTCGCCTTTTTTGCTCTTTACATCATGTTCTCCAAAGTCCATCTCTATCTTCCTTGCCGAATGAGCCATCAACGCCCTCAACCTCATTTGTCATTGCCCTCAACATCAATTCCAGTACCTTTGTTGAAAGGTGGAGGTCAATCCAAGCCCTAGATCGAGCATGAGTGTACCAAGATGTGACGCTTAGCTCGATTCGATCCCCACATCTTGTGGTCGTAGTCAAGCACGAAGCATGATGAGATGTAAGCCATTAGCTTGCTGCCCTTGTTGTCGTCGATGCTTGAATTCAAATCAGTGCTCACGCAAGCTATGATCGATCTTAGCGAGGAGAAGCCAGATTGAAGTGCCTTAGCCAAATTTATTAGAGGTTTTTGAGGAAACTCTGTGATACTCATGTGCATTGATTTGTTCAGTGAAATACATGGTTTTCGGAATTTCTGAGCGATTTTGCACTTCTTTCATCTTGTTATTCTCTCTCAAATCTCTGTAGATAATATTTCAGAGTCAGAGAGGCAAATTTGTTTGAACATGTGTAGACCAGAGTCATTCGTTTTTTAAATTGAGTGCTGTCTAATTTGAATCGCCACCAAAGGCGAGTATCTTCAATCACGGGTCAGAATGATTCGGTAGCCTTTGAAAATAACCAGCATGCACGACACAATTGGACCCTCTCAAGAAGCCACATATTCCACCTCAATGCAAGCTGTGTCTATGAATGTTATGAATAATCCAACCCGAACCCAATAAAACATTCCCAAGAAGCTACGAGTGAAAGTTATCGTGGCATAGGCAATTTCATTGGCGAGGAGAGCATGAAACTGTTACTTTAATTGCCATAATAAGTTTTTACAAGCAAATTGAATAAAAACAAAACCCACTGATGGATATTTCTTGATTCTCAAGTTCATTATCGTCATCGGAGAAGATGAGTGGTGGCGAATAACTTAAAAACCGGCTTATGCCGAAATCGATGAGTTCTTGGGTGAGGATGCAAAATTGCATAATGTAGAGCATGTGCTTTGAAGTTTGCTGATGGGGAGGCTGCAGAACTGAAGCACGCAATTTGCAGTTTTGCAAAACTGCATAACTTCTCAAATATCTTTTCATTTTCTTCTTTTCCTAAATTGTTCAAATTGTTTTGCACCTGTGCAAGCTCGTGCATCAGGAGTCTGATGCATTTGTCAATAAGGAGGTGAGCAAGATGAAAAAAGAAAGAAAAGAAAAACAAAAAGGAAAAAGAAAAAAAAAAGTCTTTAGACGAAAATACCCCTAGCTGCAAATAAAATTTGACTTGCTTTCGAGTTGAAACCCTTATTCGAGACTAAATCGGTCACTTCGAGCTCTTATTTGATACAATGTCCACTTTAGGTCCTTTTTGAGAAAACGGTTTCACTTCAGGTCCTTAATTGAAATTTTCCCTAAATATCTCTTACACGCTACCTTCCATTCATTCTTTCATGGCTGCCTACTTACTTTAACCAAACTGACAAACAAAATGCTCCATAGTTTCTGCTACATGAATTAAATGATCACCTTTTGGACAAAAACGAAATTGAGTTGTTGCACTTTCTGGCTCTGCATCTTCCAGCTGGATTGTCGAGGAATTGCCGGGTTATCCTGGTTTGCTTCCGTATAATGTCACTATACCACAAGTGATATGGGTTTGAAAATGCAGGGATGGATTTGACCGTTTAAGTTATCTTAATTGGGTATTTTGGTTGATGCAGTTACATAAGTGTCGGTGAGATCGAGTTCTTCTACTACTTTGTGCAGTCTACTGGGAATCCTGAAGCTGACCCTCTTCTACTTTTCATGAATGGGGGTCCTGGGTGTTCAGGGTTGAATGCCTTCTTGTTCCAGATCGGTCAGTTTCTTCTTCTTGTTCTTCATTATTCCTCCTATTGTATTATCATTGTTTAATTACGATGCTGCAAATATCAAGCGTCAATACACAGTATTTTGAAGCAAGCAATATGCAGGTCCACTTAAATTCAATATTACTGATTACACTGGGGGTCTGCCGTCATTACTCTATGAGCCAGATGCATGGACCAAGGTAAAGTGAGAAGTAATAAATTTGCCATCGATTTTGGATAATTTAACAGATTACTGAACTTTGATTCAATTATAATCTCGTTGTCTTATTGAGTTCCTACTGACCTTTTTAAATCCCAAAATTACTAGACAGCCAACATTATATTCATAGACGCACCGATAGGCGCCGGTTTCTCCTACGCAATGACTGCATCAGCGTACAATTATACAGACTCATTGAATGCTGCACAGATGCAGACCTTCTTAAGAAATGTAAGTGAAAAAATTTTCACAGGTCACAATGGTTGTATCATGATATAGGAAAAAATTGGTATAAAATGAACTCTAATTTATATATATGATGCAGTGGTTGGCGGCTCATCCAAGTTTTGAAACCAATCCGGTGTTTGTTGGTAGCAATTCTTATTCTGGAATATATACTCCCATGGTTGCTACAGAAATTCTGCGAGGTAATGAATTATTTTCTATAAGCCCCATTGAATGGAATTAACATAGACAATTTTGCCTTTCCACATCTATTGATGGACTTTGAAGCAAACGTTTCTTTTTTATTTTCCTTGTTGCAAATTTGCAGGGAATGAAGCTGGACTTAAACCATATGTTCACCTTAGGGTATGAAAAAGCTTGCTCCTCATCTTATTTTTTCCTTCTTAAATTTGACTTAAACTGTATCTTATGTTAATGTACTGTTCTGCCCTTTGTTGAATTATTCTTAGGGAATGATACTATCATGTCCTCACACGGACACCGATCTTGAAACAAACGCAAGAATTGCGTTCGCTCATAGGTTGGCCCTCATTTCAGATGCACTTTATGAGGTAACTGAAGAGTAGATCATGCGTGAACTCGTTGACACAGGACCGGTTGAGCATATGTGAGTCCTGGGTATGATCAAATTATTTCCTTCATTATCAGGCTTTAGAAAGACATTGTGGTGGGAATTTTGCGGAGTCGACAAATGCAAACTGCACAGAGGATCTGGCAACGTACAATGAGGTTAGAGAATGCGCATCCTTAATGGATTCATATGAAGTGGACGAGTTCTCTTTTTCCCTTCAAACTCTTTTCTGGCTTGAAATTGATTGGTCATAAAGTTTGAGCAGACATGTTTGGTTTTTTCTGTCTTATTTCCAGCTAATTGAATTGATCAACCCAACAAATGTTCTTGACCCTGTTTGTACTTTCATTTCACCAAAATCGAAAGAGGCTTTCAAATTAGCAGTATCAAACCAAGAGAACCACAGGAGGTCCCTCCAACATTTCACCAAGGATCATCTCGTGTCACTACCGAGACTTCGCGATCATCAGTGCTCAGTCTCTCTCTCTCTCTCTCTCTCTCTCTCTCTCTCTCTATCTGTTTTGTAATTCTTCCATTGAATGTAACAGTATTTGGAATATCTACTTTCCGATATATGGGGTAATTATCCAGGCGTACAAGAAGCTCTTCACGTGCGACCGGTATGTAAAAAAATTGCCTACGAATTTCTCGCTCAAATTTATTCCCTCTCGAGAGAACTAACCAAATAGTTGTATTTTACCGTGTCAATTTGTAGGGAACCGTCAGCGAATTTTTCAGGTGTAACATTTCCTTATCCTACACCGACGATGTCACCAGTGTTCTCGATTATCATAAGAATCTCACCAATCTGCCCTTGCAAGTTCTAGTTTTCGGGTAAAACTTACTCAAACCAATGATTACAATGTTGTAGGAACATTTTGGCGAATGTGAAATTCAACTGTGAGAAAAATTACTTCAATCTAGCGGTGATGAGTAACTTGTTCTCTGTAGTGGTGATCATGACTTGATTATGCCGCATAATGGCATTGAAGAGTGGATAAAATGGCTTGATCTGATGGTTGATATAGATTGGCGACCGTGGTTTTTAGATGGTCAAGTTGCGGGGTAAGCTCAGAAAGTGTTCCGTCTAATGCAAGCTTTTCCGTTGAACTTCCTTTTCCATTGTCCCTTTCTTTTCGTCCTTGATAATATTAGAGCTTCCAATTCCACCATATTTTAATAGGTACACGAGGAACTACAAACACAGCGGATATCGATTGACTTATGCAACAATAAAGGTAAGAACTCAGACTGCAATATGGCCTCTTCCTTCTCCTTGAGTAGTCTTTGGCGTCATAGTCCTTTTGTCCCTAATTTAACGTCATTAATACAGGGAGCTGGTCACTCGCCTACAGAATCCAAACGCAGAGAATGTTACAAGATGTTTAACAGATGGATTCATTATCGTCCTCTGTAGATCTATGCATTTAAGAGTGGGTGCTAGAATAAAATATGTTCCTAAATTATGAGGAAAACTTTATTCACCAGTTATAGCCAATCAATGTCAAAATGACCTAGTAGACATGTATAGGAACATAAAAGTATGCAGTTTCTGTATCAACTGAAGGAACATGCAATTATTTGTATTAAGAACTTAAACCGGTAGTCATCGCTCGGAGACATCTCACACTGATGTCTTTCTTTTAACATGAAAGGGGATTTCTTTTTGGTTGCACATCACACATCATACTGCAGCCAAAAGTTAACATGCCCTTCGGATAAGAATTTCTATACAAATTATAAAAACCCAGCCAAAGCTTCCATCTCTACACTAATTCGAGTGCGCAACGATTTTCTTCGCTTCTCCATGAACTATTGACATTATCATAGACACTCGTAAGGAATCATGTTTAATTATAAAAAACCATTGTGGACTGCACTCTGTTTCATTGCCCAACTTCACACAATTCCATCACGACTGCAGTCAAAGATCGTCATCCAGGCTCTTGGCATTTAAATTTTGACAATTCATTTAGTCATCCCTTGTATAGAAAATTAGGGATCAACCCCACCAATAAACAAAAACATTAATAATTTGCATTTGCATATTAGGAACTTGTCATAAGCCCATATAAACTACATTATGATTGCACTGATTTAAGCAGGAAAGCTCTGAGCTTAATTGAATTATCTCGACCAAGCCCATGGGATTATAATAATCAGCAAAACCCACAATCTTCTCCTTATGGCCAAATTTGACATGTGCTATGCACATGGGATGTCCTAATTAGGAAAGATTGTATATCTAGTGGAATGGGGGAGAATAAGTCAATATCCTGGTGATGGGGGAAATTAGAAAGAGCAATACATTAATTTTCCATCTTGATCTCTCTCACCTCCCCTCCCCCCCCCAAAAAAAAAAAAAAAAAAAAAAAAAAGCCGAAAATGGAGCGTGCTTCATGTATGTGTATTGAGATCAAATTGCAAATAAGCATTGTCGTCAAAATCTACAATCGAAGGAAGATAATAACATAATGGTGAACATTGCACAACAACTGCTGTTTGAAGAGACGACCAATTGCATCCCCAAATGGTTGCAAGCTTTCTATAGGAAAGGTCAATTCCTGAAAATATGTTTACTAGAGACAGTCAGTTGTGGAGATTTGTTGTACATGATATTATCATGATGAGGAAGCTCACCTTACATATACTAAATCTTGGAGCGTGAAGTACCTTATTATTTTGATGGTCCAGTTAAGAGGGTGACCCAAAGCCTCAATTAATGGCCCAAAAATTAAATTGCTTTCGCATGAGGAAACAAGGAACTAAATTTGTGTTGTGCGTCTACCACATGGACAACTCAATTTCTTAACTACATATTAAGCCACTCATTTAGAATGATCACCCAATGGCATATTCTTATGCCTATAGTGAATTGGATGCGTGGTGTGTCTAGGGTCTATGTCTTCTGCCATATTATTTTTGAGGTTTATTGGGATGCAACTGTTTGATATATTCCCTGAGGTAACCATGAAATAGTTATATGTTAGGGATTTCAATTATACTATTAATCTTATTATTTAATTAAAGGTAAAGACATATTCATTCATTTGTCCAATTATATATGTGTGTGTATATTATAATCCCGTAAGATCAATTGTGACTAGACCTATTTTTGAGATGTTAAAAATATGTGTGATGGGTTCACAATTACACTAAATCTTTAGACTATTTCCGGTTGGTGGATCACAAAGTAGATATTAACAATGTTATTGAAACTAGTGTGTCCTTAGCTTCATCGATGACCCACAAGATTAATTCAAGGGCCACAATTCAAACTAGGGAAGGTATATAAGCATTTTTCACTCCAAAATTTGGGTAGATTGGCCATGAGACTATTTCTTCTCTCTCTCTCTCTCTCTCTCTCTCTCTCTGGCGATTTATTTGTGCACCAACCATCCTTTTGTCGAGATCACCTACATAGTCAAAATCAATGAAACCAACAACTAAATGTCCTATATCATAACCTTTATTAAAGACCAAACCCCATTTGAGATATCCAAGATGTACCGAAGAATCCATTTCTCTCTCTCTCTCTCTCTCTGGCGATTTATTTGTGCACCAACCATCCTTTTGTCGAGATCACCTACATAGTCAAAATCAATGAAATCAACAACTAAATGTCCTATATCATAACCTTTATTAAAGACCAAACCCCATTTGAGATATCCAAGATGTACCGAAGAATCCATTTCACGACTTGCCAGTGACTTTTACCCAGATGTATTATATACCTACTCATAACACTAACATCCTGTAAAATATCTAGACGAGTGCAAACCATAGCATACATGAGCTACCCACAGTATTAGAATGTGGACCTCGAGACATCTCATCTTCCTCTTCTTTAGTTTTAAACGACAAAGAAGCCGAAAGCCTAAAATGGGACACCAAATGAGTACTTACCGCTTTAGCATTCTTCATGCTAAAGCACTCAAGCACTTTCTCAATATACTTCTTCTGCAAGAGGCATAACTTCCCAACCTGTATGTCTCTATGAATTTCCATACCTAAAATTTTCTTGGCAATTCCAAGATCTTTCATCTCAAATTCCTTGCTAAGTTGCCTCCTTAAATTTTATATTTCTAATATGTTCTTTACTCCAATAAGCATGGCATCTACATATAATAGTAAATAAATAAAAGAATTATCATGTAATCTCTTATAGTACACACAACTGTCATGCACACTTCTCGAGTAGCCATGACTCAATATAAAGCTATCAAATCTCTTGTAACATTATTGCGGAGGTTGCTTGAGACCATACAAAATGTTTCAACCTGCAAATGTGATCTTATTTATCCTCAATGACAAATCCCTCATATTAAGACATATAGATTGTCTCCTCAAGCTCGCCATGAAGAAAAGTGGTCTTGACATTAAGTTGCTCAAGTTCTAGATCATAAAGGGCTATTAACACGAGCAACACACGAAACTATGTTTCATAACTGGAGAAAACACTTCATTGAAGTCGATCACCTCTTTTTGGTTAAAACCCTTCTCTATTAAACGTGTCCTAAATCTTTCATCTTCAACCTCTGGAATTCTCTATTTTCTTTTGAAGACCCACTTGCACCCAACATCTCTTTTCCCCTTAGGCAATTTCACAAGTTCCCGAGTTTGGTTCTTATGAAAAGACTCCATCTCTTCATTCATCACGATAGGCTACTTTTTAGATTTAGAAGAAATAGTAGCTTCATGGAATATAGAAGGCTCTTCAATACTAAGCTCTTTAGCAAATGTAAGAGTATATGCTATCAAATCAACGAAACCATACCTTTGGGGAGGCTTAATTTGTTGTTTAGCCCTCTTTGTAGCCAAATTTTGAGATTGTTCATTTCTTCTACTTTTTCTTTGATAGAATATGAATCTTGTTGCTCATTATCACTTTCTAGCTTAATAGGAATATCTTCAACCATTTTTTTGTGGATGCTCTACATGAAACTCCACCTCTTTCCGAACATTCTCCTCATGAATACCTATAAACTTAGTAACAAACTTTCCCTACTCAAATATAGAATTTTCATCAAAAGTAACATCCCTACTAATTATAAACTTTGATGACTAAGAATCAGAATACCATGACCTATATCATTTAATGCCGTCTACATGACTAATGAAAATACACTTCTTGACCCTAGGTTCAAGCTTACTCTCTTTTACATGATAATAAGCAAAACATCCAAACATTTTTAAATCAGAATAATCAGAAGGTTTACCTAACTATACCTCATTAAGAATCTTACATTCAATTGCGGTTGAAAGAAAACGATTCACTAAATAACATGTCGTGTTCACAACTTCAGCCTAAAAATCTTTCCCAAGTCCAACATTAGAGAGCATACATCTAGCTCTCTTTAAAAGTGTTCGATTTATGTGCTCTGCCACCCCACTCTGTTGAAGTGTATACCCGGCTGTTTGATGTCAAACAATTCTTGAATCTTCACATAACTTGTTGAAAACACCTCCGCAAAAATCAAGACCATTGTCCGTTCCAAAATGCTTTATCTTCTGCCCAGTTTGATTTTCCAATTTGATTTTCTATCAACATATTTCATTTCTTGAATGTATCGAAAACGTTACTTTTACGCTTCGAGAAATAAACTCAGACTTTTCTAGAAAAATTATCAATAAATGTTAGAAGATAAACTACACCATCCTTAGATGTTACCTATGCCGATCACCACAAATCAGAGTAAATATAGTCAACCGTGCCCTTCGTTCAGTGCACCACAGTACTGAAACTAACTCCGTGCTGTTTTCCAAACAACAATGTTCACAAAAGTTAAGTGAGAACATATGATCCCTACAAAGTAAACCACGTTTACTCAAGATAGTCATTCTTTTTTCGCTCATATGGCCCAACCACATATACCACAACATTGATTTTTCAAAATCTAAAGACGATAACATATTTAAAGAACTACTTACCAAAAAAATAAAAAATATTTAAAGAACCCACAACTGTACTTTCTTGCAAAACATAAAGATTTTTTTTTATGTTACCAGTCATCACAATCAATAAGCCTTTTGAAATTTTCAAAACTCCACCTTCACCTGTGTACATACATTTAATGAAATCTAAACTGCTCAATGAAATAAGGTTCTTCTTCAAATATGGGATATGCATAATGCTTGTCAAATTTTTTACTACATTGTCATGATATTTAATATGCACAGTACCAATACCTACGTTCCTACAAATTGCATTGTTACCTATCAAAACTAAACCTCTATTGACTTTCTTATATGCGTGGAACCAATTTCTATATGGACACATATGGTATGAACATGCTCAATCCAAAATCCATTCATCATCGACATGAAAATCTGAAAACAAAATAATATGAACATTGTATGCATTAGCTAACTCATTATTTTTCATCAAACTACTCGAATCAGAATTCTCCATCAACTTCTTCCCCTTAGCTTTGAGTACTCGATACTCACTTTTGTAATGTCCTAATTTGTGACAATAATAATACTCCACCTTACTCTTATCTCTATCTGATTTAGATTTCGAACGCCGTTTACTATTACTGCGTCTATCATGATGATTCGACCTTCTCTTAACAACTAAGCTATGAGCTTTATCACCACTACTACTCATATTCAATTTTGTACGCATCTCCATAGAATTCAATGAGACTTTCACATCCTTAAGAGTTATAGATTCCCTTCCATACATCATAGAATTCACAAAATTCCCATACGAGCTCGGTAGTGAACATAACATAATTAGGGCCTGATCTTCATTATCTAACTTCAAATCTAGATTTTTCATATCCATAACAATTTTATTAAATTCATTTAGATGTTCTTGGATAGGAATACCTTATTGCATCTTTAACGTGTAAAGATGCTACTTCAAAAATAATCTTGTCATAGGAGATTTCTTCATGTGGAGGTTCTCAAGCTTATTCCACAGTCTCGAAACTATTTTTTCATCTGCAACTTCATGAAGCACCTTATCGGATAATGACAATTGAATAGTGCTATGAGTCTTTTCTTCCATCTCCTCGATATCAGCGATAGTTATATCATTGGGATAATTTCCGTCCAAGGCTCTAACCGAACCTTCTCGATGTAGCAACGCCTTCATCTTGATCCTCCATAGCCCAAAATTATTTTGGCCATCGAAGGGTGCCACTTCGAACTTGATAGATGCTATCTCAAATGAAAAGACTAAAATTCCTTCACTCTGATATCAATTTATTGCGGAAAAACATCAATCAAAGATGCACCGATCTAAGAACAAATAACAAAGGATGAAAGAAAATCGAAATCACACGAGATGCAAGATTTATGTGGAAAATCCAAAATGAGAAAAATCATGAGGAGAGAGAGGGGTTTCAATATCTTTAATAGAGAGCACCAAAGTACCATCCAAAAAGCTCTAAAACCATTTGGTGAGCCACAAGATCTAAATATCTAACAAAAAGATTGGAAAAAAACAAAACAGGAAATAATATAGAGGTTAAGGTTGGAGAAATGTTGTTAAACATATTTCTTTCATAGTGTCCCTCCAAAAATTCCTAAAATAAATATGCATGGTTTAAAATACTCTTATTTCTTAATTTGAAAGTTAAAATTCAACACATTTCAATTATGTCAATTTAGTCCGTAACCTTTTGTTGATTTGTCAATTTAATTCTAAACTTTTCATTGGTATCAATTTACTCCTAAGCTTTTTGTTTTTTTTTTTGTTTTTTTAATTTGCCAATAGTTCTAAACCTTTTGTTGATTTACCAATGTAGTCCTTCCAAACAAATATCCAAATAATAGGTTTATGACTAAATTGGCAAATCTTCAAGGGTTTATAACTAAATTGACATAATTGAAAGTTACATTACTAAATTGGCAAATTGTTAAAAGTTTTAGGACTAAATTGGTAGAATTGAAGGTTTATGACCGAAATGGCCGTCGTACCATAGGATTTAGGACTTTTTACGCATAGATTGTTATCAAAGATGAAAATGTTTTCCGTTGAATAATTTTTTAAACAATATAAGCAATTACTTTTCGAAAAATGTTTCCCAAATCACTCATTTTCTGTGAAACAAATACACCCTTTGAGTTTAATAGTTTTCTAACTTAGAATTCAAAGATTATCACTGAACAATCACATCCATTAACGTGTGCATCGTTTACTATATCTTATTTGTCTAAAAGCCTCTTCTAGTAGAAGAAAACGAGGGAGCACCATTCACGTTACTCTGTCTTCTATATTGGCTATCACTGCAAGGCTTGAATCATGTTCATCCTTCTTGGTATTTTATCAAATTATTACATGTATCGAAAAAGCAAATAAAAACTACGCAAGTAGTATATATCGAATTGCTAGGATTAGTGGTAAATCTACAAATTTACTAGCCCAGTAGGTAGTATTGCTGTAGGAAAGAAAAGAAGTTCGTATAGGTTAGAGTTGGTGGAGATTCACGTTGAGACATCCAGAAGGATACCTGAATTAAGACGAATGTACCTAACATTAAACTCATGTGAGGAGGATATTATTAAGATGTACATGTAAGTTTAAAAATGTCTCACATGGAAGAATTGGTGTAATATGAAATAATTAATCGATCCTAATTGGTTCATAACTCCTTGAATTAAAGTTTTTAGTGAAGATAGGTCCAATTAGATATTGATAGGCTTGGACTTTCGCCCCCTCTTGGCGGTCTCTCTAGATGAAGGGATTGGGGTTTTGATACTTGCTTCTTGAAAATTAGTATTAGAGCCTGACTTGATTAAGTTAAAGTGAATCAATTTCGACTAAAGAAGGAAAAGTGAAAATAAACATATTTAATGGGGAGGATTCTGGTTTTAGAGCTCATAGTTGATTTGTGGCTATTCCTCATATATATCAGTGCATGGTGAATATCTTAAGAAAGGAATTTCGTGACTTACATGGTTTCCTAGCAGTCTTCATGGGACTAGAGAAAGAGACACCGGTTGAAAATGGACATTGTGGTGTAAAAACAAGGTCCTTCATGATTTAATTGTCCGATGACAGCCTTCATAGTTGGGACTAGAGAAAGAGACTAGAAATGAAGCTGTGCATTACACATGATAACAACAATGCATTTGAGAAAGAAATAACTTCGCAAACTCCAAATAGAATGAGTGCGTATATAATAAACGAAAGTTTTATTTTTCATATGATAAATAATCTCACAAATGAGCGGAAATAATAAAGATGCCTAAGATACACAGAGGTAAACGTCATCTTAGAGTACAGACTACTGGCAAATCCCGTCTCAAGAGGTCATTTCCAGCTCTATAATGGGGGAAAAATTGATATGTCCAAGTGTGCATGCGGGAAATCAATGATCAACATTACACAAGAGACAGTTCGCCCGACGGAATTGATCTCTTCACAAGTTTGGCCCAAGATTCATTTGTCTCACTGATAACCTTCAGAGCATAAGCCTGCAGCATCATATCCCACAGTATGCAATTTATTATATTCAAATTAGAAGCAATAATAGCAAATGTAAACCTCCCAAACTATAGAGCAAGATGCGTTCACCAATGCCTAAGCAACCTGATCTAACAATTGGAACATTCCCTAACTGTTGGTTGGCTGGGCCTTCAGGGTGGGTAAGACCAGAGACCCTTTCATTTCAAATATTCAAGACAAAAAGATGAGGGCCTATAACCAAAGGTGGAGAAACCATTCAGATCAAGGCCTATCTTACACATATTTAGCAAGGAAGCAACGCTGTTGTGACTGGCAAAATGCTCAAGTTGGCCAGTATACTTGCTTATCAACCTAAATGTCAATATGGGCCCAATTGACGAATGTCATCAAGCAGGTGGTCTAAGTAGAGCGACTTGCTGGCTAGTGGGAAAAAGAAGGAAAAGGAAATTTTCACAATCCTAATGGCCATGGAGCATTGCTATAAACTTATTTTATGAAAGGGTAAGGGAGAACTCTCAACGTAGCAATTTGCTGAAGATGAGCATGCTATTAATAGGTAAACCACTCAAACACAAAGATAAGATAAGTCTTTGGTGAAGTAAATTGCTGGTAAACATAGAGTGCAAGCTGGGCCATGGCATTTTATCACCTCTGCACAAAAGTTTTTCGGTTCTTTGGGTATCAAAATAGGTGCAAACCATGTTAACGACATTGAATATTCACCTTATCAGCTGGCTTGTTTCCAAGACCAAACTTATTGGCTGGCTTGCCATCAGGAATTTTGTAGTCACGAAACCAGTCCCTGATTGCAGTTAGAGTACCCTGAGGATACAAAGTAATTCTTAATCAGGATATAATTAACAAAAAACCACAGCAGTCATGGATAATTAGAACACTTCTAGGGATAGGACTAGAGTTTTTTTTTTAAATTTCTTTTTCAATGTCTTCGTCAATTAACACACACGCATGCACAAATGCATACACACAAATGTTGAGAGTACCATATACGTTAAGATAGTAGGTGTATATCCAAGCTAAAATCTTGGAATGTGGTAAGTATTCTTTTGACTTTTGTTTCTTCACGAATCTTGCAGAGTACTTTCGTCCTTTCTAATAGGTGAATGGCTTTTGCACCTTTGTTGCCCTTTCAAACATGCTATCATGTTGTACCAAAAGAAAAAATAAGCACTCTTCTTCTTTTGCCAATGCCAGACAATTTCCCTTTCCTAGTCCAGACATCTGTAGTGCTATGATAGACCAATCATTTCAAACATCACCTCTTACAAATTTTACAAAATCCTGAAGCCTTTTTCATAAATTGAGACCCTTCCAGAGGAAAAGTCCTTCTGACCGGATTGCTATTTTACACATGCTTTAAATAAACTAACATACTCAAACAAACTAATTGTTATTCCAGATTAAGCATCAGAGAAAGAGAAATAAAAGTTAGCGCCAGTTTGTAACAATGAACATATCAAAGTTGCAAAACAATGAAACTATGGCGCATAACAGCATATTGTTGAGAGTGGGGTGAATAGCATGAGAGAAAAGTACAGTACTCATCCACATAGAACATACCGGGAAATGCTTCTCAACATCATCTATATCATTTACGAGGGAAGCCTTAGGATCATCCAGGGAAATTGCTATTATTTTCCAGTCGAGTTCCCCCTCATCAAGCATAGCTAATGCAGCCAAGGGCTTGACCTTCAAAATCTCACCAATCTGTCTCCGACTTTCACCAATCTCAACAACATCAACTACACAGTCAAAAACATGAAATACTAGATTAATATCATTCTATAATGGCATTAACAATCTTGAAGAAAGGAATGTTTACAAGAACTGGATGAAGTTTGTTAATACCTGGATCATTATCACCAAATGCCCCTTCAACTTCAGAGTTAGCAAAAGATGGGTCTTCCCATGTTTGTGGAAGCAATCCATAATTCCAGTGGATATTGTAGCTGAGGAAAACAATTAAGATGCTTCAGCTTTGGAATTTAAAAAAAAAAAAAAAATTATTAGAATACATGACTTCCCTCTAGACCTAGCTGAACTCAATTTGAAAGGGCTTCTTCCTATACCTGTGAATTCCAACCTAATTGGCTACTTCCAATTACGTAATAAGCAATTTATTAAAATTTTAGACTGTAAGACATAAATCCAGTTCAAATATGAGAGGACCATAACCTGAAAACTACTTCTCTTAAAATGTATCTGTATCCTCCACAGCAGCTATGGGTCTTCTAATAAAGTAATCATGTAGAAGTATCACAAAGGAGGTCCCCAGGAACAGATATATTTGAGAAACATCAAATGAAAAATAATGCAGAATTTTCATTGCTCTAACAAATATTACTAGAAGGAAATGGGCAATTACTCATTTAGGTATACATTTGTGAGATTTAACATCAAGATGCTCAAAAACCACAACACAATGGAAGCTCCAGTCAAAATGAATAAGAACCCCAAAAGGATAAGAATGCTATAAGAACAAAGATCTTGAACATAAGTACAGGCTATCATGCTAGAAATACAAAGGCATGGAGCATCAATGTAGCTACAAGTGCATATTGGGTCTCTCCCCACTGCTCTCGACCAAAGATTCATAGCTTAAAAACAGAAAATTAGCAGATCTTCCACTAAATGAGAAATAAAGATGAAAACAACAAGGAAAACTACAATTCAGGGAAAAAACGCACTGGATATTAATCATAATGACCATGCATATTGAGGAGATTTACAGCATGTCAATCAGAAATTCTGGAATTAAAAACTCAAAGACATTGATATCTGACATTCACGAGAGGAACTACAGGAACTAAAACTCTTAAGTGACTGTGGCCATGACATATTACCGAGAAATTAAAGTGCCTAAAGTGCTCGGAAAGTAGACACCAGGATATCTTGGTTAAATGTGTGAAGAGCACCTTTTCAATAAACTATTATAAGTACTGGTCAGCCTATGCCTCGCAGTTGAACATATTGGCAAACAGAAAGATTCATATCAAGCAGCTGACATAGAGATACTTCAACTTAGACCTCAGGGAAGGGAATAATACACATTAACAGAGAAGCATATCTTACGGATAATATCGAAGATTTCCCTTCTTAGTGTCCTGCTTGATGGGAGTGAATGGCTCATCCGTGGCAACTTCCATCTTTGCACTGGACTCCTTGGGTATTTCAACTACAAAGTTGAAAACCCCATCGCCCAGTTGCAACGGTATATCATGCCATGGGGATATCTGCACCAGTATCATGATTCTTCTTCATGTTTAAGCCCAAGAACGGGTAAATCGAATTTTCTTAAACCAGTGCTTAGTAAATGAGATCTTTTCATCTGCACAATGTCTCTATGCTAAACAAAATTCAGCGTTCAAACAATCCCCACATTGGGCATTTTCCTGCAAGGCAAACATACTTCAAAAGACGCCAAAACACGACTTCGCCCCATCCATGCGCATCGCAAGAACTACATTCCATTTCTCGCGACCGCACTGTCAAGTGACTCAGAGAACACTACTGTCGAATCAGGCGCGGCCAATTGCAGCATCGGAAGCCGTCTGCAAGCACGCTCATTTGTCCAAAAACATGATTTCGCCGCAAATACAAGATAAGACGCGGATCATAATCGAACGAAAGCCGTCTCTCTTTCGCGCTCGCTCGTCGCCATTGATCGCCAATAATCACCAATCCAACGAAAACAATCACAAACGCGAAGCTTCGAATAAAGTAACGGTCTTGGTAAGACGAAAAGCTCCACATCTTCCTATCCATCATCCACTGATTTCCGAAACGCCCAAGCGAAATCCACCCCATTTCCATCGTCTTCTCGAGAATCAAACAAGCACGCTCGAAGAGAGAAGAGAGAGAGAGAGAGACCTTCTTGCCGGAATCCTCGACGAGGAAGACACGGTAATCGAGCGTCTCGGGCTTGCCCTCCTCCTTGACCTTGACCTGAGGGTTGTAGATGGCGCTGCAAGCGAACGACCTCCTCGAAGACGGCGGCGCGGCGGCGGCGGCGGGCCGCCTGAAGAGGCGCAGCCCGGCGGCGCCGCCGCCCACGGCCCCCCGCTTGAGCGAGCGCGGCGTCCTGGAGAGCAGGCAGGTGGTGGTGGCGGCGGCGGCCGGGATGACTCTGACGGTCGCCATGGCCCGTCGGAGGCGCTCTGCTTTCCGGCTGCTGACGGCGACGGCGACGGCGACGGCGACGGCGACGGCGGATGGCGATTGGATGAGCGTGCTTTGGAGGAGTGTGGAGTGAGCCACAGAAACAAATAGCGCTTGTTCTTTCCTTTTTATTTATTTATTTATTTTCCCCCGGGCCCAGAAAATAAAAAATGAAATGAAATATAAAAAAATTGGGGAAAAGAAGGCAATAATATCTGGTGGGCCCCGCGTGATATACTTGCCTCGAGCTAAGTTGATTGATGTGATGACGTGAGATATCTTGGACATGAATGATTACACTATGAATTTCAATTTAATATGTAACGTGATATCTTAATTTTTAATTTATTTAATATAATTCATTAATTTTTATTATATATTTAATTTAGTTTTTGAATATTCAATATCATCTCTGAATTTGAATCAATGAAAAAATGATATTGACCATTTTTATATAATTCATTAATTAAATCGAACATGTAACAAAAGTTCAAATATTATATTGAATAAATTAAAAATTCAATGAAGATATTGCACATTAGGTAAAAATTTAGAATTTGTATTAAACAAATTAAAAATTCAAGAGAGTCAAAGTTTATAGATCATTTAAGTCATTTCCATATTTAAAATTGTTGTTGATACCATATTTCGAAAATTAAACTTTAAAAAAAACATACAATTCTATAGTTCTATCGGTACTTATTGCCAAAAAAAAAAAAAAAAAATTTTTGAAGAGAAAATTAACTTGTACCGTAAGAAAATATTAAGTAAAATAATTTCCATTAGAAAATTATTAGAATTTGTATCAAAAACTTCGTTGCTCGATATATGAAACAAATAGGACTTTTGCTTTGCATGATAAACTCGTTTAGGCGCTCCATATAAAATTGCTCTATCCCTCCGTGAAAGAGTTTTTATACCCAAAAAAAGTGTTTTTCTTTTCTAATAAAAAATGAATGAAAATGTGTCTGTTCTTGCAATGGATCAATGGCAGCAATCTAATTCAAATCCCCAACGAGTCAGCAAATCCAGAAATTTAAGGATTTTGCCAATAATTTAGGACATTGATTGTAACTATTACCATAGGAAATATTCGCTGATAAATTCACAAGAGGAAATGCCAAAAAAAAAAATAGAAAAAGGAAAGAAAAAAATTGCATTATCAACACCTCTGGTATTTTATCTGATACAATCCCTCAATTTAAAGCAAAGAAAAGCAGGGGGGAATAAGTTCCACTGAAAAGCTCTTGGTCCTTATGGAATGTGACAACCCAAATTTAAAGCAACACATTCATGATGAATTATTCAAGACAGGAAATGGGATAAGTGGATACATCAATACAAACAGATCAAACATCAAGAACGATATGAACTTTTAGCTCTGCTGGATCCCGCTCGGCCATGTCAGGTTCTTCACCGGCTTGAGGATGGCTTCAACCTCGGAGAGTGTTTCTTGATCCATTCCTGCGGACGCCAGCTCCGCTGCAGCGGCGACATTCTCCTCGACCTGACATTGGCACGTGAGAGTGTATCAGGGAAGCTCATTCCGACACTGCTACATGCTGCGCCTTCCTATTTAAACTAGTGGCGATATCACCCATGTTCTTCTCATTGCAGTAGAAGGAGCTTGATGAGTTAGCTCAGAATCTTTTTGACCAAAAATGCACACTTGATAGTTATCTAAATGGCATCAGGCGTACCAGATTCCTCGACTTTACCTTTTTTAGGAGGATGAACCAATTAAGCAATCAACAAGGATTATATGTATCTTTAGCAGAACATCAACAAACCCAAAATTTTTAAATTGGCCCATTCCCTAACTAAAGCCAAAGCCAATGTCCCACTACACTCCCAACTACCATCTAAATTAAAAATTGTCCTAATCAAGAAGTTTGGATGCATATTGCACTCTGGCCATTCTCTGCACTGCCCAGAAACCAAAGGAGACAAACTAGGCAAAGACATAATGGACATTGGTAGCAACCCACAAAGAACTTGGAAGTAGGATGACAAACTTTATGGGTGTACACAGGCAAAAAGCATCTGTCAATGAGAAAAGCAAAGATTACACATCCAAGCATAAAGCAAGACTGCACTATGACTCTTATCTGAAATGCTTTTCTCAGTCATGCTGTGATCAGTGCGAAACAAAGATAAGCCAACTATGCGATTTTTTCACTATAATTTGGTAAGACCGAAATCAGGGAATGAAAAAAGGATGTAAATTAGGTAAGTAGTGCTTCGGTCAACGAAACAGATATGGTTAAGAGAAGGCAAACATCATTCACAATACAATCTTGATGAATCACCAAGCCCCTAGCGTAAACATTAATTCCTACCTGTTTGACGCAGTTCATGCCAACCAGCACCGACGAAATGTCCTTGTTTGTCAAACTGTATTGCATAGCTAACTTTGAGATGTTCTTCCCTTTCTTCTGGCAAAAGGCCACAGCATCTTGACATGCAGACTGAAGACAAATCAAACGCATGATGATCATTATTCTGACCAAGGTTATAAAAGTACCAACAATGTTTACCAGTTACCATAAAAAGACATATGGCTCCCACTCCTCTCAAGCACACAAGTTAGGTGGCTATCAAGGGCTAAACAACGAAAACTTTGATTAACCAGAAGATCAACCAAGACCATCACCTCAGTAAGTAGCATGCTAATTTTCTTCTAGCTCAGCCTTGATCAATATTACACAAATGATGACCTCAAATCCATAAAAAATCCCAAGACTATACTCACGACCTTCCTGTACTGCCAATCTATTTCTTACTTAAATGAGCATCCTTCTGCACAAGAGGAAGAAATTGTAAACCAACCTTTAGCTCAGGGGGAGCTGGATGCCACTCTGGTGGACCACTCTCAGTTAGAAGCCCCATTGCTAGGGGAGAGGCACTTATTATACCAACACCTTTGCTCTTCAAGTATGGCAGCAACTCTTCCAAGCTATTGTCGTTGATACTGAAGTGGCCGTAAGAAAGGACTACGTCGACTGAACCTGGTGGCACACGATCAAGCACGTATGTGAAGATTTCCAATGGTAGTCCAGTAATGCCAATGAAACGGATCTTTCCGGTTTCCTTCAGTTTCAGAAGTGCAGGAATAGTCTCATTGACAATCTGTCAGTGTGGAAAAGCCAAGCGTTCACACTCATTTTTCAGAATACATGTGACAAATCAACAATATAGTTCAGAACAAGAAAGGTAAGCACCTGATCCAGGGAGCCAAATTCGATATCGTGGCACTGAAGTATATCGACATAATCAAGTTGCAATCTTTCTAAACTCTCATCAATGCTCCTTGTCACTCTCTCAGCACTAAAGTCAAAGCCCTCTTTATAACGTCCACATTTCGTTGATACAATATACTGATCTCTTGGTACACCTGAAGCTTTAAGTGCCATCCCCAGCATCTTCTCTGACAACGTTCCTCCATAGTACCTTTAACAATAGGATACATCAGGAGATATTTTCAAGCGCCAAACCAGCGCATAATGCAAGTCCAAAATGCATGGTGCAAAAACAACAGCCAGAGCCTCCTTAAAAGCAGGTAAAACGAATTGAAGATCAGAAACTATGTGAGAGTATCCACCAATGAAAAAACATAGAAACCTCAAATGAGTTGAACAAACGCCTAAAGTCGCTGAGCCCAGATCAACTTCTTCACTTCTCATCAGTTCAATGCTCACGCATAGTAGTAAATTTGGATGGATTTTGGAGGAAAAGAAGAAATTGAGTAGATAATGACAATCTACTACGCACGCCACCTTTAACAAAATTAATGCAATAATTGCTTATCTCCATCATCAAAGAATTATAAATACTGTTATCTCAGCAACTTCCACTAGTCCACTTCTTATGTGATTAACTCCCACCGATCCGATCCGCTCATCAAGATTTTTCAAACAAAAGAACAAATCTCCTTACTCCACGATCCTCTGGCAATGAACCATTGCAGACATCATCGTACTATCTCAAAATCTTTCAACTGTCTCCAAGACCCCTCTCTCAAATTACAACAATTGTACCATTAGCTCACTCTGATTCCTAAGCCCCTCATTCTCACATTCTCAGCAACAAACAGATGATCATCACCAATCCAGACATAGCTCAAGAACGCAAAACCTGCCCCTTTCTCTATCCTGCACCTTCATCCATTCTCGAGATTCAGGCAACAAAATGTCCCCAATTCGCCGAATCCTCTCTCTCTCTCTCTCTCTCTCTCTCTCTTGCAGGGATTGACAAAAAGTACAGGGGAAAGGGAAAGCGAAAACTTTTTTCGAATTTGGCTTACGGGGAGGTGTCGAACAAGTTGATGCCGAGGCGGAAAGCTTCGCGGACGGAGGCGACGGCCTCGTCCTCGGAGACGGGGCCGAAGACCCTGCCGAGAGGGGACGCGCCGAAGCCGACGCAGCTCACCTTCAGCCCCGTGCCGCCGAGGGGCCGGAGCTCGAGGCTCGCCGGCGGCGGTGCCGCCATCGGAGGACCGGCGCGTTGGTTCCTTGATTCGTGGGTCGACAGCGGGAGAGGCAGCGAGGACGGAGGAGGCAGTGCAGCAGAGTGGAGTGGAGCGGAGAGCAGAATTTAAGAGAGAGAGAGAGAGAGAGAGAGAGGTGGGGCCCGATCGAGGGGTGTGCAGAAATTTCGAGGAAGACGACGTAAGGGGACGGGGCGATCGTGCGGCACTGTAGTTTCCTGTCTGTTTGGTACAAGTGTGCTTGAGTTGCATGATTGGTGTTTTTTATTTTTGTCAAACCATGATTGGATGAATCATGACACTCAATTGTTTATCGAGATTAGAGATAAGATTGAGAAATCGAACCTGTCACCTTCGATTTGGGACATAAATCCTCGGCCAATCGGTGCGGAGATTGATTCCTCAAGGAGAGGGAATTCTTATCACATGAATAATTGATTTAGAAAATGATCTATAACTTTTGGAGCATGAGACGCCTCGCCATTATAATAATTTCCCAACTGCCATAGTTTATGGTGACTTGTAGAAAGTTGTCTCGTCTCACTTGAAGATAGTGCAACTTTGAGCATTGTTTACATTAAAAAATAATCAACTTTTTGTGATCAACAAATGATAGGGATAAATTGGTTGATGAAAGTAATTAAGTCGCTAGAAAGTTAACAAGGTTAAGTGATGTGGGCATTGACACCTCTATGGCGATATCATCGACAATTGCACAATATTGATGGAGCATACGGGGTTGGCTATATTGAAATTTGATGAAGTGTTGGGGATAAGAGAGAAGAATATGTGGATCAAGATGTCAAATTAAGAAGCCAATATAGATTGATGATTGAGCATTACAGTCTCTCTAGAGGCTAGCGAGGTCGAGCCTTTGGCCAGTTGCCAAACATTGTTGAGGACTCACGGCCAGCAAAAAAAAAAAAAAAAGAATATAAAATCAAAATAAATTCAAAAATTAAAAAAAAAATGTAAAAATTATCCATGTCGACGCTAGTTATGCCATGTAAGAAGATTAGGAAATTAAACTTGTCACTTTTGGCTTGGACATAAGTCCTCGGCCGGTCGATGCAGAGATTGATTCCTCGAGGACAGGGAATTCCTATCGCATGAATAATTGATTTAGAAAAGGGTCTATGGCTTTTGGAGTACGAGACCCCTCACCATTATAATAATTTCCCAACTACCGTAGTTTATGATGACTCGTGGAAAGTTGTCTCGTCTCACTTGAAGATAGTGCAATTTTGAGCACTATTTACCTAAAACAAAATAATCAACTTTTTGTGATCAACAAATGATAAGGATAAATTGGTTGATGAAAGTAATTAAGTCCCTAGGAAGTTAACAGGTTAAGTGATGTGGGCATTGACACCTCCGTGGCGGTATCATTGATAACTGCACAATATCGATGGAGCACATAGGGTTGGCTATCTTGAAATTTGATTAAGTGTTGGGGATTAGAGAGAAAAGAGTACGTGGATCAAGATGTCAAACTAAGAAGCCAATATAGATTGATGATTAAGCATTATAGTCTCTCTAGAGGCTAGCAAGGTCGAGCCTTTGGCCAATTGCCAACCATCGTTGAGGACTCACAACTAGCAGAAAAAGAATAATTAAAAAACAAAGAATATAAAATCAAAATAAATCCAAAGATTCAAAAAAAAAAATTGTAAAAATTATCCATGTCGACGCTAGTTATGTCATATAAGATGGTTAGCATTCACATTAACAATTTCTGGCTAAATTGACCCGATGCTCTACATTGGTCAATTTTCAAAATGATTAGGACTAAAATTGGTCAAATTAAAAAATTTAGAATTGAATTAGCACAAATATAATAGGTTTCGATCTTTTACGGTAAGTTTCTCATAACGGTACCTATATTCAACAATCATGCTCAATAGATTGTAATTTTCTTGCAAGTTCTCATAAATGACGAGTTAGTATCCACGCTTTACATAATACATAGAATAATTGCTTCAAAATCTCATAAGGTTGAATATTCCTGCATTTGTAAATTTCCTAGAAAAATCGAAAACAACTTGAGTTTATTTTAAGTCTCTTCTTTTTCTTATTCTAAGTAACTTATTTTCATGATTGTAATATTCATCCTCTCTTCATAAAATTAAAGGCCCTATCAGCTTGTAAATTATGCCAAAATTTCGTAATTTTTCTTAATCTATAGTTATGTTTAGATGCATGCAAAAAGGATATTTATAGACTTATTTGCAGAGTTCATATAAAAATAAGGATCTTGTTCTCTTATCGTAACCTAAAGGAACCGAAACTTTTTATGGATTTGACCCACCCCAATGCCATTGTCTTAATGAATGTAATAATTGGGCCAAAGCCCTAGGGCCCAATGTCGGCCCATCAGATGAGCTCTCATCTTCTGCAGGAGCCCTAGGGCCCAAAGAGAAACGGGATATGCCCACGTACAAGCCGGATTAACTTCTTCTTCAGCGTCCGGTGAGGATTCGAACCTGTGCTCATTTGACGGGAAGGAATTTTGCCAATTTATGTAGATTTCAGTTTTTTGGATTCATTATAGAGTTTATTAAGTTATGAAATTATATGGCAGTGATAGTTTAGGGTATCGTAGAGTCGATTCAAAGTTACGATTGGTTGGAATGAATTTTTAAAGTTTCGTGCGCACTGCTGCCTAATTATAAATTACTGTGTTTGGCAATGGTTTTGGCCCGTCTTCTTTCATCATTTGAGTCGGCAAAGTTTAGGATCTTTTAGTATCTAGAAAGCTTTTTCTTTTGATAGTAATCCTATATATATCGGAATTCAATAGAGAGAGATGTGGTGTGAAAAAATTTGTTGCACAAGTGGCTGTTCGTCACGAAAATGGTTGTTCGTAGTGCGAATGACTATTCGTTGCAATTGATTGCTCTTGAGGTCTTTAATGGACGCATAGTAAACGATTTGACTCCAAAATGGTGTCTTCGTCTCGTCATGTTTTAGTTATGGCTTTTTACTTAATTGCTAAGATTATAAGTTCGTCAATTCAAGTAGCCACTTAATTGATAACATTATAAGTTCGTCAATTCAAGTAGCCTTCGTTGTTTTGTTATGGCATTTCCAGGTGAGTAGTTGTCGTAAACTTTCCAAACATTTTCAATGCGTCGGAAATTTTTTACTATATCACGACAGTGGTGCTTATCTCTTCTTTAAATTTGTAAAATCATATTTCGAAAGTGATAATGAAGGCATGATTTGGTTAAAAGACAAAAGTGATGTTGCGTGTTGCTGCATAAAAACTTAGCGAGGCAAATACTACCCTTTTTGGTTACTTGTGATGACGAAATATCTTTGAACTAGTTTTAGTTGATTATTTGTGAACGGTTGATAAATGCTTTGTGAAAGAAACTGCAAAAGGTTATAAGGATTGGTTTATGAAATGAATATTGGTTGTTGATTTATGGGTATTGGAAGATGAGTATATAGTTCATGCTCATGTCGCTATTATTAAAATTCATTGAGGGTTTGAGTATGCATACAATTTTCAAGATGTCCTTTTGGGTCGAGTTACCGCTTGATATAAGTAGAAACTAGCCAAGGGGAATCTTGGTCATCTTTGTCACAGACATTAAGCGTCACCATAGCTGCTATATTGAGCAAGAGATTAATCAATGCATTGAACCATTGACGTTTGTTTTAATATTATTGATTGAAGGATTATTTTTGATATGTCTATGATTATATTAAAGTGATATAATTCATTTTAATTGTGTATGTATATTGTATATTGGATTTGAGAAAAATGAGTTTGGATATTGTTTTATAAATATGCATAGTGGATGCTTGATTTTCTTAGAAGAGATTTGTATTACTCACTAGGGTGTAGTTGTTCTTACCATTCACTTTACATATTTTTGAGGTTCTTTAGTTAGTGACAAATAAAAAAATGCTATTGACGGAAATTTTTGGTAGTTAGATTTTGGGTATGGTCTGATGTTGTTGTATATAAGTTTGGTGATAGTTGACGTGTTTAGCTGAGTCATGAAATGTATATATTCTTTTTGTGGATTAAGGAAACCTTAATTTTATAACCAACTTACTATTTTATTGAATAAGGATATATATATTTTGATAGCAGTTTTATGTTGGTAAGGCCCTTTAGGTAGGAGAACGACTGTGTGATTCCCCTATATTTGTAGGCGTCGGGGTGTGACAGTTAATGTTGTTTGGGGACTAAAAGCATTTTTTGTCTAGCAAAAACCATCTATGCACAGTCATATATTCTTAGAGTAGAGTTTTATGAACAAGCTTCATCATGACAAATCTCCATTCCATCCCAGTTCCCTTAACATTAATTTGACACACTTCTTTACATCAATTAGAAAAAAGCACTTAATGATCTCCTTCATCGTATCCAATGTTGCTAGAAGAACATATTATCATCAATTTGCCTTACTATTAATCCAGATGGAATATCATATACAAGTCAATAAATCTAAACTCACCAATAAGAATATTACTTTTCTTCCGTTTTATCATTATGTGATACACAAGTTATTATGTATGAATGTGCTTTACTTGTCACGCCAGTGTATCAAACCATGTCGACACCTGATACGATTGACATGTTGATAGTCATAATAAGTAGTGTCTTATCATATGATCCGCTTTCTTAGGATATCATCTTCGTATCGAAACAAATCATCATATCTATTAAACACGTTTTCGAATTAGATATCTCATTTTGACACGACATGGTAGTTTGTTATTATAGACTTATACACCTGCTATAAAATATTACATTTAAGCCATAGTTATATGATAACTTGGCAACTTTTCTTGGGCAAGTCATTTCGGAAGATTTGGCTTTTTTAGGGATGGGTCTAATCCCTAGTCAAAGTAGACAGCTCGAGCTATCCGCGGAAGTCTAGAAAGGACAAAGATCGTGGACAGTAAGTCAACGATTTTGTGTCTCCTTTTTCTCCGACGAAAGAGACATTCGAGTGGAAATCAGTGTCCACCGCACATACTTCACGGCTCTTCTTGAAGTTATTTATCACGTCATTTTCAGCAGCATACTTTATCTTAATTGGACCAACGGCAAAGAATTATCTGTACAATTTACGTTTCGTACTTTACTTTTTAATTCGAGGAGCGCTTTATATGCTCATGAACTGATTAAGTTTGTACTTTAAAGTGTACAGATGACCTATTCCATAGTAGCTCGCACATAATTACTAGAATTTGGACATACAACTCCTCGATTTCTTAGCTAAATCCTGATGTAACAACTTTCAACCAATCGTGTCAACCTAAGTAAATTAGTCAACTTTTTTTACATTTTGTTAACAAACTTCCCACATACTTGTGAAGTACCCTTAAAAAGTTAATGCTTATATTTTCAAAATATTAATTGCACATAAAACTAGTGCATTGCGAACATTTTAGTCAATGGATTAATAAATGTATAATAAACACTCGTCAATCATTAATAAAAAAGGCTTACTTTAACTTATCTTACAAATAAAATGGGTTTGATGGTGGAAATTGAAGTGGTCGTTATTATTGAAAATCATACGGAGAACCTGAATTCATACAAGGTAAAATTAATTGGACTTATGAATCGAGTTAGTTCAAGCCATTAGCCATGTGAACTTTGCGAAAAACTAAACTAATGGTTGTGATTGAATTTGGTACATAAACTCTAATACATGTAAGCATTATACTTTATTCTTAGTATTCATTTTTTTTTTCCTTCTACGCTTTGAAGATATCTTTCTAGAGAATTTTTTCTTTTTTTCCAGCCAAAACGGAGCATAAAATTAGGGCGGCAATTCATGTTCATTTATCATAATGAGTTCTACAATAATGTCAAATGATGTTGTTAACAATTCGTGTCATTTCAAATTTGATGGATGAGGCCATTCGTGTCATGAATTGCACTTCTCTTATTTCCCACTTTCGAAAATCAGAATACATTGTTTTCTCCTAGCACTTGCGAAATTCATTATTCTCTCTTTTTTTCTTTTCCAGGGGGGAAGAATGTCGACTAATCTACGCCGGACGATTTCATTTATGAAGAACGACATTGTCGGTCGGTCCCTTCCACGTGGCAAACACAGAAAGTGGAGTCAATCATGGCGGCCACATCAGTTCAGGTCGGTCACAATGGAGGGAGAAGTCAAAGAAGAGCGGTGCAAACTCTCGACGTGGCACAATTTAAGAATGCTAGGCTAGGGTGACTTCAAAGTGTCCCTTCTCGTAATTCGTGTCCTTTTCGCAGGAATTTGAATTGACCGTGTTAGGTGAGTCGAGTCACGTTAAATTGGATTATTTTATTCGCATTATATGAACAAATCGTGTCCAGTATTATTAATGCCGTCTAAATCCTTCCAAACGAGAAATCATTAGACACGCTTTTTGTTCGTAAAATTCTAAACGCAAGTGCACGTATTGAACAAGTAATATAATGATGAGAAAAAGTATCGTTTCACGGAAATCGATGATTAATAAATTAATTAAATATTAAAATAGACTAATTCTAAAATTTATCTAACAAATCAAAATATAATTAAGAATAAATTAAAAATGAAATTTATAGACTAAATGCAGCAAATCAATCAGAAAAATATGTTAGAGCATCCGATTTCACCATAATCACTAGATATTAATTTCAGATTGTTGTGAATACAAGAACGATATCAAACATGTGATAGCGGAATTTCCTAATCTATTTACTATCCTATATCTAGGTATAGCAAACCTACTCAGTTTATTAATCCACTATATCTCTACGTGAATTAAAATAAATATAAGTGCATTAAAAATTATGAATATTCCCGGTTTACAATGAGTCTTTTGGATCACTTTATCACCGAAAGCTACACAAATAATGCGGTATATCTCTATTCACGTTTAATTCATGGTTATATATTATAATGAACAATTGCATATTATCACTTCTCGCCTCAAACATCGCATCAGATCATTTAAGTGGTGGCGATCACTCAAAAGTATTATGCACAATAATATATAACTCACATGAATGAAATCAATTAAAAAACATAAAAATCATGAAATTCACATCATCATAGTTAGCTACATCGTAGCCCTAACAAAAGAAAATTAGAACATAGTAGAAGAATAAATAAAAATATAAATCAAACCCAGCATCTTGAATTAAAGAACAAAAATTCTGTCACCACTTTTGTCTTCTCTTCAAAATATTTGAAAAACTCTCAGAACAATAAAAAACGATCTAACCAAAAACCTAACTGCTCTCTCTCTCGCTCTTAATGTTCTCCTCTTCAAAAGATATATCCCAGATATCTATCTCCCAACGCTTGCAAATAATATTAGGGAATAAAATCAATAATTTCCTAATTTGATATCCATCTTCCATTGCTTTTTTTATTTGAATTCCTGATATTTGACATTATTTTCCTTATCTTCTCCATATCTCATTATTCTGCATAAATAAGGAAAATTCGAATAACCAGAAGGAAATCCAGATATTTTCTCATAGATATTGCATTAATTGTTGCTTAAAATAGGTAAAATACCTCTATTTTTATGGAGCTATCAAACCTCCAAACTTAACATTTTACTAGTCCTCAAGCAAAATCAAGACATAACACATACTCAACCTAACAACCTCCTCCATGACATCTTTCCATAATTGCTCAAATTCACAATTCAAAGAAAAACACAAATTTCATCCAAATATTGAAATCGATTTACAAGTTAAGACCAATTCTAAATATATGATCCAAGTGTGTGTGAGAGAGTCCTCATCTTTTTCGAATTATATGCAATCCAGATAAATTCACATTAACATGTAACCTCTCAAAAATTCTCAATAATTATGACCAAATCTCATAGGTTTGTTTTTTATTCCTCTCTCCACTAATGTAAGCTAATTATCCAACCAAAAATCAATAGGACTTTTCTCGGTTTGTAATGTAAGGCTGGGCTAAAGGTGAGATAACGGTAATTTTAAGCTCAAATCAACCATCAACACGTTGATTTCTAGGATCTAGTTAGAGCTAATGTCACTATCCAATTTCACTCCTTCAAGATAATTTTTCTGCCACCATATATCATCATTCCTTTTTTTTTTTCCTTTTTTTTTTTTTTTTTGAATTGCTTTATGGTGGAGTTTCTCCCAAGTCTCTCCTAATATAACATGAAAATTTCCAACCCATTGAGTATCCAAAATGCTCACTCAATTGAAAGTTGGATAAGGAACTATAAAAGCAAATTTTTTTTTTTGACAATACACCCCAAACAACCATTGCAATCACTTTTTTTTCTTTTCATACTCCATCATTCATCCCAAATTTCTATCAAGCTCAAATAATTTTTTATCCCAAAAGAAAATCAACGTGTTCATAGGGCATGGGACAATGATATAATTTGATAACGGCTAGGCTAAATATATATGGGTGCCAATGAAAATTGGGTAATAATTAAGGCTCAACGGGGTGACTAGGGATAAATAAACAGGATTAGCTTGAAAGGCTCAATCGATCCAAAAATTACATAAATCATTTTCTCAGTTAGATTTAGCTTAGGATTTCGCCTCAAGAGAAAATCAAACAAATTCTAAGATTTGGGTGAAATCCAAGAAAATCACATACTTCACATGAATGTTCTCTAAATTTACACACAATTCAAAAATTAAGAACTTTTAGTGCTCAGTAAGTGGATCAACATAATCAAAATTAAAATTAACTCACATATCAATTGCAAGTTGAAATAAAATTTAAATTTTCCTAAGAATCGCAAAAATTTACAACCAGGAATGCAATCATGATAAAAAAAATTATCCAAAAAATTTGTCTCCCCCCTAAATTTGAATGAAGCAATGTCCTCAATGCTTGGGTTGCCTCCCAATAAGCGGTTGCTTTATAGTTTTCAACCAAACTATATCAGATGTCGCTATTCTGGAGGATGAAGTTCAATAGTGGTCTTCTGCTTGTTGTAAACACCTTCAAAGTAGGGCTTCAAACGTTGGCCGTTCACTTTGAATGTACCCTTAGTGTCATGCGCAACTTCAACTGTTCCGTATGGAAACACCTGTGTAACTATAAAAGGACCAGATCATCTAGATCACAATTTTCCTGGAAAAAGTTTAAAACGGGAGTTATAAAGTAAGATTTTTTTGACCAATTTTAAACTCTCTTCTGAATATGTGCTTGTCATGCCATCTTTTTGTACGCTCCTTATACAACTTAGAATTTTCATAGGCCTCATTGCGAAATTCTTCCAATTCATTCAGTTGCAATAATCTTTCTTCACCTGCAGACTGCATGTCAAAATTCAGAAATTTCAATGCCCAATATGCTTTATGCTCTAATTTCACTGGTAAGTGACAAGCTTTTCCAAACACTAACCTAAAAGGAGACATCCCAATTGAAGTTTTGAATGCTGTCCTATAGGCCCAAAGTGCATCATCAAGTTTTATTGACCAATCTTTCCTAGAAGCATTCACTGTTTTTTCTAAAATTCTCTTGATTTCCCTATTTGAAATCTCTACTTGACCACTAGTCTAAGGATGATAAGGGTTTGCAATCTTATGCGTGACTCCGTACTTACTCAAAAGTGCTTCAAATTGTTTGTTGTCAAAATGTGTCCCCTTATCACTTATGATTGCCTTAGGAGTGCCGAATCGGGTAAAAATATTTTTCTTCAAAAATTTGACCACAACTTTAGCATTATTTGTTGGCAATGCTACAGCTTCTACCCATTTAGACACATACTCCACAGCCACTAAAATGTATAAATTTCCATAAGAATGTGTAAAGGGTCCCATGAAATCAATAATCCAAACATCAAATAATTCACACACAATAATGTTGTTTAAAGGCATCTCATTTTTTCTTGAAATATTTCCAATTCTTTAACACCTATCACATGAAGTTACATAGGAGTATGCATCTTTAAAAAGTGTAGGCCAATAAAATCCAGATTGTAAAATCTTAGCTGCAGTTTTGGTGACACCAAAATGGCCACCCATCTCTCCATCATGACAATGATGTATAATGTTTGCTTTCTCTTCGTCCGGAACACATCTCCTTATGACCTGGTCTGCACATACTTTAAACAAGAAAGGTTCTTCACAAAAATAATATTTAACATCATAAAATAATTTTTTCTTCTGTTGATATGATAATTTAGGAAGAAGAACATTACTTACTAAATAATTTACAAAGTCTGCGTATCGGGGAATTTTTGTGGACTTAATGGAAAAAAATTTTCTCATCAAGGAACTCTTCCAAAATTGGTCTTACATTTTCCTTTGAATTTGGAATTCTTGATAAATGATCTGTAATTAGATTTTTAGTCCCCTTCTTATCTTTGATTTTCAAATCAAATTCTTGCAGCAATAGAATCCATCTAATCAACCTGGGTTTTGATTCTTTCTTTTCAAGCAGATACTTAAAAGCAGAGTGGTCAGAATAAACTATAACATTTGAGCCAATTAAATAAGAATGAAATTTATCAAAAGCAAAAACTACTGCCAAAAGTTCCTTTTATGTTGTTGAATAATTCAATTGTGCACCTGACAAGATTCGACTGGCATAGTATATGGTTTGAAAAATTTTATTCTTCCTTTGTCCCAAAACAGCTCCTACTGCAGAATCACTAGCATCACACATCAGTTCAAAAGGTAAATCCTAATTTGGTGCTGCCATAATTGGTGCTGAAATTAACTTCTCCTTTAAAGTATTAAAAGCCTCCATACATTCAACAGAAAAATTAAAATGAGCATCTGTTTCCAAAAAATTAGAGAGATGTTTAGCAATTTTTGAAAAATCTTTTATAAATCGCCTATAAAATCCCGCATGCCCTAAAAATCATCTGACAAGTTTCACAGATGTTGGCGGAGGCAATTTTACAATGACCTTCACTTTGGCTCGATCGACTTCTATTCCGTTTCGAGAAATTTTATGCCCGAGCACTATTTCTTCTTGCATCATAAAATGACACTTCTCCCAATTCAAAACAAGGTTAGTCTCCTCACATCTTTGTAAGACCAAAGCCAAATTATTTAAACAAGAATCAAATGATAAGCCAAAAACGGAAAAATCATCCATTAAAATCTCAATATATTTTTCAGCTACATCAGAAAAAATAGCCATCATGCATCTCTGAAAAGTAGCCGGTGCATTACAAAGACCAAAGGGCATTCTTCTAAAAGCAAAAGTACCATAGGAACAAGTGAAAGTAGTTTTCTCTTGATCTTCTGGTGTACTAGGAATCTGATTATACCCTGAATATCTATCAAGAAAGCAATAAAACTCATATCCTGCAAGTCTTTCTAACATCTTATCAATAAATGGTAAAGGAAAGTGATATTTTCTAGTAGCATCATTCAATTTTCTGTAATCCATACATACATGCCACCCAGTAACTGTTCTAGTTGGAATCAATTCATTGTTGTCATTTTTCTGAACAGTCACACCACCTTTCTTTGGCACAACTTGTACATGACTTACCCAAGAATTATCAAAGATAGGATAGATGATACCTGCATCCAGTAGTTTAATTACCTCAACTTTCACTACTTCTTGCATCTTCGAATTCAAACGCCTCTAAGGTTGGATAGTGGGTTTATATTGTTCCTCCATCAAAATTTTGTGCATGCAAATTGAAGGATTAATTCCTTTGATATCAGCTATTTTCCATCCAATTGCACCTTTATGCTCTCTTAATACTCTGAGCAATTTCTCCTCCATCAAATATGTCAAAGAAAAAGATATAATTACCGATAAAGAAGAAACTCCATCTAAATAAGTATATTTTAAATGAGAAGGTAAGGGTTTGAGTTCAAGAATTGAGGGCTCTTCAATTGATGGTTTAGGCTTTGTAATGTGTTGTCCCAACTCCTCAAATTTAATTGCCTTTTGCCTTGAATATGGTGGAATTGCCTCCATGAAATTTGCGTACTCCTTTATCTCCTCATTCTAAATATTTTTGTCCCTTGGTCGAATTAGACATGCTTCAAGTGGATCTTTAAAAATATTTTCCTGAAAAACCTTATTCACCAACTTGTCAACTGTCTCAACTCTAAAATAAGAATTATCATCAGATGGATATTTCATTACTTTAAAAACATTAAATGAAACAAAATCATCTTGAACTCTAAGAATTAACTTCCCTTGTTGTACATCAATAAGAGCTCTTCCTGTTGCTAGAAAAGATCGACCTAAGATAAGTGGTACCTCAAAATCTTCCTCCATGTCAAGAACTATGAAATCTGCAGAAAAGATAAATTTGTCAACTTTTACCAAAACATCTTCTACAATACCTCTCGGATATTTAATTGATCGATCAGCCAGTTAAATGACACTGTGGTTGCTTTTACTTCACTCAATCCTAATTTCTTGAAAACTGAATAAGGCATCAAATTAATACTTGCACATAAATCACATAATGTTTTTTCAAAATAAGAATCCCCAATAGTGCAAGGAATAGTAAAACTCCCTGAATCTTTTAATTTCAGAGGTAATTTGTTTTGTAGGATGGCCGAACACTCCTCATTTAACTTCACAGTTTCATAATCCTCAAGTTTCCTTTTGTTTGCCAAAATCTTCTTCAAAAATTTTGCATAACTAGGCATTTGCGCTAAGGCATTTGCAAAAGGAATGTTAATGTGCAATTTTTTAAATACATCAAGAAATTTAGAAAATTATTTATCTATTTTGCGCTGCTGGAGTTGCTAAGGGAATGGAATTGGCGGCACATATGGCTTGGGATTATCTGGAAAAAGTTTACTCTTACTTGTCTCCTTTGATTGTTTATTGATCACCTCTTCCTTGTCTCTGAAAATCTCTTCTTCTCCCACTTGTTTACCACTTCTCAAGGTAATAGCCTTTATGTTTTCAATTGGATTTTTCTTTGTGTTGCTTGGCAAAGAACCCTGTTGTCTCCCTGACATCATGCTTGCTAACTGACCCACTTGCATCTCCAGATTTCTAATTGAAGCCTCTTGGTTTTGAAATCTCACATCCGTGCTTTTGATAAAGTCATGAGTTGTGTTAGCAAGTTTGGTAACTATATCTTCCAAATTTGACTTTGTCTCTTTTAATTGTTTAAATCCCGGTGGTCTCACCATATTCTGATTATTCCATGAAAAATTTGGATGATTGCGTCATCCCAGATTGTACGTGTTGGAGTAGGGATTATTTTGTGACTTGTTAAAATTCTCAACAAAGTTAGAATTTTCACTAGATTGTTTAAAAGTATTACCTACCTGACATTCTGTGCTAATATGTCCTCCACCATAAAAATCACATGTCAAATTCTGAATTTTCATGACTGAAACACTCATATTATCAAGTTTTTTGTTGAGTGCTTCAAATTGTGCATCAATTGCAGCAAAAGCATCCACTTCATGAACTCCGCTAACTTTTCTTATTGGTAATTTCTCAGTAGATCATTGATAACTATTGGACGCCATCTCCTCTAATAGATTGTAGGCTTCTTCTGGTGTTTTATTATTTAAAGTTCCTCTTGCAGCTGCATCAATCATAGAACGAAGATTTGTACTGGAGCCATCAAAAAAAAGTTTGTACCTGCATCCATACGGGCAGTCCGTGATGTGGGCATCTCCTAAGAAATTATTTGAATCTTTCCCATGCTTCATATAATGATTCATTATCCATCTGCATAAAATTAGTAATATCGTTACGCTTCTTCGTAGACTTTGCAGGTACCAAGAAATTTCTGAGCCATATCATTCCATGTAGTAATTGATCCTGTAGGAAGAGAAGAAAGCCAACTCTTAGCTTTGTCTCTAAGAGAGAATGGAAATAATCTCAATCTAATAGCATCATCTGTAACTCCATTATATTTAATGGTGTCACCGATTTCAAGAAAAGCATCAATGTGAGCGTTTGGATCATCGCTTGGTAGCCCACTGAATTGCACTGATTGTTGAAGCATCTGAATGAGTGACGGCTTGATCTCAAAGTTGTTTGCTTGAATTGTAGGTCTTCTGATACTTGATGTGGTGCCTTGAACTGTTGGCGTGGCATAATCTCTTAACAGTCTACATGGATTTTCATTCTCACCATCTGCCATCTTCTTAGTGTGATTTCTCTATTCTCTCAATCGCCTTTTGAATGTACGCTCGATTTCTAGATTAAGCTCAACAAGTTTCCTTTGTTGGCTACATGTCATAAACCGATGTACACCTTGAAAAATAAAACAAAACAAAAGCTAGATTAAACTTAGAATTATCCAGTATTAGTATTAATTAGTATTAAACAAACAATCCTCGGCAACGGGGCCAAAAACTTGTTCGTAAAATTCTAACCACAAGTGCACTTGTTGAACAAGTAATATAATGATGAGAAAAAGTATCATCCCACGGAAATCGATGATTAATAAACCAATTAAATACTAAAATAGACTAATTCTAAAATTTATCTAACAAATCAAAATATAATTAAGAATAAATTAAAAACGAAATTTGTAGACTAAATGCAGTAAATCAATCAGATAAATATGTTAGAGCATCCGATTTCATCATAACCACTAGATATTAATTTCAGATTGTTGTGAATACAAGAACGATATCAAACATGTGATAACGGAATTTCCTAATCTATTTACTAACCTATCTCTAGGTATAGCAAACCTACTTAGTTTATTAATCCACTATATCTCTACGTGAATTAAAATAAACATAAGTGCATTAAAAATTATGAATATTCCCGGCTTACAATGAGTCTTTTGGATTACTTTATCATCGAAAGCTACACAAATAACGCGGTATATCTCTATCCATGTTTAATTCATGGTTATATATTATAACGAGCAATTGCATATTATCACTTCTCAGTCTCAAACATGCACATCAGATCATTTAAGTGGTGGCCAATCACTCAAAAGCATTATGCACAATAATATATAACTCACATGAATGAAATCAATTGCAAAACATAAAAATCATGAAATTCACATCATCATAGTTAGGCTACATCGTAGCCCTAACAAAAGAAAATTAGAACATAGTAGAAGAATAAATAAAAATATAAATCAAACCCAACATCTTGAATTAAAGAACAAGAATTCTGTCACCACTTTTGTCTTCTCTTCAAAATACTTAAAAAACTCTCAGAACAATAAAAAAAGATCTAACCAAAAACCTAACTACTCTCTCGCTCTTAATGTTCTCCTCTTCAAAAGATATATCCCAGATATCTATCTCCCAACGCTTGCAGATAACATTAGGGAATAAAATCAAGAATTTCCTAATTTGATATCCATCTTCCATTACTTTTTTTATTTGAATTCATAATATTTGCTATTATTTTCCTTATCTTCTTTATATCTCATTATTCTGCATAAACAAGGAAAATTCGAATAATTAGAAGGAAATCTAAATATTTTCTCATAGATATTGCATTAATTATTACCTAAAATAGGTAAAATAACTCTATAAAAATAGAGTTATCACTTTTCAACTAAACCTCCTCAAAAACAGGTCAACTAGCGAGAGAAAGAATAATTAGTATCAATCGCAATCCATGGTCACGCAATTGTTAGCTGCTTGTGCTCGTAATTTATATTGATTTGTATCAATATACATCGTTCGACGCGTTGGATTACGTTGAATCGAGTTCCTTCTTTATAATTTGTAAATCTTTCGATGTTTTGTTATCATAATATGAGCGGTTGGTATTCCACATTACTCGATGCCGCCTAAGTCCTTCGGCAAGAGGAATTCTTACGCAAGCTTTTCAACCAAATCCTCTTCGAAAGCAGGTTGATTTGATTATTAGCAAGGAGAAAAGAATAATCGATATCAGTCACAATCAATCACGAGGCAATTATTAGCCGCTGACGATCGTGACAATCACCAACCGACCTCTCCCTCGTCTTTTTCGCCTGTCCGCTTTGACTCCATCGTGCTCAGCGGGCGACTTCGTGCATGGCTGCGTCCGATTTTTGGACTCTCGTTTCGCCATGTGAAGCCTCTCTGTATTCAACTCTCTCTCTCTCTCTCGTGTTAAATGCCTTTTGACTACATTTCTCTACAAGCTCCTTCTGTCCTGACAAGCTCCTCTTCTTCTTCTTCTTCTTCTTCTTCTCCTTCTTCTTGTTTTCCGGTGGCTCGGTTGGCCGGAGAGGATGGAGAGGCCGTCCGGAATGTCCGCCGGGGTTCTTTTTCGGCGAGTGTTGATGCTCTGCCTCTATCTGAGCGTAGTTTCAGCCTTACAGGCAGATGAGCTTCAGCTGCTCCTGAAGCTGAAGTCCGCGCTTGCAACACCATTGACCACAGGCGTTTTCAGTTCATGGAGGGTCGGCAACGACAAGTGCAACTTCACTGGAATCGTGTGCAATTCAGACGGATTCGTCACCGAGATCGACCTCTCTCGAAATGGCCTGGTGGGTACTCTCCCTTTCGACTCGATATGCTCATTCGGCTCGCTTGAAAAGATCGATCTTGGAGAGAATCATTTCTATGGTAAGGTAGTGGATGATCTGAGAAACTGCACGAGCTTGAAGTATTTGAACTTGGGGTTCAATTCTTTTTCTGGGAAAGTTCCTGATTTGTCCACTTTGAGCCGCTTGGTGTTCTTGAATCTGAACAACAGTGGATTCTCAGGGATCTTCCCATGGAAGTCGCTTGAAAACATGACCAATCTTGGCTTTTTGAGCCTCGGAGACAACATTTTTGACGTGACTAGTCCATTTCCTATGGAGGTTATCAAGTTGGAGAAGTTGTATTGGCTTTACCTGACCAATTGCAGCATCAGAGGGCAGATCCCCGAAGGCATCGGGAACCTGACGCTTCTCGAGAATCTCGAGCTCTCGGACAATGAATTGTCCGGCGAAATCCCTCAGGGCATCGCAAGGCTCGGCCGGCTCCAGCAGCTCGAGCTCTACGACAATTACTTGACTGGTAAGCTTCCTCTCGGGTTTGGGAACCTCACAAGCCTTGTGAACTTCGATGCGTCGCATAACAGGCTCGAAGGCGATCTCTCAGAGATCAGGTTCTTGACAAGCCTGGCCTCCTTGCAGCTTTTCGAGAACCAGTTGACAGGGGAGATTCCAGAGGAGCTTGGAGAGTTCAAGAATCTTACTGAACTGTCTCTCTACTCGAATAGGCTGACCGGTCCGCTTCCTCCGAAGCTTGGCTCGCGGGCGGACTTCAATTTCGTAGATGTTTCGGACAACTCGCTCACGGGAAGTATCCCACCGGATATGTGCAAGACTGGGAAATTGACCATTCTTCTTATGCTGGATAACAAGCTCACTGGGACTATCCCAGCGACCTACACAGATTGTTCATCCTTAATTCGGGTACGCTTGAACAATAACTCGCTCTCTGGTGCCGTTCCTGCTGGAATATGGGGCTTGCCGAATCTCATCATAATTGATCTCACGGCGAATCAACTCGAGGGATCGATAACGTCTGATATCAGAAGGGGAAAATCTCTGGCTCAGTTATTGCTCTCTGATAATAAATTTTCAGGTGAATTACCGGAAGCGATGTCGGAAGCATCTGCTTTGGTCTCAATTCAGCTGAGTTTGAATGGATTCGTGGGAAAGATTCCGTCAACAATTGGGAACTTGACGAAATTGAATACACTCAATTTGAATGGAAATCTGCTCTCCAGTGGCATACCTGTATCTATTGTCTCCTGCGTCGCCCTTACCATCGTAAACCTCTCAAACAATTCGTTGACCGGAGAAATTCCTGACGGCATCGGAAACTTACAGACTCTGAACTCCCTGAACCTATCCAATAACAAACTTTCTGGTGAAATCCCATTGAGCCTAGGATTAATGGAGCTAAGCCTTCTTGATCTCTCGAACAACCGGTTAACTGGTCCAATACCGGACTCCCTATCAATGGAAGCCTACCATGATAGCTTTGATGGGAATCCCAGCCTGTGTAGTCAGAGGCTTGAACAATTCCGGCCATGTATTTCGAGTTCACAGGCAACCACTCACGTTGGGGTTATCCTCTCCTGCTTCTTTGCCGGAATAAGTTTGTTGCTAATCATATTCGCAATGGTGATGTATGCGAAGTTCAGAAAGAGAAGCAATAGTCTCAAGAGTGTCAACAGTTTGTGCAGGCCAGATTCTTGGAACATGAAGCCATACCATGTACTAAGCTTCACAGAGAGGGACATAATTGATTACATAAAGACCGAAAACTTGATCGGGAGGGGCGGATCCGGGAACGTGTATAAAGTCGTCTTGGGGAATGGCAAGGAACTCGCGGTGAAGCACATCTGGGCATCGAGTTCAGCCAGCTTTAGCAGCCATCCCAGCAGTTCAGCCATCCTCAGCAAGAAAAGCAAGAGCACGCCTGAGTACGACGCCGAGGTGGCTGCACTGAGTTCGATCAGGCATGTGAATGTGGTCAAGTTGTATTGCAGCATCACGAGCGAGGACAGCCACCTGCTTGTTTATGAGTACTTGCCGAACGGGAGCCTTTGGGACCGGCTACACGAGAGCCAGAAGATGGAGATGGGATGGGAGGTGCGGTATGAGATTGCGTTAGGGGCTGCCCTGGGATTGGAGTATCTGCACCACGGATGTGCTCGGCCAATCATACACCGCGACGTGAAATCGAGTAATATCTTGTTGGACAAAGAGTGGAAGCCGAGGATAGCGGATTTCGGGCTAGCGAAAATCGTGCAGGCCAGTCCTGGTGGTAATTGGACACATGCCATTGCAGGGACTCTGGGATACATAGCTCCAGGTAAATCTGACTTTAGATTACGACCCTTCAAGAATGGCCTGAGTTAGATTCTTGTAGTGATCAATTAGAAAAAGGAAAAATGAGATTTGCGCTAGTATATCACTTTGGATTTCGTCCTTTCGTTCTCTAAAGGCGGTCCGTGCTTCTGTTCTCTTTCCTATTACTGTTCTTTGTTCATTTTTCCTCTCACAAACGGTCCCTTTCTCGTGCTTGCTGCAGAGTATGCATACACCATAAAGGTCAATGAAAAGAGCGACGTCTACAGCTTCGGCATCGTCCTCATGGAGTTGGTCACAGGAAGGAGGCCCATCGAGTCGGAATTTGGAGAGAACAAGGACATTGTTCATTGGGTTCGTGAAAACATGAGCAGCAAAAACTCTCTGCTCAATTTGGTGGACTCGAACATTTCCGACACCCTAAAAGAAGACGCCGTTGAAGTGCTCCGAATAGCCATCCTTTGCACGGCTAACATCCCAACCGTGAGGCCGTCAATGAGGATGGTGGTTCAGATGCTAGAGGAGGCCGAGCCCTGCAGCCTCAACAATATCCTCGTCGACAAAGTAGGCGAAAACAGTGAAAAGACCGAAGAAAAATAGGTAAATATCAGGCTCTCAAACTGATTCTGCTTCTCTGCGTTAGGAATTCATGTAGCAGACATGACATTGGCATAAAATAAACCTTGAGGGAGCCCATCTCGGTTCATTTTGGTTAAAGTGCATCAGATCTTGGAGCTGATGTGCTGAATCCTGATTAGAGCTGCTCTGAGAGGGTAGAAAACTTATGATTTTAGCTTTTTGGGTTAAACCAGGAAAAGATCTGGAGTTGTATCTTAGCCATTATAATTTTATTGTGAGAACAGAGTCACAGCAAAGCCCAAGCTTTTTTATTCTTGGATTTTTGTCCTAATCGAATGGGACAATATGTAAACCAAAATTCGAACACAGGGACTTCTGATGAGGTCTTTCTTCTTGGTCTTGGGCTTAGCTCGTATAAGGTCCTTGTACCCTTTAGATAAATGGATCTGGAACCAAGAAATATGCATAAATTCTCCAGAATATGGTTGGAAAATCGATGAAAGAAAGGTGTGCGATTCTGCAAATTACGATAGACTCTTGTTGCACTTTCGTCTTTTCACAGGCTATAAAACTGGTGACGAAAAATCGACTCCTGGTCCAATATCGCGCCCTGTTTTCTGAATTGACATCTCCAGTTTAGAGTGGTTAGTTTAAGATTGTCCGACATTCTTGGTGAACTCAAACTTTTGAGGAGTAGACAGATGTATAACGTTGGGGGCAGATTTTACGTCCACCCGAGATGAGACGAACTCCACCATCTCTAAGAGAGGCATCCGACTCTGCGGATTCCAAGAAGTTTGATTTTGATATCCAACTCTTGATTGCATCATTTATCGAACAGCATAGATGTTTTGATAATGTTAGTTGGCATTTCAGGGTACTCGTGCTTTGTCTATGATCACTCCGAAAAATGATCAGCAGCAAGCTGAAATTCAAGCCTCGTTTATAATGGAAGGACCGAATGCAATCGCAGCTTCATTCCGTTTCAAGAAGCAGTCAGCAGAAAATCACAATGAGCAGCATCTATCTTCATCAATGATCACATGATTCTTATTTCTGATAAGCAGGAATCACTGGTCTAACGAGGAATAAGTAAAATCCTAACACAAGTTTCTCTGGCTACACCTTTCTTTCTTTTTTTTTTTTGATTCCTTCCCCATCAATAAAGCAGCAGAGACAATGCCAAATAATGGCGTTCACTTGTATAGCTGCTTAAATCTTCTACATGCCTCGATGATGTTGTCTCTGTGTCCGAAAGCACTAACCCGGACGAAGCCTTCACCACCAGGTCCGAACCCGCTGCCGGGTGTGGTAACCACGTGAGTCTTCTCAAGAATCTCGCTGAAAACATCCCAAGAGCTTCGCCCTGGGAAGTGGACCCAGACATAGGGTGCATTCTTCCCTCCATATACCTTGAAACCAAGAGAGCTAAATGTATCCACAATTATCTCGGTGTTTTCTTTGTAGAAACCAATCACTTCACGCATTGCCTGCAAGAAAAGTAATAACTTCATGACATTATGAATCAAAACTTAAAAGAAGAGCATAGGCAACCCTCTCGAGGCCAACAAAATTAAGGTTGTATATAGCAATCAGCAATCACTAGAGTAAACATCATTTAATTAAAAAAGATAGCACAAAACAGCTCACAGATAGTCCTTCGGGAGAAAGGCATGCCAATCCACCAGCTTGAGCAATATTGGATGCACCGTTGAAGCAAGTGCAGACAATGCGGCTGAAGTCCTTAGCAACAGGGAAACCATCTGAAAACAGCAACTCTTTGGGAACCACAGTCCAACCAAGACGAACGCCAGTAAATCCAGCATACTTGCTAAATGATGACGTCTCAAGTGCAACCTTGAACAACCACAGCAAATTTTATGGGGTGGATAAAAAATGCATTAAGAACAAGTTGAGAGGTAGAAGGATAACAAATATTCACAATAGGAAATACAGATCTATATGTCAAAATAATTTGGTAGAAAGCATCCTGGTAACTCAACTGATGCAAACATGTAAAAGGAATAAGGCAACTTGCAAGGGAAAAATGTGGATGTAAGTTCAGCATTACCTCTTTGGCACCTGGAATTTCAAATATGCTTCGAGGGTTGTCATCTGACACGTACAGTGCATATGCAGAGTCATAGACAATAATGGAGCCATTGTCCTTAGCGAACTTAACCAGCCTTGTCAGTTGCTCCCTCGTTGCGGCAGAGCCAGTAGGATTGTTTGGTGAACAGAAGAATATGATATCCGTTCGAGCTACAGTCGACAAATCAGGAAAAAAACCATTCTCTGGTGTGCACTTCATGTATTCGATTTTTTCATACTTTCCAATGTCTTGTTGAAACAGCCCTGTCTGGCCCATTATAACACTTGAGTCTACGTAAGCCTACAAAATACAGAAGTTTCAAAAATTGTTATTAAATGTCAAGTCGAGATAGACACGTCATATTAACCAGCAAGAAGTTGCCCTATTTCCAATCGCAGTGAGTTTTACAACATGTTTTCTGGGACAGCATCTCCATCAAACTTTACTGAAGCCGCAAGTGCAAGACATAAAGAATCCAAATCGGTTTTTCTATGATGCATCAGAGCAGAATGTGGTACAGCCACCTAAAAATGTTTTCCTTGAGTAGGTAAATCAACGAGAAGTAAAGTAACTTATTTTTTGGATAAACGAGTTACCTCATTTCACATAGGATTACCAACACAACAAAAGAAGTTCACCATATTTTATAGGTGTTTACAACCCAGTTATACAGTGCCTCGGGGCATTGCAGACATGCCTGAATCTGAGCATTCACCTCTAAAAGAGAATGCAATGAAATGCTTCAACTTACCCACAGAGAGCTTACAACTCTTTAACTGCAGCCAAAGGAAACAGAATAATTTCTCTCATACATTGAAGAAACAAAAATTCAAACTCCCCGAGCTGTTTGTCATTTCTCAGTAAAAACGGAGGACCAATACTCTGACAGAACTTAACACTAGGGCTCAATGAGGCGACTGAAGTCTTTCACTTTATGCAATATATAGACAGAATCAAACATAGATTACACGGTCTCGTCTAGAAAGATCATGATTACCGGGTATGATGGATCTTGCACAGCCATTGTAACATGTGACCCAAAAGCAACCTGACATAAGCAAAGCAAACTAATTAGTGTCCACAAAAGACAAATAAAGTAATTTAAGAACCTCCTTGAGATGGAGTAATCGCAAATTAAAAATCTTGCATCAAACCAGCAGTCAACAACAAAACACACCTAGGTAAGGATTCAACGTAAAAGACCCCCTGGAGGAAGAGAAGTTGTACCTGAAGGCGAGAAATATCACATTTTGCCCCATCTGAAACAAAGATATCTTCTTCCCCTATGCCAAGGTCTCTATAGAATGTTGAAGCAATTGCAGCTCTCAGTGGCTGCAATATTAAGAAGGATATCACGTTGGCTCTATTGCAATAGAGTGAGAAGACTTTAAAGTTTACTGCATCACCCAGCATTTTATATCTTTGATTTTCCTTTTAAGTTCCACCAGACTAATGTCAACAATCTATCTTGAAGAAAGTGAGCTATGAAATAACTCAGAACCAAACACATCTGCAATGCCATATAGGTAACATAATAGGTCATGGAATCAAACAAAAGCTTAAATTGACATTTAGTTTAGCTTAGCTATTCAAGAACTTTGGTTTTATGTCCCGTCCTTGATTACTGAGCAGTTTGATACTAAATAAAGCTTGATCATACAAGAGGATACATGACATCACTTTGTGGAAAAATCATCACTTGTTTTTACTTCTGTACTCTTCCTCAAATAGATATTTTAAACATATTTAAGTTGCATATCCTACTATCCATTGCATGGACATAGCAGGTCAATAGTAAATGGGAAATGGAGACAGATGCAAGGCCATGAAAATCAATTGAGGAAACTCTTAATAATATTAGCAAAATGTAGAAGGATTGTTTCGTCTGATTAGACCTTAAGAGTACATAACAGACTGATGCACAGCAATGCTGTTAAATCATAAGCTGTATGAAGTGACAATTGCAACATGTATACAAAACCTCTGCAATATTAGCAACTAAGGTTTCCAAACTCAATAAGTCTAACCAGCAAAAGAAGAAATGTGGTTGAAAGACAAGTACCTTTTCACCCTGCTCTGCACCGTAGCCACTGTAACCCTCCAAAGTTGACAGTGCATAAGATCTCTGTCAAATTTAAAGAAGTTAACTATTTACCAAACAATAAAATTACTAGAGATATTAAAACATCAAATAGGCATGTTCACATAGAGCTGAAAGACATATCTGAAGCATGCAACAGCAATTTCAACCAAGCTCTTAGAGCAAACAGTGAGGCTTGAAATCAAAGGACAGAACACAAATAATTCATCCAGGAAGTACTATACAATTGACTATCTGAAATTTGGGGGTAACGAAAGCAACAGGTAGATCCATTCATATGGCATGATCACTAACCAGAGGCCTCCTGTGACAAAAAATAGACATTTCTCACTTACATCACCAGTTCAATTATGACAGTTTGGGGCTTCATGGTACCAATAAATATATTCAAAGTTGTTCCATAACTGGCTTTATCCAGCCATCTTGGAAGTAAATGACGGTAAATTGTGCAAAAAATCCAAACGGATGCCTTAATTCCATCTCTTCAACTGACAAATTAATAAAGATTTAAAAATTACTGAAAGAAAGGCAACCACTCAAGGTAGGGGTCATAAGAAATATGATCTAGCCACAAGACTACAGGCATATAAATGATAAGAACCGGAATTTCAGAAAAGAATGATTTGTAGCGATTGAATAAAATTGAACCACGATGTGCACTTCAATGAACCACAAGAATTAACCCAACAATTTACTGTTCTATTAATTCCACTGTCAGTTCAAAATTACAGAGAATGACCATAGATTAAAAAAATAAATAAAAAAAACCGTATTCAAAATAAGAATGACCAGGCATCTTCCTTAGAATATAGCAGCACCTTTGCCATGCCTGACGTGATAACATCTGGAATGGGCTCAGTGGTATCCCCAATCCCCAAGCTAATGACTTTCGCATCGGGGTACTTTTGCAAGTGTGCTGCCTTTCTTCGAGCAATCTAAATTAAAAAAGGATTAGCTATACAAATAATACACGGGAAAAGAATAGTCTCAACAAAATAAGAGAGTTTCTTGTTTAACAAGAGAGTAATCCATGGCAGCTATTAGACAAAGCCCAATCCTGGAGGCAAACTTAGAAATGCAAACGTAGTAGGAAAGGATTCTGCAGAAAGCCAAATAAATCAATACAATGACAATGATGGCAGACCTCGGGAAAAAGGTAACCAGCTTGAAGCTTGGCCATGTTGGCATTGCGGGAGACCTTACTCTTGTAAGCTACAGACACACAACAACAAGAAGTCCAGACCATCAGCAATCTATAGGGAAGACACCTCCCATGACTCTGAACTAATTCTAAAATGGTCCCATTTTCACTTCAACAAAAGAAAAGGAACTTAAAACCGCCGAATGAACCAAAACTGAGCTGACTAAATTTCACTCCACTACCACATTTTGAATCAAGAGACACCTTATTCCACCCACAGTGATCTTATCGCGCGCGCCCACACACTCGCACACACATAGAGAAGGGCTCTTACTGGTCTTTTCCTCATGAGGCACGGCTACACATCGTACAGCTCCAGTCTTTTTCGCAGGGACAGACATGTTGGAAGCCCTGTTCACCAAAACGAATGAAAAACAAGCACAGCAAAGGCAAAACTCTGAAACCGCTCTGCTCTCATATGGGTCGTCAAGCGACACAGAATCACGTCGAGTTCCGGGCATAAAGATCCCACCTTTCGATACAACACAACAAGAAATGCAACTAAGCAAGAAAAGCTTCGACTTTTCGACAGCCACAACCTCGGACCAGGCGGAAACAGAGGGAAAGAAGAAAGATGGCAATCGAAAAGGGCAAAGAAGAACACGTTCGAGCGCAAAAGGGGCGCCTTTTCCGTTGACCCAAAAAGGGAAACCTGTACCTGGTAGAGCCCAAGTTGGAGGGAGCTAGGAATGCAGAGGATGACGAAGAGATCGCGGTGGAGAGGTGATTCTGCAGAGCCATTCTCTCTCGTTCTCTCTCTCCCTCTCTCTCTCTCTCTCTCCTCTCCGACTTGGTGCAGAGAGAAGGACCAAAGATAGGGAGGAGAAGGGAGACTAGTGACGAAGCAGCAGAAGAGAGAGGAGAGAGAGCCGCCAAAGAGTGGAAGTGGAGAACGGTGCGTGTACGCAAACCCTAAGGTTGACCAAGACGACCGACAACATGCATTTTCGTGGGCCCCGCCGCGCTGCCCTTGTCTGAATCACGTGCGGCGCACGGACCACTTCTTTAATGCCTCGTTGCAGCAACGTGTGCCGTGTGCGGCATATCTTAATCCCGGGAAATGACAAAAATATCCATGAATTTTTGTTTGTTATGTAATATAATCCTTAAATTTTGATTAGACGTACAACGTCTTTCTTAAACTTTTATTTTGTTAATCTAAACTTTGTTCTAATGTTCAGTGTGCTAAATTTTTAAATTGCACGTCTAATCAAAGTACAAACATAGTATTGCATATATTAAAAGTTTATGAATGATACTATACATTAAACTAAAACTTAGAGACTATTTACATTGTTATCTCTTTCAATCTTTTATAATTTGTGGATCTGCCCCTCCCAGTGCAGTCGCTCCTGTCGTGAAGACGGAGCAATGTGGATTGAAAGTGCATGCGAAGCATGCTGCTCGATGTTCAAATTGGGCGTTTTCTTTTGTATTTGGTTCTTATAACTGGCCTTTCCCTCTGTTCTGCAATGCGATATGAAGGTCAGCAATGTTGCTCATGAGAGAATGGGCAACGTTCTTGTAATGAAGGTGAACGGTGCCTCCACAATAGCCAGTAATGGGGTGTGGCATGCCGATCCTTTCAAGGTCGGAATGACACGCTCATAACTCACCTATTGAAAACACAACGGCCACACCATTGTCGAAGATACCATATCAAAGGCGGCAGCTCTTTTTCTTACATGTTTAGCCTGATGTCATGAAGCAAGGCAATGGAGATCAATCTAGCTTCTTGCAAATGACCATGGAAAAGTTTAGCCTGTTGAAGTGGCTATGCACGCCTGGTTGGAGTGAGGATCTTGTTGCCCCTGACGCCTTTGTTTGCCCCTTTCTACAATGAGTAAAAGAATTCCTTGAACTAAAGGGTGTGCAGGCGAACCACTTCCTAATACAAAGGCACCAGATCATTCGGCAATCAAAACTTACAGATCAATGCCCTGTTTAGAACAAAGAGATTGTACAAAGATACTATCATATTTTCATCAGGTCCTGGAACCCAGTGGCAGAAGCCTAGTTCTGAGAAAAACTAAAATGTCATGTTGAGAAACCAGATACAGCACTTGATCTCAGCCAAAACGCCAAGAAAGGTGCTCCTCTCACTTTAGTGTTACTCTCGGCTATGCATGAGTCCAGATACCACTAAATAATCAGGATAGCTACACGAGCTGTAAAATAACTGTTAAAAACTTGGCTCAGTTTGCATTCCCGACAGAGAACATGAAACATTGTAATTCTCATCCATAACTGATTACTAAAGAGCGTTCCTGTACTCTGGACTTCCATGGCAGCATCATTGGAAATCAGGAGATTGTGGAGCTATAGGCAATGATCCGGAAATGTAAAAACTAAATGGTATCGCAACAGAGCATGAAGTCAGTATGTGCTAAGTCAATGCATATTTGAAATGTAGCTGGAAAATATTTAACTATGCCAGGAACCATTTGAAGAAGATCTATGGAATATAGCAACAGTAAAAAGATCAATGGGATACAAACAAAACTGGAACCACATGGAAATAAGCATTAAATCGTCCCCGCAGTGAACGCTTCCCCATGCATTTTCATAGCAACAGTAGTTTAAAAGGTTTTTATTTCCTGCTTCGTGAGTTCCCGGAAGGCTATTCATTAACTATAATGAGTGGTGTCCAGTTTCACCAGATTACCAGTTTCGTCTACAAGAAAGACATCATATCCTTCCTTCCATTAGTTTGAACTCTCCAACAGTCCCTATCTAGGCAAAGTTTCAAAAGAATTGTGCAATGATTTAACAATTCTAATCGATGTAATCTTTAGAAATCTAGCAATCTGCAAATGGATTTCCTGACCAGGAGAGTCGAGATATACTAGTGGCTCCATGTCGATAACTACATCATTTATTGGCATAAGAAAGCCATGAATGAGTTTCACAAAATCGCCAGATACCAGATCATTGAAGCTGTTCCGAGGTTGGCATGACTGACTGTTCCAAGGTCTCGGATCATGTCATCTTCTCTATGAGCTCACGTGCAGCAGCAATGATTAACTCTTCATCGTGTGTCGATCCTCCACCTTTTTCCAGATCATCGAAGCTGAGCACAGGCTGTGAAGATAACAAAGAATAAATAACATGACCTTGAATAAACGAATGAAAAACAAGCACAGCAAATGCAAAACTCTGAAATCGCTCTGCTCTCATATGGGTCGTCAAGCGACACAGAATCACGTCGGGTTCCGGACATAAAGATCCTACCTTTCGATGGTATACAAGAAGATACGCAACTAAGCAAGAAAAGCTTCGACTTTTCGACAGCCACAACCTCGGGCCAGGCGGAAACAGAGGGAAAGAAGAAAGATGGCAATCGAAAAGGGCAAAGAAGAATACTTTCGAGCGCAAAAGGGGCGCCTTTTCCGTTGACCCAAAAAGGGAAACCTGTACCTGGAAGAGCCCAAGTTGGAGGGAGATAGGAATGCGGAGGAAGACGAAGAGATCGCGGTGGAGAGGTGATTCTGCAGAGCCACTCTCTCTCTCTCTCTCTCTCTTCCGACTTGGTGCAGAGAGAAGGACCAAAGATAGGGAGGGGAAGAGTGACGAAGCAGCAGAAGAGAGAGAAGAGAGAGAGCCGCCAAAAGATTGACAGGTACGACTGTCAAGGGTTTCGTACGTCGTGTCACAATTCATTTTTTTTTTTTGGTAAAGGTCGTGTCACAATTCATTTGTATGTAGCTTGTCCTCCTTTTGACAGTGCCATCGTCCTAGGATATTGGGCTGACAATCGTCGAGAGGTTAGCGCAGTAAAGTCACGTCCGGGCTGGGAATGGGTAGGGCAAATCCGTTAAGGCACTTTAGTGGTTTTTACTGATTTCATTTTTGTGATCCGAAATAAGGATTTCGATAACCGGGACCTTTGTTTAAGGTCCTTAAGCTGGACCTAATTTATTTGTATGTAGCTTGTCCTCCTTTTGATGCTAATGCTTTATACTTCTTTTTGCATTAACAGAATTTGGAGTTCTCACTGGATGTGAGACTGCTCTGTAATTTACTTTCTTCCCTCCCCTCCCCTCTGTATATAATGCGAAGAATCAACAAAAATGCAATAGTGATGTCTCCTTTAAAAGTTTATTTTCAGTCCATCATTCCATGTTTCTTTAGTTTATCAAACTCAACGAAGGATCGATCACATGATATTGGTTGTTTTTGTAGGCGCGCTTCATGGACACAGAATGCAAGCTAATCAGTCTACATAAGGAACAGTCTACATAAGGAAAAACCTACTTTATACAATGTTAAATCTGAGTCTTCCTAGAATCACACACGTTTACTCAGAACACAAAAAACAACAAATGAAGACCAAGAATACATTCCAACACACTGAATTTCGAGAGTGAGAAATAGGGGAGAGCTTATATTTAGAGACATTCGGTACACCAATGACCTATATCGGGCTGCCCAACAAAATCCAAAACACAATTTATGATGTGAGGAGGGCCATAAACATATGGATCAGCTTATGACAAGGTCCCCCACGGCACGTTCTCGTATATGTAACAATAACTTGCATTCTTGGCAGACTAGAAATGTCCAGTATAGATGAAAGTTCACATGACGATTTCCAACATAACAGCCTCTCTCTCTCTCTCTCTCTCTCTCTCTCTCTCTCTCTCTCTCTCATAGACGCGCACCCATCCACTATGTAACATAATTTGTCACGCCAGCACGGCATTATAGTGCTGTTATTAATGGCAATTGAAGATAAATCTTGACAGAACAGACTTGAGTGACCCGATTGTTCTAGAAAGAAGATGAAAAGACAATGTTGCAGGAACAGTACAAGTTAGAGACCATATTCAAGATTGACCAATTAAAAAGATTAATTTACACTACATCTTTCTAATTTTGACCAAATTGTCACTGTATTTTCACAATATTTTTCCAGGAGCATCAGAAAGGATTTAACTAGGGAGACTTCATTCTATAAAGTCCCGTGAGACGACTAAATGGAAATAATTGGTGATTTGAGGGAGATCTAGTTCCATTTGTTTGAGCTTTAAAAAAGTACCTATGGTGTTATTTTGTTCCCTCAAAATTAGAGTGGTGATTCGACCAAAAATAAAATAAAATAAAATATAGTAGCGTTAATAGTAGGGTTTTGGAAATAGAGTGTGTTACCGTTCCTTTGCACTATTCTGACTCAAAAGAGTGCAGTTTTGGAGTAATAAGTAGGGAAAAAGATAGAAAAGGATTCCCATTCAAATGCCGACTTTTAAAGCGTTTGGTAACGATCATTCGTTAGGGAGTAGATTACGATCGAAATGATTCTTTTTTATTATGTTCCCGGTAATTGATTCTAAGCATTTTAAGGTTTGTTTGATAACTCGTCTAAAATTTCTAATTCTGGAATAGAATTGCGTTTGATACCGTTTCATTAATTCTATTCCAAATCAATTTATTTTAATTTTTAAATATATATATTTTTTTACTTTTTTTCCCTTTTTTTTTTTCTTTTTCTCCTATTCTTCTTCTTCTTCTTGTGGCCGGTCGCCGGAGCTTACGACCGACGGAGACGAGGGCCGGCGACCTCACCGGAGCGTCGTCGGCCCTCGTCGGCCGAGCCTCGCTGGCAACTGGGCGAGGCTCACCCAGCCTCGCCAGTGGCCAGGCCGGCCTTGTCGGGGCTGGGCAAGCCTCGTCGGTGACCAGGCGAGCCTCGCCGGGGACCAGGCGAGCCTCGCCGGGGCTGGGCGACCCTTGCCTGGCCACCGGTGGGGCTGGGCGTCGCGAGGCTTGCTTGGCCATCGGTGAGGCTCGGCCTCGCTAGATCTGGCGAGGCCGAGCCTTGCCGGTAGCTGGGCTTGCCTCCGGCGAGCTCATCAAACCGTGAACGGCGATTGGTGGCGGCGGTGGTGGTGGACGACGATCGCAAGATGGCCGAAGGAAGGAGAAGAGTTGTTGGTTTTGATTCTCAAATTTGTCTCCGGAACAAGAATTAACTTTTTTTTTTTATTCTTGATTCTACTTTCAATTTGTTTCTAAACAAAAGTTTTACCAAACGCAATTACGGCTCAAACCGATTTTGGAAATAAAAAATCGAAATCGGCCTATTTGGATGGTTATCAAACAGAGCTTAAGAGCTAAAAAAACAAAAAAATGCCGACTTTAACTTCTTTCCTTTGGCAGGTGGACGGATAGAGAAAAGGAGAGCAGTGGAGAAGGACATTGACAAGACTAAAAGATTATGGCGATGGCCATAAAACTTCCTCAAGAAGGTGAACACAGTCTCGCGGAATTCTGGAAATAGGACAAAAGGGAAAGAATAAACAAGGCCAGATGTGGGGTCCATCAGGCACGGTGGATTAACTTCTCCAGCAAGTGGGAGACTTCACCAGACAAAGTTGCTTGGCATGAGTCAAGCGTCTATCATAAACAAGGACAGATGTGGGAATCCATCAAGCACTATGGGTTAACTTCTGAAGCAAGGCGGAGACTTCACCAGACAAAGTTGCTCGCCATGAATCGTATTCTATAAATTAAGCATTTCCATGTTCAAGTTTAATAAACAGCTCTAGCCAAAGCCATCTCTCTCTCTCAGCATAGCCAAGAATCACCAAGAGAGTATGTCGTCTGAAAAAATATTGTCTGGTGTCCTAGTTGTTGTTTGCTACCTTATTGGGAGTTTTAATGCTTATGGAAGTCCTCTAATTATGCCATTTTACTCCTCTTTTGACTGTTTATTAAAGTGATTGATGACATTTTAGAGATTAGTTGAACAGATTTAGAGCGATGTGAGTTCTTCAATTTTTCAGCATCTACTATGGCTAACAATTGTTAGATAAGAAAAATGTAGTCTAAACGTCTAAGCACACCTTGATGGTGGAGGACATAGTTAACCAAATGGGAGAAATTATAAGTGAAGTTTTCCTCCTGGTACAAAGTTTCATTTTCATCGACATGCTATGCACTTATTTCATGTTAGTCCATCTCTAACTTTTCACTAATAGATTTGTCTCTCATCTCTACCGTTTCACTGTCTTATTAAGTTCCATAATAGAAGCATGTATAATGTATTAAGTACAGTGACTAAGCAAAACAGTCGGTGAGTGACTAAAATGAAAAAAAGATGTGTAAAATAGGGATGACAACATGTCTGCGCTTCTTACATATCTTCGTTTTTTGTCTTTTTTTTCCCTTTGGTGTTTCCCTTGATGATTAGGAGTACGGCAAGAACAAAAACTATTTTTTTGCTGCAGAAACCACAAGATGGAGAAAAAAAAGGTATTGCAATTACAAATGGAGTTTAGTTACCAATTTAGTTAGTCGTCTTCTCAGTTGAAGTAGGCAATTTTACGAGAATTGCTGATCTCGATAGTTATAGGTCCCGATTAAGACTGTTAATGCATTTCTACACACGAATATAACCTAAATGCTTTGGTTATGCCAAAAAGCTTGACCGCGTGGAACTTGTTTTCACTTGAATCTACCTGGATGGATACATATATGTTCCTGTTAGTATGATAAGGATTGTGCTACTACCAATTAGAGTATGGTTTTATACATTTTATTTATTTATTTTTTTTGGTGTTAAATGTAAGTATTATTAAGCAAATGAAGTACAATAGCTTATGGACATCCCTTAGCATTACAAATAGAGCTAATAATTTGAAAAGATGGAGGTAGGAAGTCTTTGTATAGCGACCAGGTTAAATTGCGCTTGTTAATTGCTTGCATTTCGATAACCTCTTTGCTTTGTTTGTTGCTCCCTTATGTTTCAATGTTGCATGGTGGCATGGGAAAATGGTGCTCTTGATGCGGTGGCTCTGTAATTAATTCAAATAAGCGAATTCGACGATGCTTTATTCTCGGCGAGATTAAATTCAAGTATCTCCAATCCGAATCCTTTTCACTCAGCCAAATGCCAGTTGTCTTTCTTATTTCTTTCTTTCTTTACTTTTTCTAAAAAGGGGAGGGGAGAGTCCTTGAATGATCTATGTCGCGACTCTTTTGATGTGAAACTAGAGGGAGTTTGTGTCAAGTGGGCATAACAATCACTCTTGCAAGATGGCTCTTTTATTTAGTATTGACACCTAAATTTTAGTCATTTTATTAAGAACTTTATCACGTAGAAAATTAGTAATTAATTTTTAACCCATAAATAAAAATTAATTTTCATTAAATTGCATTACGTATAAACAATTTGGAGCATTAGCATCACTATCATTAATTAAAAAAAATTAATTTTTTTCGATTTAAAAAATGATGATTACAGGAAAACGACATTTCGGAATTGGAGCACAAAATATTCCAAAGGGATTGAGGGGTTCGAACTTTCATGTTGGGGGAAGGATTTTAAGGCGGAATGCTTTTGCGATCCAGGCTGCGGCTCGATTTGCTTCGCACGAGCAATGGACGACATTAACATGGATCATGTGGGCCAACACCTGTTTGCATTCCCGGATGAGATCCTTCACAGCCCATAACTCATCAGCCCGGCCCAAAAGGAGTTCCACTAGTTGAAGACAGTCACTTTCGCAAACTACAGGCTGTTGTCGGTCTTCTACTTTTCCCCCGTGAAGCATTTCTCTCTGTTTCAGAAACAGCAAACCGTGAAACAGGGCTAGGGTTTCCACCTGCAGGGGTGAAGATGCGTGGGTTTCTTGTCGACAAAAACTCCATTTGAGTCACGTAAAATTCTTGCAATCGAACTTGGTGAGTTGCCTTTCACCCATGAGCAATCGATATTCAGCTTCAGGGTTTGGCTTTCTGGAGCTGTCCAAGTCGCAGGTTCGCCGTTGCTGTCTTTCCTTTTTTCTTGCTTGGATTCCATCGACTGAAGCTCCGGCTTTGTACTAGGGCAACCTCAATAATGGCCTTGATTTGTAGTGTCTTGTCGTGGAAGACCTGGTTGTTTCTGTTTTTCCAGATCTGCCACAACACTTCCGCCACTAACCCTGTATTTGGTGAGTGCAGCCTTGCTTCGAGGAATTCCGCCAACCATTTATCCATTCTTGTGGCCGTTGTTGTTCTGTTGCTGAGATTTAGGCATGGGTCTGACCACACGTTTTGGATTGTTTTGCAGGAGAAGAATAAATGCTCGACTGTCTCGGGATATTTGGAACAGAGAGGGCATAACGGCTCGGGTAAGATACTTCTCTGATATAGGTTCTCCTTTGTAGGCACAGCATTTTGACATAAGCTCCATAGAAAAATCTTTAATTTGGGGGGAATCGGTGACTGCCATATTCTTGTCCATAGCTCTCGGGGTGGCTGATAGGAAGTTAATGCCCTGTTACAGTCTTGTTGTGTGGATTTAGCATAGACGCTGTTGTATGCCCATTCTTACTTCCTGTCCAAATCAATTGATCTGCCTTTGGCTGCAAGGCGATAGGTATAGACAGGATTTCATTGACAATTCTCTCTTCAAAAAGATTGTGCAACACCGGTTCTTTCCACTCCTTCCTTGCCTCATCAATCAATTCAGCAACCATTTGGGGATCTTCCTTGTTTGCGGGGCCTCCTAGCATGCCCTGTGGTAACCAGTGATCTTGATGTATGTTAATTGATTTCCCATCTCCCATGACCCATCGTATTTCTGGTTCTATGGCTTCCTGTCCCATTAGAATGCTCTGCCAGCCCCAAGAAGGTATTTGATCTCTTTTTTCTTTCCATAAGTCGCCATTAGGGAAATATGTGCCCCTCAATATCTTACTCCATAAAGCTGAAGGTGATTGGGATAATCGCCACGCCTGCTTTCCCAACAAAGCTTTGTTTAGGGTAATCAAATCTTTAAAGCCTAGCCCTCCCGTCTTTTCTGGACTTTAGAACCTCTCATTTCTTCCAATGCATACCTTTCTTGGCTTCAGTTTGCTTTCACCAGAACGCTGCAATTCTTTGTTCAATAGCTCGACAAACCGAGATAGGTATCTTGAAGATTGACATTGCATATTGGGGCAGCGCTTGCACAATAGTTTTTATTACGATTTCTTTTCCAGCTTTGGACAAGAATTTTTCTTTCCATCCCTCTAGTTTCATGTTCACCCTTGCCAGTATCCATGCAAACATCTCTTTCTTTGTTTGACCCCATTCGGATGGTATTCCAAGGTACTTCCCTGTCTTGTCAATACTTGACATATGCATTTCTTGGGCCATATGCCCCTTCAACTCTGGTGGACAGCCCTTGCTGAAGAAGATACCTGACTTATTCAGCTTTATCGCTTGACCCGTGGCATAGGAATATTGATGGAGGACAGCTGCCAAACTTTGACATTCTCTAACAGTTCCATTCATAAAAAAATTAGCATCATCAGCAAATAGCAAGTGGGAAAGGGTAAGGCAAAACCTGTTTAGTTTTATTCCTTTGATACTTCCATCCTCTATGGCTTTGTGCATCATCCAAGAAAGTACATTAGCTGTCAATATGAATAGATAAGGGGATAATGGATCTCCTTGTCGAATCCCCCGTGTTGGTGAGAAGTACTCTGTTGGCTCTCTAGTGACTTTCACATTAAAGGAAATCGTTGACACACATTGCATGATTAAATTTACCCACTGATCACAAAATCTCATTTGTAACATGCTCATTCGAAGGAATTCCACCCTATCATATGCTTTTTGCATATCCAGTTTCAATATTACTTGAAATTTCTTTTTCCTATTCTTTATCCTCATTTGATGCAACACTTCTTGAACAATGAGGATATTGTCTTGGATTTGTTGACCTTCGACAAAGGCACTTTGTTCCTGTTCAATGATCTGTGGAAGCCAAGGTTTTAGCCTGTTTGCCATTACTTTCGATATGATCTTGTAACTCAAATTGCATAAGCTTATTGGTTGGAATTGGCATATACTTTCTGGATTTTGACTTTCAGTATCGGGAAATGTGTGTCTTGTTGAGGAGGGGATCAAGATGACCTGTCTCGAAAAATTTCTGAACCAAAATCACCACATCCATTTTTATATCCTCCCAAAAATGCTGGTAAAACTGTCCATTTAACCCGTCCGGTCCTGGAGTCTTTAGAGAACCTAGCTGAAAACAGCTTCTTTCACTTCCTCCGACGATATGGCAGCCATCAAATGCTCATTAATTTCCGTAGTAACAACAGTTGGGCATTGATTTAATATTGGTTGGAAGTCCCTTGGACCCACCGAGTCCTAAAGGGAACGATAGTAATCTAGAATATGTCGTTTGAGCACTGTGGGATCCCTGCTCCAATTCTGTTCATCCACCTTCAGCATGGTTATTTTGTTTCGTTGCCTTCTATGTATTGTTGTAGCATGGAAATACTTAGTATTTTTGTCTCCCCATTGTAGCCAGTTTATCCGGGACCTTAATCCCCAATACATCTCTTTCTGTCTCCATAGTTGATCAATATTCTCCTTTATCTGCTGAACTTCTTCTTTGCTGGAATCTCGGATGTTGTTGTTGGTAAGGTTCGTTAGTCGCTTCTTGAGTCCCTTAATTTGATATGATGCATTGGAGAACTTCTTTCTACTCCATTAAGCTAATTCCTCCGTTACATGGTGATTTTCTGTGAAAAACTTCTTTGATCTTGATGATCCTCAGCCCAAATATTCATAATAGCATCCCTGCATTCTTTTTCTTCTAGCAAATACGCTTTGAACTTGAAAGCTCTTTTCCTTTTTCCATGAACAGGATAAAATGAAAGCATAAGTGGATTGTGATTCGACCCTACCGCTGGTAATGCCAGAACTTCTGCATTTGGAAAGGTGACGCGTCAATTCATTTTACATACAGCTCTATCTAAACGCTTTTTCACCAAGTCTTCTCCTCCTCTATTGTTTGTCCACGTATACATGCATCCTTTGCTATCAATGTCCATTAGCGCGCATTCATTGAGCATATCTCGAAAGGCTGCAATGCGATGGTAATCTGCCTCCCTTTTTCCTTCCTTCTCCCAGCTATGCAGAATGTCATTGAAATCACCCATACATAGCCAAGGAAAGTAACTCTCATTTGATGTCCACTAATGGGAACTTCACATTCCATATCAATGAACTGATTTGAGCTACAGTTCACCTTAACTTTAATCTCTTCACTCCACATAAGTGCCAAGCACCCCGCAATGCCTATTGGCTGCACCAAGAACGAATTTTGGTATTTAGGTCTCCTTCGCATCCTTTCCACCATCGTTTCCCTGTTTTTTGTTTCCATCAAAAAAACCATATTAGGCCTTTCAAGAGCCACTAAGGCTCGAAGCTCCTGGAATGTCAGGGGGTTGCCTAACTCCTGACAGTTCCAGCTCAATATCCTCATGATATCTCCGGTGGCTTATTAGGGCTAGCCACCAAAGCCCATTCTTTCCCCTCTTTCACCAGCTGGATAGGTGTCTCTAATAACTCCATCTCATCATTCACCAAAAGACTCGACCCCTCAACCTTCTTCTGTTTTTTGGCTTTTTGAAACTTTGATCCTTTTCTGCTGTTTTCCCCTGTTTCAGTCAGCCCTGCAGTGGTAGAGTCTAACAAATACAGTGGTTGTTTCCCCTTCCCTGTCTTAACTACTGGATCTCTCATGTCTTCTTCTCTATGCTCATTTGAGGACGGGTTTTCTGTCCTTTTTTTGCTTCGAACAGGTCCAGCATTAGTCTCAGGTTCTCTCCACCCCGCAATCTCAAGGTTAGACGACGGAATAGGAGTTTCAGGTACAAATTCCTCTTCCTCTTCATTAGGGATTATTTTCCCATAAAATGCTTCCCAATGAGGACTTTTGTCCCTTACCTCCGCTTTGAGCCAAGGGCCATATTTCCCTACCCTGTTTTCTGCCTATTCAGTTTTTTCATAAGGTATTTCTTCACAATAAGAGGCGTAGTGCCCTAACCTTCCACAAGAATAGCAGAAGTGTGGGAGGTGTTCATATTTGAACTCTGCCCATAGCTTTTTATCCCCAATCTTCACTAGAGCCCCTGTTTTAAGAGGAGCTGAAAGTTCAAGTTCAACTTTTACTTTCCCTGTTTTATACGGCGCATTTCCCCTGCTTTCTAATTGAATTTCCTTCACTTTTCCAATTTTTCCAGCAACATCAGAGTACACTTCCTCCACAATCCAACCAGGAGGCAAGCCCACAATGTGAATCCAGAAGTCATAACGCAGAAAATCGTAACAATGCTCAGGAATATCAGGTACACATTGCTTCAGAACCAGTAAATTACTTGCAAATGACCAAGGACCTGTTCTTAGTACCCGTTCTTTGTCTACTTCAAAATCAAATATAAAGGAGAAAAACCCAGGTTCTTTTTGGAAACATTCCACTGATTCTACTTTCCAAGCCTTCTTTATCGTATTAGAAAATGCATGGAAGTTTACATTCGGCTTCGAGAGTAGCTTACCAAAAAGAGTGGTTGCATTCATCAAGTTTATTAGGTGGTGCTTCCTCCCTTACAACAACCTCATCATCTTCTGACCGTAAGTGCCCTAGACTTCTGCATAGAGCAGCTATTCGAATCTGATTTTCCTCCTTACTCTCCATTTTAAACTTTTCTGGTGCAGATTTAGATTGTGGATAGGGCTAGGGCTCCATTTGATAGAGCAGAGGGGGTCTTCATTTCCAGATCTAGATTTGAGAGATTGTACCTGCTTTGTATATGTTTCTGGGTTCTGATTGAAGGGAGCTCCAGCGGCAAAGCTAAGGAGATCGCAACAGCTATGAGTGATGAAACAGTTGGTTTTGGATGTTTTCGGCAAAATGGCAATGGGTGAGGGATTTGGGTATGAAATGCGGGTCTTACAGTGAACCCAGCATTTGAGATTTCTGGGGAAGAAGGGTGAAGGGAAGAAATTAGTAGCACTCGATGTTTAGGGTTTTTGTGTTTGGGGTTCGGGAGATAATGGATGTTGGGGTTTTGGATACTGGGTGTTGGTTTTTTTCAGGAATTTGACGGGAAAACTCTCCATAATGGGGAAGATGAAAGCTGGAATATTAGGATTTAGGGTTTTGGAATGCTATCACCTTTTGGGGATAGGGAAGAACTCCATCCATGGGAGAGTCGCCTCTACCATTCCCACGAGACGAGTCTGCGCTTTTGCTGTTTGGGTCTCGATGCAAAGGCACCATATGCTCCGCCGGCTCGTGTCGATTGTGGCAAAAGAGCTCCTGAACGGCCAGCGGGTGGTGGTGGTCCAGCGATGGAGGTTCCCGGCCTGCTGCGAGAGAAGAATCATCTTTCCTGCAGTTCCAGTTGCAAAACCGAAGCCAAGTCCTCTCTGCCTTTGGTTTTCGAGTTCTGTCCAATTATAACACTGACTTCTTGCCATTTCATACATATCCAGCAGTGAGCACGAGGGGGACTCGAAGATCGTTCTTTTCTTTTGAATTCCATGCTCTCGGACGCTCACGAACCCCCTCACCTTTCGCCTCACCCGGCCAGCCACTTCCACCGTCCGGCGAACGGCGATGGTGATGGGCGATGGTGATGGTACTCATCTATTCATGGAGGTTCGGTGCTTTTTCTTTCTTTTTTTTTTTGGGTCATAGACGGGTGATTTATTAATGATAATCACAGGATAAAGGAAACATGCTCCCTGACATAAAATATTCTGAAGAGGGTGGACATGGGACGAAGCCCAATTGAGAGGGAGTTTATTTTGTCACGGTGGGCTCTCGCTACCCAATTGACGGCTCGATTTCCTTCCTCGAGGCAATGGATCGGCTTTACTTGGCTGAATTGGGTTAGGATTCTTTTTCCTTCATTTACTATGTTGCTCACGGCCCAAGTGCTTCTTCTTGTGTTTAAGATGCATGATGATGGATTATGTTATGCTTGGTTTAAGATGAGATAATAAGGGTACCATTGTTAAAATTGTTTTATTCTGAAATTGATATGGGATGTTGAAGTTTCTGGGTGGGTGCTGTCACACGAAGGAAACCCTCATCTGGGCTTGTGGAAAAGAGAAGAGAAAACGGGCTTCATTCATGGTGGGCTTTGGGCTGAGTGGGCCGTTTTTTGAAAATGTTCTTAGTCCCACCCGGACCGATAGGGTCCGGGTCGGTTTAGTGGGCCGAGTCTCAGCCCATTCCGATTTCTTTTTTATAATGTTAAAAATCATAGAAAAATATTAATTAGCGACATCATAAAAAATATTCAGAAAATTAAAAAAATTCGAAAAATAAAATTCTTTTTTAGAAAATTCAGAAAAATATTAAAAATATTAAAAAATCCTAAAAATTCTTAACAATCGAAGAAAAACTTTCAAAAACTTTAATTTCTTGGAAAAAAGTCTTTTTGAGTAGTTTTCTCTTTAAATATGCAATAATCCTTGGTAAAAATCGTGCTCAATTTGAACAAACTCTTAAGGCTTTATGGTAGGGTTTCAATATTCCCTTTTGGGGCGAATTATCAATTGCTTGAGCGCTTTCATAACATTGATCATGTTTTTCCCGAAGCCTAGTTATAAATGATTTTTTTTTTTTTTAGCGTCAGACCTTTACTTTGTCTTGTAATTTATTTAATGCTTTCCTTGGTTGTTAATTGTTGTTTTAATGAGTACACACCCGCATAATCACTTCACATGTTAATATGTTAGTGGATAGATTTAAAGTCAATCCAAAGTACATAACAAAATATATATATTTTTTTTCTGAAATGAATAAGATTAGACACTAAAAGGCATTAATTGATTAATTAGTGCGATCAAATCATCGACCCTAAATTCTCTTATTACAAGGGAAGTAAAGCACGCTTCCATGTTTTAGTTAGTTTCTAGCCAACCCCAATAGATTAGTGATGACTCATTTTTAGAAAATTCTTATAATGTCAATTTGAACACTTAACGTCACGCAGGATAAATCAGTCGTGCCCAATAAAAAACTAATGTTTTTCTGATTGTAAATGATTGTAATTACTACATGATCATCAGCCATCGTGCCCAATCAGACGGCTGAAATCGCACGAAGAAACCGATCGAGCATAGAGGATCATTTCTATATATCACACTATTCACACATAACTGTCTTAATCTGGTGGACCCACTGTTGACTCTTGTGGCCGAAGAGTCAACGTGGGACCTGCTCACGCCGTACGGGCTTCTTTCATGGTGGGCTTCAGGCTATTGTGGGCCGATGGTGTAAATGAGGGAATTGTGAGTGGGCTGAGTGGGCCGTCTTTTGAAAAATGTTCTTAGTCCAACCCGAACCGATAGGGTCCGGTCGGTTTAGTGCAGCCGAGTCTCAGCCCGTTCCGATTTCTTTATTATAATGTGAAAAATCATAGAAAAATATTAATTAACGAAATCATAAAAATATTCAGAAAATTAAAAAAATTCGAAAAATAAAATTCTTTTTTAGAAAATTCAGAAAAATATTAAAAAATCCTAAAAATTCTTAACAATCCAAGAAAAACTTTCAAAAACTTTAATTTCTCAGAAAAAGTCTTTTTGAGTAGTTTTCTCTTTAAATATGCGATAATCCTCGGCAAAAATCATGCTCAATTTGAACAAACTCTTAAGGCTTTATAGTAGGGTTTCAATATTCCCTTTTAGGGCGAATTATCAATTGATTGAGCACTTTCATTACATTGATCATATTTTTCCCGAAGCCTAGTGATAAATGATTTTTTTTTTCCTTAGCGTCAGACCTTTACTTTGTCTTGCAATTTATTTAATGCTTTCCTTGGCTGCTAATTGTTGTTCTAATGAGTATGCACCCGCATAATCACCTGACATGTTAGTGGATAGATTTTGAAGTCAATCCAAAGTACATAACAATTTTTTTTTTTTTTTGGAAATGAATAAAATTAGGTACTAAAAGGGCACTAATTGATTAATTAGTGCGATCAAGTCCTCGATCCTAAATTCTCCTATTACATGGGAAGTAAAGCACGCTTTCATGCTTTACTTAGTTTCTAGCCAACCCCAATAGATTAGTGATGACTCATTTTTAGAAAATTCTCATAGCATCAATTTGAACACTTAACGTCGCGTAGGATATGAGCTTGGGAAAGCTCACGTCTAAATCATAGATCGTAGTCCCGTTCTTTAGGTAATACCCTAAAACTATGATTTCCCCCTACTGAGAGGTAGGTCGGGACACTTAGCACGGCTTTGTCAATCACAACTTAATTTCTCAATAATTTTTTTTTTTATTTGGTTTTGCTTTAGGAATTGCCAATTATTTATTGTGGATCGATTATGGGCCAAGTAAAGTCCATCTTACTTGTGCGAACTAGAGATTTATGAGTTTGTGAACTTGATAACGCTAATTTTAATAACTCCCATGAGGTGTTTTTTTTTTTAATTTTTTTTTTTATGGCCTCTTATGAAAAGGATAAGAGAAAATGACATAAATGGTCTTTTCACTTTGGCCCAATGTACAATATCATTTTTGAACTTTTAATTCATTTAATGTGGTCCTTAAACTATTCATAATAGTTAATCTAGTCTATAAATTTCAATTTGTTCAATCTAGACCCTCAACTTTCCATTAAAAAAGTCAAAAGTTTTCAAAAAGTATACTATTGCCTATATTTAATAATATCTTTTTATTGCAGTCCATTTCATAGATTAACAAAAAAATATCACTATCTTTTCATTACTTTGTTATTTTTTTGGTCTTTATAACCATTACGATAGTTCCATTTAAGTCTATTTCAACTCATGATCTATCCATTAGTAAAAAAAGAACCTCATTTAGAGTTGTATCAACTCAATTTAATTTTCTAATTTACAATTTTAACTAAATTTAAATAAAAAAATTGAAAATTCTACCTATCTACAAACAATATTTAGATTAGTGTAAGTACATATATAGATAAAATAATATCAATATTAAATACTCTTATAAAAACACTTATTTTTAGAATAAGAGGAATATGATATGATATAAACTTAAATGAGTCATATTTTTGCTTTCGTAAGTTAAAGTATACTCAAATAGAACTATAATAATATTTATAAAGACCAAAATGGTAAAACGATAATAAAAAGATAGCATATCTTCTTTTGATTCAGGAAATTGATTAAAATGAAAAAAAATTCTAAAATCTGGGCAAGAATATAATTATAAAAACTTGTGAATACTACCTTAGAACTAATTTAACTTTGTTATGAAAAGTTGAGATACTAAAATGAATATGTTAACAGTTTAAAAAGTATATTAAAAATTTAAAAATAGTTTAAGGACCACATTAAACGTATGCAAAATCAAATAATAATATTTTATATTGGACAATTTTAAGAAATTTTTTTTTTTAATTTTCCCAAATAATTATTCATGCATTCTTCTCAATTTTATTGTTGCCTATATTATCATCTAGATTATGCCAAATAGATAGACCATGTGCGAATCATCCAAACAGGCACATATACATAATCAAATAATATCAAAGCAAATAAAATACAAGAATGGAACTGGTGGACCCGCTGTTGACTCTTGTGGCCCAAGAGTCAACGTGTTGCCCGTTCACACTGTTTGCCCACTCACGCTCCTGCGAGATATAAAAATCCTCAGTTCGCTTGAGTTCTTTAGCTCTGAACTTCAGCGGAAGAGATAAAAATCCTCAGTTCGCTTGAGTTCTCACTCCGCTCTCTGAACTTCGCTCGTGTGAGGGTGGAAAAGGAGATATGGCAGGCTCGATCTGTTCGACAGACTTTCTCGTAACGCAGACCATGTTGCTATTTCAGAAGGCAATAGAAGGCTTCCGCTTCAACCCAACCGAGCCGGAGCTGATTAATTATTTGAAAGCGGAAGAACCAGGATGCAGAGAGGGCTTCTGCATCATTCCAACAATGCAAAACATAACCGACTTCAATCCAGATGAGTTACTTCCGAAGTTCACAGGTGAGTCGTTCGCAACTTCAAATAGAGAGACTCGGGAAGAGAGCAATAGCCCCCCCCCCCCCCTTTACTCATGACTCAAGGGGTGAGTTTCTTAAATGTGCATTGCAGAGAAATCGATCATTCCGTCCAATGGTCAAGAAGGGTGGTTCATTTGTCCACAGACGCAGAACCAGCGGGTTCGCAGGAAAACTCCGTGCGGTTCTTCTTGGCGTATCACCGGTCCACCTAGAGATATTACAATTGCCGGCAAACAGATAGGTTTCAAGAAAATATTAGCTTTCTCTTATGATGAAGCCTCAGAGGGCAGCAAGAGCGACTGGATCATCCATGAATATCATCTACCCAAAAATTCACCCAATGTAAACCTCATTTATTTGTCGCAATTAATTAAATTCACAAGATGCATTTGTGAGAAGTTTAGCAACAATTATCTGCAGAAACACTAGATTTTAAAGTTTCCAATAGTCCTAAACAAGTAGAGAAACATTTTTGTGCTCAGTTTCTGCTACAGAAGATTGAAATCTTATACATATGCAGAGAACGATATTATTTTTGCCGAATTTGAGAGCAGTTTCTTGCTGTTGAAGAAAATCTGAGAACTATGGTGGGAATTGATATAACATTGTCTTTTTCACAGCCGAGTGGAAATAATATTCTGTGTCACTTAATGCGGAAAACCGCAGGATCAAAGCATGAAGCCATCACCTCAGCGGATGTTGAGCAATTGCTTAATCGATCTAATGATGAGGTGTGGAGGAATATGTTCTGTTTATACACAATATCTGTCTTCAAGAGCGTGTGGAATGTGTTAGTGACTAATCGTTTACTTGCAAATACAGCCTGTGGTCCAAGAAGGGATATCACCGACACTGCACACATTTTCTTGGTCTCAACTCCTTCAGCTGCTTCAGCGAGAAGTAGAATCACTCTCCATACCTCAGTCTACGAATATTGGGAGTTCGTATGGTAAGGACTTCTCATTGGACAACAGTCTTACTGATAAATCTATTGAATTGAAATCTTCACTTGGAACAACTAAAGAGGATGAATGGGTTGATGCAGGGCAATATGCTCATCTTCAGAATGGTGAAGAGCCTGATAAATCTATCGAATTGGAATCTTCGCTCGGAACAACTGAAGAGAATGCATGGGCTGACTCATTGCTTGATTCGGATACCGAACTTCAGCAGGGTGAAGGACCAAGGTTAGAAAAGGTTTGGCATGCAGCCAAAAATGTCGAACCATGCGTATATTCAGATGAAGCAGCGCCCAGAGCAAAGGTGATAGCGCTCCTAAACTTACCAATTGCATCGTATTAGTTGTCAATACGGGATCATCCAAGAAAAGATGAAGTTACTGATGGAGAACTGAGTTCAATTGTTTTTTCTCACCTGCAGGTGCTTCAGCGTGAGCCACAATTACAAAATAATATCTCTTCCTTTACCATACATCAGTTTACGAATAATAGGAATCCATCTGGTAAGGACTTCTCATTGGACAACAGTCTTACTGATAAATCTATTGAATTAAAATCTTCGATTGGAACAACTGAAGAGGATGAATGGGTTGATGCAATGCCAGATGCAAATTTTTCCTATGGCAATAAGGTACAGAAAGGTGAGGAGCCAAGGTTCAAAAAAGTTCAGCAGGTAACTGCAGCGGGAAATATCAAAGATAAAGTAGCCGATAGAGCAAAGGTGAAAGCAGCTTCATTTCGTCTTGTTACTATTCTTTTATGTTGACTTGCACTGCTTGGGATGCTAACTAGATGTGATTCACAGACACATTAGAAAACGGTTTATTTTGTTGAAATCTGCTTTGAGAACACTCCAAGTGGATTCTATCAGTCCTCTATGAAATGGAAGTGAAATTTCACTCTGAAACGCTCATGCATTATAAATTTTGATTCAAATAATAAGAAGAATGATGAAGAACTATGGAGCAGAGAATATAGTAAAAAAAATTGCAGCTGAGATATTGGGCATGGTTGAAGCAGATTACTAAGGGGCTGATTATGTAATTAGGGCTTTCCAGACAATTTGAGAACAAAAACATGAATGTTTTTCATGAGATAGAGATAGAGATAGTGCATCAGTTATTTCCGTCGATGCATTTGATCTTATGCAATGCTTTACTGCATAATGACCAAATATTTATAATGGAGAATTGCCGAAGTAAAATCGAACCACTTGATTGGGTTGTTCGTCCTGAGGTAACAGAAGGCATCCAATCGTTTCCATTCCGCAGATCCGGTTTTTCGGATTTTAGCAACTTTCAGGCATATTTCGATCGAACTGCAGATCAAGAAAAGGTGAAAGAAGCTCCCAGTTTAGCGGATTTCGTATTGCTGTTCTCTTCTTGTCTTGATGTCCAATGTTGGACCATTAAGTTTGATTAGCGAGGTTTCATATTCTTCGGAGTGTCATATGTAGAACTAGGGAAATTCTCCATTTTTTCTCTCCCCTGTTAATCCTTTCTTTCTTTTTCCCTATCAGCTCACACCGTTCGAAACTCTCTATGGTGGCAGGGACCAGAACACGAAGAGCACAATTTAGCTGATAATTCACTCAAAAAGAGGAGAATGAACGTGTCAGAGGAAAATCAAATTCAGTGACTGCAAAAGTCCCGCAAAGCCCCCCTGCTTAATCTTGTGAACTTGCTCATTGGTATTTTCCTGTTGATCGCCACAGTTAGAGATACAGATATATTTAGGAGATTACTCTTGATTGATCCTGACATATGGTAATTGATATCTTACTACTTTGTATAGAATCTATATATTGTCAAAATAAGCTCGCGTTTTCTTTTCCAACATCTATCCAAATATATAAAAAATTCAACTATTTTTTTTTCCGCATTATTATTCTCAACATGATATCAAGCCATTTATTGTACGAAAAAGCCATCAGTGAGTCTTTATAAGGTGGTGGTTGTGTTGTGAGCCGATCTCACCGCTCTCAAATCCCTCATTATCACGAGGAGAGAAAATGGGGAAAGGTCGGGTTTAGGGGTACTTGATCACGAGAGTTCCCTTACGGCTCACGTTTCAAAAGACGTTATTGCCTCGTCTTTCGGATCAAGCTTCTCGTGAGTTCCCTCCATGAGATTGCGAGCTCTCCCAAGCTCATACCCCGCACCCCGCGTGATAGCGAAGTGTTGTGATCCATACCCATACGGGTGACACACCTTAGAAGAAGGGGTCGGGTGTGGATATCGAATTTAAGGATGTCTTTACCATGGTAACCCTCTCAACAATACCTTTGCGCATACTTCCATATCAAGTATGCTAAACTATAGTGAGTTTCGATATCCCGCGTGACGGGTTTATTTATACAGTCTAGTTATTTCTGACAACCTAAAAGTAAGACGAGAGTCCTCACTAGTCTCATTTTGGGGGTCGGCTAAATAACTCAATCGAGGGTCGGGAGTGTTCCCTTCGGTACCTAAACATATGTTGTGTTTTCCTAACATTCTTTTTACATTTTCAGGATCATTAATCCTAAATTAAGCGATCATGCATGATTGGTCATTTTCATTCTATTCTATTTTTAGAAAAACAAGAAAAGAAAGCAATCAATGGAATTGAAATTATGAGACAGTAAGTAAATAATCAAGGAAAGTAGTAAATCTACCATATAATTCTAGAAAATATAAAAGAAAAACACAATTGAAAAAGATTATCACAATTGAAAGTCTAGTATAGGTATTGCACAGATTAAAACTTATAGAAAATATTGAACATTAAATCAAAATTTGAAGACCATTCGCCCGATTATCTCTTGATGCAGTTGCTCATCACGTGAAGACGGAGCTCTATGGATTGAAAGTGCAAGGCGTGCATGCAAAGCATGCTGCTGGATGTCCAAATTGGGCGTTTTCTTTGTATTTGGTTCTTCAAACTGGTTTTTACCTCTCTTCTGCAATGGGAAATGTCTTGTGATAGGTCAGCAACGTAGCTTATGAGCGAATGGGCCATGTCCTTGTAATGAAGGTGAACAGTGTCTCCACAAGAGCCAGTAAAGGGGATCAGCGCGCCCATCATTTTGACGTCGGAACGGTGCGCTCTTAACTTACCTACCGAAAAGCACGAAGGCATGGCCATCGTCGTCTTACATTTTTAGGCCTGATGTCATGAAGCAAGGCAATGGAGATCAATCTAGCTTTTCGCAAATAACCATGGAACAGTTTAGCCTGTTTAAGTGGCTGCGTAGGCCTGGTTGGAATGAAGATCTCGTCACTCCCGACGCTTCCCCGACGCCTCTGTTTACCCCTTTCTATGATGAGTAAAAGAATTCCTTGTGCTAAAGGGTGTGCAGGAGAACCGCTTCCTGATACAAGGCACCGGACCATACAGCAATCAGAACTAACGTATCAAAGCCCCGTTTAGAACGAAGAGATTGTGTAAAGATACATTCACATTTTCATCACGTCCTGGAGCAAAGTGGCAGAAGTCTAGTTCTGAGAAAAACTAAAATGTCATATTGAGAAACCAGATAAAGCACTTGATCTCTGACAAAAGTCCAAGGAAGGAGCTCCTCTCGCTTTAGTTACTCTCGACCATATCTGAGTCCAGATATTAATAAAAATAAGGATGGCTACACAAGCTGTAAAATAACCGTTAAAAACTTGGCTCAATTCGCATTCCCAACAGAGAACATGAAACATTGTAATTCTCATTCATTACTGACTTCATGCTCTGTTGCTGTACCAATTGGTGTTTAACTATGCCAGGAACCATTTAAGGAAGATCTATGTAATACAGCAACAGTAAACAGATTGATGGGATACAAACGAAACTGGAACCACATGAAAATAAGCATTAAATAGTGAACACTTCCTCATGCATTTAAAAGGTTTTTATTTCCTGCTTTGTGAGTTCCTGGAAGGCTATTCATTAACTATATTGAGTAGCGCCTAGTTTCACCAAATTACCAGTTTCGTCTATAAGAAAGACATCATATCCTTCCTTCCATTAGTTTGAACTCCTCAACAGTCCCTATCTGGGCAAAGTTTCAAAAGAATTGTGCAATGCTTTAACAATTCTAATCGATGGAATATTTAGAAATCTAGCAATCTGCAAATGGATTTCCTGACCATGAGAGTTGAGATCTACTAGTGGCTCTGTTTCGGTAAGTACATCATTTATTGGCATAAGAAAGCTATGAACGAGTTTCACAAAATCACCGAATACCAGACAGATCCATCAAGCTTGGCAAGAATGACTGTTCCAATGTAATGACTTCCAACGTCTTGTATCATGTCATCTTCATCGTGTGTTGATCCTCCACCTTTTTCCAGATCATTGAAGCTGACCACAGGCTGTGAAGATAACAGTGAATAAATAATATGACCCTGAATAAACTAGGAAAAGAGTCTGGAAAACTAACAAATCTAGGTGGCATACTAACAACTTTATACAGCATCAGAGACAAGCTATCTACTCACTAACAAGTTCCAACTCTAAGTCCATAAAATAATGGGTACAGAAGTATAGAAATAACCTTATTGGCAGGCCAAATTCACTCTTAAACAGCCATAGCATATCGTCTCAGCCATAAATGAAATGAAGACATATATTGTACAAATTCACTCTTAAACAGCCGTAGCATAACGTCTCAGCCATAAATGAAATGAAGACATATATCATACAAATACCCGCATAAGGTTCTCACATTTGTACAAGGCAAAGAAACAGCAGTATGAACTGACAACCGTGTCAAGTCCAATAGAAATTTCTCTTGGCAAAAATTGAATTTGTAAAATAAGTGAAGAAAGAAATCCACAAAATCTGGAATAACTGGAGCAAGCAATTTCCAGCATTGTGCTGGATAAATACCTAGCCCGTGCTGCTCATGTCAAGTCCAACAGAAATTGATAAGTTTCTCTTGGCAAAATCAGATTTAAAATAAAGTGAAGAAAGACAATCAGAATCAACTGGGAGATTAAATCATTCACATAGTACTAATTTTCTATGTGACAATCTAGCTCCCATTGGGATGAAACTGCACTTTTAGCTATGATATAGCTGAGCAACAAATAGGACCAATTAATTTACCAATTTCAAATGCTTCACAAAGTCAATTCCTCAAGCATCTGGTGCCACTGCTTTTGATGCAACAATCAAGTAAATGACACGGCACAGCAAATCTCAGCATGCAAAGGCAAGCACTGGTGATCAATCGCAATTCTCAGGAGATTGTTCTTAGGACTGAAGTATTCTCATCTTCTCTGATAAGTTCTGGAGGGCCTCAGACCTATTTGCCAATTCCATCAAGACCTTAATTCTCCTAAAGGAAACATGACTTGGCTTTTGACCTTTCTCTACCATCTGCAGGAAACACTTTTCAGCTTCCGCCAACTTCCCCAAATCACAGAGCAAATCTAGTAATACATCTGATACCAATGTGTAAGATCCAAATCCTTTCTCGATCATGTCATTCCATAGCTTTAAGGCAAAGTCCACATTCTCCTGCCTCTTACACAACTTAACCAGAAACATACAACTCTGTGTATTGGGAAGACATCCAGCATCCATCATCCTCCGATACAAGCCATCAGAACGCTGCAAGTCGTACGACCAAAAGAAAACTCTAAAGAACAGATTGTATGTCGTAGCATTTGGACTTAAACCCTTACTCTCCATCTCATCCAGCAAGCTATACGCATCGCCAAGCCTTTTTGCAATACAGTAATTTCTAATAGCAGCATTATATGCGGCGACATCTGGGTAGCAACCATACTCCTTCATTTCCTTCAAAACATCTCTAGCCTTATCTGGCTGACCAATTAGCCCCAGCCCACCGATAATGCTAGTATAGGTGATCACATCAGGCGAGATATCTTCTTCCCTCATTCTATCGACGACCTTATATGCATTGTCAATTTCTCTACCTTTACAATACACATCAACTAAACAATTATACGAAACAACATCAGGCTTCACACCCATCTCCTTCATTTCCTCGAAGAAACTCTCGGCCTCTTCTGCAGATTTCCATCCCGACAAAAGTATATTTAAAGTCTGCAAATTCGGCCGGAAATCGTGCTTCAGCGCGTGGTAAACATTCCTAGCATCGTGCATACTCTTTTCCTGACACAAGGTCCTCAACAGCGCATTAAAGCAGGTCGTATCGAACTCGGGGACGAACTTCCTAAACATCCGAAACGACTCCACGGTCTGCCTCACGGAGCAGACCTTGGCGATCCTGCCCAGGACCACCATCACAGTCCGCGGCGTGATCATCGACCGATCGGTCCGCTTCATCTCCGTCAGGACCTCCCAGACCAGGTCGAACTTCCGGCTCCTCCCCAGGATGTACAGCATCGTGTCCGCCGAGAACGCGGAGTGGTCGAACCCTCGCCGGCGGCTCGCGTGGCGGAAGAACTCGAGCGCCTGCAGCGGGTTCCCGTGGCCGAACCTGAACCTCTTGAGCACGCCGTCGACCACCTCGTTCGACAGCACTATCCTGCTCGACTTGAAGTATTGCTTCAGCTCGTCCGGAGACGAGAAGCTCCGTATCGCGTCGTACAGCCGGTCCGCGTCGACGTCGGCCCGCGTCTCCGCAGAGGCGAAGGAGCGCGCGACCGTGTCGGCGCGCCACGGACGGCAACGCTGCGACAGCGTCCTGAGGTTTCGCATGGCTCCTGTCCGATGGCGAACGGTTCCCGATCGATCCGGTTCGGAGAAGCGAAGGATGCGGAGGGGATCGGAGCTTCTGCGCTAGGTCGGAATCGGTGGTGTCCGGCCGGCGAGGCGAAGAGGTTCAGGCGAGCACGGCGGTGCCGAGCGGAGGGGAAGGGGGCTAGGGTTTTAGGATGAACAAGCTGGTGAAGGGCGGAGGGAAAGAGAGAAGGATCAAAACTTCGAATTTGCAATCTGGCCCTCTAATTTTTGGAAGCTTTACATCTATAGTCCTCGATCCTAAAGTCTGTTGCATCTAAGGACTTATTTGATAACACTATCAAGAACAACTGATTCTAATCTTTTATTCCCAGGAACAATCTAAAAATAGAAATCCATTTGATAAATTTTTTACTCCTGAGAATAAAAATCTCTTTTTTGTTCTCAGAAATAGATTTAGAAGAGAATTAGAAACTAGAATAAATTTATTTCTCGTTTCCAGGAACAATTCCTAAAATCAAGGTGGTGTTACAAAGATCGCTAAAATCAGGTAAGTTGGGCACACTATTCGACTCTTGCTCATGCTGGTGTCATGAAGTTAGAACAAAAGTACTAGGTGTTCCGACAATCGATTGAGAACCCAATTTTATTACTACTTCTACTAAAATTATTAGCAACTTGGATTTTTAATCCAGTTCTCAATTGATTGTTAGAAAGTTGGCCTTTGCCTTGTCACTGCTGCTCAAAAATATATATCAACCTATAAAAAAAAATTATTTTTTTAAAAGAAAATTAAAAATTAAAAAACTTCGGAAATTACAAAATGCAGAATTTGGTTGGGAATTGCCATGTCTTACCCGCTTAGTGTAATTAGGACTTTGTTTGTTCGCACATTGATTATGCCGTATATTTAATTTGCATATTTAATTACATCTACGAATGTTTAGTTGCATGTGCTAAATTTTGTTACAATTGCTTTTGAGCAAATTTTTAATTAATTACATTTTCTAGAATAGGTTGGAGTTAGTTTAGATTTTATGAAAATGAGACCAACAAGAAATATTTGCATGCTCACTTAGTGGACAATTGCCTTTAGGATCATGATTGAAAGATCAAGGTTGATTGAACCTATTAGTTGATGATTGAACGAGGTCAAGTATCGAAAGGGCACTAATAGGTTGATTAGTATAATCAAGTTCCCAATCCTAGATTCTCTGGTTGCGCAGAAAGTGAGGCACACTCCCATTTCTCACTTAATTTCTAGTCGACCCCAATAGGTTAGTGGCGATTCCTTATTACAGAATTCATAAGAACACCCAATATCGCGCGAGATATGGGCTTGGGAGAACTTGTGCCTAAACATAGGTCTTAGGTCCATCTTTTAGGCAATACCCCTATACATATTCCATTCCTCCAAGGGATAGGTCGTGACATCCTTAGATGGACGTTTTTTTTTTTTCTTTTTTGAACCAATGGCTAATGGATAGGGTATATAGCTAGATAAATCAACAATGCCACTACAGTCGTGACTCCACAAACTAATTTAAAGAAGTTGCATGATTGTCACCAATAATCAGTTCATTGCTGAACATGACTAGTCTTGATGTTGTTCACCAGTGCTTTGTCATCTTTTGTTGGCTTGCCTGAACCAACCTTAGTTTTGAGGAGCAACTTATGATGGCTCACTAGCTTCTCTAGCCAAATAAGATGAGAGATTGCATATAAGGTGAAGGATCTATCTGAGGAATTAGAGGTATGGTCCTTGATGAAACAAAGAAATGCATTATCGCGGTTTTTATGGATTCAATTTCCACTCTCGTCTTGTATCCTCTTTTTGCAATCACGAAGAAACCACTAAAAGGTTTGTGTTAACGAGAAGCTGATTGGCATAGAGTGCTGCATGGATGCCATCATCTCCTTCCTCTCTAAATAGTTAGAATAACATGCTTGATGTGGAGTTGGAGGAACTTTATATGCTTTACAGATATTGAATCTAGAGCCACATTGTGGGCTGAGTATTTGAATATTGCAATCGTTTTTCATTTCTTTTAAGCTAGATTATTAGGTAGTTGGTTTTGCAATCATAGAACCTAATTGTGGGAACTGCATTTTGACCTCATTTGTAACCTGAAATGGCTTGGTCGACTAAATGTGGTATTTATGTTATATTTATTGATGCTAGTTCATCGTGAAGAAGTCAAGCAGATCAAGAGACGTGCTTCTCCCTAATTGCAATTTATGTCTACCCAAAGGAACAATGCTTTCTTTATCAGAATAAAGCTAATCTGATAGCAACATATCTAATAGTTTCCCACCTCAAGGTGGTGGTTTTGGGAAACTTGGGAGTTGTTATAACCCCTTGCAAAGATAATCTCATTGTTTTTGGAATTTTTTGGCTCCTCCCCTTGACATCTTTGATGTTATGGAACTAGTTTTGTTGCACGACTACTTAGGATATGTCACGATGACAAAAAATTGAAGCACGAGTTGTTGCAAATCAACCGGCGTAGATAATGCATCACAATATAGAAAAAAGAAACACTTGATCAAATTAGAAAACTTGAAGTTTCATATATTATAAAGCCATTTCTTTCAATGAAGAGGCATTACATGAGAGAAAAATATAGTACATCTCACCCAGCTCCTCACTTCTGTTTGGATATGTTTACAAGTGTCGCATTTTGGTCGCAGCAAAAACTCTCTTACATATTGAATAGAGTTTTGCAATGTCACAATAGACCAATAAATTAAAGAATGGGCGACCTGTTCAAACTTACTTGAATGAAAGAATACATGACCAGATTAATTCACTTGAACTATGGGATTTCTACATAAAGGCCAAGACCTTTGCTTGGGTATCCACTTATCGATGCTAGAGTCTGCTCTAATCTCGATAGGATGAGATTATGAAAGAATTGTTGAACTTATTCTCCAACATCAAGTTCTGTCATCGAAATGACTATTGCATATTTAGGCTCATATTCATCATTTGCTACTTTAACATGAGGGCCTACTATTGGTGCATGATAATACTAGCAAGAACACCTAAAGGAGGGTGAATAGGTATTTAAAAAAAGTATTGACAAATAAATACGGAATAAATAAAGTTGCGAGAAAAGTTTGAATAAGGATTAAAGTTTGATAAACGAGCCACCAGACTTCTGGTAAATGTTCAGAATCTGTTATGCGATGGAATAGACTTATGAAATAATCTGTGAGTGTGTAATAAACATAAATAAGAAGAGTTAAGGGAAGAGGAAACTGCACATGAAATTTATAGTGGTTCGACTTAGATCAAGCCTATGTCCACTCTCTCATGCTAATAGCCTTCTGGTTGAATTTTACTATATGATCAACAAGAGATTACAAATTTGAATGCAAATACTCAATGGTAGATCACACTATCTCAATATTCACTCTTTTGATATTTTTCTCACAACCACAAACGTTTAAGCTCACGAAAGACAAGTGTATGATTAAAGTTCGCTTAGAATTTGGAATTCTAGATTCTATGCTCCATCTCTTACTTGCTCATCGGTCATTGGTCTCCTTAAATACTCATCAACTTTAAAACTAGCTATTGGACAGTATCTAGAGAATCATCTTCCAATCTACCCGTTAGACAGATCTGTATCAAAAAGATTTAGTAGCCGTTGAGTGACAGAAGTAGAATCCCAAGTTGATTCCGATCGCCCATACAAACAAAATCTTAGTTTTCATAAGTAAAACTTCTTCGTTTAGAAAGTTCTCGTCTTCAAGATCCAATTGTCAATCAGTTAGATTGAGTCAATCAAATCATCTTGATGTAGAATCCAAATTAGATCATTAGCCTTTATACGTTTTGGGCTTATGTTATGTTTTGTCAAGTTGTCTTGTTCTGAATATACTTTATTCTGAATCTACTATGTTTTGAATCTGTCACATTATGAACTTGCCACGTTCTAAACTTGCCTTGTTCAGAACTTGTCACGTTCTGGATCATGTTTAGTACTTGTGTCGTTCTGGACATATCATGTTCTGGATCTTGTTACGTTCTAGACTTGTATCTTGTTTTGGGTCTTGTCACATTTTATATGTAAAGTTTGAGTGTGTTCTATCTGAAGAGACTATTCAATCTGGACGTAACTCTAAACATATCTATCCTTAGAGTCTATTTCTGAACATATTTAATCTTAAGGTCTGGACATAATCTGAATAAGTTCAACTTCAGCATAGAGTCTATCTTCTGGTTCTTCCAAGTATAAACCTTGATAATATCATTTACATTTTTTTATCATCTGCATGGTCTTTTACTCAATCATTAAACACGTTAGTCGTCTTTGATTTATTTTGTCATCTTCAAATCATAAGGGATTTTCCTAACAGTGCATTGCTATCATTTGGACTTGAAAAGGTGCATATACAGTTGTCAAGTGTAACCTCGTCAAGTCCTCCCACCTTTGTTACCGATCGAACCGATGAAAAATTAGTAAACATAGAAAAAACAATTAAACGTGATGTTGCCATATTTTCGCAATGCTTGCAAGATGTGAGACAACTAGTGTGATTCTCAAGTAATACTAATTGAGGGTAAAAGACATAAACATATCAGATTCATGAAATACCACCTGGCAACCAAGCACACAAAAAAGAAGCTCTTATAGAGCTGGCAAGTGCTCAAGTAATTCTGTAGTGTCTCTCTTTGATTCTCCACATGAAATGATTATTTTGGTGAATTGATACTTGCTTCTTCAGAATCATTCAATTCATTTACCCCAAGATGTTGAAAAGAGTTTGATGACCCCTGTACAAACGAATAACCAATTTATTTACATTTTACCAAATAAGTTGCCAAAATAAATATGTCTCAAGTAATCTTATGAGACAAAACGCAAAACAAGTTATACTTGACTCAAAATAGTTCCATGAGATATATTATGATACTCCAACATCTATTCTAAAGAAACCATTACCAATATTATAATAATAACATAAAGATGAAATAACACTAAAATTAAAAATGATTTCATATTAAGCACCTAATTAGTATATGGTGAAAATCTATTTATAATCCCCAGCGGCATGACGCATGGTGATTGCATCTATATATAATAAATGGCTCCATTAGCATAATGTTACTAGATTATGGTAATGATTGAAACTTCTTCAAAGGATGAGTTTTCTATAGTTATATAAAGACACAATCTATTATAACTAAATTTATACACCAAATTATTAAGAACCTGATTAGTGAATGAAAAAAATCCACTCATAATTTCCGGTGATATAATGTATGATGGCTGCTGTACCTATGTAAAAATTGACCAAATTAATAACATGTAAATATAAATAGAAGAGTAAGAGAAATATACATACTTATGAAAATTTAGATTTACCGTTGGACCACCAATGTTGCTAGGATAAAAAGCATGTAGAAACTAATTTGAATTACTCGGATAATTTGGAAAATGATTCTCACCAGGTGTTGCTTGGACAACCAACTCTATATTATAAAGTAATAAATATGTTCATCGACATCATGTAACATAAGCAAAAAATTTACCTAATCATATTCATCAAAATAATATATTATTCACCTTGACTTTCTATTCACGTTAGGGGTATTCCTTTCTTAGATTTTTTATTTATTCTTCTCGCTTGAACTTTTAAGGCTTCCATAGGCTTATTCCCTTTCATTTTCTTCGAAGGGGGTTCAATATCGAAACATCACACAGAGAGGCCTAATTATGATCATTACTAGTATCATCAATCACAATCACACTTGATCGGTATGATAATAGTTCAGCTTTTGTATTTTCCATGTTCTTTGACACTATTCTCATAGTATTTACATTTTCGGCTCTTAAACTCATCAGTTTAAAATATTGTTGCATTAACGTGGAAAATCAATTAAATTTAGATGAACTCAGTGACATTTGATGAGATTCATCACTTACAATCCCTTGTTTGGCCCCTTTAGTCCATCTTTTTAAAAAAATTAGCAAATGTAATGCTCGTAACTGACATGTTCTCAATTAGTACTTTCAAGGCATGACGACACAAACATTCTTTTGATTCAAATAATTTGCATTCACAAGAGATTGAAAAGTCTACAGGGTCAAATCTAACAATACTTTCACGTCGATTTCCCATACATTTGAGAGTATATAAATAAATCAATCTATCAAATGTAATACTTGAAATATTCTAAGAGAGAATTTCCAAAAATTCTGCATTGAACTTGTTAAAAATGGTGCGTGTATACACTAAAGTGGCATGGTCCAAGATCTCATTATTTGAAACCTGCAATTTGGGTTTCTCACGAGAAGTGTAATCATTTTGACTTTCGATTTCTCTTATGTGCTTCAGTTGTTCTTCATAGTAGTTGACAAATTCTACAAGACCTATAATGCCTTCTTTGACATACATTGAAAAACATCGTTAGTACTCTCACTCATTTGCCTTAATGTTATACCACAAGTAAATGTATCACGATCAAAAGCTAAACTCCATTTATGTCTAATGTCGTATAATTTCCGAAGCCAATTGTTATTCTCAATATGCCATTCATCTTCCATTTCCTTTTAATTAGATTCAAATTCATATTCCGATATGCATTTATACATAAGCTTTAAGAAATATTTATCCTTAAATTGGCTTGTTGTAAATATCTGGGATGTTTTAATTGACATTTTTCCTAATGTGCCAAGTGCGTAAACGATATTGTGTATTTGGAAATACCGTTCTAATAACTTTTGCCATGGCTGCATCATAATCAATAAATATTGTTTTCGAAGCCTTATTTCCCATAGACTTCAAAAACCTCTCAAATAATTAAATAAATGATTATGCAGTTTCGCTTATAAAAAATGCATACCTTAATAGAATATACTTCCAATGGTAAGGCGCACATATCATTTTATAAATGTTGGTGCGATATGTAATGTCAAATACTAGCACATCACCGAAACAATTGTAATCAAATTTGAATAAGCTATGTCTCCAAAACAAATTTGTCAATCTATCATCTTGATCTACCTGTATATCATAGAAAAACATTGGATTTTGCATTTGCATGCAATGAAACTAATTTAGAAGATTTTGACAATCTCCCCCACTTGCACCATTGAATCTTTTTGTCTGCAAATAATTTTGACAATCACGCAAATGAAAACCCAAGTTTTAGCTTCCTCCAGCTTCATTTGCTAAAAACTTATATGATGTAATCTCCCAATACCAGGTTTAATCATATCAACTAAAATACTTTTGCAAGTATTATATATCAATTTTCAACATCTAATCAAATGTTTTTGATGTTTTGGAATAATGGATGATTATACTTAGAAATATACTCGATGACTTCATAGACATTATTATCAACCTTAAATTTGATATGAGCAAGATAGCCACATCTAACTTCATACCTTTGATATTGTTTTCTTTACCATATGAGTTGTCAAAGTGCCCCCTACAATTACATACAAAAGTTCATTGGATTAGTTCTCATTTACTATTTCTAAACATATTACCCTTCCTCACTCTAAATCCTTTACCGATTGCCTAGGCCACATATTTATGATATGCTTCAAGTTCATTTGAAAATATCATTCTTATTGTAATATGTGATATGAAAAAAGATTTTAAATGATGTTTTCAAATGATGTCATTCCTATTGCAAATTCATACGTGATATGGAAAACATCATTCCTATTGCAAATTCAAAATCTTTTTCTATATCACGTATTACAGTAAGAATGATATTTTCAAATGAACTTAAAGCATATCATAAATATGTGGCATAGGTAATCGGTAAAGGATTTGGAGTGAAGAATGGTAATATGTTTAGAAATAGTAAAGGAGAACTAACCCAATGGACTTTTGTATGTAATTGTGAGGGACATACTGATAGCTCATATGGTAAAGAAAAAAAATATCAAAGGTATGAAGTTAGATGTGGTTGTCTTGCTCATATCAAATTTAAGGTTGACAATGATGTCTATGAAGTCATAGAGTATATTTCTAAGTATAATCATCCATTATTCCAAAAGATCAAAAGCATTTGATTAGATATTGAAGATTGATATCTGATACTTACAAAAGTATTTTAGTTGATATGACTAAAGCTAGTACCAGGAGACTACTTCATATAAGTTTTTAGTAAATGAAACTGGATGAAGCCAAAACTTGGGTTTTAATTTGCGTGATTTTCAAAATTATTTGCAGACAAAAAGATCCAATGGTGTAAGTGGGGGAGATTATCAAAATCTTATAAATTATTTTCATTGCATGCAAATGCAAAATCCAATGTTTTTCTATGATGTATAGGTAGATCAAGATGGTAGATTGACAAATTTGTTTTGGAGATATAGCTTATTCAAATTTGATTACGATTGTTTCGGTGATGTGCTGGTATTTGACACTACAAATCGCACCAACAAATATAAAATGATATGTGCGCCTTACTATTGGAAGTATACTCTGTTCGGGTGTGCATTTATTATAAACGAGACTGCAGAATCATTTATTTGGTTATTTGAGACGTTTTTGAAGTCTATAGGAAATAAGGCTTCGAAAACAATGTTTATTGATCAGGATGCAGCCATGGGAAAAGTCATTAGATCAGTATTTCCAAATACGCAATATCGTTTATACACTTGGCACATCAGGAAAAATGCTAATTAAAACATCCCACATCTTTATAACAAGCCGAGTTTTAAGGATAAATATTTCTTAAAGCTTATGTATAGATGCATATCGAAATATGAATTTGAATCTAATTAGAAGAAAATGGAAGATGAGTGGCATATTGAGAAAAATAATTGGCTTCGAAGATTATATGACATTAGACATAAATGGAATTTAGCTTTTGATCGTGATACATTTACTTGTGGTATAACATTAAGGCAAATGAGTGAGAGCACTAACAATATTTTTCAATGTATGTTAAAGAAGTCATTATAGGTCTTGTAGAATTTATCCACTACTATGAAGAACAACTGAAGAACATAAGAGAAATTGAAAGTCAAGGTGATTACACTTCTCATGAGAAGCCCAAATTGCAAATTTCAAATAATGAGATCTTGAACCATGCCGCTTTAGTGTATACATGCACCATTTTTAACAAGTTTAATGCAAAATTTTTGGAAATTCTCTCTTAGAATATTTCAAGTATTACATTTGATGGATTGATTTATTTATATACTCTCAAGTGTATGGGAAATCGACGTGAAAATATTGTTAGATTTGACTTTGCAAACTTTTCAGTCTCTTGTGAATGCAAATTATTTGAATCAAAAGGATGGTTGTATCATCATGCTTTGAAAGTGCTAATTGAGAACATGTCGGTTACGAGCATTACATTTGCTAATTTTTTGAAAAGATGGACTAAAGGGGCCAAACAAGGGATTGTAAGTGATGAATCTCATCAAATGTCATTGAGTTCATCTAAATTTAATCGATTTTCCACGTTAATGCAACAATCTTTTAAACTGATGAGTTTAAGAGCCGGAAATGTAAACACTATGAGAATAGTGTCAAAGAACATGGAAAATGCAAAAGCTGAACTATTATCATACCGATCAATTGTGATTGTGATTGATAATACTAGTAATGATCATAATGAGGCCTCTTTGTATGATGTTTCGGTATTGAACCCCCTTTGAGGAAAATGAAAGGGAATAGCTTATGGAAAGCTTAAAAGTTCAAGCAAGAAGAAGAAAGAAAAAATCTAAGAAAGGAATACCCCCAACGCGAATAGAAAGTCAAGGTAAATGACATATTATTCTGATGAATATGATTATGTAAATTTTTTGCTTATGTTACATGACGTCGATTAACATATTTATTACTTTGTAATATAGAGTTGGTTGTCCAAACAATACCTAGTGAGAATCATTTTCCAAATTATCCATGTAATTCAAATCAGTTTCTACATGCTTTTTATCCTAGCAACATTGATGGTCCAACAGTAAATCTAAATTTTCATAAGTATGTATATTGCTCTTCGTCTTCTGTTTGTATTTACATGTTACTAATTAGGTTAATTTTTACATAGATACAGCCACCATACATTATGCCACCGGAGATTATGAGTGGATTTTTTTTCATTCCCTAATCAGGTTCTTAATAATTTGGTGTATTAATTTAGTTATAATAGATTGTGTCTTTATATAACTATAGAAAACTCATCCTCTGAAGAAGTTTCAATCATTATGATAATCTAGTAACATTATGCTAATGCAATCATTTATTATATATAGATGCAATCACCATGCGTCATGCCGCTGGAGATTATAAATAGATTTTCACCATTTACTAATTAGGTGCTTAATATGAATTCATTTTTAATCTTAGTGCTATTTTATCTTTATGTTACTATTATAATATTGTCAATGGTTTCTTCAGAATATATGTTTGAGTACCATAATATATCTCATGGAACTATTTTGAGTTAGGTATAACTTGTCTTATGTTTTGTTTCATGAGATTACTTGAGACATATTTATTTTGGCAACTTATTTAGTAAAATGTAAATAAATTGTCATTCATTTGTACATGGGTCATCAAAACTCTTTTCAACTCTTTTCAACATTACTTAAGAAAGCAAAATATATTTCACATAATATGATCGAAGAATTACGTGTGATTTTGCCATTCGATAAATTTGTACGTGCAAATTTGCACCCAAATTATACCTGCCAAGATAATATTGCCATATGAGTTGCATTATATCTGTAGCATTCAAGAGAATATGTGTAGTGTATCCGAGTCTTACTTTATTTGCCTCCAAACTTTCTTAATCCAATAAAAAAACATAGATAAGTAGAAGTATGTGTATACAACCTATCTATGAGTTTTTGCCTAACAAAGAAAAGAACACGATTTACCAAAAGACTGTCTAAAATTCATTCATATTATGCTTCATCTATGTGAGCCTCACACGACACTATAAGTTACTTAAACTGCAAAGATCACTTCATGTGACTAAACACTAGAATAGCTTAATAGGCAATGCAGGAGATAAGATTAGCCAGAAAAGGTACAGCTTTATTGGACCCATTTTTTTTTTTTAGTCAATCAAGCATGATGATGATTTGTTTTCCTCTTTATGCTTAATTAACACCAACCTTTTAGAATTCATGATCAAAATATAAATGCATTATCCAAATCTTAGTAGGAAAAATTAGGAAACACACGCACAGGGAGAGAGTAAAGTATAGCCAACTAAAACGTCTTGGCGTGCTCAGCACAAACCTCGCTGCACCTCTCATTGGCCTCGTTCAACAGGTCGCCACCGGTTAATCCCTTCACTTCCTCTAACTTCTTCACATCGAGAGCATCCTCCCACCTCTGCTTCCTTACCAAAGTCGCCTACTTCAGCACCACCTCCTAAGGGGGCAGCACAAAATTCAACATGTCACATTGAATTACTTATCCTAAGGTGGTAATGTTTCACCTACACTCAATGCAATGAGTTTTGCAATTCTAAAGACCTCATAACACCTTAAATTGGGATTCTATGGGATTAAGGTTTTACAATGCACAATGTAGTTTCCATCTAACGTGCTATTTAAGTTCCACTAAAACTATAGTGTAGGTTTTATGGTAAAATTGAGTTGATTGCTCAGTATGTGAGATGAGCAAAGACAATTAATATTTAGAGACTTCGATAAAGCTAATGCAAGACCCCATAACAGGCATGATATACGACTGCCTAAATTTCTCCCATTCAACTATTTGAAACAAATAACTAAAATAGATTTATAGACTATAGATTTAGTGGAGACTAGCTTGACATGCTTTTACATTTCAAGTTCCACAAAATCTTCATTTAATCTATCCATCATATGGTGAAAGACATGAAACTAGTCCCATACCTCCTTGAACCTAACAATATTTAGGTGCCTCAGCGATTTGTGGTTAATGATTTCCCTCTAAACATTCTCGTCAATCTGAAACAAGAATGTATAGCATCATAATGAGGCAATACACATGCACAATAACGAGTATGACAAAGTAACTATCCCAAGACAATTACAAGGCTAAAACTATATCAAAGCATAAAGCTAATATGACAATGAAAGGAAACTTGAGGACAAATGGATTCTAAATGCGACTCCCTCTATGTGGAAAAAGTGGCCAAAAATCTTTGAAAAAATATCAAAACAATTTAAAGATACCCATTCACAGCTTAGAAGTTAAAGATATCAAAAGAACTAACCATAACCACACCACTAGGATGTGTAAAAACAATAGAGACAGTGACTTGCGATACTGAAGCAATTCGGAGACTACACAACACATCAACAAATAAAGCTTTTGTTGTGGTTTTAATCATAACCACTGAAAATCCATTGATGTTTTGCCATCCTCTCCAAAAATCATACTAAAGCTACTTGCTTCAACACCACCTCGTACGTCCTCACCACTGAGGATCTTGATAGGCTTGCCACGGAGCTCGAAATAGTTGAGATCACACATGCTCACCACCCGCACCCTCATCGGTACAAAAGTCAGAGCCACACCTCTCGTAGGCCTTGGTCAACAGGTCATTGCCGGTCAACCCCTCTACTTCCTTCGGCTTCTTCACATGTAGAGCCTCTGGCTGCTAAAGCCGCCTGCTTCAACACCATTTTGTACACCCTCTCCATTGAGGATCTCGATGAGCTGGCCGCCGAGCTCGAAATGGCCGAGACCACGCTCACCACTGCACTCGCCGAGTACAAATGCCATAGATTCAAGGCGGTGTGGTTCATCGGATGGTGGCCTCCATCATCCATTAGAGGAAGAGCAAAGAGTAGAACGACAATCGAATGACACTAGAACGAAAGAAATGGAGAGAGGGAGAGAGAGTTTCCTTCTGCCGTTCAAATTTGTCGTGGGAGGAGAGAAGAAATTGTGTGAAGGATTTGGTGGGCCCCATATTTCCTTGCGGAGGGAGTTCGATCAATTTAAATTGATCGAGAAATGGGACAAGACAAGATGGCTTCGCCTGCAAGAGGAGAGAGAATTTTTTTTTTGCAGTGTGCCTTTTTGAAGAGAAAATAAACGAGCTCTGGTTCCAACGTGGCCACAGGGCGACATGTATCGCCCAGTGAGTGGACTTTGATGATATCATGTTGGAATCAAAGCTTCAGCTAATATTTTCTCTCTACCATTTAGGGATTGGTTTTCAATTTTTAGAACTTCGAACCTACTACATGCCTCGTTTCTGATTCCAAGGTCTATCTTGAAATTAGCCAATTTTTTTTTTTTGCATTCCTTGATAGTGTGTTGTTCAAGACTTCAAATTTTCAATTACACAAGAAAATGCCTTTTAGAAAATTTTTGTATTTATTGGAATCGGAGAAATAGGGCTCGAGTGTCTTTGATTCTTCTTGTATAGCCAAGTCGCTGATCTATAGGAGGCTTGTGATCTTCGAATGGTTGATTCACGTCGAGGAAATACGAATTAGTGGGCGAAGCAAGGTAAAGAGAGAGATAAACTAGAAGTAGAGGCAGCAACAATAAGAATTAAGATAAAATGTAAAAATAAAAATAAAATAAAAAGACAAAAGGAAAGAATAAGAGTTTCTTTTTCTGCTTTAGTTGAATTTCTAGGTCTATCTTGAATCGATACTTATCCTTAGATCTGTTTAACGCATGTTGTAACTCAAATTTAAGTTCAATATTCGATCTGATCCGTTCCGAACCTAATCCAATCAAACTTAATTTTTTTTCTTAATCATTAAGTTAGGCATTTTAAGTGATTCTAGAATAAACTTGCCAACCTCCATCTATGGTAAGAGGAACTTAGTCGGAGCCAATTCGAAGTACCTTATCCATGATTAAAAACTACACTCAGAACGAGAGAGGCATGATGTGCTCGTGTAAATTTGAGAAGCAAACAAAATGATTTCATAATTCTCGACATGGAACATCTTTACCTCCTAGGACATGGACATGGACATGGAGGCCCGGCGTGGCCCGAGACCTTGCCGTGCGATGTCTCTCTAAGAACGACAGATTGTATGGATGCGCACGACCATCTCGAATCGGCAACGCGACACCACCGCACGGGGGACGGCAATACGGGTCGCGCGTAAAACGCCCTCTAGTTTTTCCTTCTTACTTATAAATTAACTGAACAGTCGACTCGGTACAGAAGCGCACGAGAATCTTCTCTCTCTCTGTCTCTGTCTCTGTCTCTGTTTCTCTCTCTCTGTGTGGAGGTGAAGTGTGGAGTCGTACTGGGTCAGATCTAGATCCTGACCCCCTCCCGCAAAACCCCAGCAGGTAATGGGTTTTCTTCAGCGGTGGTGAATTCAGAGTCTTTGATGAGGTCTGAACAGCTGCAGTCTCCCGTCTCTTTTTTGGCCGGTCAAGTGCGGTTCTTTTTGCCTCGTGTCGAGGCCGATGGGGGTGTTTCGTTCTGGGTGCTTGCTACTTTCGGTGTTTGTGTTGGTGTGGGAATGCTTTCTAGCATTTTGAGGAGTGGTGGTGTTGGATTTGGGAGGACCCAATTTGGAGTTGGGATTTGTTTATTCTTGGCTTTGTTGAGTTATGCTAGCTTGGTCGTTTTGTGGTGATTGGTCTTTAGTAGATTAACTTAAAGAAGAGTAATTTAGGTTGCGAGATCGCTTTCGGGCTCCCGTTTTGTCCTCTGTTTTTTGTGGAGGATATGCAAGATTGGCGTTGTCTGTGGAAAACGAAATCCGGGACGGTTCGTGATGGTTCTCTTAGGTTGCGTGAGGCGGGAGGCGTGCGGAGAATGAGAAAAGTTGGGAGGCAGGGAGTGATCCCAAATGAAATTTATCAGTGGACATTTGTGCTTAGTCGTGTGTGCTGATTTTCTTCTTTTTTTTCTTTCTTTTTTTCAGATTGAAAATTTAATATCAACATGTCAAGGAGGGCTGCAAATGCAGCAAGGCGCTTTGCAGATGGTGGAAGCATCCCTTTTGTCGGTGCGGTGCAATCCAAAGCACGGTCGTCGCCTTTACTACCTATCGGACTTTTAGTCGTGGTATGTTGCAGTCCTGCCGTTGCTCTCTGCTGTTCATTTTCCTGGTCTTACATTCTTTTGCTTCTATTGATTAACTAATGCTGATATGAATTCCAGTGATTTGTTTTGACCTCTTTGATTGCTTGTACACTTTCAGGGTGCAATCCTTCTGGTTGGTTACTCTTTTAGTGGATCAGGTGTGTACTTGATGTTTTCATTTGGTTATTGTTTGCTGAAGAAATTCCTTCAAGCGTATCCCCTAGATCTACCTCCTCCCACTTTTTTTTTGTGTTGTAGATTATGTAGCAATAGCTCCCTCCATAGAGTTTGCACTAGCTCAAACATGTCTCAGAATTTGTTCATTTACCAGCGCCGCCCAATAGATTTAGTAGCATAAAGGACTGGGGTATTAGTGTTTCAAAGAATGGTGGCTGCCAAATGGATAGGATGTTAACGGCGAAATTCTGGTTTTCATTCTTTGCTCAGGTTTTTAGTAAAATCAACAGTATTACTTGTATTTATGGACTGAATCAATCTTCTGGATTTGTGTGACAGGAAAATCAAGCGGTGAGGGAGATGCTGTCAGTAGAATTGAAGGTGAAGTTCGACAATTTTTCTCTTTCCTCTCATTACATAAATTCCTGTATGCTACTGGTATGGGGTAGTTGATACTTTTCTCTTTTTCATAAGCCATTGTTCGTGTCCAGTTTTATCTTGTCCTTTTCAGCAAAATAGACCTCCACTTTTGCTTTTGACTTGCATCTGATAGAATCTGTTGGTGTTGTACCAAATTCTCGCTAGGCAATACCAAGAAGTGACACGTCAGTAAGCCCAAGTCAGCTCATGAATGATAATTGATTTGTGATTATACGCTGACATATGGATGAAGTATTTATCTCTTACATCATATGTTCTTGGGCAATAATGTCCCAACCTAACCAGCTTTTATTCTTTACATCAATGACTGGATTATGGTCCTATTTCTTTCTTTCTTTCTTTCTTTCTTTCTTTCTTTTTTTCTTTACTTTTCCATTCTTTTCCTCATCGTCTGATCATACTTGTAAATTGCTGTGTCCTGTCAAACAAATCTCTGCATATTCTGTGGAGTATACTTGCAGCAATCCTGCCCCACTTGAGGTTTTACAATAATGCAACTGTGTCAAGGTAGTCTAATTAATGTCTTCTTGAGGACATCAATCTCCATTTTAGTGCCATGTATAGAACTGTTTATAAGAAGACATAAATCCAAACTTGAAGCGAGATCCTTTTGCAGGTGGTGTACCATGCAGTCTGGAAGTCCTGAAAGCATTACCTGTTCTGAAGAAAGCATATGGTGACAGCATGCACAAAGTGTTGCATGTAGGTCCCGAAAGTTGTTCAGTGGTGTCTCAATTGTTAAAGGAAGAAGATACTGAAGCTTGGGGTGTTGAACCATATGATTTAGATGAAGCTGGGGCCAACTGCAAAAGGCTTGTTCGCAAAGCAATTGTACGGGTAGCTGATATCAAGTTTCCTCTTCCTTACCGGGCAAAATCTTTTTCTCTTGTCATAGTTTCGGATGCGTTGGACTACCTGTCTCCAAGATACGTTAACAAAACCCTTCCAGAATTGGCAAGGGTATCCGCTGATGGTGTTGTCATTTTCACAGGTAATGTTTTATATCTAAGTTATTTTCTGCAATATGGATTTGTTATTTTGATGATAAAGTTGATTAGAACCTCATTCAACCTGGTCTAGTTGTAGTTTTTTGATGGTAGGCTTCTAATGCATATTAGACAATGTGGATCCAGTTGCCAATATGATCTCATATTCTTCAAATTGCCAGTAGAAGGTTCCTGCTCTAGTCAGATGCAGTCTGAGATGATATCTTAACAGGAGAGTTGTATTCTAGTGCATGTCATAGTATAGAGTGTATGTATGTCATGAGAAAACTGATTTATACAGAAGCATGTTAGAAAACCACCCAAATGGCTTTGTCACTCTTTGAGATTGCAAATCCTGAAATAAGTACTGGACTGAAGGATGCACAGGAAAATGTGTGCAAGTGTTTATATGAGTGCATGTGTGCATCATATGCTGAGAAGGGAAGGAAAAGGGGAAGATTTAATAAAGCACAAGAGAAATCTTATGGTCCTTTTTTGTCATAATTGATGGGAAGTGCAGGCCCCTATGTTTCCTTCAAACATGTATGTGATCTAATTTAGGGTTAAAATCATAAAAACTTCCCAAACCTGTATCCCATGACACATTTGTCCCTTCAATTTTCAACCTCACAAGACATCCTAAGTTGGTTCTCCATGAAACATCTTCTCCAAACTAATTTTTGTCCCACAAAAGATCTGAAACCGATTCCCTTGGCCCAAACATAGAAGTCCTGCAATGCTCTTCATGGCCTCCAATTTTCTGATCAAATGCAGGCCACACTTTGTGTTGTTCACATAAGTCGACTGCTGGTTGGGAACAGCAAAATCTACCTCCCTTGTGCTGATTTTACCTTTCAAAATCTTTCCATATTCTGGGAGACCCCACCACATTTTGCTGATGCCATGCTTGGATGCCAGAATGTCACACCAAACTGCCTCAATTGTGTCATTGTTGAGCACCAAGATATTGTTGCATTTGGCCCCCTTCGAATTTTCGTACGTTTTGAAGAACGGCAGCATGCCCGGTCAAGTTCTCCTGTGATCTTGAAGCCACATTCCTTGTTGCTCAGGAGAAATCCCTTGAGAATGCAGTGGTTGGATAGCTTGTGCCCGAGGTCTGGGATGGACTGGGCGTGCTCGCCAAGAATCATACTCTGCCTATTTCTCTACTTACAGTACTTGAGCATATCCTGCAAGGCCTCATCAGGATCTTTGGGTGTGGCTCACCCTCTCTGTTTAGTGTAGCTGCCTTTGCCATGCATACTCTGGCTTCGTATTTCCTAAAATTACAATAGTCCTCCCTCTGCACCAGTCATTGCTTATGATTTCTTGCTTTATGGTGACAAACATGGGAAGTGAAGTTCAATGATGAGCTCTTATCGTCAACGGACATGAAGACAGAGTGGCAAAGTGCACATGGACATCTGATGAAAAAGGGGAGTGAAAATGGTCTGTGAGAGGGAAAGCATTAAAAATGGCCATGACTAGGAGAGGAGTAAGAGGAAAAAAGAGAGAGGATGAGGAAGGGAAAACACGGAGATGAAGGCAGAAACGGAGGGAAAACCCAGAGACATACAGACTGAGATTGAGACGATGATGTGAGAAGGTGGCGCTTGCAGAGCAATACGTAATACATTTTTTCTTGATAAATGGCAATATGTATGCTATAAATACAGGGAGGAAGAGACGCATGCGACTCTCCTATCCTCTAACATGTCTGGATCTCTGTCCTCTCGACATTCGGCTGGCATGTGTATATTGAGATCTAGAATTAAATATTGCCCAAATCAAAACACTGCCGATTCCCCTTAAAATATTGCTGAGTAAAAGATTTGGGCCTCCTTTCTCTCCTTTTTCCTTTTTGTGGTTGCAATATGGCACTGTCCTTCCCTCTCTCCTTTTTCCCTATTGTGGTTGCAATATGGCACTGTCCTTCTCTATCTTGTTTGTTATTTTATTGTTTCTTACTTTGAGAAGATTCCCCAATAAATGGAGTTTTATGATTTAATTCTACTGAGCTATTGTTTTGCTGTTCATTAAGTCCTTCATGCACATTGTAGGCACTTTATGGTTCTTTGTTAATCAGCTACATTTAACTGGGAAAAGAGAGTCAATTACTAGTTCTGTAGATATTTCTCTGGGCTCTGGAGCATTAAAATTACACTTCTCATGGTGACTGATTTAAATTCTTTTTGCTGTTGCTTTTGCAGGCTATCCAGGTCAGCAGAGACCTAAAGTTGCTGAGTTATCAAGATTTGGCCGTCCAGTGAGTTGTCATCACTTTCTGATATTGATGGTTCTTACACTTACTATTTACCAGAATAATTTTAGGCTTGAAAGATGATTTAATTATATTGTGTCACTGGTGCTATCTTTACTATTCCATGACTGAACTGGAAGCATTTGATGAAATGATGTTTTTAACACAAAGTAAAGTTGCAGGGAGAGTATGAATGCAAGAGAAGTATGAGTAACATATTTGAGATCGCAAAATATAAATCTTCTCTTGGCCATGGATGGCAAATTATAGTTTACAAGGAGAAAAATATTGATGAAAACTTAGTGATGACAAGTTGTGATCCAGTGATACGAGTGTTTAACGTTTGCTTACTAGAGAATGTGCCAGTCCCCAGCAAAGGTTTACAGTTTATATACCTGTGCATTTTAAAGATTTACTAATTTCCATCACTTATGGTATGTAAACGATCCTTTCTTGAAGGCCAAATTGCGGAGCTCATCTTGGTGGATAAAGTACTTTCTCCAGAGCAAACTAGAAGAAAACGAATCTGCCACGAAGAAGTTCGAGCAAGCTTCGGTTAAGCGGTCATATAAACCGGCCTGCCAGGTTTTCCATCTGAAATCATTGCCTTGAAATCCCACAGTGAAGTCTTGTTCTCTGAGCTTCCTGAAGAAACAGCGGGGCAGCGAGATCCTTCAAACTTCACACCCAAAGGGTTGTGTTGACAGTCGGATGGCCCGATCAGTTTTACCAGTGATATCATAGATTTGTTTAATTTCTTAGTATAAATTCAGGGGAGGATCCACCAAGTTGGCTTCCACCCTTACAGAATTCTGAGAATAGGTTTTTATTTTTTCAGAAGCAGCTACTTGGTAGTTTCCTTTTGTGATGTCTATTGAAAAATGATAGCTCATGAATTTTGATTATGGTGGTCTTGTCTTTGGTTAATACTATATGGATGGCCTATCAGATTTACTGTGATGTGCTGGATTCCTGCTAAAATAGAAGTGGAGGGAAGTTAATGTTGGACAGCTTACAGTAGAGGTAAGACTCCATGTTGATTGCATTATGGCCTCTAAGGAGCAAATCTTGCAAGTCATGTCAACTGCTGTGTCCTCCACATTTTCAGATTTACTGGGATATTGTTTCGATTGTTTCCGTCATGACCCTCGTGTATCTGAACTTCATGCCTTCTTTGTCCAGTCCTAGAATGCCTGAATAAAGGGTTATGATGAATTTGATTGTGTGGAGCAACGTCGGTTTGGTTTTTGGGCGACTGTATCGACGCTCGTCACCACGTAATGTGTGTGGATTGTCTGCGTCTATGCAGGGGAATTGTCGATGTTTTGTACCGTGTTGTCGCCACTTTAAGCAACGGGTCACGTTGCGACGACCGGGGAATAAGTGGCTGCAGCCACTACTGTAATGAGCTACTTTTTAACTGGTTTTGCCATTTGAAGCTTTTAGATTCTACTCTTGTAACGAGGGTTGCCCTGTTCTAACCTCTGCCTTCCTAGTTTCCGACGAGTTCGCCCTTTACGTACCGGAACACTGACTGGTTTTGGATGGCTCAAGAGGGGTTTGGTCTGATTTCTGATTCCACATACGGAATTTGATTGATCAAACCATCATTGACGGATGGATAAACCACATTGATGGATGGATCGATCAAAATTCTTTAAGTTTTATTATTATGTATTCTGAAATAAATCCTAATTAATAAATTACAAGGTGAGCAATCGGTTGATAGGCTTGAGCAAAGCTCTACTCATCTTGCGGTAGTTTTTGACACCATCTAGCGTCACCCCATGCGCAAGGAGTTACCATACTCTCCTACTTAGTAATAGCTAGTACCAAAGTACTGACGTGGAGTCTATCTTTCCGCCTAAGTTCTTTTTCTCAAGCGAGAGGGAATATATATATTTTTAAGTGAGTGGAAAAATGGGAAGTGACATTATGAGATTTCCTATCTTAAGATGGATCTCCTACTTGTTTTTTGTCTTTGAAAATTTTTTCAGATTTGGAAAAGGAATAATAAAACCTACCATTTTATTTAAACTCTTGAACCATGATATAAAATGAGTCAATAAAACTTAAGTGTAGCATAAATAAGCTTTCTAAAATTAAAAACAAGTGGTAAAGTAAGTGCGCAACATGTGATGTGTCAAGGAAAGATCTTATTATGTGTAGTCTCCCCCTTGGATGAATGTACATATTCACTTAATATAATAATCGTGAGTTTTCTAAGGACTTGCTCACATCCAACATAGAAAATAGAAAAAATCCAAATTGAAATAAAAAGTGACTTGATTTTGGGATCGGATCTTGAAATCGAATCAAGTGGATCGATTCTTGGTTTTACAAACTAGGAACCAACCCTATCTGATTAGGTTCCAAATTGAGAACCGACCTGACCTAAAATCGATCCCCGTTAACTCTAGGAGATCGAGTGTGGTCATTTTGAACATATACCAGTGTTCCTTTGTCTGAATGAAAAGACGATTTTGATGTCGAGGAGCAACAAACTCGTCGGCAGATTGGATCGCAGGTACTCGACGCCGACCCGGCACCGCCTCCGCCCCGGCGGCACCGAACCCAAATTTTAAGTGGTCTGACCCGACCCGGAAAATCACAATCCATTTTCGCGTCCTACCCACTTAGAAAAGTTCCAGCGCAGTTCGCCGACGGCGGCGGCGGCGGCGGCGGCGGCTCGGAACCTCCCACGGCTAATGGCCACCGCGAGAGACCTCCGATCGAAGCCCAACTCCCTCCTCCCCCTCCTCTCTCTCCTCTGCTTTGTCTCCCTCTTCCTCGCCCTCTCCCTCTTCCGCCGCGCCGCCTCCCCGATCCCCGCCGCCGCCTCCCACCAGACCCTCGAGGTGAAGCGGCACCCCCCGGCCGGGGCCGGCGGCGGCGGGGGGGCGGCGGCCCTGCGATTACTCCGTCGGGTCCTGGATCTACGACCCGAGCTTCGAATCGTCGGCCCGGTACGACGGCTCCTGCAAGGAGATATTCAAGGGGTGGAACTGCATCGCCGGCGGCAAGCCCGGCGCCGGCGACCTGGGCAAGTGGCGGTGGAAGCCCGCGGCCTGCGATTTGCCCGCATTCGATCCGGTCGGGTTCCTGGAGATGAACAGGAATACCAACATCGGTACTCCCTCTCTCTCTGTGCCGTGTCTTACTGTGAAGTGATGTGTGCGCGTGCGTGTACTAGCTGAGAATGCGTTGGGGGAAGAAGGAAAGCGGTCTTAGCAATGGGTAATTCATGGACTCTGCAGTTGGGCGCATGATAGAATGATTCTGCGGTGAAATTGTTGATTTTGTGTGACGTTTTCACGTGAATCCTGAATTCAATTGCTGGGGAAGTTGTCAGTTGTTGCTTGGCGCTTGATTCGGAGGTGATCGAAATTTAGTTAATTATAGGTTAATGCTGTCCTTGGGGAGCTGATACATTCGACGGTGCAGGGTTCATCGGCGATTCCTTGAACAGGAATATGTTTGTCTCTCTTTTCTGCTCTTTGAAGAAGGTATCGGGTGAGGTTAAGAAGTGGCGGCCTGCCGGTGCTGATCGGGGGTTCACGTTTCTTCGGTACAACCTTACCATTGCTTATCACAGGACGAATCTCTTGGCTCGTTATGGTAGGTAAGCTATACTTTACATGATGATGGCTATGTTGCTCAGATGTTCTTTCTTTCGTTTCTGACTGTAGTCATTAATCTACGATCTTTTTCCAGGTTAGTTTTAGAGAAACTGGTTGATCACGTTGAGCTGAATTATGTTGTCTGATTGTTCAGTCATTTGGCTTTTTCCAGCCTTTATGCCTTCAAATAAAAATTTGAAGAATAATGAATGCTGCATAATTATTGTATTGATGGTGATAGTGCCTCTGTAGATCCAATCTAAGGCTAGCTAAGAGAACCATTGCCCGGAACCTTCTCTTTGAATTTGAAGTGGGAGTTGGCTCTATCTTTTACTTCTAATGTTCTCCTTTAGTGCAATCATCCCTCTGGGGTAAAACTTCACCTGTCAAGAGGGAGTTTGTGCATTTTTATAACAACAACCAAGGGAAGGTAGGATGCATTATTATTTAGCAAGTAATTGATGGCTAAAAGAGGAGTGGAAATGTTACCTTATTGGTGGGATGGGAGATTAGGTGGTGGTGTCTTGGTAATGCCGCACATAGATGCTGACGTTACCAGAAGCTCTGCCTGTACTGACTTCGTTGCATGATGTCATGTACTAATAATGCTGTTCCTATCTTCATCTCAAGCCATCATAATTTTTACATGGGTAACACATTAGAATATACTTTGGTGCAGCATAGACAACCTTAGAGCATGACTATTAGATTGTGGTGTCCCGGTAATGGAGAACATAGATACTGATATTTGGAAGCTCTTCCTGTGGTCTTTTGATGTGGTATATTAAAAATGCTTCGCTCATCTGCCCAAGCCATCAAAATTTGATTGTTGTACGGTTGTACAAACTAAGCAGCTTGGAGCATATAAAAAGGCTTGAAGTGGCAACTAGACTTCCATTAGCTTAAAAAGCAGAGAGTTAAATGGGTAAGTTCTGTGTACTGAAACATGGGTGTGGACTTATATTCTTTAGCTAAGTGATATACGTATGGATGTGATTGTCGGTAAGAGGATGATGGCGCCGTCAGTGACATGCTTTGTTTATGTATTGGCTGTGAGGTCCTTCTATTCTTCATTTACCTGTAGTAGCATGTTACCTATATTCTTTGTTCAATTATTGTGCATATCTATTCTGCATTTATCTGTAGGTGCTTAGTGATCTATTTTAAAATATGAATTTGGTTGCTGGTATTGGAGAACTTGTTTGCAGTTTTAATTACAAGGCATTTAGGCTTTAAGTGGTCAGTTATGTGGCTGCATGGTAAAGATGCAGAGGAATTCTTTCTGCCACTTTAAGAAAGATGCAGTTAATCTGTTGAGTTCTTTATTGCTTGGGCTTGCTTTCTGTAAAAGATTTCTTGCATTGTCCTTTCTTGGGTACTTCATTCCAAATGGCTTTTTCCATTTTTGTAAATGCGAGCTTCATTTTGTTGTTAGTGTATCTTAAGGAGTATTGTTTTAAGCGTAGGTTAATTTTATGTTTTGTGCAAATATGTAAAATATACTTCGCACCACACTCTAATAGGTTAAGCTTTTGGAGTAAATGGTTGCACATATTACCATAAGCTGGTATTAGAGCCAGGCTTCCGCATCCTTAATGCCCCAAGTTATTTTGTGTATGTGTGCTACCCATTCCATGTACCATCCTTATGGTGTCAATGTGGCTTGCACGTGAGAGGGGGTAATAAAATATTATCCAACATCGCTTGACTATCCTAGGTTTGACTGGATCTTAATGTGGTCTCTCCCCACTTTGTTTTTGGGTTGCACTTTATAATATTTCGAAATGTTTTTAATGTTCCAAAGTTGATTCGGTTTACCCATTAAATTTGATAAGCATTGGTATTTCGCTTGTTGACTCTGGCTGCTCTGCTTTGTGTTGAATGCAGGTGGTCAGCTAATGCTGATGATGGGCAACTGGTGTCCCTTGGATATAAGGAAGGTTATAGAGTTGATGTAGATCTTCCAGAAGGGACATGGGCTGCGGCTCCTCAGTTTCATGATATTCTAATATTCAATACTGGGCACTGGTAAAAATGTCTTTCCCCTATCTGCATGGCCAACCTAGAAAAGGGCCTCATAATCATTGATAGTTGACATGGCAGGATTGTGTATGGTAGCTGCTGTCCTGATTTCACTCATGGAGAGTAAATCGATAGTAATTTAGTCAATTAAAAGTCTGGATCAGGAGTCAAACAGTGGGTTTTGCTGTTAATAATGATTCTGAGAAAAGCCTTTGGCATAGTTTCTCTGCATCCTTTATGTTTGTTCATCCCAACATCTGTTAGTTTCTTTGATTCAGTCCCATTAAATTCTACATACTGCCACACAATTTGCAGGCCTTGCCTGACCACTGGGATTGTCTATTATCTTTTGATGGTTGTTTTAATTGGGCTGTTCAGTGCGATGGATATTGTGAATGATGTTGCCAGTTTAGCATGTGCTGGTTGGAGTTTCTTTTTCCTTGATAAATAATTTGTTTTGTGGATACTGGTAAGGTGATGGTTGAGCAGCGAGACTGAGAAGAAATGTTCTACCTTTTTTCTTGGGGAAGGAAGAGAAAAAAAAAAAGGGGGTTGGGGGGGGATGGGGAGAAGATGGTCGTCAGATTAATACATGAGGACTACATGCACAAATATTCCTGAATTCCAAGTTTTAGCAACAACCCTTTATTTGCATGTTGATGTTATCTGCCCTGACAAGCTGCACGTTTGGTGCATCTTGAACTAAAAGAGAACACTAAGAAATATTTGCATGTTCCTCCTTTCCCCAGACTTTAAAGAAGTGGGTTAGGAAGCCTCCTCGTCTTTATGTGAAATCAAAAGTTAGAATGCAAGACTATACATTCATTCACCCTTTATCTCCCATCCTTTAATTGCTTATCCTGGTAAAAACCATGGCACTGAAACTTGCAAATTTGAGCATATCTTGACATAAACTACGGCGTGTCATCTTTTGCTTATAGGTGGTGGGCTCCTTCAAAATTTGACCCAATAAAGTCACCCATGCTTTTCTTCAGAAAGGGTCAGCCGCTGATCCCTCCGGTGAAACCTGATATCGGCTTGGATTTGGTTCTCGAAAACATGGTATGCCTTTTTATATTTTTATTCATTATGTCAGTTATGCTTGATTAGATTAGGTACACCAATAGGTTTCAGCGATCAACTTTGCATGATGCTTGTGATCTTCCTCTGCTGCTTAAAATCTAGGATATCAGCATGATAATTAACAATGGCCAATAGCATTGAAAGCTGAACAGAACACTAGAACTTATGCTTCTTAGTCAATAATGTCTTTTGGGCAGTTGGAATTTTCTAGAGAATGAATGCTTAATAAAAATTTCTCCAAAAGAGGAGAAAGATTGTACAATATGGATTCTGAGGATATAGCCAAAAGTTAAAAGTAGAAGGGTGATAAAATCCTCCCCTACAAATTGGCATATAGTCCGGCAGGGGTCTGGCCATGCATTTCATTGGGATTTTAATCGTACTAACTAAAAGTCTGTTTATTTATTTATTTTTTTTCACTTTTCAACTGTCATTTGAAAATTTAAGGTCTAATTAGTGCTTGATCAGAATCATTTAAATTATACAGCTACTCTGTAGATTGAGAACTCATAAAAATTATTCGTGACTGACCAAGAGATTTTTCTGCTGATTCGGGTTGTCCATTAGATGAAGTATGTGACCAAGGAAGCAAAGTCCAGCACCATCAAATTCTTTCGTACTCAATCACCTAGACATTTTGAGGGGGGAGACTGGGACCAGGGTGGTTCTTGCCCACGTTTTAAACCTTTATTACCAGAACAGGTGAGGTTCTCTTGTTTTCTTGAAATGCTTCTTTCTTTTTTATCAATAAAGATTATATAAGCACTCTTGAAATGCTTCTTTAGTTTAAGCATAACTTGCAATTGTTATCTTGTTTCAACTATTCAGTTGCTTCTTCACTTATTGTGTGCGACTTATTCATGGCTATTGATAATTTCTTGTCTTCATTCTTCTTCAGGTCGAAGAGCTCTTTGGAATTGAGAATAACGGAACTAATGTGGAGGCACGCCTTGTTAACCAGCACCTCTACAAGGCGCTTAAAGGTTCAGATTTCCACGTGCTGGATATTACTCACTTGAGCGAGTTCAGAGCTGATGCTCACCCATCCACATTTGGTGGGAAGAAACACGATGATTGCATGCATTGGTGCCTACCAGGAATCACGGACACTTGGAACGATATTTTTGTTATGCTTTTGACGCAAATTAGACAATCAAGATGAAATTTTCCGAATGCTTTTACCAGATTTCTTTCATTGTTGAGGTCAATGCTGTAAAAGTGCGTTTCTCATTTTTCTTGTAGGCAAAATGTATACTTCTTAGGTGCGCCCAGACTTTGCTCAGACTGCTTGCATATCCTTTTTGTGGTTGTATCTATTAGAGATGTTCAAGTCCAGTAACTTACTAGGCTTGCGCGCTGAAAGAATTGGATAGGGCGACATTTGTTCCAAGAATAAGTTGTTCTGCCACACATTCTTGGATGAGACAACTACCAAAATTCTTGCGTACTGCGTCTTTACATAAAGACGATGAAAGGAGAGGAAAAGGAATGATACTTCTCTCTTTCCAATGTCGATGTAAAGAAAGAGTAGAGAAGATGTTTTTGGTGCCAAATGGAAGGTTGGATCATAAGGCAGAAGTTGGAACTAGAAGGTTGCAACGCGCTGAAAGAATTGGATAGGGTGAGAGATTTGTTCCAAGTGCAACTTGTCTTGGATGAAACAGCTATCAAAATCCTCTCTTACTGCATCTCTATGTAAAGACGATAAAAGTAGAGAAGAAGGAACTATTCGTTTCTCTTTCCGATGTCAATGTAAGCAAACAGAGGGGAATATATCTCTGTGGTGCCTCTGAAATATAAGTTACTTTCTAGTGCATATCAACTAGCTTATTTCTACATTTTCATAGGCAATAGAGAATAGATATTAAGCCTGGTTAAGTGTCAAAGTCCACCCAAGGTCGTTTTCGGCAGTACCAGTTTGAATCGCTGCCAGCTTTGCGCGAAGCCTTTCGGTCACTGTGCCGGCTCCTGTTTTGTACTCGCACCTGCAGTAATGCAACTGTTGGTACTGGACGACGAACCTTAGATGAAGGAGAATGGTATATGTGGTTTGCTTTTGATAGGCAAACCTTGATAAACCAATTCTTGTTACCTTTTGCCCTGGTAGGTCACACTACCAACCGGGGTGACACCCACAGCTGTTCCAGTACAGAATACCTCATCAGCGTCCATCACATCCTCCACCATGAGTTGACATTCTTCCACCTGATCAAAAAATATTTTTAATGCACACATAAGAAGACTGCTCATGTTTTGGCAATCATTGTTCGACTAAAGTTTGCTATACAAAAGCAATCTGCGTGCACCACGTTATGAAAGTAATAAAGATCTGTCTGGTGTTCAAACACTCAAGATTAATGAATTTCTTTCCCTAAGTTGTCATGTAGCCAAAGTACTCAGATTTCTTTTCTTTATGAGTCCCACACACCTGGTATTTGAAGCTGAGAGCAATATCAATTATGCTCTTTCTTGTGATTCCGGGCAAGATGGTATCTTGTAATGCCGGTGTAGAGATGACGTTACCCTGTGATAAATCGCAAATTTGGAGTTGTCATGTTTTAGCGGGAAGCAAAAGTTTGTTACGACTTATACTATATAGGCAATAAAATACCTTGACCGTAAATACATTGCACGAAGAAGCCTCTTCGATGAATTTTCCTGTTGCTGCATCCAGGAACAGGATATCGGAGAACCCTGTGGACTTTGCTTCACTTATGGGCTTGAAAATCTGTTGAAGAAACTTATAGTCACCCACATAGAAATGCATTAAGAGTAGATCTCTGTATGGAACTACTGTATTGGCATGAGCAGAAGCAAAGCACAAGTCATTAACATTATATGATGAGTAAAAATTTTCCTGTTTGATGGCTTACTGGGGAGTAGTTTGTGATGGATTTGATTCCCCCAGTTCCTCCAGGAGTAGCTCTATGGGATTTATCCTGGATGACCAATTTCATGGACATCTGTGGATACAAATAAATCAATGCAATATCGAAATCTTCTCCAACCCAGAAAGAGAAAAAAAAGAGATCTGTAGATTCTAATTATTCACAAGAAACAGATTGTCAGTCGCCCACCTTATGGAGATTACCGACAGGTGAAGCATATACCAGAAATGTATATTCTGGCGCTGGCCCCATAAGCAAAACTGGTCCACTTCCGATGAGCAAAGGTCTAATGTACAATGATCCTTTTCCTGGAGGAGGAACCTGCAGAATGCATATAAATCAAACATAACAGTATCAAGTGTAATTGAGAAATACTTGAGGTCTAGAACGCTTTGGATTTTGTTCTTGTTGAGCTAAAGATGCTCATGAAGATAGTGCTGATACCCAATGCTGGTTGGCTAGGACAGTCTGCTTCACGGCATCAACGAATTGCTCTAAGGATGGTGATGGCATGCAGAGCCTGTTGGCCCCCATCTTCATGCGCAGGCCGTTCTCTTCTGGCCGAAAGAGCAGGATCCGACCATCTTTTGTCCGTTGTGCCTTTAGGCTTTCCAGCAATCCCTACAGACAAGACATCATCATTTGATGGTTCAAACTGCAGCAATGTCACTTAACATCATGGTATTAGCAACATATGAAGAACTTAGACTATATGATCATCGTCAAGAATTTTTAACAAACCCTGCATCCAGAAAAACCGAATTTTCTTTCCATACAGCTACCAGTCTATTTTATTTTCTGCAAACTCTCTTAATGCAAATTTAATCCAATTAGTCAGGAAACACAAATGGAGAGATAAGCACTAATTTTGACGCTATGGATATTTATGTAACTCAATCAAAGCCCAGGAATTGTGCCTTCAATTATACCCAGTATTTTTCTATCTCATAGAAGAGATTAACTGAATGCTGCTAATCACTGACCTGCCCATAATTGAGGATCCCAGCAGAAGGATCAATTTCGAGCTTGGAATAGCGAGTGAGAGCTCCTTGAGAGAAGTTCTCGCCATCATTGCACTTTATTATGTACATATAATCGGCCGGGATCAGATTGAATCCCAATTTGTCCCAATCGACATTGGCATATGTATGTTCACAACTGCTGTCATAAAAAAACAGGCAGTTATTTATTATCAGGATGAGCAATATAACTGTCTGAATCGACAAAAGAGATTTTATAGGTCACCTCCCTACGATCGCCCCTGTATAGGACTGCATGATTTGAGATGTGGTCGGAACGTGGAATGGTGGATAGATGAATAGGTACTCGCTGCAGAAGGAGAGACATTACAAAAAAGAACACAAAAGACTGAATTCCGTGTACTGTGATTACTCATCAGAAATGAGGTCAAATGGTAATGAAAGGCATGACAATTGTGTTTTGTGTAGTCCAGTGGATGCATTCAAAAAGAGATCAATGCCAATCTATATACGCACTCATGACAATAACAATATTGATACATTGCTTTCACAAACGCTCTGAGCTAACAGCTTTGACACTGTGAATTGATTTAAGGATCATGGCATGACTCTGCATATAATTAGGCATATTTGAGATTGGACCTAATCAATATCGACGACTAATTTTAGGCACGTAGAGACTGATTGTGAAGTGATGTGACGAATCATAGGTGGGCATGCATCCAGATAAGCGAACAAACAGATCTGTCAAGATAAACGAGTCTTGGCTACTTTCGATCACTTTATCCTTTCACTCCTGCCCTCTCCAACTTGTTTTTTCGTGGAACGGTTGGCCCATGGCTAAAGCTTCGCCCCAGAGAGAGAGAGAGAGAGAGAGAGAGAGAGAGAGAGAGAGAGTACATCAAATGCAGATAATGAATCTTCACAAAGATGAGCTTCCCAAGGATGCAACAAGATATAAGTAATACTCGGAGCTGCCTCAGGCCATTGACATTGCTTCTGTAGCATTATATAAGTCAAAGCCATCATCGGTAGCAGGTTCAACAACTACTCATGAAGGTTTTGGTAGAGACGAAATCCTTCACGTCAGTATTTAATTATGCCAAAGGAAATCAGGGTTTTGACCAGAACAGCGTGCACTCGAAGGTCATCATATCGTCACATCTTTGATTCGATTACTTACCCTCTTACACTTGGTCAAAGTCTCGAAGTGATCTCAACCTTGTTTTCCCAGAGATTGTTCATCCTTCTCTTCATTGTGTAGCATTCCTTAGACAGATTCTTACTCTGTTACATTTCTTTCCAATGTGGTAACAGACCTCCTCTCAAGCATCATCACAAGCTGCCACTGAAGTATGCTGGACAATGCTTGAAGCTCTTCACATATTTCGAATGCAAGCATAAGTAAAAGGAGCCATAAAAGTATTGAATGTATTTGAACTTTATGAAAATGAACAAGCAAATTTTAGTTTTGAAGAGGATCTAGATACAACTACCAAAGTATTCAAAGGGTACACATGATAAATCTCCATCTTCATGGGTTTTAGCTCAGCGTGAATGTTGACTCCGATGAAGTCAAAATAAATAAAAATAAATTAATTATGGGTGAAATAATTAAGATCAACGCGAGCAAAGTATAATTACATTACATTTCGATATAACAAGTTAAAAAACTATCTGGATTACTTCAAGGATTGTCAGATAAACTACAATGGCAGCTTGATTTAATGCTTGAGAGGACTTGTGTTTAATTTTGGGATGAAATGATAGTGGAATAAAAAACTAAATTTCCCTTACTTGATCTTGCCCCATCCATCTCTATTTCCTTTTTCACAAACTTTATTCTAATGCAGATTACACGCTTACTTGATGACATGCCATATAGTGCGTCATCTCATTTAGTAAGAAATTCTTGTGAAGTCTTAGTATGCATAGTGCTATTAATATCCTGACATCTTGCTTGCTCTTAATTTTACGATAAAAAAAAAAAGAGAAATGTCAAATCCTGAGTCTGTTTTATAATTTGGTACTATATGTCACGTGGCATATTGTTATTAATTATTGAATAAGATTTACTGTCCACTTATAGTCTGCCACTTGATTTGGTATATTAATATTAATAGATAACATAGCCTTGCCCAACAAGAAATACCTTAAAAAAGTTGAGAAGAGAGAGCAATATTTAAGGTAATAACAAAGAAGGGCAGGGGACGTAGGGCGATGTATATAAACAATTACTCAAACAAAAAGGATATTGTAAGTTCATAGCATGCACCATCGACTCTTAATTTGAGAGAACAAAAAACTTAATTTTATCAAGAAAATATCAAGATCATTTCGCTTTTTTTTTTTTTTTTTCATAGAAAAAAATTAGCACAGAAATCCACTGCCCTAGCCGCCCGCTTGAATTGTATTGCGCAAGGGAGGAACTGGAATGATTATCATTAATTTTTGGGCCAAAAGAATGAGAAACGCCCTTATCACTTGGTGAATCCTATGTTGGTTATTAAGAAAATCATTTTATTGTGAAATGATCAAATTTTCGTATATGGTTGGACTTTATAAAAATGAGTTGAAAATCATTATCGAATATTTGTTATCGATTTGCTCTAAAAACCTTTTTGGACGACCTAACTCGGATTCAAGCGGAGAAGTCTAGCGTCACAAAAAAGTTTAATCTAGAATTATTTCTCTATATATAATGATGGACTTGTTTCGTCAATTAATACCCCATGGCACTTTAGGTGTGGAAGAAAAGGAATAAACATTGGGTGCATTTGTTCATGAAAAATGAGTGGTTTAAAAAATATTTTATGAAAAATGATTGTTTATATTATCTAAAAAATAAATGAATGGAATTTTTTTTTTTTTTTGCTCACGTAAATAGTTAGGCCAAGATTATAATCGATGATAATTTTTTTTCCGCTAACTAATTTTTCTAAACAACATAAGCAATCATTTTTCAAAAAATATTTTTCAAATCACTTATTTTATGCGAAACTAACACACCTTTGATTTATGATTTCAAAATATACAAACAAAGTGGTTTTCCTCCATCATATCCTATTATTCTATTGAACAAGCGATGGATTCACAAGTGCATGATCAAATGCTCTTGATTTTACATTAAAAAGAGACAAGGCTCCTGGGATGCTCTTCATTTACATATGGCTCATGACTAATTTATGCATCAAATCCGCCGCTAAAGAGATATATCAAATTCTATATGAGTCCATTTGGTCGAAAAATAGAGTTGATAGAAAGAAGTGAAGTATCCTGTTTGTGTTTCTTTAATTAGACCGAAGAGGACCAGGCAACTTGATCTGATTTAAAAAAAAAAAAGAAAAAAAAATTGAAGTCTCATAAGTCAAATGTTGATTGATCGAGTTTATGGATTTTTATGCAAGACATCGACACCTTCTTTATATTTTGTAACTTGGATATAATGTTCTATGTGTATAATGAATCAATTATGTTAATTTGCACCCGTCATATGTGGTATCGAATATTCATATGCTCTGAACACAAATTGATATTTGTGAATTAGTTATAACTAAGTAGGAGTGAGCAGGGTCGGACGGGTTGGCCACAATACTTTTTTCTTTTGCCCGGCCTGAACATGATGGGTGTGGAACTTCTAAGTCCAGTTAGCAGGCCCAGCTCAAAATAAATAAATACCATACCGAACTAGACTAGGCAACCGACCAAAAGAAAACTAGACTGGGCTGGTTCAGGCCTAGCCCAACTTTTTTTGTTGTTTAAATGAAAAAGAGATGAGCTATTATATTTTGGACCTCAAAAATCGCTTCTTTTATATGTTTAGATATTTTTAACTTAGTTATGAGTTTATTACATTGCTTTGAGTATAAAAGATGTGTCTTCCATTGAGAAAAGTATCAGAAAAATCATAAATTTATTACATTGGTGCCAATTTACTCTTAAATATTTTAATAATGCCAATTTAATTCTAAACATTTTGATCTAGTGGCAATATAGTCCTCAGTTTTTTCGATTAATTTTGGCCGAATATTGCTGATGTGGACTTTGCTCAATTTATGTGGCATGGTTGATATTAACATTGATAACTTTTGATAATATTTAATACTTTTTCGATTTTTTTTTATTCTTTTCTTTGTCTTTTCTTTCCTTTCCTTCTTCCTTAAGCCGATCACTAGGCTAGCGACTAGCTAGAGGTGAGGGCCGACGAGGATTGGCCCTCGCCAAACACCATGAGGTCGCAGCCTTCAACCTTGCAGCCTCTGGCAAGGGACCCTCGCTTGATTTGCCGAGGTCGGCTTTTGCCCACTATGGGTGATCGGTTTGCAATTCGATCCGATTCTAAGGTGGAACTGGGGACTAGACCAGTTGATCCTCGAATCAAGAACTGGACCGCACCATCAGTTCGATTTGATCCAATGGAACTAGTCACTTATTTTTTCCCAGTACCTTTTTCTTGTTACTTTTTTTTCCTACTACTTGAAACCAGACCTACATAGTTTTTAGTTCACATGTTCCAATTTTTTTTCAAGAAATAATAAAATAAAAAAGTATATTTAGTTGGTCTGGTTTGGTTCTCACTTGAAACTAGGAACCGCTTGGAATCGGGAACTAGACTGCTCAGATATTAGTTCCACTTTTAGGAATCGAGAATCGGACCAACACTCCCAAGAGTTAGAGTAAACTGGCTAGTTTAGTCCAGTCTAGGTGATTTTCAATTCGGGCGATCCGTTTTGTACACTCTTATTGCCCATGGTAGGCAAGCTCGACTCTCGTTAGATCTAACGGGGTTGAGCCTTGATAGAGGTTGGATGATGTACAACCTCGCTGGATTTGGCAAGGTTGGCCAGATGCCTGCAAGGTCCTTCACCTCTAGTTAGTGATCAATTGGCGGAAGAAGAAAAAGAAAAAGAAAAAAAGAAAAAATATAATTAAAAGTGGTCAACATCAGCGTCAATCATGCTACATATGCTGACTAGTTTCCACATCAACAATATTCGACAATAATTTGTTGGAAGGGCTAACTTGACATTAAGTTAAAAGATTTAGGATTGGATTGACATTAATAAGATTTATGATTAAATTGACATTATTGCTATAAATTTAAGACTTTTTTGACATCTTTCATTATTAATATCATATACTTTATTAATACATTTTCATTTTTAAAAGGTAGTTTGGGCCAAATTGGGTCATTTGGAGGTTGAGAAATGGCTTAAGAAATGGCCTGGCTTTGCCTGAAAAAAGGGGAGCTTGAAATCTAGACTAGGCCTAGGGCTCGTTTGGTTCAACTTTGCGAAAATGACTTTGAGAAAATGCAAATATCTTTGACCTAAAAGGGTTTCCTGAAATGCTACACTGTTTGGTAAATTGCAATCTCAAATAACATTGAAAAAGAACTTTAGCAAAAACACCGTTTGGCAAAACTCACATTTGTAATTGGCTTTTGCTATTTTTTTTTTTTTTAAAGTTTGAAAATAAAATCTAGTGGCCCGTTAACCATCGGCCAATTGCCGGACGGCCAGATCTAGCGGCCTGAGGTCGCGGAGGCCAGATCTGGCCGCTGGACTGCTAGATCTGGCGGCTGAGGTCGCGCGAACCCAAGCGACATCGCTTGGTTTGCGCGTGCCAGGCGACCCCGCCTGGGTCGTGGGTCGCGCCACCCCAGGCGATGATCACCGGGGACATCAAGCCCCACGTGGTGGTGGCGGCTGCCGGAGAAGCCGAACTCTCAGGCGGTGAGGAAGACGAAGATGAACGGGGAAGAAGATGAATAGTAACTGTGATGAACAGTGAATTTGCATTTCCGAAATGTCCAATGCTCAAAGCTAGTCCGGACCTACATTGGCTTTCAGTATTGGGAATGTTGATATTTGACCAATGAGTTTTCAAAAATGGTTGCCAAATATAAAATATTTTCCCCAATGGACTTTAGGACCCCAAAGCCCCTTGGGAAAGCTGAACCAAACGGGGCATTAATGGGCTTGAAAATTTAGGTCAATTTTGTTTGGGCCTATTTGGGCTTTCACTCTTTTTTGCTCCACTCTTAGAACTGAGTGCCACGTGGGACAAAGTGCTACATTGTGAAAACCACCTCTTGAATCCTGTAAGAGCAAAGTGGTACAGGATGGAAGTCACTCCCTAAACCCATGGTAGCTACCTCTAGATTCCTTCACTTGTGACCAGTTGGGGTATGTCGGCGGGACTGACTATATGGAATGCATCATCGATTATCATCTGTGTAATCTACAATTATTAGCCTTGCTAATCCTTAGAAGACGCGGTCAATTACTTGCTCAATCAGTGATATGCATACCCAACATTGAGGCTGACTTACAAAGAGCGTTGCATGCTAGAACCGTACTATCCTAAAAATTTCACACCTAGTCAAATGTCATTGTCTATTTGAGACACTACGAGATTGTAATAATAGTAATAAGATGGATTGATTATGCGGTTGCACCATGTAGATCTGATATTTGATGAACATTTAAAAAGTAGCTCATATTTACGTAAATTACGTAAATGCCCAACAAATCGTTCCCACTTCATGAAAACGTAAGTATGATACAAAGCATACCTACCACATTAAGAAATAAATGACAATCGAGCATTACTTAATCATAGTCATACCATTTTATTTCCTTTTTCTCTATCCATTTAAAATTAAACTTAAACGAAAAAAGTACCGAAAAAAATAGCATATTTATAAATAAATCCATAGTTGTAGCTATTTTATATATGGCTTCTCATATTTCCTGGTGGTTTAACATTACATATTATTATATATATATGATCTTGGTAATGACTATAAAAAAAAGGCAGTCTAGAGTTTGAACTTGGTCATCATAAACGTTGAACTAAATTTTCATCTAAAGAATATGCTGAATATCCGTATTCTAAGATAAAGATAAACTTAAATTTGCCACGATGCTAGTAGTTTTCAAATTCTCTATCCTAATTTTTCCTTCATACATCCGTTTTAACTAAATTTTAATTTTGAAAACTTACATGCTGCCTTTTTTAAAGTTTAACTTTGAGCAAGTTCCTTATTTTTGTATGTTAAAATTCATGAACAAATTTCTTTTAAAGTGCTTGTGGATAGGTCCAACACATTCATAAAATTAACATAAGTGAAAAAATTCTCGATATCATAAGTGACTACAATTATATGCCAATTTTGATAAACATAACATGTGAAAATACCGATATATGCTGATAAAAAAATGTATCCAAGTATGCATGCAGGTTTTGTAACTAGTTACAAAAGAAATGGTAAAAGTTAAGGGTGAACAGTGTCGATTTTGTCCAGGTTCAATTCCAGGAACCAACCCATTGGAATAGGTTTTCTAATTTTGGAACTTGGAAGCTAGTGTAGCTAGCAAGTATCAGATAGAGGGGGAGGGGATGTGAATAGTTGATTTAATATAATCTTGACCAATTAAAACAAAATAGAAAAAAATCAAGGTCTAAGTTTGAACTTTGAGCGCAAAGTCCATATTCTGGAATAAAGTTCAGAAACGGCTTTGCGATAAAATGAACTTCTGAAGTAGCTCGCAAGTGTGCAATAAACTATAACAATAAACAATAAAAGTTTAAGGATAAAAGAATTTGCACACAAGGCTTATAGTAGTTTGGCGGAGATTAAGCCCACGTGTACTTTCTAATGTCAACAGCTTATTGGTTGGATTATACTAGATGATCAATAAGAGATTACAATATTGAGTGATCACACTTAGTGTATGATAGGTCACATTATCTTGTTCAATTACTCTTTTTTCTACTTCTCTTATGATCATAAAATTGAAGCTTACAAAAGACAAGTGTATGGTCAAAGTACGCTCAGACTTTGAAATTTTAGATTCTGGGCTTTGTCTCTTAGATGCTCTTTGACATCTTTGTCTCCTTATATACTCAGTCACTTCCCAACTAGCCATTGGATAGTCACTAGACTTCTAATCTATCCATTGGACATATATGTATTAAGAAGATTGAATGGTTGTTGAGTGAGAGAAGCTAAATCTCCACTTGATTCTAACCGCCCATATTACTACTCTTAGTTTCTGTAAATAGAGCTTATTCGTTTAGAAAAAACTTGTCTCAAGATTTATTTTCCAATTGAATAAGATTGAGTTAATCAAATCTTTCTAGATGTGAAATCCAAGCTAGATCATTAATTGTTATATTACTTTTTGGATTGGTGTATGTTATGAAGTTATGTTTCATTCTGAATTTGCATTTCATTATGAACTTGTGTTGGGATGGGAACATAAGTGATTCTCTCAGTTTGAAGATCTTTATATCTTCAATATAAAGTTTGCACCTATTTGATCTAAAGTAGATTTCACAATCTAGACTTGAATTTGAATAAGATTAAGATTGCTACTAACTTTTCCTTTTAAAGTAATTCCCTAAATCAAAATACTTCAAAACATATATCCGACTTACAAGAATTTCATGAATAGTTTTCTCAACTTTAAAAGTTATTAAAAAGTTTTCTCAACAAAACCCATCCTACATACCAAGAACCTAGAACTTACCATGTCATAGATTCTAGGGTCAGTTCCAAGATCTACTCAGATTACATATGTATTATTAATTAAATGATTGTAGTGAATTATCACCTCTAATGACCATTATTTGCTGCAATCCATTAATTACAACTCATATTTATATGCATGAAGATTTACAAATATAAACAAAATACAAGTCTTTGCCATGGATATAGTTGGAATTGGAAGTTTAGATTATTGGTTCGATATTATAAACTCATCATTAGACACCATGCAATGCCGCAAAATCACACGGAGACAGAACAAAAGAAATACAAAGACTTGTTTTAGGTTATAGGTTTCTAATTTTTGGAATTTGAAATTTACTCTACATATTCTAGAACCTAGAATTTAGAACCTGAAACCAAATATGTTTTATCAGGTTTTAAGTTCTACCCTAGAACTCTTGGAACCATACTCACCCCTGGTAAAAGCCATAAAAAAACTCTAAATTATGCTCACTGCAACACATTTCATCTAAACTTTTTTTTTTCCCATGACACTAAAAATCCCAAACTTGTACCTGTGTGATATATTGACCTTTCATTAAAGTTCTATTAGTGAAAATTGTTAGAAATCTATCTAAATGGATGCCAGAAAGCAAACAGTGTTAAAGCAAACAGTGTTATTATGACACCCACGTGTCCTAAGTGAAATAAAAATGAAGTTGTTTTGTTTAAAAAAAATTTAATGGAATTTTGATGGAGGGTGAATGTGTCACATAAGTACAAGTTTGGGCTTTTATTTTTTTGTTTTAATGTCACAAAATTTTTTTAAGGTAAATGTACGACACGAGGCATAGGGTTTTTAATATCACAAAAAAAAGAAGAATAAATGTATCATAGCGGACATAATTTAGATTTTTTTATGATTTTTTTCAAAAAAAGAAATCAAAGCATCTAGTCTCAGTGAGTGATTTCCACTCAGCTAAAACATTGTTCAAACAATCAAATTGGCCCTTGCTAAAGGTTGATGAACTTGGCTCCCCCATGACTAGAGCTGGGCTGTGACGGCTCCAGTTCGGTAAAAAAAACGATCAAATAAAAGAATATATCTATTGAGATTTTTTATTCCCTTTACTGGATAAAAAAAAAAAGAAAAACAATCTTGAAAATTGTTTTCCACTTCACTCCACATCCTTGATATGGGACTTTTTTCGTCTAACACAACATTGACCATATTTGCAATAATATTTTATTGGTTTTTTCTAAATCACTCTAATGATTTTAGCTTAAGTGAATTCAACTAAATATACTAATAAATTTGGATTTGAGTTCTCTCTTGATAATCTCCCAAGGTGAAGGATTGGGATTTGTTATGTGTCCCCAACAAGTGATATCCACGTCGATAGTTCATTTACCCCACTTGCGATATGTATCAATGCTCTGATGATTATCTCACGAAAGAATTTTGATTCTCTAATCAAGGGGACAGATAATGTCCATTGGCTTCTTGCTAAACTTTATTGGGCTAAGACGATTGAGGTAAAGTCCAAAGGCATATGGTGTGACTCAGCTCCAACATTTGCGAAACTTGGTTGACTTAAGGTGGCGATTTGAGTTAAAATAACATTGGTGAGAAAGGAATACCTAAATTAAAGGGGACACTGGGCCTCGCATAGGAGGCTCGAAGGAGATTTAATGAAATGCATGCATGAGGGTGTTAGGCACAAATAGTCACACATTAGGGATGTCTTTAAGGTGAATCATATTAACATATCCAAGTGAAGATTTGTGTACAAGTTTGAACTTAATCTCTTTTTTGGCAATCTTCCCAAAAGCAGGTATGAAGTTTGTGCTGCATGTTCCCAACAGTCAATTTTTGCTTTAGATTAATCATTTCATCCATCTAGTCATATACAACAACGCTGTATCAATTCCCGCAACTGACTCCGCATGCGTTGAACTTGTGAATCGGAATTCATTAACCGCAAATTGTGGCGTGTTCGTCTGCCTAAATTTGTTTGAACAACGTGATTTGAGAGAAAATGAAAATATCGTTGAGATGATTATTCAAGCATATATATCCTAGTGGGAAGAATATTCTAGCTATATAAATCCATGACCTTTCAAAGTATTACGCTGCTACATAAAAAAGAACTGAAATGGAATACGAAGTTAGGCAATTTTGACTTGTGCTTATTGACACCAGATTCATTTTTTTTCCCGAAGTTTATTGACACCTAGTTGATTTATCAGAGGTAATATTACTTTCTTGGTCAACTAAAGGTCTTCGATTTCAACCAAAAACAAAAAACTAAAGATCTTTGACCAAAAAAGAAAAAAACTAAAGATCTTTGACAAGAAAAAGAAAAAACTAAAGGAGTTCAATTCATCAATACATAGTAACTGTCGACGAATATACCACCAAGTCCAAGTTAATAAATAATAGGGAAAAGATCACAAAAAATCCCAAACTTTATCCAAAGTGACAAATTTACCCCAAACTTTTTTTTTTTTTTTTTTATGACATGAAAAACCTAAAACTTTGTAAACCTTGACACATTTACCCCATCAAGGATATTTTCGTCTCATTTTTCTGTTTTTCCTTTTTCTTTTTCTTTTTTTCTTCTTCTTCTCTCTTCTCTCCGCTAGCCATGGTGGAGCCGGCAGGCGAGGGCGGCCCTAGCCCATCCAGGCGAGGGCAGCCCTTGCCTGACTCCGGCTTCCCTCCGCCGGCTCCATCATGGCTAGTGGAGGGAAGATAGAAGAAGAAGAAAAAAAGAAAAAAAATTTAAAAAAGTAAAAGACCAAAATGTCTTATAGTTTAGGGTAAATGTGTCACATGGATAAAAGTTCATGATTTTTTATATTACGAAAAAAAGTTTGAGACAAATGTGTCCCGGTTGGTAAAGTTTGGAGTTTTTCATGTTACAAAAAAAGTTTGGGGTAAATTTGTCACTTAGAGTAAAGTTTGAGATTTTTGGTGGTCGTTTCCCTAAATAATATCGGTCCTGCATTTTAATTATTCCGTAGATGTACTTATCAATTCTATCATGTATAAATCTTATAAGCTTATTGAACGGAACATATTGTGAAATGGTCAAGACGGCATACTTGAGGAAAGAGCTGATGGAATGAACTCGAGAGTGAAATTCGTCATGTTCTCTTTCACAATGCGAAGAGGCTTCAGAAGATCGAGATTCCTTCACTTGAAAAATATATATATATATAGATATATATATAGAGAGAGAGAGAGAGAGAGAGAGCTAATCACTGAAAGGGATGAACTTTTTAGTCGGCAAAGAGATTTACCTTCAAAATTCACATGACTTCAGTCCATCTAAAGTTCTTTCCTTGCCCTAATGGTGCATTACTTTGACGCACTTGTTCATCATCCGACATACAACTTTTTGTAATTCAATAAGGCCTTTGGCCTACATAGTTCCCGGGAGGATCATAGTTACAAGTGACCAAAGTACCGCCAGTCGCGCATTGGGCCTTCGCACATCCAAACCGAGCTGAGTTGCGCCACACCACCTGAGTGTAATGCCCGCAGACCTTCCCGGGCATGCACGAGTTGGAATTGTAGTTGTAGTCAGGCTTTTCCCCGACCCACAGGTTCACCGCGCTTGTGCTGGTGAGATCAGGGGAAGCCCAAGCGAGGTTCTCTCCATAGGGTCCGCCTGAATGGACCAGCTGCGTGCAATCCCTGGCGTGCTTTTGGGCGTAATCCCTGGCATAGCTAGCCACTCGCTCGTCCCAAGTGATCGGGCCTACACCGACCTGAGAGCGGGCTGCATTGTGGGCGACGACGTAGTTCCGGGGCAAGTCCTGGGCGACAGACAGAGAGATCAGCGCCAGGGTTAGCGCAACGAGGAAAATGACAAGGAGAGGAACACTCATTCGGGAACTCATCGTGAGAGACCATAAAAGTTGGCAAAGGATAGATCTTTGTTGGTTGTTGTACGGGATGGGCAATAGCTAGGGAGTATTTAGATGGCGATCATGTGGAAAAATCTGTCCATTCCGTGTGGAAAAATCTGTCCAAGGAAAAGTCGAATATTCGAAATAGGCCACGATGACTAGAAGAGTGCCCGTCAAATTGATCGATCGCCAATGTGATATTTTTCATACTCTGTGCAACGTTAATTATTGTACCCCCGATAATGACCTCGTCTTCTTCTCCTTATTATTTTTTCTTTTTTGTTTCAATTTTAGCCATAGAAATATTGATGACAAATAGCGACTTTGTACCAAGCCAACAAGTCCGTTGAAAACACTATGCGAAGCATAGGTCGACTTGGCAAGAAGCAAGATTTTGACAGGGATTTCAGCTGTAATTTGGCCTGCGCCAGCACCTAGCCTGAAGAATGCTTTATTTTAATTTGTCAGCACTCGCACGCCTTATCCCCTCCTCAATTCCCGGTATGAGTTATTTTTTCTTCAATCTCCTCCTCAATCCATTGAAAACACTATGCGAAGCATAGGTCGACTTGGCAAGAAGCAAGATTTTGACAGGGATTTCAGCTGTAATTTGGCCTGCGCTAGCACCTAGCCTGAAGAATGCTTTATTTTAATTTGTTAGCACTCACACGCCTTATCCCCTCCTCAATTCCCGGTATGAGTTATTTTTTCTTCAATCTCCTCCTCAATCCGTTGAAAACACTATGCGAAGCATAGGTCGACTTGGCAAGAAGCAAGATTTTGACAGGGATTTCAGCTGTAATTTGGCCTGCGCCAGCATCTAGCCTGAAGAATGCTTTATTTTAATTTGTCAGCACTCGCACGCCTTATCCCCTCCTCAATTCCCGGTATGAGTTATTTTTTCTTCAATCCCCTCCTCAATCCGTTGAAAATACTATGCGAAGCATAGGTCGACTTGGCAAGAAGCAAGATTTTGACAGGGATTTCAGCTGTAATTTGGCCTGCGCTAGCACCTAGCCTGAAGAATGCTTTATTTTAATTTGTCAGCACTCGCACGCCTTATCCCCTCCTCAATTCCCGGTATGAGTTATTTTTTCTTCCTTGTTGGGCCAATAATATTTTGGTGGGGGGGGGGTGAGATTAGGGAATCCCACTCCTCGATGGTCCTTCCCCCTTATTTCTTTCCCTTGAGCTTTTACATGATCATTGGACGCCTTTAAAGGTGGCTTTTCTTAAAACTCTTTTTCTCTCTTTCCACAAAAATTGTAGTCTCTTGGCTAAAAGTTTTCTTCCCTACTTTTTACTGTTTCTTTTGGCGTTTTCTGCTAAATTGGTTTCGCGTCTTAAGTCAATTATAATTTAGAGTTTTAACTTGGTCATCATAAACGTTGAACTAAATTTTCATCTAAAGAATATGCTGAATATCCGTATTCTAAGATAAAGGTAAACTTAAATTCGCCCCAATGCCAGTAGTTTTCAAATTCTCTATCCTAATTTTTCCCTCATACGTCCGTTTTAACTAAATTTTAATTTTGAAAACTTACATGCTGCCTTTTTTTTAACTTTGAGCACGTTCCTTATTTTCGTATGTTAAAATTCATGAACAAATTTCTTTTAAAGTGTTTGTGCATAGGTCCAACACATTCATAAAATTAAAAAGTGAAAAAATTCTCGATATCATAAGTGACTACAATTATATGCCAATTTTGATAAACATAACATGTGAAAATACCGATATATGCTGATAAAAAAATGTATCCAAGTATGCACGCAGGTTTTGTAACTAGTTACAAAATAGAGGGTAAAAGTTAGGGGTGAATGGTGTCGATTTCGTCCAACTTCCATTTAAAACTAGGAACCAACCCATTAAAATAAATTTTCTAATTTTGGAACTTGCAACCTAACGTGGCTAGCAAGAATTACATAGAGGAAGAGAAAAGGGGGAAGGGGGGTGTGGGGGGTGTTGTGAAGAGTTGATTTAATAAAATCTTGACAAATTAAAGCGAAAAGAAAAGAAGTCAAGATCTAAGTTTGAACTTATAGTGCAAAGTCCATATTCTTGAATAAAGTTTAGAAATAGTTTTGCAATAGAATGAACTTCTGAAGTAGCTCGCAAGTGTGCAATGAACTTTTACAATAAGCAATAAAAGTTTAAGGATAAAAGGAATTTACACACAAAGCTTATAGTAGTTTGGCTCAGATCAAGCCTACATCTACTTTCTAATGCTGATGGCTTTCTGGCTAGATTCTACTAGATGATTAATAAGAGATTATAATATTGAGTGATCACACTTAGTGTATGATAGGTCACACTATCTCATTCAATCACTCTTTCTGTGCTTCTCTTATGATCACAAAATTGAAGCTCACGAAATACAAGTGTATGGTCGAAGTACGCTCAGACTTTGAAATTTTAGATTCTGGCCTTTGTCTCTTAGATGCTCTTTGGCACCTTAGTCTCCTTATATACTCCTTCACTTTCCAATTAGCTGTTGGACAGTTTTTAAAGGATCATCTCCCAATCTATTCATTGGACATATAAGTATTAAGAAGATTAAGTAGCCATTGAGTGACAAAAGTTGAATCTCCACTTGATTTTGGTCATCCATATAACTAGTCTTGGTTTCCATAAGTAGAATTTCTTCATTTAGGAAAAAAACTTGTCTCAAGATTTATTTCCAATTAAATAAGATTGAGTTAATCAAACCTTTTTAGGTGTGAAATCCAAGCTAGATCACTAGCTGTTATATTATGTTTTGGATTGGTGTCACGTTCTGAAGTTATGTCTCATTCTGAACTTGTGTTAGGATGGGAACATAAATGATTCTCTCAGTTTGAAGATCTTTATAACTTCAATATAAAGTGTGAACCTATTCCATCTAAACTAGATTCTACAATCTAGACTTGAATTTGAATAAGATTAAGATTGCTACTAACTTTTCTTTCAAGAGTAATTCCCTAAATCAAAATACTTCAAAACATATATCTAACTTACAAGAATTTCATGGATAGTTTTGTCAACTTTAAAATTTATTAGAAAGTTTTCTCAACAGAACCTACCCTTGCATACTTAAGAACGTAGAACCTATTATGTCACAAGTTTTAGGGTTGGTTCCATGGTCTACCAAGATTACACATATTTTTAATTGAACGATTACAATGAATTATCACCTCTAATTACCATTATTCGCTACAATCCATTAATTACAACTCATATTTATATACACGAAGATTAAGAAATATAAACAAAGTACACGTCTTAGTTATGGATATAGTTGGAATTGGAAGCCCAGACTAGTGATTTCATATTGCAAACTCATCATTAGACACCATAGAATGCCATAAAATCACGAGGAGACATAAAATAAGAGAAATACAAAAACTTGTTTTAGGTTCCACATTCTCTAATTTTTGGAACTTGTAACCTATCTTGCATATCCTAGAATCTAGAACTTACAACCTAGAATCAGATTAGTTTTATAAGGTTTTCAGTTCTACACTAGAACTCTTGGAACCATGCTCTACCTCAGTAAAAGCCACTAAAAACTCTAAACTATGTTCACTGTAAAACATTTCATCTAATTTTTTTTTCTATGACACTAAAAATCTCAAACTTGTACCTATGTAATACATTGACCTTCCATTAAAGTTCTATAAATGAGAATCATTAACAATCTATCTATATTGATGTCAGAAAGCAAACAATGTTGATATGGCACCCACGTGTCCTAATTGAAATAAAAATGATGTTGTTTTGTTTGAAAAATCATTTAATGGAATTATGACGGAGGGTTAATGTGTCACATAGGTACAAATTTGGGTTTTTTTTTTTTTTTTTTATGTCATAAAAAAGGTTTAAGGTAAATGTATAACACTATGCATAGGGTTTTTAATATCACAAAAAAGTATAGACTAAATGTATCATAGTGGGCATAGTTTATATTTATTTGTTGCTCTTTTTTTTTTTTAAAAAGAAAAAAGAAATCAAAGCATCTATAGTCTCAGTGAGTGATTTCCACTCAACTAGAAACATTGTTCCAACAATCAAAATTGCCCGTTGCTAAAGGTTGATGAACTTGGCTCCCCCATGACTAGAGCTGGGCTGTCACGGCTCAACTTCGGTAAAAAAAAATCAAATAAAAGAATATATCTATTGAGATTTTTTTATTTCCTTTACCAGATTTAAAAAAAAAAAATACAATCTTGTAAATTGTTTTCCACCTCACTCCACATCCTCGATATGGGACTTTTTTCATCTAACACAACATTGACCATATTTGCGTTAATATTTTATTGAAATTTTTTTTCTAAATCATTCTAATGACTTTAGCCTTTGAATGAAAGTGAATCTAACTAGATATGTTAATAAATTTGGATTTGGGTTCTCTCTTGATAATCTCCCAAGGTGACAGATTGGGGGTGTCGATAGTTGATTTACCCCACTCACGATATGTATCAATGCTTTGGTAATTATCTCAGAAAAGAATTTTGATTCTCTAATCAAGGTGACAGATAATGTCCACTGGTTTCTTGCTAAACTTGATTGGGCCAAGACAATTGAGGTAAAGTCCAAAGGCATATGGCGTGACTCAGCTCCAACAATTGGGAAACTCGGTTGACTTAAGGTGGCGATTTGAGTTAAAATAACATTGGTGAGAAAGGAATACCTAAATTAAAGGGGACAACGGACCTCGCACAGGAGGCTCACATGTGTGAAGGAGATATAATGAAATGCACGTGTGAGGGTGTTAAGCACAGATAATCCCACATTAGAGATGTCTTTAGGGTGAATCATATTAATATATCCAAGTTGAGATTTGTTTACAAGTTCGAACTTAAGCTCTTTTTTGGCGATTTCCTCAAAAGCAAGTGTCAAGTTTGTGCTGCACGTTCCCAATGATCAATATTTCTAGAGCTTTAGATTAATCATTTCATCCACCTAGTCATATACGACAACGCTGTATCAATTCCCACAATTGACTCCGCGAGCATTAAACTCGTAAATCGGAATTCATTAACTGCAAATTGTAGCGTGTTCGTCTGCCTAAATTTGTTTGAACAACGTGATTTGAGACAAAATGAAAACGTCGTTGAGGTGGCTATTCAAGCATATAGATCCTAGTGGGAAAGAATATTCTAGCTAAAAGTCCATGACCTTTCAAAGTACTAGGCTGCTATATAAAAAAGAATTGAAATGGAATACGAAGTTAGGCAATTTTGACTTGTGCTTATTGACACCAAATTTATTTTTTTCCCGAAGTTTATTGACACCTAGTTTTTTTTTTTTTAGTCGGTTATTGACACCTAGTTGATTAATTGGAGGTAATATCAGTTTCTTGGTCAACTAAAGATCTTCGATTTCAACCCAAAGAAAAGAAAAGAAAAGAAAAGAAATTTAACCAAAAAAAGAAAAAAACTAAAGGAGTTCAATTCATCAATACATAATAACTATCGACGAATTTACCGCCAAGTCCAAGTTATTAGGTAATATTGGTCCCACATTTTAATCTTTTTTTCTGTAGATGTACTTCTCGATTCTATATATATATATATAAGCTTACCGAACGGAACATATTGTGATATGGTTGAGACAGCCATTGCTATGTACTTGAAGAAAGGACTAATGAAATGAACTTGAGAGTGAAATCCGCCATAGAGATCATACTTAGCTTCTCTTTCACAGTGTGAAGAGAGAGAGAGAGAGAAAGAGAGAGAGAGAGAGAGATCTAATTGTTGAAAGAGACTAACTTTTTAATTGGCAAAGAAATTTACCTTCAAAACTCATATGACTTTATTTAATGTCGGTCCATCTAAAACTCTTGCCTCATCCTAATGGTGCATTATTTTGACACAATAGTTCATCATCCGACATACAACTTTTTGTAACTCAATAAGGCTTCTGGCCTATATAATTCCCAGGAGGATCATAGTTACAAGTGACCAAAGTACCGCCTGTCGCACATTGGGCCTTCGCGCATCCAACCCGAACCGAGTTGCGCCACACCACCTGAGTGTAATGTCCGCAGACCTTCCCGGGCGCGCACGAGTTGGAATTGTAGTTGTAGTCAGGCTTTTCCCCGACCCACATGTTCACCGCTCTCGTGCCGGTGAGATCAGGGAAAGCCCACGCGAGGTTCTCTCCATAGGGTCCGCCCGAATGGACCAGCCGCGTGCAATCCCTGGCGTGCTTTTGGGCGTAATCCCTGGCATAGCTAGCCACTCGCTCGTCCCAAGTGATCGGGCCGACACCGACCTGAGAGCGGGCTGCATTGTGGGCGGCGACGTAGTCCCGGGGCAAGTCCTGGGCGACAGACAGAGAGATCAGCGCCAGGGTTAGCGCGGCCAGGAAAATGACATGGAGAGGAACACTCATTCGGGAACTCATATCGTAAGAGACCATAAAAGTTGGCAGAAGAAAGATCTTAGTTGGTTGATGTAAGGGATGGGCAATAGCTAGGGAGTATTTATATGGCGATCATGTGGAAAAATCTGTCCATTCCGTGTGGGAAAAATCTGTCCATGGAAAAGTCGAATATTCGAAATAGGCCACGATGACTAGAAGAGTGCCCGTCAAATTGATCGATCGCCAATGTGATATTTTTCATACTCTGTGCAACGTTAATTATTGTACCCCCCGATAATGACCTCGTCATCTTCTTCTTATTATTTTTTCTTTTTTGTTTCAATTTTAAAATATTGATGACAAATAGCGACTTTGTACCAAGCCAACAAGTCCGTTGAAGACACTATGCGAAGCATAGGTCGACTTGGCAAGAAGCAAGATTTTGACAGGGATTTCAGCTGTAATTTGGCCTGCACCAGCACCTACCTGAAGAACGCTTTATTTTAATGTGTCAGCGCTCGCACGCCTTATCCCCCTCCTCAATTCTCGATATGAGTTATTTTTTCTTACTTGTTGGGTCGAGTATACGGGGTGAGATTAGGGAATCCCGCCCCTCAATGGTCCTTTCCCCTCATTTCTTTCCCTTGAGCCTTTACATGATCATTGGACGCCTTTAAAGGTGACTTATCTTAAAACTCCTTTTCTCTCTTTCCACAAAAATTGTCGTCTCTTGGGTAAAAGTTTTCTCACCTACTTTTCACTGTTTCTTTTGGCGTTTCTGCTAAATTGGTTTCGCGTCTTAAGTCAATTTTAATTTATGAGTAAAGCACCAAAAGCTGAAAGATCGAGCTCAAGTAGTCAAGATTGATGCATTCACTCTTTTTTATTTTGTCTTTTTTTTTTCTAACTTGTGTTTCACGAAAGCTGAATTTGAAAATGTGAAACACATGAGTAAGCTTTTTATTTTGGATTGTAATTAGAAACTCAATAACTACTCCCGCAAATATTATATGATTTGACAAAGCAACTGTTGGTAATTAGAATTATGATGCCTAGTTATTGAGGCTAAAGAAATGTAAGGGTCCGTTCGTTTCGCGAAAAATTGGTCATTTTCGGAAAATATTTTCCTAGAAGTCATTTTCCAGGAAAATGACAATATTTTCTGGTGTTCGGCTAAAACCTGAAAATATTTTAGAAAATATTTTCCGGTGTTCGGTAAAGAAAATATTTTCCACTCCCCAGATTGGCGAGTGCGAGCGTCAAGCTCGAGGCTTGCCAGATCGATGAGCGCGAGTTTGAGATTGATGAGCTTGAGGTTCACTTGGTCCGACGACTAGCTAAGAAAGAAGAAGATGGGAAACAAAGAAAAGAAAAAGAAAAGAAAAAAAGAAAAAGAAAAGGAAATTAAAAATAATTTGAATTAAAAATAATTTGAATTAAAAAGGAAAAAGAAAATTAAAAAATAATTCGAATAAAAAAAGTAAAGAAGAAGAAAGGGGAGGAAAAAGTGAGGATTTGTAGAGGTGTGAGATAAGAGAGATCAAGTGAGGAAAATGTTTTCCACTTTTCCCCTACTTTAGAAGACTTTTTTCCTTTGATGGAAAACATTTTCCTTAAGGAATTCATTTTCCGTGAAACGAACGGCGGAAAATCCGGAAAACGTTTTTCCGGAAATTATTTTTCGCGAAACGAACGGAGCTTAAAATATACTAAGAGCATGCATTAAATCCTCCCATCCATTCTTTGAGCGGTAGTGGCAATATTGCACGTGAGTTCGTTCATATGATAAATATAGAGAGAAAAAACAACGGAGTATAACGCGATAAGGTACACGTAAGTTAATTAGCCTTGCTCAAACCCATACTGATGGGTTTTGGCAAGTGCCACTGTGCCAGGTCGCCCAATGAAAATTACTGACCCAACCACACGGGCTATGTCTACTTTTTTTTTTTTAAATAAAAAAAGTGAGCTAAATAGTAAATAAAATGGAAACATAAATAGAAAATAAATGAGTACTTTATTATAGATGAGTTATAAAACAATTTTCTTTTTCTATTTTCAGCCTCCTTTCCTCTTCTAATGTTTACGAATTTTTCTATTTTAGAGTGAACAAAAGAAGTACGCTCAATTTGAAAAATATGTGAATTTCAATAAAATTATATTTTATTTATAACACATCATTAAGTTTATTATTTTTAATTATGAGGAAATCGAATGGAATAAGAAATTCTTGTTACTTTAATAATTCCAAAAAACTGATATTTATCTCAAATTCGCACTATTTTTAAAGTAAAAGAAAGATTAAATTGTAAAAAATATAGAACATCTGAATTCCTTTTGATTTTATTTTCTACTTTCAGAATATACTTAATTTAATATAGTTTCCATTATTGTGAGTACAATATTGAGGCATCAAGATTCATCTACCAGACCTAGCTAAAATATTTAACAAGACCTAGCCCTGCACCTTGGTGTGTGGCTATATAAATTATAAATCAAAATGAAGAATATGAAGTATGAGAAGTTTAAGCATAAAAATGGCCGAAAATTCTAAAAATTATGCATCAGTGTTTTGATAATCATATCATATGTACAAACTCACGAATTTGATATCATAAGCTATTATATTCTTTATATTCTTTATAATGTCCTAGTCTTGGATAATTCCATTGATGTAGAGTGCTTGACTTGACAATCCATTTTTAAAGAAGGTCGGCAAATGATCAATTTGGACTAACCTAACTATTTTGATCTTCTTTCTCTACTTACGAACATATTCTTTGACATTTCGTATGAACCTCTGCCTTCTCTTTCTCTATCCTTGGGAGGACGAACAGTAAAGACAGGTGAATTACTCAATACTCACTGCCAAATTAAAAAAAAAAAAATTACATGTAGGGTAATCCCTAAATAAAACTTTGTATTTCAGAAAGTAACTAACCAAATGCAAAATATCTGGCACAGGTCGATGAATCAATTAGAGAAGCATCGAAAGGGATTTTTTTTTTTCTTGAAGAATAAATTTTTGGATGAATCAGATGCATGCATCTTGAATTTATTTGGAACGTTGAATATGATGGATCCTACATATAAAGAAGGTGGGCCTTATTACGTTAGACGATCTAGAAATATTTGGGTTCACACAATTGATGCATGTAATAACCTTTCTTCTCTAGAAGAGAGAATCGATGGCACTTAAAATAAACCCTCTTAATAAGTAAGACAATTTTTACACATCTAATTGTTCCTCGTATTGTTCGACCAACTATTGCATCCTCACCATGTCCCCAAATTTTGGTGAATAGAAGGCATGTGCTTGTCCCCAAACTATCAATATGTATGTATTATCCAAAGCGGATGAAGTTCCAAGGAAATAAGAAAGTGAAATTTAAGGAGTGGCAAGTAAAAGTCAAGAACAATATGCAGATTACTTCCAGAATTTAGAGGGTTCATGTAATTTTCCCTAAATTGAAAGTGAAGATAAATGATATAAAGTGTGAAATAAGAGATAATTGTTGGGAGATAAATTAATAGACAATTGTAATGCATGTACTAACTTGAATTGTCTTATTTAAAAATAATGGGGCTTATGTATATAGGTCTCACCTAGGACTCACTAAATTCAATGGTTAATACCATAAAAAAATTTCAAATTGGTATATCTGTGATAAATTTACTCTAAATTAATTTTTTGACTATCAAAAACCTCAAATTGATACATTTCATCTGTTAGTTTCCGCTAAATTAGATTACCATCATGAAAAATCACAAATTAGTATACTTGTGATCAATGGAGGGTAAAACTCCAAACTAGTATACTTGTTAAGTGTCACGTGTCATTCAACTTCATAATTTGATAATAAAATTTAATGGAGGGTAAATTTGTTATAAATATATCAGTTTGAGTTTTTTGTGGTCAAAAAATTAATTTGTGGTAAATCTGTCGCATATGTACTAATTTGAGGTTTTTTGTTGTATTAGCTCTAAATTCAATTTAGTACTTAATTTACTGAATAATTTATTGAATAGTTTTCGGTGGGAGATATCATTGTCACTATCGCTATGGTCATCACATGGACTATTTTCCACATTCAAGGAGGCCAAATCAAAGAAGGAAAAGAACAGAAGAGAAAAAGATAACAAATCAAACCGCGGAAATTCGTCCGGTGATGCCGCCCTACCCATCATGGCTTTCTTTCTATTTCTCCAAGCTCGTCGAAAATGTTGACTTTTCTTTATTCCCAAGAAACCCTAGAAACCCTAGTTTCTTGTTCTGACCGTTTCTTGTCTTTAACAATTATTTATTTTTCTGGAACCTTTTGAACTCCCGAATCTGATTGGCTCGAACCAAGAATTTTCACTTTTATATTTTAATAAGACCGTTATGTCGTTGGAATTTCATAACAGATTTGAAATGTTAAATTGCTTGTGATCTCCGGCAATCTAGTAAACAGACAAATTGAGGTCCCATACATAGAATCTGCGTCTCCTACGCCTCCAGTATTTCATCTTTTAGGTTCTATTGCGTATGCTTTTTCTTTCCTTTTTTTGCCCTAAATATAGCGAGAAAAACCACAAATTACGACTCCATGAAATATCATACTAATCTCAACAATCAAGTAAGATACAGATCAACACACCCCATGGGTAACGAAAACATGAGATTATATAATGTCTTGCTTTTAATCCACGTGCTCATGCCTATAATTTACAACTAAGCTACGACAAGAATTGCATGTAAACTTCTATACAATAAATTGTAATATTATTCCTGAAATAGTGGGTCTTCGTCGGTTGTGCCCATAAAGCAAGTGGAATATATGTTGAGCAAATTTCGGGGACACTAAAAAAGTCCTCTGTTTTTTTTTTCTTTTGTTGTTGTTGCAGTGGCATAAAGCTATCCATAATAAGTTTTGAAAAATTGTCTAAAAAGGTATTAAACCTATCATACGACGGCAAATTTAAGCCTCAACTTTTTAATTTTGTCAATTTAATCCTTAACTTTTTTTTTTTCGTTTATTTTCCAGCCAAGGGTTACAATTTAGGGTTTTTGTCTATATATAATAATCACTGTAAGAGAAATAGAAAAACTTTTTGCGAGTGGCTTCAATTAAGGCGTGAAGACCAGTTTGTAAGTTAGGTTATTATCTATATGAAGACTCGTACGATAAACAAGGCCGCTTATAAATTAATTTTTTTTCTTTAATAGTGGTTAGTACTTCATCATATATTGAATTTTATTTTTCTTTTATCGTGAAGGACTGACTGCCTTATGGCTTCTTTCATGCATGGCACCGTATTCCATGAAAGCGAAACCCCTCACATGTTAATTCACCGTCACAAGCGCTGATTGCCAGCCGAAACTTATGACCTTATGATAATATATACCATGCTACGCACCTGGAATTAATCAATTGACATTAGCATTGCTCTACTTTCCACTCTGAAACCGAACCAGCCGAAACTTATGCTACGCACCCTGGGATTAATCAATTGACATTAGCATCGCTATGCTTTCGACTTTGAGACCGATGCTTATGGGTATGATTCCTATCTCAGAGAACTTGGATTTAAGTTGGAGTCCATAAAGGTGGATTGAGTTCCTTAAGCCGGCTAATTACGGTCGTGCCTCTGTATTATTTTAAAAGAAAAAAAAGTGACGCCCGTCTATGTCTTTATTTTACTCGATTGATACACATCTATCTATATCTATGTACATAAGTCAAAACACCCTTTGTCTCACTTTTAGAATCCCTAAATTACCTTTCCTTCTTTGTCTCATACCCACTCATTTCATTAATAACAATCTGATTCCTTTTGTCTCGTCATAATTTTAGACTTCTTTATTACCTTTGTTTTCTTTTTCTTATACTCACCTAGTTTATATATAACCACCTTTTCTTTCTATGCATAATTCCTATGACCCTAGTATATAATGGTGATCTGAATGACTTGCTGTTTCCATTCAAGCGAAGTGATTGTCATTTATAGTAATTTAAAGATATTTAAAGTAAAACAGCGAAGTGACTTGCTGTTCCTACGCCCAAAGATAACCCGGCATGCGCACAGCCAGTGGCTGCGCCCTGGAGCACTCGATGGGCCGGTTCGGCGAGAAGCTGGCGGAGGGCTATGGTGAACTGCGCGGTGAAGATGCTGTCAAGATGTGGGTGAGCGAGAGGGCCAACTACGACCATCGCTCCAATGCTTGCGTCGGCGGTGAGTGCTTGATTACACACAGGTCATGTGGAGGAGCTCGATTCATCTAGGGGGTGCTAGGGTTAAGTGTAGCAACAGGTGGTAATTCGTGACTTGTAATTATGATCCTCCGGGGAATTTCGAAGGTTAACATCCCTACTAATTTACTAATAATGAATGTACTTTTCATGTGCATTGGTGACATGGTCAATGTGTACTGGAGACGCTAGCTAGGAGGTTTCAAGTTGAAATAGAATATTAAAGGATTATTATATGTAGTTTACTTTACTTACGTATGGAGGATTCATGTGGATTTGTCGTTGCCTTCTTTCTAAAGGTGTAATGCCGTCTATATCTAGGCCTCTGCGCGCTCTTCCCTTTGATTATAAAAGCGTTATGATCGAATAAATGTTTGGAGAAAATGATTATAAAAACATCACTACCGTCAAAAAGCCATGATAGTGTACGTTGGCTTCCTGCTAAACTTGATTGGGTCAAGACGATTGGGGTGAAGTCCGAAGGCATATGGTGTAATTCAGCTCCAACATCTGCCAAAATTGGTGGGTTCAAGGTGGACATTCTCTGACCAAAAAAAAAGGTGGACATTCGAGTTGAGATAACGTTGGCGAGGAAGGAAAACCTGGATTAAAAGAGACAATGGATCTCGCATAGGAGGTTCAAATGTGTGAAGGAGATTTAATGAAGTGCACGCATGGGGGTGTTAGGCATAAAAAGTCTCACATTAAGAATATGCTATGTGGTGAATCATATTAATATATCCAAGTTGAGATTCATTCATAAGCTTGGATTTGAGCTCTTTCTTGGCAATTTCCCCAAATGTAGATATCAAGTTTGTATCGCGTGGTCCTAACATTCAAGATTTCTAGAGCTTTGCATTAGTCATTTCATCCTCCTAGTCATGTATAACAACGTCGTCTCGATTCCCACGATTGACCTGCGAGCAATAAACTCATAAATTGGAATTCATTAAACTCAAATTGCGGTGTGATCGTGTGTCTAATTTTTTTTTTTTTTTTTGAACAACGTAATTTGAGACAAAATGAAAATATCTTTCTGGTCGTTATCCAAGCATCCAGATCCTTGCGGGAAAGAATATTCTAGCTATGAGTCTATGACCTTTCAAAGTACTATAATGGGCTGCCATGGATAAAAGGGACTGATATCGAACGCAAAGTTAGTCAAGTTTGACTAGCGCTATTGAGACCCAGTTGATTAATTAGGGATAATATCACTTACTCGGTCAACTAAAGGAGTCCAATTCATCAATTTATAGTAAATATCGACGAATATACCACCAATTCTAACATTATTCGCATTTTAATCTTTTTGCCGTGGATGTATCATCGATTCTATCAAATATAAATCTTATAAGCTTATCAAATGGAATGTATCCTTATATGGTCGAGACGGCATTTGCTATGTACCAAAATTAATTGAAACAGCTAATGAAATGAACTCGAGAGCGAAATGCGCCATAGAGATAATACGCAGCTTCTCTTTCGCAGTGTTAAGGGCTTCAAAGGATCGTGATGTGCTTGAGAGAAGGGAGCTGAGGAGATTTGATCAAGGATCGAAATTCCTTCACTTAAAAAATAGAAAATTGAGAGAGAGATAATTATTGAAAGAGATTAACTTAATCGGCAAATAGATTTGCCTTCATCATTCACATGACTTTATTGAATTTTGATGCGTATAAAGCTCTTGCCTCATCCTAATGGGGCATTATTTTGACATGATTGTTCATCATCCAACATACAAGTTCCTTTTCAATAAGGCTTCTGGCCTACATAGTTGCCGGGAGGATCATAGTTACAAGTGACCAAAGTACCGCCCGTTGCACACTTGGCCTTCGCGCATCCAAGCCGAACCGAGTTGCGCCACACCACTTGAGTGTAATGCCCGCAGACCTTCCCTGGCGCGCACGAGTTGGAATTGTAGTTGTAGTACGGCTTCTCCCCAACCCACATGTTCACCGCTCTCGTGCCGGTGAGATCAGGGGAAGCCCACGCGAGATTCTCCCCATAGGGTCCGCCTGAGTGAACCAGCCGCGTGCAATCCCTGGCGTGCTTTTTAGCGTAATCCCTGGCATAGCCAGCAACGCGCTCGTCCCAAGTGATTTGGCCGACGCCGACCTGAGAGCGGGCCGCGTTGTGGGCGGCGACGTAGTCTTGGGGAGAGTCCTGGGCGATGGACAGAGGGATCAGCGCCAGGGCTAGTACGACGAGGAAAATGATATGGAGAGGAACACTCATACGGGAACTCATATTGAGAGAGACCTTAAAGGTTGGCAAAGGAAGGTCTTAGTTGATTGATGAAGAGATAGGCAATAGCCAAGGGGGTATTTATATGGAGATCATGTGGAAAAATCTGTCCTTGTGGAAAAGTCGAATGTTCAAAATGGGCGACCATGACTAAAAGAGTGCCCGTCAAATTGATTGATGATAATGTGATAACTTTCATATTTTTATTTTCTCTTGAAAATAATAATATTTTCTAGAAATATTGAGGACAGATATTGGACAACGTTAATTATTGTACCATTGATGATGACTTCGTCTTCTTCTTGTTATTATTTTTCTTTCCTTTTTATTTCAGTTTTAGCGATAGAAATATTGAGGACAAATAGCGACTCCATCGATTCTTCACATGATCATTGGATGCCTTAAAAGGTGACTTATCTCGAAACTCTTTTCTCTCTTTCCACAAAAATTGTCGTCTCTTGGGTAATAGTTTTCTCCCCTACTTTTGACTGTTTCTTTTGGCGTTTTATGCTAAATTGGTTTCGCGTCTAAGTCACTTATAATTATCCAATAGCTGAAAGATCAATCTCAAGTAGTCAAGCTTGATGCATTCTCTATTTTTTTTTTTTTTGCCTTAACTTGTGTTTGCACGGAAAATGAATTTGAAAAATGTTAAACACATGAATAAGATTTTCATTTCAGGTTATAATTAGAAATTCAATAATAAATCTCGAAAACATTATTTAATTTGACAAAGTAACAATCGGTAATTGGAATTATGGTGCCCGGTTAATGAGGCTAGAGAAATGTAAATTACACTAGCATGCCTCAAATCCTACCATCCATTCTTTGAGCCAATAGTGGCACTATTGCATGTAAGTTCGTTCATGTGACAAATATAGAGAAAAATATTCTGAGTATAAGTGCAATAAGGTACGCATATTAGATATGATCATTGGATAGGTTCGGTTTGAATTTATAGGAGCCTCGTTCAAATCCAAACTAACGGGTTTTGGCAAGTGCTAGGCTTGCCCAATAAAAGTTATTGGCCCAACCACATGGGCTATGTTTACTTTTTTCCAAAAAATAATTGAGCTAAATAATAAACAAAATAGAAACATAAATAGAAAATAATTTCTTGTGGTACTTTACTTTAGATGAGTCATAAATACTTTTCTTTTCTTTTTGAGCCACATTTTCTCTTCTAATGCAAACCAATAAGAACGAAAACGCCAGTGTGCCAGCCAATCCCCTTGTGGTGAAAACTATCATAGAAGGAAAGGCGTGCCGCGGTGCCACTTTACCACTCCGCAAAGTGGAATTCTTCTCCTAATAATTCTTGCTTTGTAAAATGTATTCCCCTAGATCGAAGGTAATTAAAAATTCTAGGAAAAAAAGAAAGAAAATGAAATATTTATTAATGACTTGTTCTCCTTCTGCAGAGCCGTAACTTTTCCATGTTTTACATGTCCCGTTGCTCACACCGTCTGCAAATGGCTAATGTATATAGAAATTGTTCGTTCTGCACACTCAAATACAAATATCAGTAAACTTAGATTATTTCATCATCTCAAACATCGTGGGAGATTTTATAAGAAAATACACAACATGGTTTTGTTAGATGGGCCATATTCAACTAATAAGCGTTTAGATGAGTGATTTATCATCTTCCAATTTCTATCCTTCAGATTTGTACCTCTTATTAAGTTTAAACTTGAGAAACAGATGAATTAGAGGAAGTTTGATATAGAAGATAGTTCATGAGCTTTATCTTTTGTAATATAACAACCAATCTAATAAATAGATAAAGATATAATATTTAAAAAAAAATATAAAACAGTGAGTTTACGTAAATCCTATTGGGATTTCCAGTACATCCTACTTCATTACATAATAAATCTGACTAATATAAAGAAAAAAAGATAACTCATTTAGTTAAAACAACACTGTTTAGAATTTGTAGAATTATCTTATTACCTGTATATATTTCACTTACTTTAAATGTATTTGAATAAAAGTGAAATATAAAGTATAGCTTATACCATTAATTGAATAAGTTCCACTCTACCGATGTTTGTTATTGATAAACATATTTTTGTTCGTTAAAGCATAATTGATTCTATTTGAGTAATTTGACTTAGCATATTAAAAAGATTAGAGTGAACAAAATAAATCCACTCGGTTTAAAAATATATGAATTTTAATAAAATTATACTTTATTTATAACACATCATTCAGTTTATTATTTTTAATTATTATGAAATTTAAATCAAGTAAGAAATTCCTGTTACTTTAATAATACACATAAAATAAATATTTATCTCAAATTCGCAATATTTTAACGTAAAAAAGATTAAATTGCCACTTATTTTAACATAGAACATCTGAATTCCATTTGATTTTATTTTCTACTGTCGGAATAGACTTATTTTAATATAGCTTCCATTATTGCAAGTGTAATATAGAAGCACGAAGATTCATCTACCAGACCTAGCTAAAATTTTTAAGAAGACCTAGCCCTGCACCTTGGTGTGTGGCTATATAAATTATAAATCAAAATGAAGAATATAAAGTATGAGATGTTTAAGCATAAAAATAATTCAAAATTCTAAAAAATTATGTATCAGTATTTTGAATAATCATATCATACGTACAAACTCATGAATACGATATCATAAGCTATTATGTTCTCTTTATTCTTTATAATGTCCTATTTATAGATAATTTCATTGATATATACAGTGCTTGACTTGAGAATCCATTTTGATAGTGCGTTCAGCAAATAGTCAATTTGGACAAACCGAACCATTTTGATTTTCTTTTTCTTCTTGGGAACGTATTGTTTGACATTTAGTATGAACTCTTCCTTCCGTTTCTCTACCTTTGTGGAAAGGAAAAATAACACAGGTTAATAACTTTATACTTACTGCTAAGTGAAAAAGAAAAAAAAATTACATGCAAGGCAATTTCTAAGTGGGATTTTGTATTTCAGAAAATAACCAACTGAGCGCAAAATACGAAACTAGCATTGGTAATTACCTAGAGAAGCATTAGAAGTGATCTTTTTTTCCTTGAAGAAGAATTATTGGGTGAATTAGATGCATGCACCCTAAATTCATATGAGCCATTGAATCTGGTGGATCCTATATAAAGTGAAGGTGGGCCTTACTACATTGAACAATCTAGAAATATTTGGGTTCACACGCTTGATGCAGTAATAACCTATCTTCTCTAAAAAAGAAAATTGATTGCGCTTAAAATAAACCCTCTCAATTAGTAAGACAACTTATACACATCTAATTGTCCCACGTATTGTTCGACCAACTATTGCATCCTCACCATGTCCCCAAATTTTGGTGGATAGAGGGCATCTTCTTGTCCCCAAACTTTCAATATGTATGTATGTATTATCAAAAGGGGATGAAGTTATGAGGAAATAACAAAGTGAAATTTTAGGAGTGGTGAGTAAAAGTTCAGAACAAAATGCATATTACTCCCAGAATTTAGAGGGTTCATGTAATTTTCCCTAAATTGAAAGTGGAGACAAATGATATATAGTGTAGAATTAGAGAAAATTGTTGGTAGATAAATTAATAGATGATCATAGTGCATTTACAAAATGAAATAATGGGGCTTATGTACATAGGTTCCACCTAAGACTCGTTAAATTCAAGGGTTGATATCATAAAAAAAAACTCCAAAATGGTACATTTGTGATAAATTTATCCCCATTATGTTATGTTAAATTAGATTAATACCACAAAAAATAAAAAATTAGTACACTTGTGAACTCCAAATTAGTATATTCATTAACTGTTACGTATTATCCAACTCAGTAATAAAATTTAATGGAAATTAACAGAGAGTATTTTTACCACAGGGTGTACCGGTTTAAGATTTAGTTTTGGGTAAATTTGTCATACGTGTATCAGTTTAAGATTTCTCATGGTATTAGCCCTAAATTCAATTTAGTACATAATTTACTTAATATTTTTCGGTGGGAGATAACATTGTCACTATCGCTATGATCATTACATGCACTATTTTCCACAATCAAGCGGACCAAATCAAAGAAGGAAAAGCACAGAAGAGAAAAAGATAAATCAAACCGCGGAAATTCGTCCGGTGATGCCACTCTCCCCATCTTGGCTTTCTTTCCATTTCTCCAAACTCGTCGAAAATGTAGACTTTTCTTTATTCCCTCGAAACCCTAGAAACCCTAGTTTCTTGTTCTCACCGTTTCTTGTCTTTAACAATTATTTATTTTTCTGGACCCTTTTGAACTCCTGAATCTGATTGGCTCAAGCCAAGAATTTTCCCGTATTATTATTTAACAAGACGGTTATGTCGTTGGGATATTATAGCACATTTGAAATGTTAAGTTGCTTCTAATCTCCGGCAATCTTGCAAATAAGATAAATTGAGGTCCCATGCAAAGATTCTATGTATCCTACGCCTCCAATATTTCATCTTTTTTGTTCTATTGCATATACTTTTTCTTTCCTTTTTTTCCTAAATATAGTGAGAAAACCATAAATTCCGACTATGAATCAAACACCAAATGAATAATTTAAACATAAGATTATTTGCACTCGTGACATGGGGAACCAAACTAAGGTCTTGCTTTTAATACACGCAAACAAGTCTATTCTTTGGCCACTAAGCCTTGACGAGAATTGCCCGTACTCTTCTCTGCAATGAATTGTAATATTTTTCCTGAAATAGTGGGTCTTCGTTGTTTGTGCCCATAAAGCAGGTGGAATACTTGTTGAGCAGGTTTCGGCTCCTACTTTAGGACACCAAAAGCCAATTTCATTTTTTTTTTCAATAACATAAAGCTACTTCATAACAAGTTCTGAAAAATTATCTAAAAAGCTCTAAGTTTATTACACGATGGTCAATTTAATTCTTAACTCTTCAATTTGATCAATTTAATCCTTAATATTTTTCGTTTATTTTTTAGCTAAGGATAAAAATTTAGGGTTCTTTTATATATAATAAACACTGTCAGTAAAATGGAAAAACCTTTTACTAACGGCTTTAATGACGGTGTGAATATTAGCTTTTAAGTTATGGTGTTATACATATGAAAACTCGAACGATAACCAAGGCTGACTATAAATTATTATTTTTATTTAATAGTGTTAGTGCTTCATTATATAATGGATTTTATGTTTTTTCCGTGAAGGACTGCCTCATGGTTTCGTCCATGCATGGCACCATATTCCTTGAAAGCGAAAGCCCTCACATTTTAATTCACTGTTAGAAGCGCAGATTATCAGCCTAAACTTATGACCATATGATAATAAATACCATGTTACCCACCCTGGGATTAATCAATTGACAATAGCGTCACTATGCTTTCGGTTCTGGAACCGCTTATTCAAGGTTTGATTCCTATCTCGGAGAACTTCGATCTAAACGGAGGCCATAACGATGGTTGAGTTTTTTGAAGCCGGGTAATTAGGGTCGTGCCTCTCAATCATATATATATATATATAAAAGCCATATGCATCTATGTCTTCTTCTTTTATTCGACACATACACACCTATCTATATCTATATACAAGTGTCAAAACACCCTTAGTCTCACTTTTAGATCCTCTAAATTACCTTTTTTGTCTCATACCCACCAATTTCATATATAACCATCCGGTTTCTTTGTCTCCTCATAGTTTTAGACTTCTTCATTACCTTTGTTTTCTTTATCTTTTACTCACCTATTTCATATATAAACTTACTCATTTTCTTTCAATGCATAATTATCTTAAACCAGTATATAATAACAATGCGGATGAATTGCTATTTGCATTCAAGCCAAGCGATTGCATTGTAAGTAATTTCAAGATATTTTCAAATGGACTATATACTTTCTTTGGGAAAATAGACGATGGTTCTCAAAGGTAGTGATATTACTTTGCCTCTTTCCACAAAAGAGATCCATCCTCAGTCAAGGCCTGATTCACCGGAGAGATGATTAAGGAGATCAACGTTTTCAACTATCATAAGGTAAGCTACAAGTCCATATAGTGATGTCACCCATCTTTAAATTCTCTTTCCAAGATGAAAGCAATCTGATAGTCAATATGATAGGTTCTACAATAGTTTTTACATTTTTTCGAATCTCTCAACAGTTGCATACAGTTGATTATATCTTTTTATATTTCAACTTTCTTTTCTGTACAAGCAAAAGTTGTTAAGTGAAACCCTCCCATTTTTTGCCTATAAATACTTCACCCTGTTAGTGCTCGTCGTCATCATCACATACACTCTCAAACCTTTCATACTCTCTCGTTATGGCTTCTTTTAGTAAGTCCTCACTAGCAATTACATGCCTCACCTTCCTCTTAGCCATTGCTGAAACCTCATTAGCCCAAAGCACCCACCAGGACTTTGTTGATGCGCACAACGCAGCCCGCGCCCAGGTCGGGGTGGCCCCGCTAGCATGGAACGACACCGTTGCTGCCTATGCCCAGACATATGCCAGCAAGCGCGCTGCCACTGGCTGTGCCCTGGAGCACTCGATGGGCCCGTACGGCGAGAACCTGGCAGAGGGCTATGGTGAGCTGAGCGGCGAAGATGCTGTCAAGATGTGGGTGAGCGAGAGGGCCAACTACGACCATCACTCCAATGCTTGCGTTGGCGGTGAGTGCTTGCATTACACGCAGGTCGTGTGGAGGAGCTCGATTCATCTCGGGTGCGCTAGGGTTAAGTGTAGCAATGGGTGGTGGTTTGTGACTTGTAACTATGATCCTCCAGGGAATTACGAAGGTGAAAGTCCCTATTAATTAACTAATAATGAGCGTACTTTTCATTTGCATTGGTGACATAAAGTCAATGTACACTAGAGACACTGACTCGCTATAGTTAGCTAGGAATTCCCCTGGTTGAAATTGAATATTGATGGATTGTCATATGTAGTTTGCTTTCCTTACACATGAAGTATTCATGTGGATTAATAGTTGCCTTCTTTCTAATGGTGTAATGACATGTATAGCTAGATCTCTGCGCTCTTACCTCCGATTATAAAAACAGAAATATGGAATAAAAACATTATGTTAACAAGTGATGGTGCGGTAGCGGTGCCATAGGGCCTTCTCGAGGAAGAGAAGAAGGAAAAGGAAATGAAAAAATGAAAGAAAAGAAAAAAAAAAAGGAAAAAAAGGGGAAAAGGGAAAAAAATGATGAGAGCACATCTAAGTGATTGAATGTTCAAAGTGCTTATATATTCTCATCTGAAGGGAGAGTAAATTGAAAACGTAAACTCATCCCCATAAGCGGGGAAGCACCCAGAAAATATACTAGCATCGAATAATAATTAACTTGACCAAGGCAGGTGCTAAACATCCTAAGGAGCAAATTTATATGTACTAGAAAGTCCTACTACAACGTTTCTTTTTTTCTTTTTACTCTGACATGGTAATTTCCTAACAGTTATTGAAAGACACTATGATGATTCAATGCATAAGTCTCGCTCATTTCATACCCAATTGTAAATAGCCATATTACTTTGTAAAGATGTTCTAGCAAAAGTTCTCATTAGATTTTCTATAGAAACACTCGTACTTTAATTATCTAATGAAATTTGTATTTTTTTTCCCGTGAAAGAACGACTTTTGGCTTCTTTCATGCATGGCACCATATTCCATGATAGTGAAGCCACTCACATGTTGAATCACTGTTAGAAACGCCGATTATCAGCCGAAATTTATGATGATATACACCCACTTATGGTTTATCCGTTAAAAATGGCGTTTCCATATTTTCGATTTAAGAAGCGATGGTTGTGGATTTGATTCTTATCCCAGGAAATTCAGATTTACTTTGGGGTTCCATAATGGTAGGTTGTCGTGCTAGATTCCCTTTGTCCGCTTATTACGGTCTGTGTTTGGATATATAAAAGACACCCACATGAATCTTTATTTATTTATTTTTTATATCCAATACAAACACATCAATTTATATCTATATAAATAAGATAAAACACCCTTTGTCTCCCCTCTTACATTTCCTAAATTACCTTTCCTTTCTTTTGTCTTATACCCACCCATTTCATAAATAACCATCCAGTTTCTTTATGTCTTCATAAGGGATAACTGTGTAAAAAGTTTTAAACCTGTTATATGGCAGCCAATTTAATCCTAGAATTATTAATTATGCTAATTTAGTTTTGAACCATTTGACGATTTGCCAATCTAGCCCTAAACTTTTTAATAATTTATCAATGAAGTTATTCGGGCCAATTTTGGCATGAAATTATTGGTGTGCTAGTCGTCCCACATAGGATGACCGGCATCCACTTCAATAATTTATGGTCAAAATTGACCAAAATGATTATGTTGGCAAATATTCAACATTTTAGGATTAAATAGGTAAAATTAAAAAGTTTAAGACTAAATTAGCTGTTGTACAATAGGTCTAAGATTTTTGAACAATTCTTCCTTCTTCATAGTATTAGGCTTCTTAATTACGCTTGTTTTTTAATCTCATTACTTATGATGATAATACGGATGAATCGATATTTGCGTTCAGGCGAAGTGATTGCATTTATTTTTAATTCGAAGTTATTTTCAAATGGACAAGATACTTTCTCTGGTAAAATAGACGATAGTTCTCAACGGCGGTGATGTTGCTTTACCTCCTTCCTTATGCACAAAAGACATGCTTCCTCATTCAACGCCTGATTCGCCGGAGAGATGATTAAGGAGATCGAGGTTTTCAACTATCATAAAGTAAACTACAAGTCTAGCAGACGATATAATATATCCATTATAAGTTTTTTTTTCAGTCAAAATATCCATTATAAGTTAAGTCACTAACATGATGGTGAACATGGGCGCTATTCACACCTAATTTTGGTGACATATTTAGTCATTTGCTGCATAAAAAATTAAGGATTGACCCTGACTTAAAAATAAAAACATTAATTGAATTGAATATGGACATTAGCATTATTGGGTGAATGCGAAACAAATTCAATCAAGGAGCTCGCGGACATGATTGAAATAGCAAGAGTCATGGATGGCCAGGAGGAGTCATCGGATATCAGAATATGTGCGGAGCAGGAAAAAAATAAAAGAAATATACTCTGGGGATATACTCGCTAAGGCATGTGAATTTCCGAAGAGAGCACATATCCACGGTTGATCACAGAGTATATTTGGTCAAATATTTACTTGATTCAGGCACAAAAGCGGAATTTTTTAGAGGGAACCAATCAATCTAGCATATTTCAGCTAGTCTATAGGAGGAAATCGTGGGGGTATTTTCTCATTTTAAGGCGAAGCAATTGGGGAGGGTAAAATAAAGGAAGAAAGTAAAATGAAAGGAAGACAAGAGACAAATGGGCAATGCTTTGCCGAAAATCATTCAGCTGAATGATATATGAAAGGAAAACAAGAGGGGATCAATTTGATTGATTATGCGGGGAAGGTGGGAATTCTGGCCTACCATTCTTGCTTTGACAGATATTCAAATCTCTGTGGGTGAGGAGCCAAATTTTTGGTCAATCTTTTTTTTTTTTTGGTCGAAAAGGAAGATTGTATTCATATAATAGAGAACTTACAACCCGAGGCTATAGCATCCGTGTATACAAGGTTTTTTAGAATAAAATAAGGGAAAATAGTCCAGTTGTGGGCCAAGTCTGATTTACCGTGGGCCTTGGCAACATTCGCCTCACACCTGCAGTGTCGTAGACGCAGATTAGGGTAAAGGGAAAGCAGAGCGGCAGCTTCCGCAAACAGAGCTCGTTCTTCCCACGGCGGTGATCTCCCTTCGCTTATGGTTTCGACCATGAAAAGGCAATCTGATTCGATCAAGAGACGTGCGTTGTTGAAGCCTTGCTGCAGTAGATGATGAAGAGTAAAGGTGAGCGTCTGGATCTCCACTTGAAGAGCAGAAGTGGCTGGGAAACTTCGGGAGAAAACATCTGTAAGTAGACCCTGGTGATCTCGACATACACAGGCCATGGTGCCTTCTGTGCTGCCGGGCTGATAAGCACCATCGATGTTACATTTCAGGGTTCTCGGATCGGGGGGTCTCCATAGATGTGCAGGATTTAAAACAGGCTGCTCTGTTCGCGAATGGCTTGGATCAGAGATGTTGGAAATCCGGGTCCGTGCAATAGCATCCTCCGCTGCAAGGGTTGGATTTGAACGTTAAAAGATCAAGAGCCAGGAAATCCATGAATAAGAAAATAGAAAATTTGATAAAAAGGAAGGAATCAAAGCGTTCGAGGCTGATTAGAATACCAGAGAGGAAATGATTAAGCCAGCCATGAAATCGTGGGCAAATTTGCCAGACCTTGAATTAAGGCAATGAGAAAAGGGAACTAAGCAAATTGCCCATAGAAAGAGATGCTTGGAGCCTTTATAAAAGGAGGGGATAGGAGCAGTAGGATCGTGAGTTTTCTCACATCATTTCTCACTATACTAACTTTTCAGCGATCTCACGATGCTGTGGTCCCTTGCACATACCACAACGCAGTTCAATGAAAATCTATTGTGGTCATGTTGTCGACACTTGCAGCCACTAGAGATATAGAGTTAAATACACATAAATGGGACAAGATAAAAAAGGAAACATCGACGCATATTTTGTTGCACTCCTGGTGTGCTGATCACACTGTCTAGTAATATTTGTCAGGTCTTCTCACTCAACCAACACTCTCTCTTTCTTCACCATTAGCCACCATCTCCAGCTGTTGTGGCCACTTGTCATCACTAACGCCTTCTTCACGTCTTGATTATTTTGAAGATAATTTTCATTAGAAAAAAATCATCTTCTAATTCATAATCTTTCTTTTGAATTTAAATTATAAAACTTCGGTTACCCCATTGCCAGAGCCGGTTTACACAAGGGTTGGCCATGGCCTCGACATCCCACCCGTGCCACTTTGTTAACCTGAGCTCTTTAAGCCATAGGCGGGGACTGTGAAGTCATCATGTTCGGCTTTCCAACCGAATAATCGACGCATTTGGTCATCGTTCTATAGCTTATTGAGATACATTATTGTCAAAGATCCTACACCTCTGAATCTTCATTTGCGAGATGGTTGTATCCAAACATTGTATTCTATAATCTTTCCACTCCGATACCAATCGACGTAGTGGAAAAACTCGCAATTTGCTACACGAGCAAGTAACTCGCAAAGGCACAGGTGAAGCATACACGCGTGACACATATAGAGAGAAATTTATCATTTTTTTTTTGTATTAAGCTAAATTACAAGAGAAACATAATCTATACTCGTATTAGAAAACCTAATGAATTTCTAACTATAAGACATAATATATCTATACTACTGAATATTAAATATCTAAATTAATAACTACTAAAAGTTGAAACAAATCACCCAATATCCCAACGTAATTTCTAAAATAAAAAGATAAGAAAATATGTGTCTCGTCTCATTATTATTGTCATCGTCTCATCACAAATTGTTTTCCACGGTTTAAGAAGGGCAAGACAAAATAACCGAGGCTATTGGGCTAACAAGTCAGTTGAAAGACACTATGCAAAGCATATGTCAACCCATCAAGAACCTTTTTGAGTTTCACCTTATCACCTTAGGCACGAGAGGCTATTATATCTGCCTACTCGGCAATAGCTATTTTTGAAGATATGATGGGGCATCTACCTACATCTCCCAAGGCCCCCAAAGTTTCTAGATGAAATCTTTTTCTTCTCCACCTAGGAGGGAATACTTTCGAGATTTTCCATTACAGACTTTAGACGAAATAGTTTAAGGACATATCTAAGGAAAAGACTATTGACCAAGAAAAATAGAAAGAAAAACGTGACAAATCAAACCGCGGAAATTCCTCCGGGGATGGCGCTCTTCCCATCGTGGCTTTCCACCATATCTCCAACCTCATGGAAAACGTTGACTTTTCTATATTCCCAGGAGACCCAACTTTCTTGTTTAGACCGTTTCTTCCCTTAATGATTATTTATATTTCTGAAACCTTTTGAATTCCTAAATTTGATTGGCTTGATCCACGAATTTACCCTATCTGTTTAATAAGATAGTTAAGTCGTTGGGATTTGATAACATATTTGATGTAAAATATTGCTTTTGATCCCCGACAATCTTGCAAATAGACAAACTAAAGGTCTCCTGCCTCTAATATTTCATTTTTTGCGTTTCGTTGGATGCATTGAGCAATTGAATCAATTCAATTTACGAACTGAACTGAACTTGCCTTACTCGATCGGTTCCGCATTTAATCACTTGGGGATTAGGTAGTTTTTGTTTCCAAACAATCCCTAGTTCCAAAACACCAAGAACCAAGAACTGAACATAATAAGATCCAGATTTTTTATCTGAATCTATCTATCCTAAAGCTAATCTAAATTCTAGCATAAGACTGTTATGCTTTTTCTTTCCTTTTTTTTTTTTTCATAAAGAGAGGAAACTATCTTTAATAAGTAAGTTCGGAATCCATGAAATACTAACCTCAACAATCTATAAGACATGGGTCAAAACACTAGATGCGTGATCCAAAGATGGAATTATTTACGCTAGTAACTCACAATGTTGGACTAACATCTGGCTTCGTGGGTAGACAAAAACAAAGAACTAATGTCTTGTTCTTAATCTACACACTCATGCCTATTCTATAGTAGCTAAGCCAAGATGAGGAATTGCATCTAATCTTTTGTGCAATGAATTGTAATATTATTCCTGAAATTGCGGGTCTTCGTCGGTTGTGCGCCTATAAAGCAAGTGGTGGAATATATGTTGAGCGAATTTTGGAGGGCATAACGGACAAAGACCCACAATTTCAGGAATAGAGTTATTTTGTACATAGCAAACACTTGGAATAGAAAAACTTTTCACAAGTGGCTTTAATCACCGTGCGAGCATCAGCTCCTTAGTCAGCTTATTACCTATATGTACACTCGCACGATAATCAAGGCCGCTTAGGTAAACGCCAATTACCAGCCGAAATTTATGACATCATGAACTTTAATGGGTGGTTGTTGCGCTAGTTCACTTTAGCCGGCTAAATACAATCAAGCCTCTGATTTATACAAAAAATATGTATACCTATCCTTTTCTTTTTTGATCTGACCCATACACACTCATCTATACCTATATACATAAACCAAAACACCATTTGTCTCAATTATAGATTTCCTAAATTAACATTCAATTTATTTTTCTCATATCCTTCTGTTTCAGAAAAATCATCCAATTTCTTTATCCCATCACAATATTAGATTTATTAGTTACCCTTGTTTCCATTATTTTATATTCACCCATTTCATATATAACTACTCCATTTCTTTCTATACATAATTACCTCATTATTCGCTCACGTGTGATGCATGCCTAACATAAAAATTGCGATGCTAACATGGATGAATGGCCATTTCCGTTCAAGCAAAGTGATTGCATTTATTGTAATTTGAAGATATTTTCAAATGGAAAATATGCATTCTCATGGTGAAATAGATGATAGTGTTTCAACGGTGGTGATGCATTCTAATGCACAAAACACATGCATCCTCAGTCAATGCCTAAATCACCGGGGAGATGATCAAGTAGATCGAGCTTTTCAACCATCATAAAGTAAATTACGAGTCTATATCAGCTATGTCACTGATATTTATATTCTCTTTCCAAGTTTATATAAAGTGTAGGTCTGATCATGGATTTGGCGACTTGCATGCACATCAATAAAACCTACTTGTTTGGGTTTGGGCAAGGCCCCTAGAAGTTCAAACTGAGCCTACTCAGCAATTAAGTCTAATTGTAAGAAATTTTCTAATATGGGCTAATATTAATTAATATTATAATTTATTTTTTCGAGGAATTGATCTAATAACATGAGATATAAGATTTCTTAGTTAGTTTAATATGGGGCTGAATAATGTGGGCTGAGTAAAGCCTGACCCGTAATGAGATGGCCTGTGGCTTCAAACTATATAAATAGTATTCAAGTTTATCCTCTAACCCTAAAGCATTAATATCCTCACATAAGGAGCGTTTACAAAATATTAGGGGTGATGAACAGTCTCATTGACCTAGTGATACAGAGAGCAATAGAGGAGAATAACGATAAATTCCAAATTAGGTGAACAAATCTCTTTACTTGATTATATGTGTTTTTTATTTTACTTGTGCAGATCTTGAAGTGCCGTTTTCACGAATTACACTAATTTTATGTAATACTCATATTTAAACCTCTCTCTCTCTCTATTATTGTATAGAGTTCATGTGAATGAGTGGTTTGCAGTATTGCAACTGCCAACTCTAAGGAGAGATGGGACCATAACTGACTTGGGTATTGGGACTAGATCCCTTTTATCCCCTCCATCCTAGGACAAGGGGTTAGCTCAACTAGATAGTAGTGTTAGGAGTGTTACAATTACATAAAAATTTTCTTAATTAAATGATGCGATAACACACTTAGAGATAAATCAATGGGAAATTAAAGTGCGAGGACTCAAAACAAGGTTATAGGCTTCGTTCAATCGGCCAATGGAAACTTTATGAATCAGTTGATAAAGTGGATTTAATGCATATTTTTAGTACACTTAGCATTTCTCTAGCCTCAATAACTATGCACCACAATTTCAATTACTCACTATTGCTTCATCAAAGCATATAATATCTTCGGAAGTTATCATGAAATTTCTAATAATAACCCAAAATAATCATCACACTCACGTATTCAATATTTTCCAAACTTGCTCACATGCAAACATGAGTTAGAAAAGTCAAGAATGCGTCAGCTTGACTAGTTGAGCCTGATGTTTCGGCCTTTATTGCGTGACTCGTGATAGACTTGGACTCGAAACCAATTTCATGGAAAAGGCCAAAAGAAAACAATCAAGAGTAGAGATTTACCCAAGAGATGACATATGTAAAAAAATTCGTGTCGAAAGAGAGAAAATGATCACATGAAGGCAACACTCCTTCATCAATCAATTTGACCGGCAACTCTAGTCATGGTGGCCTAGTTTGAACATTCGACTTTTCCATGCACAGATTTTTCCACATAATCACCCTATAAATACCCTTTTAGCTTTTGCTTTCTCTTCATCAATCAACAGAGATCCTTCCTTCGCCAATTTTCTTTTGGTCTCTCACAATATGAGTTCCCGTATGACAATCCCTCTGCATCTTATTTTTCTCGTCGCGTTAACCCTAGCATTGATCCCTCTATCCATCGCCCAAGACTCGCCCCAAGACTATGTCGCGGCCCACAATGCGGCTCGCTCTCAGGTTAATGTGGGCCCGATGGCGTGGGACGAAAGCGTCGCTGGCTATGCCAGGGATTACGCCAACAAGCATGCCAGCGACTGCACGCAACTCGTTCATTCAGGCGGACCCTATGGGGAGAACCTTGCGTGGGCTTCCCCCGATCTTACTGGCACCGGAGCAGTGAACATGTGGGTCGGAGAAAAGCCTGACTACGACTACAATTCCAATTCATGTGCACCGGGAAAGGTCTGTGGGCATTACACTCAGGTGGTGTGGCGCAACTCTGTTCGGCTTGGATGCGCAAAGGCCCAATGCGCGACGGGCGGTACTTTGGTCACATGTAACTATGATCCTCCTGGGAATGTTGTTGGCCAGAAGCCTTATTGAATTAAAAAAAGTTGTATGTCGGATGATGAACTATTATGTCAAAATAATGCCTCATTATTATGAGGCTAGTGCTTTTGATGCACCAAAATTAAATAACATCATATGAATGATGCATGTAATCTCTTTACTGAAGAAAAAGTTAACCTCTTTCAGTATTTGTTTTTTTATTTTTTTATTTTGCAATTTCTTTTTTTCAAGTGAGAGAAATTTCGATCATTTGTCTAACCTCCTCAGCTCCATGCTCTCAAGCACATCACTATCCCTTTGAAGCCTCATCACACTGTGAAAGAGAAGCTAAGCATGATCTCTATTACGCATTTTACTCTTGAGTTAATTATTTTTGGTGTTTCTATTGATTGTATGTAGTACATAGCAATGGCCGTCTTGGCCACATAACGATACGTTCCCGTCAATAAGCTGATCATTCACGGCAAAAAACATTAAGATATGGACCAATATTATTTAATAATATGGACTTGGTGGTATATTCGTCGATAAATTTTATGTATTGATGAATCAGTTGACCAAGTAAGTAAATGATCTCTAATTAATCAACTTGGTGTCGATAAGTACCAGTCAAAATTGCCTAACTTATTCTATTTCAATCCATATAGCAGCCTAGTACTCTAGAAAGGTCGTTGACTCGTCACAGTTGGAAAATTCTTCCCTGAGGGTTTCGTGTGCTTGGATATAACCACCTAAATGAATTTTCATGTCATCTCAAATTACGATGTTTTAAAAATTAAGACGGAAGAACACGCCAAAATTTGCGGTCAATGAAATCTGATTTACAAGTTTTACGTCTGTGGAGTCAATCATCGGAATCCATACCAAGTTGTTGTATATTACTAAGTGGATGAAATGATTAACCTATAATTTGGAAAGTGTTGCGAAAGCTCTAGAAATCTTGCTTGTTGGGACAGCGTAATACAAGCCCGATACTTTCATCTAGAGAATAGAAAAATAAAAAAAAGAGTTCAAGTCCAAGTCTGTTAATAATTCCCGATGGATGATGACAAATTTTATTCATTTCATTGGCAAATATTGGTTCTAACATTCATCACTAGAACTGCGCACGTTAAAAAAGCAACAATCACTCACTTCGTCCTTCCTATATTAACATTATATTCAATCTGTTTTAATGTTATTGCTTAATGGAAAATAATTGACAACATTGTATTTTTTTTGTCTAGTATACGTAGATAAGAAAATCTTGATCAATTTCTTTTCTTATTTTCTTATTTATTTAGGGTCAAAGTTGGGACGGCATGACCTAACATTAGTCACCAGCGAGCCACTTCATCCGCATACAGGCCAATTGTGATTATTTGACCGACGAAGCTCGCCAAGGTGGAAGTAAATTTTACTTCCCATTTCGAAGAGAAAATTATTCTCTCTGCACTAGAAGTTTTGATTAATTTTCTCTTTACACTGGAAGTTTTGATTTCTTCTGTAACAAGTTACAAAGTCCTAGCTTTGCATAGGCATACCTGTATGCAAATATTTTATCCGCATATGTTGGTATTTTCACATGTTGTTTTTATCCATGTTAAATATATAAATTTCGTCGCTTAAGATTTCGAAAATACTGGCACTCATGTTATTTCTATGAATGTCCTGGACCTATATCAATGCATAAATACTTAAAAAGCACTTACCATCGTTTTAACTTAGATTCTAAAGGAAGAATTTGGGTGCGTTTGGTTCAGTATTTTGAAAGCCCATTGGGAAAATGCAAAACAGTTTAGCCTAAAGGACTTTAGGTAAATGCAAAGACCGTTTGGTAAACTATGCTTTGATAAGTAACTTTGAGAGAAATGCCATTTGATTAGTTTTTTTAAAATTTTATTTTTTTAAAATCGAAAAAAATAATGTATGCAACTTTTTAAATATAAATTTTGACAATAATACTAAAAAAATCAAATACATATATAATTTTTTTTTTGAAAAAACACTAAACACTTTATTGAAATTTTTTAATTTTTATTTTCTTAAAATTGAAAAAAAAATGATGTATGCAACTTTTTAAATATAATTTTTTCAAAATAATGCTAAAAACAATCAAATACACACACACACATATATATATAATTTTTTTAAAAAAAAGACCAAATCCTTCGTTGAAATTTTTTAATTTTTATTTGTTTAAATTTGAAAAAATAATGTATGCAACTTTTTAAATATAAATTTGAAAATAATGCTCAATAATCAAATACATATATAATTTTTTTTTTTTAGAAAAAAAGACCAAACCCTTCATCAGAATTTTTAAATTTTTAATTGTTTAGAATTGAAGAAAATAATGTATACAACTTTTTAAATATATATTTTAACAATAATAATAAAAAATCAAATATATATTTAAAAAAAAAAGACAAAATCCTTCTTTGAAATTTTTTAATTTTTATTTTTTAAGATTTGAAAAAATAATGTATGCGACTTTTTAAATATAAATTTGAAAATAATGCTAAGAAATCAAATACACATATATATAATTTAAAAAAAAAAAGACCAAACCCTTTGTCGGAATTTTTTAACTATTATTTGTTTAAAATTGAAAAAAAAAAATGTATGCAACTTTTTAAATATAAGTTTTGACAATAAATTTTTTTTTAAAAAATAAATAAATAAATAAATAAATAAATAAATAAATATATATATATATATGCTAAAAAAAATCAAATATATAAATAATTTTAAAAAAAAGACCAAAATATATTTAATTTTTTTAGCATTTATATATATTTTGTTTTTTTTAGCATTATTTTGGCATTTAAAAAAAATAATAACGAGGGCAAATCAGAAATTTGAAGAATGAGTGAGAATAGTCTTGGAAGAAAAAAAAAACTTTCAGCATTTAGCCAAATGCTGAAAGCTCAAAGCTAGTCCCTATTAGCATTGGGCTTTCAGCATTTCCAATGCTGACTTTTATTTGAAAGCTACTTCAAAATGGTTGCCAAACAGTCCAGCATTTCCCCAAGGGGCTTTGGAGGCTGAAGCCCCTTAGGAATGCTAAACCAAACGCACCCTTTGAGTTTAGTTCTTCACGATACAACTCAGCAACCCACGCCCATATCAAGTGATTTTGACAAGCAATTCACCATGAAAACGAGCTTGAGTCATGCTCGAATTGCCGTTCTTCCCTCAATTGATGTACTAACTCTACATACCCCTTTATTCTTCAATTTCTTCATACTAGAAGTATTAACTTGCTGCATAGACATGTCAAAATTTAGCTTCATTACCATGGAGACCCCAAAATCTAGCTTCATTACCATGTGTGAGGTTCCCCTACTTAGGGTTTAAATTTTTCTTTTTCTTTTTTGTTGGGTAGGATCTTGAATCCTGGACACAGGCCTTTCGCTCTAAGGCACGATCTAGGCCCACCCAGCCTACATATGATGGGCTGGACTGGGCCATAATGTTGGCCCAATTGGCAGGCCTGGTTAGCTCTTGCTCGCCCATCATGTTTCTTCCAGTACAATTTGAGTTGTCGGCAAGTTTAAGCATAGCTCACCCAACATATTGAGCCTAATTAAGATTAGCATATTCCAACCGAAGCTGATTAACTTTAAACAGAGAAATCATTTGTACTGTCGAAAATATAACAAAAGAATTATCCATCAATCGTACACTAAGAATCGCTGATTCATATAACATCAAACTTAAAAGATCACGTATATGTCAAAAACCTTAGGGTCGACAACTACACGCTATATGCTCCACCAAACCAGTTTCATAAATGTCGGTGGCACGAATTGAATCAATGAGGAAGGAAAGAAGAAAATGAGGTGAAAGAAGTGGAGATGATTTGTTGTGGATAAGTTAGTTTAGTATTTGGGAAGAGGGCACTCCTTGGGCAGGTTGTTTTGGAACCTTGCATTGTCCTGGCAATGGTCATATGACATGTGATATCTCCTGACCCATTTGAAACACCTCCTTGTTTTTCCATCAGATTGTGGGGGCAAAACCTCGGAATGCCCTTCCAGACGCTGGCGTCGATCTTGTAGTCCCCGAACGAGACCACGAAGGGCCCATCGACCAATCAACCATGTCACGCTAACCCCGTGTCCCCCAGATGTCGCCATCCCATAGGGTGGCTTTGACACCAATCTCTTGCCACCTAGGGAACGCCACCACTTTGTCTGCGTGGTTTCGGCCCGTCTAAATCGGGATCAAATCCATATAGAAACTGCAAAGAGGTTTCCATCCATTATTTTACGCATGATTTGATTTTTCACTAATTCATCAACCCGAAGGTAAATCCGCTCTTCGTGGCTGTCGAACTACTCAGCAAATACGTTGGTTTGGAGAATGTAAGGCTGCCCGGACACGTCACTGATGAACTCAAAATCTATCCCGTCCCGTTCAGCTAATCGGACGTCAACTGAAGTTTGATCCCAATTCAAATCAACCATTGAGGCACAGGCCAATCCAAGGTATTTTATCTTTATCCTTATTTATATTATTTGTCAAATATAAAGATTACTTTAGATATACTATCTTTTGTTTTTCGTTTTAAATTTGAATTCAACTGGGGTTTGTACAGGCTTCTTTGTCAAGAAGTAGGTGTTTTGTGACACCCATTGAGGACCGCCTCGCCTTCTCAACAAATATACTATTGGTGGATCAACAAAACTGCATTCCTTATTTTAATGTGTTGATACCCGCACGACCTAACCCCCCAATTTGGTGTGGCATGTTTATCAAACCTCATACCTAACTCTACCCTCTATGTTTTTTTACGTCCAGGGATACTAAGATCTACATGAAACCCAGATGGAGCAATTTAAGGACCTACTCAAGTCTGAACTCAACATGTATAATCTTAGGCAAATAATCAACAACCTTCCCATAGCAATTTAAGGCTAATAAACAATGTATTTAATCAATCATAATATTGAGCTAAGCTATAAATCTTACAATTAGGGTTCATCCATTCCCCCTTTCTAAATTCTAAACTAAAGTTAAGATTCAATAACATCGAAATCATGTTAGGATTCAACCATTTCATTTTATTCAGAACACGCTAGCTTTATATCTATTACTTCAAGAACATATTTAATATCACAATCTCTATGTCCGTTATACTAATTTAGACATTCAAACTAGTGTTTTGTTGAGAAAACATATGAGAATAACCCCATTACTTATTCGTAAACTTATCGAGGATCAATCCTAATTACAATCAAGAAAATTCACTTACAATTTGTCCAATTTCTAATGTGGAAAATCTGGACTGCGGTTATGTGACATCCTGATTTTCTGATTCTGTTTTTGATTGAATGAGTTAAGATTTTCATCGATGCGCCTATAGTCTTTTTTTCTAAGTTGATCACTCACAAGATAACTAATTGATCAGGTGAAACCGTTAAGGAATCTAAACGTAATAGACTTGAGAATTCGACTAGAAATCGACTGCTCGACCGTGCTAATTTGTAAGTGTCAATACAGCACTGTCAAAATCGACCAAAGATCGGAGATAGGTTGATTCGACTAGTTATGTGATTAAAGTGTTGGTGATTTCACCTAATTGCAAAATTCTCGTCGAACGACACTAAACTGATTTTTCTATCATTTATATATCCTGTGCCCATATTTGAAATCCTCGAGATTTTCACAACTACCGAAAGTCGCCAATGAGTCGAAGATACACAATGTGGCTCGAAAATAATCGACCATAGGTCAAATGTGCTAAAAATTCCAAAAAGCTACCTAGTAGGTTAGGTCACACTAAAATCGCGTTCGGTTGAAATTAATCACGAAATTGAACCCGATTTCTGTCATGTCATGATTTATTTTAGGAATGTTGAATCATCCTTTGAAGATTTTTCTGCAAACCTGATTTTTTGGCAAAAATTCAAGATTGGGCGTTTTTGGACCGGGAAATTTAGAAGACCATTTTTGGGTGGATTTTTTGGCGTTCAAGTTGGATTCATTGGTGAGGAAAATCATGGATTTAATGTGGGTGCCTTAGTTGGAATTTATGGGCACCAAATTGGGTTGATTTGAGTTGGAATTGAATGAAATTGGAGGGGAAATGTTACAAAATTCGTAGGTCCATGGGGCTGCAACATTTTGGACCACTTGGAAGGCTTGTGGAGGAAGCTTGGTGTGGGAAATTGGCTGAGGATGAGGCAGCAGTTGGTGGGGGCCAAGTGATGAGTGAATGGGATATTTTGTGAAGACTTTGGAGACCATTGGTGGTCCCCCTTCAAGTTGCAACCCTCTTCTTCTTCCTTGGCCTTGCTTTCCCCATTGTTGTTGTAGTTGAGAGCTCAAAGAACCAGAGAAAGCTAGCCAAGAACCAGTTAGCCCGTCGACCGCCCCCTGCCGCCCATCGAGCGCCGTCGCTACCACCCGCCAGCCTCCCGCCGTCGCACCTGCCCCTACTCGCGTCCTAGTCGCCGTCCGGAAGTCCCAAGTCATCGAGCCCTCCATCCAACAGCCGTTGACCGTCATCCAGCCACCGTTTGCCGCCCCTAAGCCGCCTGGACCCGCCGTCGCCACCTAGCCGCCTGCCATGCTCGTTTCTACAGTCTTAGCCCCTTTGGCCGCCCGTTCCAGCCAGCAAGTAGAAGCCAAGTCTCAGCCCAAGCTGAGACTTTGTGAGCCTTTTTCGGGCCCGTTCGAACCTCCCTTGGTGTCATCACAGGCTTGTGTTCTGCTCGCCTCTGCGTTGCCATCGCCGTGGACTCACCGGTTCGCTAATCCGGTAAGTTTGCTTGCTAAACCTTGCTTAAGAGGTTAATGATGCTTAAGAGTTAATTCGATTAGCTTAAGTATGGTTTATGTGGTTAGTTTAGATTAATTAGTGATTTAGTTGCTTAATTAAGATTGTTAGGTGGTTAGATTAGATTAGTTAAGGGCTAAATAGATTGTACTATTTATGTAGATAGGTGCATTATTTTTCTAGGCCCGTTTAGGTGGTTAAATGAGTGTTTTAGGCCTAAGTATGCATTTATCTAATTAAATTGCATTTATTTAATTATTTTTGCAATTTATTTAATTATTTAATATTTTCTGGAAATTATATCGAGATAGTTCGTAGCTAGAATTTCGTGCTGATTGCAGTGGTGTGCTTAGTTTATGCAATTGATGGTTAAATTGTGCAATTGAGTGATGATTGTTAATTTTGAGTATTTATTTCAAAATTGTGAAATTTTGGTATTTAATTAGAAAATACCGGGTGTCGGATTTTGACACCGAAAAAATATTTTTAAGTACTATATTAAATAGTGGGATTTTAAAAGAAATGATATCAATTTTTCTGGTTCAATCTGACCGTGTACCCACACACGATTATTTTACCATGTGTTTTTAATATGAAGAAAATGGGCCAAGTACATTATTTTAATTGAGACATTTGAGTGCAAGGGATGATGTCGTGGCCGAGATTGGATGAGTGCATGAATGATATGAGAACCCGTCACGAGCCTTTGGGGCCGGACGATGCTCCTTCGGGAATGCCCCAAGTCAACGGATGCCGGTCGCAGTGGAGGCTAAGCCGATGCTCCTATATGGAATGCCGTCTAGATGTAGACGTTGCCATGCTAGATGGTGCGAGACGATGCTTGGCTATGCCGGAAGACCCCTGACTGTTGAGTCGGTCGTGGCCGTTGGGTTGTAATCAATTGGGACGCATGATTAATTGAAATTGACACGCCAGATTATGGGACAAACTTGTGTGGCACGGAATGGGACGTGTTATAACGATTTGGCCTTATAATTGGGACCTCTGTAATTGTTTGTGATATAAGTTGAGACGTCCCGATTGATGAGAGCTTTTAATGCAATTATATGTGATATGAACTGTACTGACGTGCAAGAAGGAACTGAGGCGAGGTAAGTCTTCTGTGATGTGTGGTTAGACTACCTCTAGGCGTATTTCATTCCTAATTGGGGTTTAGGGTGTAGACTTGCTGAGATGTTGTCTCACCCCGTCGTGGGCTTATCTTTTCATGTCCGTAGATAGAGGCACGACCCGTCCGTCTTGAGTGGCCACGAGAGGCCGAGGAAGAGCGCATTGTACTCCCTATCCACGGGAATCCCGACTGGACTCGTGAGCTCGTGGTCACTACTATTTGGGTCAATGAGGGCCTACCTCAGTTGGTCCCTCATAGATTCAAGGCATGGTTCTGCCATAGGCCCAATGGTGTTCGGGAGGGCCCCTTGGATGGCTTTGATGAGTCTGTTGAGGATCTCGATGCCCCTAGTGATGACGTGATAGACCCAGATCCTAAGTAGATAGGGTCTGGAGTATATTAGCCTCTTTTTGGTTTAGACTTTTGTTTATAAATTTAGTGTGTTTATAAAAGTGGTTTTTGTGATTTTGTTGTCCTGCTTTTCTATCCCATGTTGAGTATTGTCTGAGGATTATTATATGCTTCCGCATGTGCTTTATCGATTGGGTTGGCGACGCGTCCTAGACATCACAAATTTCATTGACCACCGAGGGATGTGCGCGCACTCGAGGTTCGAGGCGTGACAGGCTACATCTCATGAAAAGCCACTTAGACACTCTAAAATTAATTATACTTCCCTCAAAACTTCATCCACACATAGTGTCCACTCTCTAGGAATCAAAGATATGATGGACTAATATATTTTCATACATGGCTCTTGGTCGGCCAATTTATGGGAATCAAATAAACCATATAAAATTGTTGTACATCATTTAATTTATAAATGCACTTTTATTTCTTCGGCAATTACGTAATTTATGTAAATATGAGATACTTTCCAAATGTTCACTAAATATCATATGTACATGGTGCAACCCTGAAAATAATCCTTCTCATGCCAAATCCCAATAGATATATTCCTTTTATCACAATTGAATAATATCTTGAATGGACATTGACGACATATCACCGGGTGTCAAAATATTAGGATATTATACTTCCAGGCAGCAAATTTGTTAGTGAGTTGGCCTCAATATTACATAAGCAAATCACAAACCAAGTAATTGACCATCTCTTCTAGGGATTAAAAGTGCTATAATAGTACATCAAACATACCATAGAGTCAGTCCCACCGATATACCCAGGTGGTTGCACATAAAAGATTCTAGAGCTAACCCTCATAGGTTCAAGATGCGGTTCCCACCATGTAGCACTTTACCCTTGCAAGATTCAAGAGGTGGCACCCATAGGGTAACACTTTGTTACACATGGCACTTAGTTTTATGGGTGAGCTCCAAAAACTGAAAGCTTGAGTTCACCTGGACTAGGCTACCCTAAATTTGCGGGCTCGAATAGGTCCATGCCGTGCCGTGATTTCAATATCCATCTCAAGCCTTAACATCTCTTGCTCGGATTGGCCTGAACAATTATGTTAAAATTTAAAATATATATTAACTAAAAATATAAAAAGAAATAGTAGAAAGTACATTATTTGTACTTAAAGCACTTCAATGAAATCAATATATAAAACAAAGTAAGTTTTTAGGCCCAAAATCAGGCTAGGCCTAAACTGGCTTAGAGCCAAGAGGGCATTGAAGCTAGCCCTCTCGCTCCGTGCTTACTCCTACCTAGTTCATACTTGCTATTCCATTTCACACATGATGAATGCATATTAACACATGCGATCCAATTTACATATAGAATATGATATAAAATTTACAAATACTTAACACATTAAAATCCATAAACTCAATCAATCAACATTTCTATCTAATTCAAGAAACACAAACTGAATGCTGCACTAGTCTCTTTAGCAGTGGATCGAAGCATTGACTAGTCAAGAGCCACCTGTAAATTAAAAGCATCCCATGGGTCCACCAATTACAAAAACTATTCCTAGCTAAGCCTATATGTAATTGGCGTCCAAAACCTCATGATTGTGAACCACTTATCTTTAAACTAAAATTGGGGACATGAGTATGGACTACGAAATACTATTCAATAGCCACTAAAATAGCGTGCGACTTGGCAAAATTGGACAGTGTATATATATTGGTTATGCATTTGACAGAATGTTGGTGGACATGAGTATGAGCCTCTTAATCCTCATTATCTGTTGGGCGACTTATCTTGAACCAAAATCGGGGAGATGAATGTGAAATACTATTTAATAGAGAATAGCTATTAGAATAGCGTGGCGGCTGGGCATATGGAGAGTGTATATATTGATTAGTCATTTGACAGAATGGTGAGTCTTTTGTCTCCATGGACTTGTTAATCCTCACGTAATTGACGAGGTATTAATAGACTAAACAAGTCCATCACTGTTTAATGAAATTAATTAGGATATGATGGAGGAAAAGCACTTTGTTTAATTGACGAAACAAGTCCCATCATTATATGGAACCTTTAAAAGTGTTTTCTATTAGACAGTGTTATGTTATTTATTGATATTTATATGTTAAAGCCACGTGCAGACTATAAGTGGACGATAAGTCATATTCAACTGTTAAGAACAATATACCACATGGCTTGTTATACCGAATTATAAAATGATCTTAGTGTGTTTGACATTTCTTTTCCTTGTTTTTCTCGTAAAGATGAAAGTGAAAAAGAAGTTGAAATAGGAATAACACTACTAAAATAGCGTGGCGACTTTGGGCATGATTTGAGAGCGGATGTATCGATTGCGCATTTGATGGAATCTTCAGTAGCAATGAGCGTGAACTTGTTAATCCGCGCCATCGGGTGGGCGTCATGTCATCAATCAAGCGTTGGAATTAGCGTTAGAGTAAAATTTGTCACGGGAACGATAACGGGAGCAAGATCAATTAATGGGAATTTAGTTTTCTATTGCGCCACCATTTCTTCTCAAATTAAATAAAATCCTCTCAAACAAAGGGTGTGTAAAAGAGACCACTCAAATCAGAAACTACTCGAACCAAACCGAACCAACCGGTTGGGTTCGGTTCCCAAGAGTGTTAGTCTAATTCTCGATTCCTAAAAGTGGAACTGGTATCTGAGCGGTCCGATTCTATTGAGAAAACTCCTACTAAGTTTTAAAGTTGACAAAATTTTATAGTTCTTACTCTTATTTTAAAGAACCGAATGTATTTAAAGTTGCTCCTAAGGTTATATCGAAGACTTTTGCCAAAGTCTATTCGTTCCCAGAAGTATTCTCCACTCTGACAAAATCCAGACTGAGATCGTGTCCAGAACGGGGAAGAAATCAGATTCAGATTTATCGATTTTGCGATAAGAATTCAGAATAAACTTATTAGGAATTTATTCTACAACATCTAGTTCTCTGGTGAAGAATTTCACTTACCTTTTATAAATTCATTGATGGAATCAATCACAAATTGATGGACTTTTTAGGAAGTATTTACTTATGGAAATCAAGATTCTGATTATATAAGCGACTAGAATTAGTGGATTTTCCATCTCTACTTTCAAACGGTTACAAGATCACTTTAATTGATTATGTCCAACGGATTGATTGGAAGAAATTCCTCCGAAAATGTCAACGGCTAGTGTGGCATGGAGGAATATTTAAGGAGGTTATTCAGTCTGTTTGAATAGTGGGATGTGAAAATTAGAATTCCAAAGTCTGTTTTCTTTGGTGCACTTTACAAATCCCATTCAAGAGAAAAAATCACAAAAAGAGTGGCTTAGTGAGTTAGAGGGATCTTCCACTTAGTGTTTGCACTCATAAATTGTATTTGTCTATTGACTCTATAGTGAATTCCAGTCAAAAGGCTGTTAGCGTGGGAAAGTGGATATAGGCTTAAACTACAGCTGAACCACTATAAATTTCGTGTGGAATCTTCTCTTCTCTTAACTCCTTTACTTAAGTTTGTTGCACTATTATAGGTTATCATGAAAGTCTGAATATCTACTAGAGATCTGGTGTTTCTCGAAATTGATTATGTTTCTTATCTAGACTTTACTTGCTACTTACTTTATTCCGAAATCGGTTGTTAAAATTTCTTTTAAACACCTATTCACCCTCCTCTAGATATTCTTACTAGCTTTATCAATTGGTATTAGAGTCTTGTGCTCGTCTTTTGAAATGTATTTACTTATGAGCTAAAGATCTTCTATGGTTAGTATCTTAGCACCAGAACTCGTGCAAGGGTAGAGCAATATCAGGCCACCTTATTTTGATGAAAAATAATACAATGTATGGAAAAACAAAAATGAAGGTATTTCTAAGATCTAGAGATCTTCTGGAGTGAGATGTTATGGAAAACAGAATTAATCCAAAGGTTGCTTCTGCATCCGACAAGGGAAAGAAAGCCTTAGACAAGGATGCCGAAGAAATCGATCAAGCAAAAATCACCAAGAAACAAGCTCTTGACGCAAATGCCATTTATTCCTTATATTGTGCTTTATCCCCTGTTGAATATAATAGAATTTCTTCATATGAAACAATTGAAGAAATTTGGGATAAACTTCATTTCACTTATAAAGGAACATATTGTATAAAGGAGACAAAAGTAAATATTGTGCTTGGCTAAAATTAATTCTTCAAGATGAAACCTGGAGAATCTATTGGAGATATGTTTAGTCATTTTACAGAAATTGTAAATGGTTTGGCATATCCAAGTTAGTCAATTTTTGGCCTAATGAATGTCAACAAACTTCTATGAGGACTATCAAATGACTGGAATCATGTCAAGACCTCAATATGAGAGACATAGAGAAATATGCCACTTTCTATTGATGAATTTATTGGCACTCTTCAATCCTATGAAGTGGAACATATCAATGACAAAGAGGATCCAAAAGGTAATAAGTCAATTATACTTAAGTCTAATGTTGATTTTGATGATACAGACTCAAACGATGACATGGAGAATGAGGAACTTGCTCCGTTGATCAAGAAATTCGGGAAATTGAGTAGGAAGGGAAGAAGATTCAACTGGAAAAAACGGAACAAGAAAAACTTCCAAAAAAATCAATGGAGGATGATAACCTAGTAAGGATGTGATATGTTTTGAGTGTAAGAAGAAAGGACACATCAAGAGAAACTGCCCTTTGCTGAAAAAGAAGAAAGGTAAGTATGAAAAGTACAAGAAAGCATTAAAACAAAAACCTGGAGCGACACGGAGTGTGAGGAAAGTGACGAGAAATTTGCAAATATCTATATGATGGCTCATCAAACTCATATTCAGAATCATAATTTGATTCAAACACAGATTCTAAGTCTGATAAGGAAATCGAGGTAAGCATTTTGAAATCCCTATTAAAGTGTCTAAATACATAGACAAGCTTTGTTTAAACCTCAATTCTTCTCTTTAAAGGATCTTCGAATTAAAGAAGGAAAATTCTAAACTCAGACAACATGATACTTTTTGGAAAGAAAAGTTTGGGAGTTTGAAAAATAACTTTGATGACTTAAAGGAAAGATGTGATTCTTTTTCCATAGAAAATGAAATTTTGAAAAAGGAAATTTCAGACATTACTATAAAATTCTTAAAAGGCTCGAAAACTTTAGAACAAATTCTCTTTGCTCAAATTCCTTATTATAACAAATCTAGTTTGGGTACAGATGGAGTAAGTGATCTTTTGATTGATTTTCCTAAGGTCAAGGAGAAACTTAGACAAAGATCTCCTATACTTGCTTACAAAAACCATTTTCAAAGAGTTTTTCATAAAACCTGTTGATCAAAGCACTCTTGAATGTTTTACGTGTGGAGACTTAGAACATTTTGAAAATGAATATCTTAAAGTTTGGAGACTTGTTAAGAAGGATTGGGCAAAAAGTATCTTTACAACTAACTCTTCAAGACCTAAGAAAATTTGGGTATTAAAGAAGGCTTGAGATTTCCTTTTGACTATAGGTTATTATTAAAATAAAAAGCAAATGGTACTTGGACAGTGGTTATTTCAGACATATGACAGGAGATTCAAATAGTTTCATAAAATTAGAAAAACGAAAAGGAGGAAATGTTTCTTTTGATGGAAACAACAAAGAAAAAATTTTTGGACATGGAATAGTGAGGATTGGCAGCTTGATCATCAACGATGTTTCTCTGGTAAAATGTTTAAATTACAACCTTCTAAGCATAAGCCAACTATGTGATACAGGGTTTAGAATCAACTTTCAAGAAAATGTTTGTTCTAGAGTCAGTCAAGACTTCTCTCAAACCTTTTCCGGTTAAAGACATGGCAACATTACCCTCTAGACATAACTTCAGAGAGTTCTTAATATCTAATCTCAATTCAAGATGAAGCAAATCTTTGGCACCACAAGTTATGACACATTAGTATGAAACAAATTGCCAAACTGTCTTCCAAGAAGCTAGTCACAGTCTCCCTAAAATGGTGTTCCAGAAGTCTGAGCTATGTACTCCATGTAACTTAGAAAAATAGGTCGGAAGTTCATTTAGAACCATAAATCATGTTTTCACTAACCGCGTCTTCCAGCTTCTTCACATGGACTTTTTCGGACCTACTAGAACTCAAAGCATTGGTGGTAAGAAGTAATGTTTAGTAATTATAGGCGATTACTCAAGATTTACATGGGTTTTCTTGTTGGCAAATAAAGCAAAATCTTTCTCATATTTTTCAAAGTTTGCCAAAAAGGTTCAAAATGAGAAATGCTATGCTATTTCGAGCATCAAGACTGATCATGGCGGAGAATTTGAAAATCAAAAGTTGTAAAGTTTTGGTGATTAAAATGGTTTTCGACATGTTTTCTCCTTTCTTTACACTCCAAAACAAAATGGAGTTATAAAAAGGAAAATCTGGTCTTTACAAGAGATGGCCAAAACTTTGTTAATTGAAAGTAGAGTCTCTTCTCGCTTTTGGGTAGAAGCAATCTCCACTACTTGTTATATAATTATCAGAGTATTTCTAAGACCCATTCTAGAGAAAACCCCCTATGAAATTTGCAAAGGGACAAAGTCAAATATTTCTTATTTTCATGTTTTCAGTTGCAAGTATTTTATTTTGAAAAATGCAAATGATTGTCTAGATAAATTTGATGAAAAGTCGGATGAAGGGACATTTCTTAGATATTCCACTATAAGCAAAGCTTACAGGATCTTTAACAAGAATACATAGACTATGGAAGAATCAATGAATGTCAGGTTTCAAGAAATTGACTAGAACCAACAAGACCATACTCAACTTGAATAGTCTGAGTTAGTTTCAAACTTAATGAAGTTTGAGTCTCTTAAACATACTCAACCATTTGGTAAACAAAGTCAACCTGAAGAGAAAATAGAAGATTCAAAGGAAACATAGACTCAACAAATCCTTAAAGATAATGACAGATTCAACAACAATTGAAAGTACAAATCAAGTCATCCAAAAAATGGTAAACAAAGTCAACCTGAAGAGAAAATAGAAGATTCAAAGGAAACATAGACTCAACAAATCCTTAAAGATAATGACAGATTCAACAACAGTTGAAAGTACAAATCAAGTCATCCAAAAAATCTTGTCATTGGCAATATAGAAGAAAAAATTCATACCAGATCCAAAGTCAGAGGAGACTCAAGTGCTCTAGTTCTCATTTCTAAAATAGAACCAAAGGGAGTAGAAGAAACCTTAACCGATGAAAGCTAGATAGAGGCAATAAAAGAAGAGCTTAGGCAATTCAAGATTAATGATATTTGGGAGTTGGTTCCAAAACCAAAAGGAAAATGTGTAATTGGAACAAAGTGGGTGTTCGGAACAAGATTAATGAAAATGGTAAAGTTATCAGAAACGAGGTAAGACTTGTAGCAAAAGGATATACGCAAGAGGAAGGAATAAACTATGATGAGACATATGCACCAGTAGCCAAGTTGGAAGCTATAAGGCTATTACTTGCATATGCATGTTTTCAAAATTTCATATTATTCCAAATGGATGTCAAAAGTGAAAGGGCTAGTAGAACACCTAGAGGGGGGTAAATAGGTGTGAAAACATATTTTTGCGAAATGCAGTAAAAATACTTTACTTTTAAACTGAGTTTGATTGATTACAAACTTTGCAGAAGGATTCAGACCTTAACAACTATCTCAAAGCACAGAAGTAAATTGCAACAAATAAAGTAAAGGGGTTTAGGGAAGAGAAAAATAGACATAAGGTTTATAGTGGTTTGGCTTAGATTAAGCCTACGTCAACTCTCCATGCTGACAGCCTTCTGGCTGGTTTCCACTATGAATTGAAAGAGAATATTATAGCCCTATGATCTCAACTTCTCAGTGAGGAGTATAAACTATTCTCACAAGATCACTCTCTAGAGTCTCTCACTTTCGAATACAAGTTTAAGCACTAAATGATGAAGGACAAGAGATTTGGAAGCTTCAAACTTTGGAATTTCTCTTTCACGCTCTCTCCGAATGACTTGAAAAATCCATTTAAATACTCCTCCATTCCTTGTCGACCATTGGTACTTTCCAGATAAATTCTTCCTATCAACCCATTGGACAGAATCAATCAAGGAGATCTCGAGCTGTTTGAAGATCGAGATGAAAGCCCGTCAATCTTGTTTGCCCATACAATCAGGATCTTGGTTTCCATAAGTAAATTCTTTCCAAATAAGCTTGCCTTCCAAAATGATTCACTTCTTCAAAATTGATTCCAATTAAGATAACCAATATGGTAAGTGATATTTCCAACCAGAAAGCCTGATGTATCCTATACGTACTGAAACCTTGAAGAAAATAATCATGAGTTTGATTAAGTCTTCATTCTTGCGTTCAGTTTGGAACTTAGTAGGTAGACTTCTAATGTAAGATAGATTTTGACACAGAAGTCTGACATTCTTCATAATAGAACATAGATAAATTTTGTTAGCTTCAAAACAACATAGGAGTTTTCTCCAACAAAAAGTACATTCCTAAATGATTTCATCTAAGAAGAAGTTTATGTAAAACAACCACCATGATTCGAAGACCCTAAAAACATAGTTTTTGTCTACAGACTGAAGAAATTTTGTACGATTTGAAGCAGGCTTCTTGTGTCACGCCCCGATCCACAAGCGCGTGTCCATCCCTCGGTGGTCGATAAAATTGCGACGTCCTAGGACGCGTCGCCAATTCATTCATTTTATTGCACATACGGAAACAAATTAAAAACCCCTGATAATAAACAACATGAGATAGAAAAGCAGGGAAGCGGGTTCACAACCAAAACACGCTCTTATATACATACTAAGTCATATACAAAAGTCTACTAAAAGGCCTATATACAGAAGTCTAGATCAAAAAGGGACTACGGGGACTATAAATTCCAGGCTCTCCTGTCCTCAGCTCCGGGTCCTCCATGGCACCATCAGGGGTGTCAATATCCAAATGGTGCCCTATCTCCCATTCCCCTGTCCCGACGGGAGGCCTGTCAAAACCACCTATAGGACCCTCCCGACTCGCATTGGATTTGTGAAGATACCACACCTTGAAACGATGAGGTACCAGGTGGGGTAAACCCTCATTAACCCAAACAGTGGACTCCACAGGCTCACGGGTTAGGTCGATCCCGAAAACTGGGAAATAGGAACGCTGAAAGTCTACCTCCCTCGGAACCCCATAGCGTACATGACGTTGCTCCATCTAAGGACGTGAAAAGAAATGAGCCAACGACGGGGTGAAACAATGTTTCAGGAAGTTCACTCCCTAAACTCCGACTAGGAAGGAAATACACCTAGAGGCGTCCTAACCACACAACCACACGATCACAGAGACTTACCTCATCTCAGATCCTTCCTGCATGTCAGTACAGTTTATATCACTTACATAAACATTATTCGTACTCAGACAATTGAAATGCCACAATCCATCTTTCAAATAGTCACAGGGGTCCCGATTATAGGGCCAAATTGTTATGACACGTCACATTCCGTGCCATACAATTTTGTTCCATAATCTAGCACGTCAATTTTACTCAGCATGTGTTCCAATTGTTAATCACGACCACACACGGGCACGGCCTACTCGAAGTTCAGCGGTCTTCTGGCATAGCTAGGTGTCGTCTCGCCCCATCGAGCATGGCAATGTCACTACGTCGACGGCATTCCATAAAGAAGCATCGGCCCAGCCTCTACTGCAACCGACATCTATTGGTAGGGCATCCCATATAAGGGCACGTCCAGCTCAACAGCTTGGGATGGGTTCTCATAACCATTCATGTACCAATCCAATTCTCGGCTAAGACATCGTGTTTTGCACTCAAATGTCCCAATTAAAATAACGTACTTAGCCCATTTTTTTCGTATTAAAAACACACCGTAAAAATAATCGTGTGTAGGTACACGGTCAATATACACAAGAAAAATTGATACCCTTCATTTTAAAATCCCACTATTTAATATAGTACATAAAAACCATTTTCAGTGTCAAAACCCAACACCCGGCAAAATTACCAAAATTTCCAAATTTTGAATTAAATACTCAAAATTACAATCACCACTTTGCACAATTTAACACTCAATTGCATAAACTAGGCACACCATTGCAATCAGCACAAAATTCCGGTCACCGACTATTCTAGTATAATTTTCGGAAAATATTAAATAATTAAATAAATACCAAATTAATTAAATAAACACAATTAAATGTCAAAAATACAAAATTAGGCCAGAAATGCTTAATTAACCGCCCAAACGGACCTCAAAAATTTCCGAACCTATCTAGATAAATAGTATGACTATTTTAGTCCCTAATCTATCCGTTATAACCACTTAACATGCACAACCGGATAATTAAATCACTAATCCATTCTAACTAACCACCTAAACCCTAATTAGCCTAAACTAATTATCCACTAAGCATCATTAACTCCTTAAGCAGAGTTTAGCAAGTAAACTCACCGGTTTTGCAATTTGGTGAGCCCACGACGACGGCAACGCGGAGACGGGCAACAACCAAGTCCATGGTGAGACCAAGCGGGACTAGACGGGCCCGGAAAAGCCTCTCGAAGGCTCAGCCTGAAACTGAAGCTTCGGTTTTGCTCTTGGGTTGAGGGAGCTGGAACCAATGGTTGGCTGGGCTGGAAATGACGAGGAAGTGGGTCGGCAACTACATCGGGCGAGCAAGGGCGACGGCGACGGCGACGGCGGGCAGCCAGGGGACTTCATGGTGGCTTGGGCAGCTCGGGAAACAGCGAGGAGGCGTGGGATAGGCAGGAGGAGCAGCTGGGCTGGCGCACAACGCAATGGCAAGCGACAGGCGCGATAAGGGGCTCCGATGGCCTTGGCGGGCATGAGACGGGCTAGGGGGAGGGCTGCCGGTTTCTCTACAATTTTCTGAGCTTCCTAGAGCTTCAACAATGGATAAAGGTGACCAAAAGAAGAAGAAGAAGCTGTTGAAGATAGTGGGGGTCCCCTTTGCCTCATTCCTCAACCAAAATATCCTTTTGTGCTCAAGTTCATGCCCCCACCACTTGGGCTGTCATCCATGGCCAATTTTCACACCCAAGGCTTCCTCTAGAAGCCATTGAAGAGGTCCAAAAGTTGCTGCCCCTTGGTCCTATGAATTTTGGACCAATTTCCCCTAAATTGAACCAATTCCCCTCTAATTGAGTTCAAGTTGATGTCCATAAAATCAACCAAGGTGCCCACACTTGAATTCACATTTTTCTTCGCCAATTTGTCCAACTGGAATCCCAAAAATGCGATAAAAAACGGTCCTCTGATTTTTCCGGTAAAAAACGGCCCTACTTTGAAATTTCCCTAAAAATCCCGATTTGCAGAAAAATCTTCAAAAGGTGAGTCGACGGTCCTAAAATGAATCGTGACATGACAGAACTCTGAAATCGGGTTTAAATTCGCTGTTAATTTCAATCTGGCGCGATTTTAGCGTGACCTAACCTACCGGGTAGCTTTTAGGAATTTTTAGTGGAATTGACCCGTGGTCAATTATTTTCGAGCCACATTGTACATCTTCGACACATTGGCGACTTTCGATTGTCATGAAAATTTCGAGATTTCAAATACGGGCATAGGATATAGAAATGCCAGAAAAATCGGTCTAGTGCCGTTCGATAGAAATTTTTGCAATTAGGTAGAATCACCCACACACTAATCACATACCTCTATCGAATTGACCTATCTTCAGTCTCTAATCGATTTTGATGGTGCCATAATGACTCTTGTAGATTAGCACGGTTGAGTAGTCGATTCCTTGGTCGAATTTTCAAGTCTATTGAGTTAAAATCTCTTAATGACTTCACCTGATAGTCTAGTTATCTAATGAGTGGCCAACTTAGAGAAAAGAACTATGGGTGCGTCGATGAAAAGCCCAACTTATTCAATTGAAAACAAAACCTGAAAATCAGGATGTCATAACTCTTCCCCTCTTATAAAAATTTCGTCCTCGAAATTTAAACCAATACAAATCTTTAAACAAAAAGGTGGGGGTATTATCGTCTCCTCGAATCTTCACTTTCCCAGGTTGCTCATTCTGTGCCGTGGTGTTACTAGACCACTTTAATCAACAGAATCGTCTTGGTATGCAGAATCTGTTCTTTTCGATCTACAATCTGAACCGGTCTTTCCACGTACAACACTCTGTCATCCACATCTAATTCCTCAAAATTCAGCACTTGGGTCAGATCAAGTTCATACTTCCTCAACATCGACATGTGAAAGACGTCATGCACTTGCGCCAACCTCGGCGGCAATGCAAGACGATACGCTAGAGTCCCTATTCTTTCCAAAATCTCGAAGGGACCTATATACCTCGGACTCAGTTTTCTCTTCTTGCCGAAACGCGAAATACCCCTCATCGGTGACACCTTCAAAAAGACGTGCTCACCAACTTGGAATTGCAATGGTCTTCGACGCTTATCTACGTGGCTTTTCTAGTGGCTCTGAGCGGTCTTTAATCTGTCTTTGATAACGGCAACGACATCCATTGACTGTTGGACTAACTCTGGCTTTGTGATCTTCCGTTCTCTGACCTCATCCCAACAAACTGGCATTCTGCATGCTCTGCCGTACAACGCTCCGAAATGAGCCATTTGAATGCTTTGCTGATAGCTATTGTTGTAGGCAAACTCGACAAGATGAAGCTGTTTCTCCCAACTTCCCTTGAAATCCAACACACACACTCTCAACATGTCCTCGAAAGTTTGAATCATCCTCTCAGACTGGCCATCCGTTTGGGGATGATAAGCCATACTGTATTGTAGCTTCCTTCCTAAGACAATTTGCAAATTTTTCCAAAAGGCAGCCGTAATTCTCGGGTCTCTATCAGATGTAATCGTCACTGACACTCCATGCAGATGAACAATCTGATGCACATATAACTCTGTATGCCTGTCCAAATCAAGGTCCTTTCGTACGGTGATGAAGTGAGCTGACTTTGTCAGTTTGTCGACCATTACCAAAATGGAATTATTACCCCTCTGACTCCTAGGTAAGCCCGTCACAAAATCCATTGTGATGTGTTCCCATTTCCACTCGGGAATTTCGAGAGGTTGTAGAAGTCCTCCCGACTTACAATGCTATGCCTTCACTTGCTGACACGTCAGACACTTAGCGACATGCTTGGCGATATCGCCTTCATCCTAGACCACCAATAATGTTGATGCAGATTTTGATACATTTTTGTACTACCATGATGAATGTTGTAACTGCTACGATAAGCTTTTAACAAGATCTCCTCCTTAAGCTCTGCATTGTCAAGTACACACAATCGTCCTTGGAACTTTAGTGTTTCGTCTTCAGAAATCTGAAAGTCAGCTTTTCTCTTATCGGTATCCTCTTGCAGGATTTTCTGAACATTCAGGTTTATCGGTTGAAGCGTGTTAATTCTGATCTGTACTTCCGGTTCGATTCTGAGGGTGGCCATAAGATTCAAAATGTGGCCTACCTCAAATTTGAAAATCGAATCTCGAGCTCTCTCAAGTAAAATCCATTCATTGACCATTATCTGTGTAACTAAAGACTTCCAACTCAACGCATCTGCGACTTTATTAGCCTTTCTAGGGTGATACAAAATATCACAATCATAGTCTTTCAGAACTTCCATCCAGTGACGCTGTCTCATATTCAACTCATTCTGAGAGAATAAATACTTGAGACTTTGATGGTCTGTGAAGATCTGGAATCTTTCTCCGCACAAATAATGTCTCCAAATCTTCAGAGCGAAGATGATTGCTGCGAGTTCTAAGTCATGCGTCGGGTAATTCAGCTCGTGAGGTCTTAATTGACGGGATGCGTATGCAACAACCTTACCATGCTGCATCAACACGCAACCCAATCGTCAACACGGGTGCGATAGTCAGCTTCTACTTAAACTCTTGGAAACTACGCTCGCACTTGTCTATCCACACGAACTTCTCTTCCTTCTTCAATAGTCAAGTCAACGGCGATGCTAACATTGAAAATCCTTCCACGAACTTTCAGTAATAACCTGCCAAACCCATAAAGCTTTTGATCTCAGTCACGGTAGTTGGTCTTGGCCAACTAATAACTGCTTCGATCTTGGATGGGTACACGGAGATTCCTTCGCCTAAAATCACGTGACCTAGGAAAGTAACACGAGTTAATCAAAACTCGCACTTACTGAACTTGGCGTATAACTCATGATTCCTTAGTGTCTGAAGTATAATCCTCAAATGTGTCTCGTGCTCCTCAGGACTTCTCGAGTACACTAAGATATCGTCGATGAACACGATCGTAAACTGATCTAGGTATTCTTTGAAAACTCGGTTCATCAAATTCATGAAAGCAGCTGGGGCATTCGTCAAACCAAACGGCATTACCGTAAACTCATAATGGCCGTATCGAGTATGAAATGTTGACTTCGATATGTCCTCCTTCCTGATCCTTAGCTGATGATATCCCGTCCTTAGATCGATCTTAGAGAATATCGACGCTCCTTGCAATTGATCAAACAAGTTGTCGATCCTCGACAGTGGATACTTGTTCTTGATCGTCACCTAATTGAGTTGACGATAGTCGATGCATATGTGCGACGAACCATCTTTCTTTTTCACGAACAAAACTGGTGCTCCCTAAGGTAATGTACTAGGACGTATGAATCCCTTATCCAACAACTCATGCATCTGCACCTTCAGTTCCTTCAACTCAGACAACGCCATCCGGTAAGGAGCCTTAGAGATTGGCTTTGTCTTGGGTGCTAACTCAATCACGAATTCTATCTCTCTCTGGCGACAGACCTGGCAATTCTTTCAGAAACACATTTGGAAATTCTTGTACCACTGCGATATCTTCAATTTTTAGCTCCTCAACTATCATATCCACGACAGTCGCTAAGTAACCTTGGCAACCCCCATCTAACAAATGGGTTGCCTCAAGTGACGAGATTAAGGAAATCGAGGGTCCTCCTCAACTCCCAATAAACTCGAAACTCTCACCCGCTAACGGGTTAAACTGAATCGCTTTACGATAACAGTCCATCTTAGCTGGTTTCTTGGTGAGCCAGTCCATGCTAATTATTACGTCAAAATCATACATGGCTAGGACTATTAAATCTATCCTCCCTTCTCACTCACCAATCACTAACTTGCAACCATGACAATCCACTGTAGCTATTTCCTTATCATTTAACGGTGTAGATATGCTAACCACTAACTCTAACAACTCAGGAATCAATCCTACCAGCTTAACAAAGTGCTTAGCTAAAAACGAATGAGTTGCACCAGGGTCAAATAAAGCATAAGCAGCATGGTTGTTCAACGAAACAGTACCTGTAATCACATCAGGCTAGTCCTCAGCCCGTCCTTTAGTGATAGCATACATCCTTCCTTGAGCTGGAAGTCTGTTCAGTCCACCCTGCTGTGCAATTTGCGGCGCAAATCCTCGGTTCTGACCCATCGGTTTTCTGGGACAAGTCCTAGCTATGTGACCCTACTGGCCACACTCATAGCATGCACCCGGCTTAGAATGGCACAGGGCCGATCCATGTTGTCTTTCGCAGAAACGACACATGCCATTCTGTCTTGGTGTTGACTTTCTTATCCCACCCTTCCTGTTAGGCGGAATATGGTACCTTCCTCCAGTCATAGGCTTCTTCCTAAACCTATTTCCATCCCTATTCAAACCAAACCGTGACCCAGATGCAGCGGCTTGTTCGTTCTGGTCTCTCTATCAGCTGGGCCCGTTCATACAATCGTTATAGTCCTTCAAACTGAATGGCACCAGCCCCGATCCACGAGTGCGTGCCCATTTCTCGGTGGTTGATAAAATTGCAACGTCCTAGGATGCGTCGCCGACCCATTCATTTTATTGTACATGCGGAAGCGAATTAAAAACCCCTGATAATAAACAGCATATGATAGATAAGCAGGGAAACTGGTTCACAACCAAAACACGCTTTTATATACACATTGAGTCATATACAAAAGTCTACCAAAAGGCTTATATACAGAAGTCTAGATCAACACGGGACTACGGGGACTCTAAACCCTAGGCTCTCTAGTCCTCGGCTCCGGGTTCTCCACGGCACCATCAGAGGTGTTGATATCCAGAGGGTGCCCTATCTCCCATTCCCCTGTCCCGACGGGAGGCCCGTCAAAACCACCTATAGGACCCTCCTGACTCCCATCGGACTTGTGAAGATACCACGCCTTGAAACGATGAGGTACCAGGTGGGGTAGATCCTCATCGACCCAGACAGTGGACTCCACAAATTCACGGGTCAGGTCGGTCCCGAAAATGGGAAATAGGAACGGTGGAAGTCTACCTCCCTCGGAACCCCATAGCGTACATGACACTTCTCCATCTAAGGACGTGAAAAGAAATGAGCCCATGACGGAGTGAGACAATGTCTCATGAAGTTCACTCCCTAAACTCCGACTAGGAAGGAAATACACCTAGAGGCGTCCTAAGCACACGATCACAGAGACTTACCTTGTCTCAGATCCTTCTTGCATGTCAGTACAGTTCATATCACAGACATAAATAGTATTTGTACTCAGACAATTGAAACGCCACAATTTATCTCTCAAATAGTCAGAGGGGTCTCGATTATAGGGCCAAATCGTTATGACACGTCCCATTCCGTGCCACATAATTTTGTCTCATAATTCGGCACGCCAATTTCACTCAACATGCATTCCAATTGTTAATCACAGTCACACACGGGCACGGCCTACTCGAAGTTCGGCAATCTTCTGGCGTAACCAGGCATCGTCTCGCCCCATCAAGCACGGCAACGTCACTATGTCAACAGCATTCCATAAAGGAGCATCGGCCTAGCCTCTACTGCGGCCGGCATCCATTGGTATGGCATCCCATATAAGGGCACGTCCAACGTAATAGCTCGAGACGGGTTCTCATAACCATTCATGCACCCATCCAATTATCGGCCAAGACATCATCCTTTGCACTCAAATGTCCCAATTAAAATAACGTACTTGGCCCATTTTCTTCATATTAAAAACACACCGTAAAAATAGTCATGTGTGGGGTACACGGCCAATTTACACCAGAAAAATTGATACAATTCCTTTTAAAATCCCACTATTTAATATAGTACCTAAAAACCATTTTCGGTATCAAAACCCAACACCCAGTAATTTTTAAATAATTACCAAAATTAATTAAATAAACACAATTAAATGCCAAAAATACAAACTTAGGCCGGAAATGCTTAATTAACCGCCTAAACGGGTCTAGAAAATTTCCGAACCTATCTAGATAAATAATACAACTATTTTAGTCCATAATCTATCCGTTCTAACCACCTAACATGCACAACCGGATAAGTAAATCACTAATCCATTCTAACTAACCACCTAAATCCTAATTAGCTCAAATTAATTATCCACTAAGCGTCATTAACTCCTTAAGTAGAGTTTAGCAAATAAACTCACCGATTTTGCGATCCAGTTAGTCCACGATGACGACGACACGGAGATAGGCAACAACCAAGCCCACGGCGACACCAAGCGGGGATCGGACGGGCCCGGAAAAGCCTCCTGAAGGTTCAACCTAAAGTTGAAGCTTCGGTTATGCTCTTGGGCCGAGGGAGCTGGAACCAACAGCTGGCTGGGCTGGAAACGGTGAGGAAGTGGACCAGCGGCTGCAGCGGGCAAGCAGGGGCGACGGCGACTGCTCCGGTGGCCTGGATGGCGACCAGGGGACTTTGACGGTGGCCTGGGCAACTCGGGAAACAGCGAGGAGGCGCGGGACAGGTGGGACGAGTGGCGCGACGGTGAGCGACGGGCGCGGCAAAGGGCTTCGGCGGCCTTAGCGGGCGTGTGACGGGCTAGGGGGAGGGCTGCCAGTTTCTCTACAATTTTCTTAGCTTCCTAGAGCTTCAACAATGGATAAAGGTGACCAAAAGAAGAAGAAGAAGGTAGTGAAGATAGAGGGGGTCCCATTTGCCTCATTCGCCAACCAAAATATCCTCTTGTGCTCAAGTTCATGCCCCCACCACTTGGGCTGTCATCCATGGCCAATTTGTACACCCAAGGCTTCCTCTAGAAGCCATTGAAGAGGTCCAAAAGTTTCTACCCTTTGGTCTTACGAATTTTGGACCAATTTCCCCCAAATTGAACCAATTCCCCTCTAATTGAGTTCAAGTTGATGTCCATAAAATCAACCAAGGTGCCCACACTTGAATTCACATTTTTCTTCACCAATTTGTCCAACTGGAATCCCAAAAATGCGATAAAAAACGGTCCTATGATTTTTCCGATAAAAAATGCCCTACTTTGAAATTTCGCCAAAAATCCTGGTTTGCAGAAAAATCTTTGGAAGGTGAGTCGATAGTTCTAAAATGAATTGTGACATGACAAAACTTTCAATTTCTAAAATCAGGTTTAAATTCGCGGTTAATTTCAATCTGACGCGATTTTAGCGTGACCTAACCTATCGGGTAGCTTTTAGGAATTTTTAGTACAATTGACCCTTGGTCGATTATTTTTGAGCTACATTGTACATCTTCGACACATTGGCGACTCTCGGTTGTCATGAAAATCTCGAGATTTCAAATACGGGCATAAGGTACAGAAATGACAGAAAAATCGGTCTAGTGCCGTTCGACAGAAATTTTTTCAATTAGGTGGAATCACCCACACACTAATCACATACCTCTATCGAATCGACCTATCTCCGGTCTCTGATTGATTTTGATAATGATGTAATGACCCTTGCAGATTAGCACGGTCGAGCAATCGATTCCTGGTCGAATTCTCAAGTCTATTGTATTAAAATCCCTTAATGGCTTCACCTAATAGTTTAGTTATCTCGTGAGTGGCCAACTCAGAGAAAAGAACTATCGGCGTATCAATGAAAAGCCCAACTTATTCAATTGAAAACAGAACTTGAAAATCAAGATGTCACACCTTGAGCTTGGTATAAGAGACCGATTAAGTTTTTGGTTAGTGATGATTTCAAGAAAGGTATGGTCGACACCACCTTGTTTATCAAAAAGGAAGGAAAAGACTTTTTATTTGTTCAAATATATATAGACAATATCATCTTTCATTCTTCTAATGAACTTCTGTGCAAGAAATTTTCAAAATCTATGCAGGAAGAATTTGAGATGAGTATAATGTGTGAATTAACATTCTTTTTGGGTTTACAAGTCAGATAATCGAAGGAAGAAACCTTCATCTATCAAGAGAAATATACCAAAGATGTCATCAAGAAGTTTGCAATGGAAAACTGTAAAAAGACTGAAACTCCTATGTCAAATTCCTCCAAACTCGACAAGGATGAAGATGGATAGAAAGTAGACCAAAAAACATACAAAAGCATGATCGGTTCTCTTCTTTATCTTATTGCTTCACGGCTTGATATTTTATTTAGTGTGTGTATGTGTGCTAGATTCCAAGTTGATCCTCGAGAATCACATCTCAATGCTATTAAATATATTATCAAGTATATTGCAAAAAATCCAAAATTAGGTTTGTGGTATCCAAAAGGAGGAGACTTTACTCTACTTGAATACTGAGATGTTGATCTAGCCGGTTGTAAAGTTGATAGGAAAAGTACATTTGAGACATGCCAACTCTTGGGACAAATGTTAGTATCCTAATTCTCTAAGAAGCAGAACACTGGCACTCTCAATGGCAGGAGTAGAATATGTTGCTCTTGGTAGTTGCTATTCTCAAATTCTTTAGATTAGATAACAACTAAAAGATTTTGAAATAGAAGAATCCTGCACTGAAATCAGATACAACAACACAAGCGCGATCAATCTCACCAAAAATCCCAATTTTCATTCAAGAGTAAAGCATATTGAAATCCGTCATTACTTCATAAGAGACTATGTACAAAATGGTGAAATCAATGTTCAATTCATTGATTTAAAGAATTAACTAGCAGATATTTTCACCAAACCACTGGAGAAAGATCCATTTGAATTCATTCGTGAAGAATTGAATATTACCCATACATTTTGTTAGAGTTTATGCAAAGTAGACTCGTCCGATCAATCTTCTGAAAAAAGGCATCTTTCTGAAAGCCCTTACGCACTTAGGTAGTTATATTTCAAATTTTGGCGCGTAAGTTTCTTTCTTTCTCGAACAAGTATGAATATTTCATTCCAATTTTTACTTGCCATTTATATTTTTGGAAATTATTATCCTTTATTGCTAATTTTTCGGAGTCAATATTTCAAAATTATTAACAGTTATTCTTTTGTAAATTTTCAAAATGGAAGTTATTTTTTTCTTGTGTCCATTTTATTGCCTTGGTTCAATTATTTTAAATAGGCCTACAAATTTTTTCTTCCGATTACTACAGCATTCAGAAACCTTAATCTCGCAAATCCCCATTTCTTTTGTTCTCGATTTACTCTCTCTTTCTCTGCAAATCTTAGTATCATTCACTCGCAATCATGTCCTCAAAATCCTCAAAGTTTGTCTCAATGTCTTCATAGGAAAAATCCTCTCGCATCGCTAGTCGTGGGCCACGTTTCGTGCCTACTTCTTAGATGCATTTCAATCTCACTGGAGATGAATCACCGAGGAGCATAAATCGACCATTTGTGGAAGAGGAGGTCACTCAAGATGCAACTCCTCTCTCGGCAAGGAAACCCAAAGTTCTTCTTAAACAATTTGAGTTTTAGAAAAATGAAGGAAGTCCTATGGATTTTATCACCACTTTCTTGAAAGAAAATAGCTACGAGGACGGAACCTTGTTTTTAAAAGCCATGTAAAAACTAGGCCTAGTAAAATCTGGGAGAGCAGAGGAGGAATTTACGATGTTTCCGGTTGATCCTCGTGTCGGAGCCAAAAGTCTATCTGAAGGGAAGAAAGAAGATGATGATGAGAGAATATTTAAGAATTTCCAACCCAAATTAGGTATTGCTGCTCAAATTACTAGGTCTGAAGGGAAGCTATTTCGATCAAAAGAACACAAGAAAGTTTATGTGCAGATACTAAACAGAGAAGTCATCAACCCTCAAACGATAGACTTTAATTTTCTGGATTCGATCAAAATACATTTGAGGGAGAAATTTGCCAAACTTCAAATGGAAAAGTTTTGCGTAGAGTCATGTGATGCCTATCTTGAATTGACTACCTATTTTTACTCCAACTTATCTATTTTGGATCCTACACACATTCAATTTACTGTATATAAGAAAGTCTTTGATGTTGATGTTGATCTATTGGCTGATATTCTGGGAATGGAACGAAGTTGATTTATGTCCATAAATGTCTCGAATGATGAGGTTATTAAATTTCTGGTGAAGGACAAAATTCCTGTGGGAAGTATTACCTATTCCAAGCTATCTACTTCTAACATTTTTCTCTACAAGATTGCTATCAGCTGCATCAGACTCAAGCTGCCTCCAAGACTGATGTTTCGAAATTTGAAGCCAAAATGATGTGGGCTATCTGTAATGAAGTTGCCTTCTCCCATCTTCACACCATTCTATTGTATATGTATAGAATAGTAATGAAGGAGAAAGGTCAGTTTCCTTATGTAGCTTTGGTCATTAAGCTCTTTCAACACTTTCAGATTCAACCTCCTTCTAACTTTTGCTCCAGATCCATCCTTCCTATGTAAATTGGACTTAAAATGATCTCCAAGATGAGACTAAACGATCTCTCTGGTGTTCCGAAGCTTATAAAAAAGGAATATGCTAGTACAGCTAAAACATGATCTATGGCTAAGAAAAAGAGGAAAGGAAAAAGTGTCATCTTGCGTACTCCCAAGAGGAAAAGACCTATCCTTTTGATATGAGATGAGGACGAGGAAGATGATGAAGATGAGAATATCTCTAACATTATGGCAAATATTGCTATGAGAGACCTGTTGTAGGAATAGCTTATTTTAAAGAATAGGTAGAAGAAAGCGAGAAAGATTTAGAAGATGAAAGTAAAGGAGAAGACACTGGAGAAAATGAAGGTGAGGAAGATGACCTAGATGAAGGAGAGGAAGATGCAGATCATAATAAGGAATGAGAACATTCTGATAAGAAAGGAGATGATGCAAGGGAACATGATGAAGGTGATGCTGGAGATAAGAATGAGGGAAATGATCAACAAATCAGTGCTGAAGGTACTGGAAAAGGAAGAATTCTAGAAGATAGACATATTCTTCCTCAGATTGAAGTCACTGAGATAGGGAAAGTAGATGAGAAACTCCTCTTCAAGACCTGACTGCAAAACCAACCATAAGTGATGATGTCAACCGTTCTCCATCGGATGCAGAGGACATTTATGCATCTCATTTCCTTAAGATGATGTTTAGGGGGAGCAAGATACCTCCAATGTTCTGACCAATCTTCCTTCCAATCAGAATACCCCTTTAGTTCAACTTGTAGAAGCTAGTGCTCAAACTGAACCAGACTCAAACTATCCTCGGATAGTTGAGCTCCTTCTGGAGATTAAGGCACAATAGTATGTGATGGAGGTTGAAATCCAAAAGTTACATGCTGCTCTTGATACTACCTCAAAATCTCTTAGTGGCAAGGTATAGTCTCCTGATGACAAAGTTTAGACTATCAATCAGCAAGCCATTCAGAACTTGGCTAAGGTTGAGGCTGTCTTTGATCAGTGCCTGACAAAAATTGAGGAGACCGTCTAGAATTTGGAGGATTTCCATCTTGTTTGTGTTCCAAGAAACCCTTGATCTTTTGGAAAAACTACATCTTTGTTTTTTATGCCAAGTTTGCTTTTTCTCTTTTTGTTGTTGACAAAAAGGGGAAGACTTTGCAGATTTGTTTTACAGATTGTGTTGCTTTGTAGATTATGTTGGCGTGCTTTGTTGACGATGTGCTTTGTGTGCTTTGTTGGTGTGCTTTTTGTGCAAACTTTCGCAGACTTTTTGAGTTGTGATTGCTTTGAAATAGTATTATACTTATCTAATGTTTGCTTATTCATAAACTTTCTATCTTGTGCTGCTAAAGTGTTGTTTTGGATAATAACATAGATATTATACTTAAATCTGTATGAAAGTTTTGTCACCTTAAAAAAGAAGGAGATTGTTGAGAAAACTCCTATCAAATTTTGAAGTTGACAAAACTTTCTGGTTCTTACTTTTATTTTAAAGAACAAAATGCATTTAAAGTTGCTTATGAGGTTATATCAAAGACTTTTGCCAAAGTCTATTCGTTCCCGGAAGTGTTTCCCACTTTAACAAAGTCCAAATTGAGATCGTGTCCAGAATGAGGAAGAAATCAGATTCAAACTTATCTATTTTGCGACAAGGATTCAAAATGAACTTATTAGGAATTTATTCTATAACATCGAGTTCTTTGATGAAGAATTTCACTAACCTTTTATAAATTCGTTGATGGAATCAATTACAAATTAATGAAATCAATCTTAAAGACAAGTTCCTTTTTGGAAAATATCTACTTATAGAAACCAAGATTTTAATTGTATGGGCGACCATAATTAGTGGATTTTCCATCCTACCTTCAAAATGTTACAAGATCACTTTAATCTATTATGTCTAATGGATTGATTGGAAGAAATTCCTCTGGAAAATGTCAATGGCTAGTGTGGCGTGGAGGGTATTTAAGAAGGTCATTCAGTCTATTTGAATAGTGGAACATGAAAAATAGAATTCCAAAGTCTGAAGCTTCTCTTGATTACTTGTTTTCTTCGGTGCACTTTACAAATTGTGTTCAAGAGATAAAAATCACAAAAAAAGTGACTTAGTGAGTTAGAGGGATATTCCTCTAAGTGTTTGTACTCATAAATTATATTTTTCTGTTGACTCTATAGTGAATTCCAGCCAAAAAGTTATCAGTGTGGGAGAGTGGACATAGGCTTAAACTAAAACTGAACCACTATAAATTTCATGTGTAATCTTATCTTCCCTTAACTCCTTTACTTAAGTTTGTTGCATTATTATAGGTTATCTTAAAAGTCTGAATATCTACCAGAAATCTGGTGTTTCTCAAAACTGATTCTGTTTTTTATCCGGACTTTACTTGCTACTTACTTTATTCCGAAATCGGTTGTTAAAATTTCTTCTAAACACCTATTCACACCCCCTTTAGGTATTCTTACTAGCTTTATTAGATTGCCAGTTTTAACGGGGAATTGGACCGGACCGACTACATATATATTTTATTATTATTTCTTAAAAAAATAAAAGTAACATGCTTTTTTTAATTGATTAATAACATATAGCATCAAGTCATGGAAATAAAAATGACTGGTCCCAGTCCTAAGACCAACCGGTTTGGTCTCCGGTTCCCCATTCTACCTTGAAATTGGATCGGATCGGGAACCGATCACTCCTAATTCATTCCACCAATAGAAACTTCACATTGAATCATTCAATAAACAGGATTTAATGCATAACACTTAGTACGTCTAGCACTTATCCAGACGCAATAAATAGGCACCGTAATTTCAATTACCGTCTGCTGCTTTGTCAAAGTATATAACATTTTCAGAGGTAATTATTATGATGGAAACATAAGTTGGAAAAAATGGAGAATGCATCGAGCTTGACTACTTGAGCCTGATCTTTCAGCTTTTAGTGCTTGACTCATAATTGACTTGGACGCGCAACCGATTTCGTGGAGAGAGAGAGAGGGGAAAGAGTTTGAGGATAACTTACCTTTTATTGTGTCTAATCATATGAAAGCTTCATTCAATAGCTAAAATTTTGAAGAAGAAAAAGTAAATAAAAGAAGACGAGATCATCATCGATGGTTCAACCTTAACTAACGTTGTACAGATTATGAAAAAAATATCAACGTGACATTCGTTCAACGATCAATTGGACGGGCTCTCTAGGAAATTTTGTTATTTTGATCCCACTAGCCATTGTCGCCTAGTGTGAACGTTCAACTTTTTCAGGCACAGATTTTTCCATATGATTATCATATAAATACCCCCTTAAGCTTTTGTTCATCTCTTCATCAATCAACTAAGATCTTCCCTTTGCCAGTTTTTATGGTCTCTAGTAGTATGAGTTCTTGTGTGAACATTCCTCTGTCTCTCATTTTCCTTATTGCGCTTTGATCCCTTTGTCTGTTGCCCAAGACTGACATTAGGACTACGTCGTGGCCCACAATGCAGCCGGCTCTTAGGTTTGTTGTGGGCCTGATTGCTTGTAACTATGATCCTCCCAAAAACCATGAGGTCAGAAGCCTTATTGAATTACAAAAAGTTGTATGTCGAATGATGAACTATCATGTGAAAATAGTGCCCCATTATGATGAGGTAAGAGCTTTTGATGCACCAAAATTACTGCACCAAATTTAAATAATCTCATATGATTCATGTCACAAACCTCTCAAAGTAAATCTTGATAGAGCTAACAGATTGTTAGGTAGGAGCAAATAATCCTCTTGTGATGTGACAGCTATGCTTGGTATGGACTTTTCCGAACACTACCCGTTTCAACTTAATTTCTCTCATTCATTCAAAATTATTCTAGAACCGCCACTATCCTATTTACTACTTGGTAAAACAAGGTAGATCGTTTTATCTTTGTGAACAAGAGAATTGAGTTTAGAGACATTGTTACACCAGATTAAACTATCCGCCCATTTTATTTTATATTTTGGTCGAAAACTATCCGCCCATGGATTGCTAGGTTTTTCTCTTTTATGGAGACCTTTTGATATAATCTTGAATGATTTTTATTACCTAACATGCAAATTCATGTTCACGCATTTATCATAATAAATCGTGTAATTAGTTTGGTAATCGGTCAGATTAAGAAAAAAACATATAAAAAGTTACCAAATACAACCAATGAATATGGAGCAGTGAATAAATTAAATAGTATAAAAGGTTAAAAATAATAACCCAAGCTGTCTCGAGCAACAATTAAATAAGGCTTTGTTATGACGCCATAGGATAGGACCCAATAAACAGTAATATATGCAAGTTTTCTAAAATAGACTATGTAAATATGTAATTTCCCCAAATGCAAATGAAATTATGTAATTTTCTATGAAGATGAATATTAATACTACTAATATGCAAGAGAGTTTTTTTTTTTTTTTTTTCTATTTTACTAACTTGGAAAAAAATGCGGGTAAACCAAAATGCATTCAAGATGATACAGATGTCCAGTAAAACATTAATTCATGAAAATTTCAGAAATGGCTAAGTGCAACAACCGAGAGAAGAGAGAAAACAATTAGGAGAATTTAAAAACTTTTTGTGAAGGACACGTAGTATGTGCTGCTGTAGTGGAAAACAGGTATGCAAACGCAATAACTTCGGTCAAACAGAAAATAAAAGAGTGAAGGTAATGCCAGACGGATCTATAGTGTTTCAGCCTTCCACTTGGCCTATTCTACTCTCCTAGCTCTAATAGTCATGGCACGGCTGGAATCCACTAAGTTGTCCTAGAGATTTTACAGATTGTAGAGAGTCCTCCTGCATGAAAATTCAGTAGATGCTTCTGCAAAATCAAGCAACTCTCACAACATTATAACTCACTCTCTTCCCAAATTACAAGAACTCAACCCTAAAAAAGATTTCCAAAAAGAAGATATTCAGTCTTGCACGAGTGAGAGATAGAGAAATTGATGCGATAGAGAGAATGAGAGTGCTTGTTTCCCGCTACTCTTCACAGACGCCTTTGATTTGTTTAAATAGGTCTCCGATCTTCAGAAGTGTACGTTGGAAGCTATCTAAGGACAAAGCATCAAATCTCCGTAAAAGGAGCTGTTGACTTGCCTCTTCGTTTCTTATTTTTGGTTGGGTTATCACCGTCCGCTAATGGCGCACTTGATAGAATATTCAGTTTTCGCCTCCGTTGACTTCCCAGTCCTCACGTATTGGATAGGGAATATGAGGTACCAATTTGTTGGGGAAAAATTACCCTAAAAATCCTAAACCTATAGCACTTTGCATAAACCTTTTAATTTTATCAATTCAATCATAAATCTTTTTACTTCTTGTCAATTGAGTCAATTCGATTAATTTTGATCGAAAATTGCTGAACTAGCCAGTTAGCGCCGATGTGTCGCTTTTTAATAATATTTTAATTTCTTTTGCATTTAAAATGTTTTCTTTTCATTTTTTACTTTTCTCTTCTTCTTCTTCTTCTTCTTCTTTTCGGGGGCTTGGGGTTAGGGCCGATGAGGGTTATCAGTTGACCCTCACTGGCCATAGTTGAAGGCCGGTGGCCCTCACTAGCAATAGGCGAGGGCTAGCGAGGGTTGGCCAACCCTATCAGCCTTGGGCAAGGGCCGTGACTCCCTTGCTGGTGAAAGCAAGGGCTTGTGATCCCTCGCCTAGAATTAGCAAGGGCCACGACGCGGGCTCGCTAGCCCTCGCCAACCCCAGGTGAGCGCCCCAAGTGAGGTTGTTGCCCTCGCCTAGCCAAATCCGGCGAGGGCTGCTTGGGGCTGTCGAGGGCCGACGAGCCCTCCGGCTAGGTCTGGCAAGGGTGTCACGACCCTCGCCCAGGGCCGATGAGGGAGAGCCAACCCTCACTTATGGGTGGTGAGGGCCGTTGGCCCTTGACTGTGGCCGACGAGGGTCAATCGGCAACCCTGGTCGGCCCTAATCCCAAACCCCCCCAACCCAATGGGTTCGGTCCGGTTCCAGGGTCAACTTGAGACCAACCGATAATTTTTTATTTCATTTTTTGTACTTCTTAAAAAAACGATTGAGGGCCGGACTAATCCAATGGATTCGATCCAGTTTCAAGGTCAACTCAGGACCAACCAATAATTTTTTATTTCATTTTTTGTACCCCTTGAAAGGGCAACCAGGGATCGTACCAATCCAATGGGTTCGATGATGAGCGAGGTCAGCTAAGAAAGGCAATCGATGAGGGTCAAGTGGGGTGAGCGTCGAACAGAATGAGCATCGAATGTCGAGCGGGGAGCAACAAGCCAAGCGAGCATCGAGTGGTGAGCGGCACGAGTGACCCAAAGCGAGCGAGACGAGTGTTGAGTGGCGAGTGGAGAAATTGTTTCTTTCAATTTTGGAAAATTGAAGATTAAGAGGAAAAATAAGATAGAAGAGAACGAATACTAGAGGAGGATGCCATAAGGTGCCTTTTTGGACGCCGTGAGGACTCCTCAAAAAAACATTTTTCTCCTTCGTTAATTATGACTATTGACGCCGTAAAAGACATTAAAAACCTAAGTTATTAAATAACAATGTAAAATTACTTGAACTCATCACTAAAGAGCTATTTAATGTTGTTAACGCCGTTTATTTTAAGGTTTTCTTTATATAAAAAATTATATATATAACTATATAGTTAGGGTTGGTCCGGGTTGGACCGACTCGAAACTCTCAAGACCGAGGACCGACCCACATAGTACTAGTCCAGGAATTCCAAGACCAAGGACCGACCCAGTCTCCCTGAGAACCGGACTAGGACCGGCAGGGTTGGGCTAGTCCAAGGTTGACCTGGACCAACGCTCACCCCTAGTCGTATTCCCTACCCATTTCGTGAGGACTGGGAAGTCAACGGAGACAAAGACTGAATATTCCATCAAGTGCGCCATTATCAAGTGCGCCATTTAAGTCTTGAGTCTTCGTCTGCATTGACTCCGTGGAATATGAGGCTCCAATTTGTCCTTCATATGGACCTTTCAGTTTTGTAAGATATTTATCTTAACACACTAAATCATATGGCAGAAAATAAGTGGACGATGAGCCATATGCAATAATTAATAACCAGACGCCACATCGTTTATTATACAATATTTATAAATTAGTCTTAGTGTGTTTGAAATATTAATATCAATATTCTTTTATGACATGAATTAAACTCATGACCTCATAAGGGCGGCTGACCTATGTATCACTACATCAACCACCTTGACGGTAAAGATGAGACACTCTGCGAGCTATAATTTGTATTGTTTCTTGGACTCCAAGGTGCGTAGTGTACGCTCTTCGAAACCTTGAGTACGCACATATATCCTCAAGACAGAGGGCGCAAAATAGAGGACTAGAGAAAGTCCAGATGAGTTTCCAGAACTCCCCATAGTGGAGTTAGTCAATAATTGAATTGTGCACAGGACAGAGTTGTTAAAGGCACCTAGAACTGAAAGCGGGTCACTGGAGAAGATGGGGAAACTATTGTTTCTCATGCTCAACTCTGCCCTCTTCTGGTGCTGGATCTCAATCACAAGCCCCGGCGCTTGCTCACAAAACCAAACGGATCGGCTCGCATTAGTCTCCTTCAAAAATGCCATACATGAAGACCCATATGGAGTCTTGACCTCTTGGAATGAATCTACCCATCATTGTGAGTGGCAAGATGTTTTGTGCAGCAAAAGACATCCTGGGAGGGTCACATCCCTGGTCCTGATATCACAAGACTTGGAAGGCTTCCTATCTCCTCACATAGGTAACCTCTCTTTCCTAAGGGTCATGATTTTACAGAACAACAGCATCCATGGCGAAATCCCACCACAGATTGGCGACTTGTTTCAGCTTCGTAATCTTGTTCTTAGTAACAACTCATTTGGTGGGCCAACACCCTCCAATCTTTCTCGCTGCTCGAACCTTGAGATCCTAAATCTCATAGATAACCAACTTGTTGGGGGAATTCATGCCAGTCTTGGTTCTTTACTAAGACTTCAATTATTGGGCTTGAGTGAGAATAGTCTTGTAGGTCCTATCCCTCCTTCGATTGGAAATCTCTCATTGCTACAACAGCTCTCCCTGTCAGGAAATACGTTGAGCGGAGAAATACCTGAGGAATTATCCAGACTCAAGAGGTTAGAATTTGTCCAACTATCTCAAAATGAACTGACCGGCGAGATTCCACTAGGGATTTTAAACATCTCTGGCCTTACCGATTTCCATGTTGATGAGAACCAGTTGCGGGGAAGCTTTCCCTCCAACATCGGCACCACTCTTCCTTCTCTCTGTTACCTTTCAGCCTCCTATAACTTGTTTACTGGGACAATTCCTTCATCATTAACGAATGCCACCAGCCTTCAGACAGTTTTTCTTTCCAACAATGATTTCCGTGGGCCAATACCGAAAAATCTGGGAAGGCTGAAGAGCCTCAACATGATTGTGTTGAGTTATAACCAGTTGCAGGATGACTTGAGTTTTATTTCTTCTTTAGTTAATTGTTCCAACTTAGAAATTCTCTCGGTGGACGAGAACTTGATTCACGGACCGTTGCCAAGATCCATCTCCAATCTCTCGACCAGCATTAAGCGAATTTATATGTCAAACAATAGGATTAAAGGAACTATTCCTTCAGACCTTGGAAATCTCTTCGACTTGTCTACCTTGAGTTTATCGAATAATTTGCTAAATGATCGCATTCCCGATTCCATTGGAGCACTTTACCGCTTGCAGGAACTTTTTTTGAGCGAAAACATGTTTACTGGAGAGATACCATCTTCAATTGGTAACCTGACGTTGTTAAGCAGCCTTGACCTTGAATCCAACAATTTCCAAGGTTACATACCGCAAAGTCTTGGCAACTGCAAGCAACTTATCGAGCTCGATCTTTCAAACAACAATCTAAGTGGCTCTCTTCCGATCGAAATCATGGGTCTTTCTTCCTTGTCGATCATCTTCAGTTTAGCATATAATAAATTAACTGGATCTCTTCCACAACAAGTTGGGTCTTTAAAGAATCTCGCCAAATTAGATCTGTCTTACAATAGATTGACTGGCTTGATTCCGGCCTCCATCAGTGAGTGCTTGAGATTGGAAAGGCTTTACTTAGAAGCTAATTATTTTCATGGTCAAATCCCCCAAGCTTTACGTCCATTACGGGGTCTAGAAGAGCTGGATCTTTCCAATAATAATTTTTCTGGGCCAATCCCGAGCTTTCTTGCAGAGCTCTCACTGCTCAAGTACTTAAATATGTCCTTCAATGAACTAGAAGGGCAAGTTCCGGAGGGTGGAGTTTTTCTTAATGCAAGTGCTGTATCAGTTTCTGGAAATAAGGAACTCTGTGGAGGTGCTCCAAGTCTGAATCTTCCACTTTGCAAATCACCAAGCTCTAGCAAGTCTTCTTCAACGAAGACCATAGTGATATCTATGGTGGCTGGCAGTTTGTTATGTTTAGCTTTGCTGTTCTTGTGTATCTTCTGTTATCACAAAAAGAAGCAGATGCCAACCAATGCCTCCACTTCATTATCCTTCGAGAACCAATTCTTAAGAATTTCTTATGAAGAACTCCTGAGAGCTACTGATAGATTTTCCAAGACCAATTTGATTGGTAAAGGGAGATATGGCATGGTTTATAAGGGGATTCTCGATGGATATGCCACGGTGGCAGTGAAGGTGCTTAATTTAACACAAAGAGGTGCTTCGAAGAGCTTTGTCTCCGGATGTCAAACTCTAGGAATCATTAGACACCGAAACCTCGTGAAGATACTAAGTGTCTGTTCGGGCATTGATTTTCGTGGCAATGACTTCAAAGCTCTTATATACGAGTTCATGGCTAATGAGAGCTTGGAGGAGTGGCTGCATCCTAAGACTCTAGGACGAGATGATGAGCGTGGTGAATCAAGAAATCTAAGACTAGTGCAGAGGTTAAACATTGCCATTGACATAGCTACTGCAATCGAATATCTCCATAAGGGTTGTTATCCAACAATCGTCCATGGAGATCTGAAGCCAAGTAATGTGCTTCTGGACAATGACATGGTGGCTCGAGTTGGAGATTTTGGGGTTGCTAAGATCATTTCAATGGTATCTGCTGAAGCCACAAGAGTTCAGGACCAAGACAATTCAACTTCAACTGCAGTCAAAGGATCTATTGGCTATGTGCCTCCAGGTATGAATCCATCATATTTTATTGATTAGTTCTTGGTTGATTGTGATAGTAAATGAGAGACTGTTAAAAGTTTGAATAAACAATGCTCCTTGATGTTATGTTATGCTTCGTATGCACGAAAAGATTAACAGTAGCATGTCCTAATCATGTTTGAAATTAAGATGAGAATAAATCAATGTAAATTGATCAATGAGTGGAAACTTTTTTTCTCAAAACTTGTGAATCCGTGTGAATAAACGGATTAAGCATATTGTGTCATCTCATACTCATATTTTCTTTCTATAATTCATAATTATAGTATGAGAGTTTGATGAGAACTTGTGATTCTCTTTTGGTATTTAGATGACATGGCATTTAAAGAAACTGCTGGAGGTCTCGATAATATCACACAACATACATTAATTGACAACACGATGGGCTCCATCCAACTTTCACTCTCCCTAAACTTCTTGTCTGGAGAACATTAAGACGAATTCACGCATTTTACAAGTATAAATCCATCACCGTTACAAATCACTCCAAGTCTCTTCTTTTTCCCCTATTGTGCTCTTTTTTTCGCCTGTTCTTCTAGGCATTTTCTTCTCTTCTGTCTTGCAGAAAAGAAATAATGTGGTACATGAATCAAACTAAATCGAGATCATGAAAAAGATGAGCCTCATGTGGATTCCATGTGTATCCAGTCAAACCAAGCATTTCAAATTTAGTTAATGTAACGACCCGGGCCCCACTGTGTGATATTGTCCGCTTTGGACACTGAGTTCTCACGGCTTTAAAACGCGTCACACAGGTTAGAGGGGCTCAAGCCATTATAAACTGGCCCAGGACTCCCTCCCTAGGCGATGTGGGACAGGGACCCCTTCCTTGCGCACGTCCGGGGACCGAGGCGCGGACGCACCGCCATCCCTCCTCCCTGCGCACCGCCGCTCGGGCCGTCACACTCTCCCTCATTGGGAGCACATCACCCTCGCTGTGGCCCCACACGCGATCGGAGTCGGCTCTGATACCATTTGTAATGACCCGGGCCCCACTGTGTGATATTGTCCGCTTTGGACACTGAGTCCTCACGGCTTTAAAACGTGTCACATAGGTTAGAGGGGCTCAAGCCATTATAAACTGGCCCAAGACTCCCTCCCTAGGCGATGTGGGACAAGGACCCCTTCCCTGCGCACGTCCGCGCCTCGGTCCCCAGACGTGTGCAGGGAAGGGGTCCCTATCCCACATCGCCTAGGGAGGGAGTCATGGGCTAGTTTATAATGGCTTGAGCCCCTCTAACTTGTGTGACGCGTTTTAAAGCCGTGAGGACTCAGTGTCCAAAGCGGACAATATCACACAGTGGGGCCCGGGTCGTTACAGTTAATACATGTACTAAATGCACTAAATAGTTTCCGCTGAGGCCTTCACCAAATATATTTTCTTCTTTCTGTTTTCCCCTATACCCCGCCAAAGGAAAAAGTCACTATTGATTTTTAGGCAATTTATTTAGCAAACACGTGACAAATTTGGGTGCACTTAGTATTTTTGGAGAAAGAAGAGTTCACATGTTGTTAATTGATCTTCAGTGCACTTTATAAATCCCAAAATCTCATTTCTGTCTGGTTGATGCATTCCAACTTTTGTGACGATTTTTACCACTTCAACATACGATAGGCGATAAACATTCGCCATAACCAATAAGCTATATGAAAGTCCAACAAAGAGATATGAAAGAAACAACCAGTAAGGGATTTTGGGACCTTCTACTTGCTTCGGCAGAGGATCCCTTGGCCTCTGCCATGCATGGTAAGCCTAACCATGAAGTGAGTGAGGGCTTGTGAGCCATCACTTCATGTTGGACACGACAGGCGCGAGCCCTCACAACTGTCTTCGGCAAGTTCTTGCAAATGGACATCAAGCAAGATCCTATGTGACTTCAAAACTTTTTCTAAAGAATTAACTTCAAGAAAAAGTGTATGTTCATTTAACTTCAAGAAATATGTATGTTCATTCCTATTTAATGTCTTGATGAAATTTTCAGAATATGGCATGGGACACAAGGTTTCCACACTTGGGGATGCATATAGTTACGGCATTCTATTATTGGAGATGTTCACCGGAAAGAGACCTACTGAAGAGGCCTTTGGGCACCATCTTGACCTCCACAACTTTGTCCGAATGGCTCTTCCAGATCAAGCAATGGACATCATAGACTTAAGGCTTTGGAGTGAAGCTGGTGATCAACAAAAAGAGATCAAGATAAGAGATTGCATTATCTCCGTATTCAAAGTTGGAGTTGCATGTTTGATGGAATCGCCGCCGGATCGAATGGACATGACCGAGGCACTCAAGAAATTACACTTGATCAAGGTCAATTACGAAACCAAAGAGAGGAGGGTAGTTATGTAGCTAAATCAGTTTTCTCATTTCATCTTAGAACTCTCTCAGTAGTAGAAAAAATCATCGGGCAAAGGCAATGCTAGCAAATTGACATGAATGTCTCCCTAACTAGTCTACCTACCCATAGCTACTATGTCTGTTTTTAATGATGACACCAATATCTATATTTAAAAGTTGTAGAAAATGGATGTATGGAGTTATAGTCTATCTATTTCCACCATGTAACCATGTAAAATTTGATGAATTTGCTTATTTGCAAGGTTCTCTTCATTTTTTATGCATTATATACCATACGATCGTTGTGTTACTTAATTACCATGCCTAGGCCATTACCCTCGCCCCCTCTCTCTCGATCTTCTTTGTACTCATGTGCTAGAATGTGATACCTCACCATGAGATCACTAGCTCAAGGCCAACTCTTAATGTTGCGCTTAATCGTGAGCCTGCGATCAATTGGAGACCAAGCTTGATCAAATAGCTACATGACTATTTCTATCAAATCCAAAGATCACGAAGAGGGTGGCAACCTCATCGCGAGATCATGAGCTCAAGCCCAACTCTCGATGTCACGGTTGAGCGAGAGCTCACTATCAATTCGAAGCCATGCTTGATTGAATTTGGGCGACGTTGCCAATGAAATTCCGTTGTGGTCATGTTGCCGACATCGGCAGCCACCAAAGATACAGAGCTAACAAACACATAAATTAGACAAGATCAAAAAGGAAACTTGGACGCATATTTTGTTGCACTCCTTAGTGTGTTGATTGCACTGTCTAATAATATTTGTCAAATCTTCTCACTTAAACCTCTCTCTCTCTCTCTCTCTCTCTCTCTCTCTCTCTCTCTCTTCACCATTAACCACCCTCTCCGACCCTTGTGGCCACTATCATCACCATCTTCTCCTCCACATCTTGTCGCTCATGTCATCCACGACCATCTTTACTTTCTCTATTTGTTGACTCAAAACACTCTCTCCCTCTTTCTGTCTTTTCCCTTGCTGCCAATTCTTTGTGAGGTCTCGGGACCACCATTGATGATTTGATCTAGCCATGGCCTTTAAGATCTCATTGAAATCTCAATCACTGAAATCTCAATGGGCAAGCAGATGTCACACCCCAAAATCATCAAGAATGGGGATGACATGGCCGTCTTTCTGCCCAAAGGATGCAATCTCAAACCACCAAAAATCCATTTCCCCAAAAGTCCCCTCTTTGCTATCGCTCTCATACTACTCATTACTAGCTGAAGAACTTAAAAAGATTCAAAAAAATAGATGGGCGAGTAACCACAGCTCAGTGAGTAGTGTGTATCTCTTCAAGTAGATCGAGTATCCACTATACACTTATAAAACCAAAGCACAACTCATTTAACCTAAATCCAGAATATAATATACATACTAGATAAAAATAGGTTATATTGCTTTAACATAATCATATACATATTAGAAAACACTTGTTAAATTAATAATATCATAACAAATATCAATGGTTCAATCAATTGATCAATCTCATCAATTCCCACGCCAATGGTCCATTCCATTGGTTAATCTCATGCCACACATTAATGGTTTATTCCATTGATCCATCTTATATGAAACCACACGTCGATGGTCCATCCGTCAACAAATTCTTTGCTCAAATCAAACCATGGTCATGACACAACGCCTGATGATAAGGTGACTAAGATTCTGTCAAGCCCCAAACCTCGAGCGCACGCGTGCATCCCTCAGTGGTCGACTAAATTGCGACGTTCCCAAGATGTGTCACCGACCCAAACGATATATGCACATGCGGAAGCGAAATAACAATAGCAAGACAACAAACAACATGTGGTAGAAAAGCAGGACAATCAAATTTCACGAACACCCTTTTATGAGTTTATATACAAAAGTCTAAACCAAAAAGGGGCTACCAAGCTAACCCTACCCCGGACCCTACCTACTTGGGTTCCAAGCCTATAACAATACCATCAGGGATGTCAAGGTCCAAAGGATCAGCTACCTCTACTTGCAGACTCCTCAACTTCGGGTCCTTGGTTCGCCTCGATATTAGCTATGACATCGGTGTCATGCACGGGGTCGAGCTCAAAATGCTCATCAACGACAGCAGGTTCGTCGAAACCATCCAAGGGACCCTCCCGGACACCATTAGGCCCATGGCGAAACCACGCTTTGAATCTATGAGGGACCAACTGGGGTAGGCCCTCATTGACCCAAATAGTAGTAACCACGAGCTCATGGGTCCAGTTGGGATTCCCGTGGATGGGGAAGACGGTACGCTCTTCCTCAGCCTCTCACGGCCACCCAAAACGAACGAGTCGCACCTCCATCTAAGGACCTGTAAAAATTAAATCCACGACAGGGTGAGACAATGTCTCAGCAAGTCTACGCCCTAAACCCCGATTAGGAAGATAATACACCTAAAGGCAGCCTAAACACATATCATATAAAGGACTTACCTCGTCTCAGTACCTCCCTACACGTCAGTACAATTCATATAACATATGTATGCAATAAAGGCACTCAGTAATTGGAACAATTCACTTTCAACTGTCAATCAATCACAGGAGTCCCGATTATAAGGCCAAATCGTTATGACACATCCCATTCCATGCCACACAATTTTGTCCCATAATCAGGCGCGGTCAAATCACTCAATCAAGTGTTCCAATTAGTTATGACCCAACAACCACGGTCGATTCAACAGTCAGCGGTCATCCGGCATAGCCGGGCGTTGTTCGCCTCATCGAGCACGACAACGTCTACCACTAGACGGCATTCCCGAAGGAGCATCGGCCTAGCCTCCACTGCGATTGGTATCCATTGACGTGGGGCATTCTCGAAGGAGCATCGTCCAACATAAAAGCTCGTGACGGGTTCCGATAACGATTCCATGCATATCTAATCTTGACCAAGGACATCATGCTTTGCACTCAAATGCCTCAATTTAACTAATGTGTTTGGCATATTTTCTTCATATTAAAAACACTCGATAAAATAGGTATGCATGGACACACGGTCAAATCGAACCATAATGTGTGATACCCTCTCTTTTAAAAATCCCACGGTTTTATATAGTACTTAAAAACATTTTTTACGTCAAAAACCGACACTAGGTATTTTTATAATCAAATACCAAAATTCCATATTTTTGAAATAATAATTCAAAAATTAACACTCAACATCAAATTGCACAAATTAACAATCAATTGCACAAACTAACTGCACCACGACAATCAACACGAAATTCTAACGAACGGCTATCCCGGTATAATTTTCAAAAATAAATAAATAATTAAATAAATTACAAAATAATTAAATAAATGCAAATTAATTAATTAAATCACTAATTAAGTTATATATACTAATCTAACCACCTAATTGGACTTAATTAAATAGTCTACTATGCTAACTAAATCACCTAATCTAATTAACCTCTAACTAAACTAATTTAATCACCTAAATAATCTAATTAACTAACTAAATCACTAATTACACTAACTAATCCTCCTAATCCAAACTTAGTCTAAACCAATCCTCCTCTAAGCATAATTAACCTCCTAATTAAGGTTTAGAGAGTAAACTCACCGGATTAGCAAACTAGTGAGTTCATGGTGACGGCGATGCGGAGGCGAGTAAGACTCGAGCCTATGGCGACGCCAAGGGAGGACCGGAAGGGCCCGAAAACGGCCCACGAAGCCTTAGCTCTAAGTTGGAACTTCGATTCTGTGCTAGGCCGGAGTAGTTGGTCGAGGGAGCTAGGACGGTGTGGGAACGGGCCAGGCTAGATGGCGACGTTAGCAGGGGCAGACGACGCAGCTTGGACGGCTAGAACGACAACGAGCAGCCAGGGACACGGACGGGGACGGCTCGGAGATGGCAAGAACGCGCATGGGAGACGATCGAGCGGGCTGGAGTCACGCAGGTTGGCCTGGGCTTGCGGGCAGGCGGATGGCGACACCGGCGGGCTGGCAGGCGAGCAGCTGGCTTGGGCGACTGGCTTGGCTGGTTTTCTTGCTCTGGAAATGGAGGTTTTCAGCAACAATAAAGAAGGAAGAAGCAAGGAAGAAGAAGAAGAAGGTGGCTGCTGCTGGAGGGGGGACAAAAGGCCACAAAAGTCTTGGAAAATATCTCAACTCATCATCACTTAGCCCCCAAAGTCCATAGCCCTTATCAGCTGCCATTTCCCCTCCAAATCTTCTCCAACAAGCCAAGGAGGGAGTCCAAATGTTGCAACCCCCCCATGGCCTACGAATTTCCAGCATTTCCCTCTTAATTTCACACAAAATCTCTCCAATTCAATCCAATTTGGTGCCCAAAAATACCAGCAAAGGCACCCACATCAGTTCCATGATTTTCCTCACCAATTGATCCCACTTGAAGGCCAAAAGTGCACTCAATTTAGCCTATCCGAATTTTTGGATCAATTTCACCAAATTTCGATTTTTCGCCAAAATCCCGAGCTTGCCGAAAATTCTTCAAATGATGAGTCGATGTCCCTAAAATAAATCATGACACGCCACAACTTTCGATTTCTGAAACCGGGTTCAATTTCGTGGTTAATTTCATCCGGACGCAATTTTAGCGTAACCTAACTTACTAGGTAGCTTTTAGGAATTTTAATGCATTTGACTCATGGCTGATTATTTTCGATCCACATTGTGCATCTTTGACATTAGCGATTCTTGGTTATCGTGAAAATCTCGAGGTTTCAAATACGGGCACATGGTACAGAATTGACAAAAAAATCGGTCTAGTGGCGTTCGATGCAAATTTTGCAATCAGGTGGAATCACCCATCATTTAATTACATGCCTCTGTCGAATCAACCTATCTCTGGTCTCTAATTGATTTTAACAGTGCTATATTGAACCTTGCAGATTAGCACAGTCGAGCAGTTGATTTTTAGTCAAATTCTCAAGTCGGTTGCATTTAGATTCCTTAATGGCTTCACTTGATAGATTAGTTATCTCGTGAGTGATCAGCTCAGAGAAAAGAACTATAGGCGCGCTAATGAAAAGCCCATTTCATTCAATCGGTACAAGGTTGGAAATCAGGATGTCACACTATAAGGCTTGGCCAAGGGCTATAAGTTTGGTTCTGTGGCTGAGGCAGATGGAGGTGCTGCTTGGTACTGGTGATGTGGTTGGGATGGTGGTGCGGTGCTGGCCACGGGGCTGGCTAGACGGACTATTAGGGGGAGCTGGGTTGGTCTCAGACAGTGGTGTTGGTCGGGGAGCCGTTAAAGCTGGTGAAGTGGGTGGTTGTTGGCGTGAAGGAAGGATGGTGTGTGGTGATGGATGATGAAGGAGCTGCTGTAGGATGGGATGATGGATGGTGGGGCTGCTTGGGTTGGCATGAGTGAATGGGAGGATGAAGATGGCGTGACACTAAAGATGGATGGTGGTCTGGATTGGTGGAAACACGCGGCTGTGACATGAAGAAGAAAAAGAAATGCTGAAGATGAAGATGGGTAGAAGACAGCTGAAGAGGGGAGTCGGCTTGGGGGTTCATGCGCATGGGGAGATAGAGGGAATTGGAGAGAGAGAGAGAAGCCATGAAGGTCAAGGCTGCAGCCACTGAGAATTCAAGAGAAATATCTAAATACTCAAGTGCTAAGCCCCAAAAGTCTTCAGCCCAAATTATCAAGGGATCACCCAATGAGAAATTAGCTTCAATTTCTCATAGATAATCCATTTTAGCAGCCAAATAAACCCCTTGATCAGCCCATCCGAATTTCACTTATTTTCCGTTTTGTCTGAAATTGATTTTTCTGCAAAATTCTGGACTCGACGAAAATTCCTCGAAAGATGAGACGACGTCCTAAAAATACATCTTGACACTCTCGAACGTCCGATTCCGGAAACCGAATTCAATTTCATGATTAAAACCGACCGAACGTGATTTTAGTACGACCTAACCTATCAGGTAGTTTTTAGGGATTTTATCGCGTTTGACCCATGATTGATAATTTTCAATCCACGTTTGTGCATCTTCGACTCGTAGATGACTCTCGGTTGTCGTAAAAATCACAAGGTTTCAATTACGTGTCCCGAGTATAATTTCGATAAAAAATCGGGTTAGTGCCGTTCGACGCGAATTTCGCAGTCATGCGGAATCACCCGCAATTTAATTATGTGTTTCCATCGAATCGACCTATATCCAACCACTAATCGATTATAATGGTATCATATTGACCCTAGCCGATTATTATGGTCGAGCAGTCGATTTTCGATCAAATTCTCTATTCCGTCGCATTTATATCCCTTAACGGCTTCATCTAATAGATTAGTTAACTCGTGAAGGGTCAGCTCAGAGTAAAATGACGCGCGTCAACGAAACAACCATTTCATATAATCAAAACGGGGTCGAAATTTAGGATTTTACACGTTTGGTCAAGTTCCTCTATAATTCATGTTTTCCCTTTCAATTCTGAGAAAAAACGAGGTGGAGTTGTTGTAAAGCTGGTATATTTCTCAGTCCTTAGTTTTGTTGATCACGCGTGCACTGCTGAAGAGGACATTTGCTACAATATGCACATTGTATCTTATTGTTATTTAGAGTGTGAATCTTGTCATGCGGATTGGCACAAATAAAAAGATCTAGTCATGTAGACAGTATCAGTGTCATTGCAATACCTTTTGAGATTGTACCGAGCTGCTATAACAGTAACTAAAGTTTTGGGAAAGTTGCTTTTGTACGTGAAACTAACTCCCAGACAGTCAGGACACTGTTGTTTTTGCCTTTCAACAGCTTTACTTTTAAGGCAGTATTAGCGCGGCGCTTTTCTTTGTGGTTACATCGTAAGCAGGTCTTAACAACAAAGGAGTTAAGATTCTAAGGCACAGCAAAATGGTGGAATACCCACTTGATTGAAAAAAAAAGGTGGTACAAATCTCAGCAGTTTGGGCAAGGTAACCTAGGTTTTTCAAACTTCAAATCATGATTTTACTTAGTGATGGCTTGGTTTGGGGTGTTTGAAGGACTATATTGTAGTTGAATCTGGATTAGTAAGTTCTTTGAAACTTCTAAAGTACTTATCATTTGAAAGTAAATAGTTAGAGGTCTGCTGAGCTTAAATTTCCAAAGATTATATCTGCAGATTTAATGATATTGACAAGTTCTCATAGTACAATCATCTGATTTTGTCATGTTGGATGCAATCCCATTAATATGCTAAAATAATAAGATCTGGATATTGGCCCTTAAGTTTTAGATTGAACAGTAGTTGGATCCAATATTAGATTTGAGATTTTGCTAGCCATCACTATGGGGCAAAGCCATGCATCCTTTCTATATGATAGGTGTGTAAAGGCCATTTAATGTTGGGTTCATGAATCATTTATTTCTTTCTCTTAAACTACTCTTTGGTGGTTTGAACAAAAAAAGAATTCGCTGTTTAAGAAAATTAAGTTTTGGTCTTGGCTGGTACTTGCTTACGATGCACACCCATATTGTGCACAGTTATTGGGTTGAGTTACAACAATGTTAAATCTCCTGCAGATTTATACTACAATTGTATTGTGATGCAATGTAAATTCATCGTTAATGATTGTTTTTAAACTTTCAAGCACAGCAAGACTCAGAAGTTCGCATGCACCAGAAAGGAGCTGCTGAAATAGTTTTGGCTTTTTGTACAAAGTAAAAGGATGCAAATGGTCAAGTGGTAGCAATGGATAAAGATCAGGTTTGGGAAATAATTGGCTATTATAGCAATTCAATAGCTGCTAGCTTTTTCCTTGCCGAAATCTTTCACAGTGCTATTATAGTTTGAAATAATTTTGACAAATCTACATTTCATTAATGCCATGTTTTTTTCTGTGACAGCAGAGCACATATTCTGGTATTGCACTTATGTTCTTCATGGGATTTGTTAGGAAACAGTAATAAGGGTAAAATAGTCATAAGAGGGTTACTAGGGTTACTCATATATATATATATATATATATATATTCTTGTAATCCTTTTTTGATTAAGTGAATACAATACGTAGAATACTCTCTCCTTCAACATGGTATCAGAGCGTGGTTAAAACTTCAAGAGAGTGATTCCACCACCACCACAGCCCGGCGGCGGAGGCCGTCGCTAGATCCAGACCCTCCCCTGCCACCGCTGCCGCTGCAGCGTGCTTCTCTTCTAGACAGCGGAGGAGAAAGAACGCCTACATCGTCGTTCGGTCATCGTCCCTAGATCCAGATCTGTTTACTGGTTTTCTAAGATCTGGACAGAACTACTGCCCAACGTCAATCGCCGAAGCCCATCCAGCAAAATTGGTTTGTGTTCAACCTTCTTTCTTGATGACAGGATTGAAAACCGATTGCACAATTTGGTCTTTGTTTGTCTTGCGATCTAGATTCTTTGTTTTTCATATATCCTGAGGATTTCGGAAGGCTTCGGTTCTGCAAGGGTTTCACCTCGAAAAAAAAAAAAAAAAAATCGACCCGAACTGAGGGCATCAGAAGTTGTTTTCCAATATACTTATATGGATTCTCATTGAAGTATATTGCTTCTTGAAGTGCTGGTTGGTATGATTTAATGGCCTCTTAGTGAAGTATATTGACTCAGTGGTGAATCGATTGAACCCTTATTTCTGTTTGTTGTTCTGTGGCTGATTGCACAATTGGAGTGAAGTGCTTGAATATTGTGTCATTCTTATTGGGTTCGGTCGATTCTTGTGTTCAACCTGTCTGACTAATTGCATTATTGGAGTTCAGTAGAGTTAATACTGATGGCTTCTACATCATCTACTGGTTTGACGCATTTCCAATTGACATCTATCAAGTTGGATGGCACTAACTATCCATCATGGTCTAAAGCTGTACAAGTTTATCTTACTACAACTAGACAGCATGATTATCTTACATCCACACTTCCCTCGGATAAGAGTAAAGTAGATGATTGGATTGCTAGAGATGCAATGATCCGTACATTGTTATGGAATAGTATGGATCCGAAGATTAGCCATCACTTCATTCAATGTAATTTTGCTAACGAAGTTTGGGATAAATGTGCTCTACTTTATTTTGGCCAAAATAATATGACACGAGTGTGTGACACATGGGAGGCCCTGTTTGATCTTCAGCGTGGAGATCAGTCTCTATCTGAATATTATGCTCGTTTCACTACACTTTGCAGACAGCTAGATACTTATCTTCCAGCTTCCAATGATCCGAATGTATTAGTCAAACGTTAGGAGGATCTTCGAGTGATACTATTTCTTAAAGCACTAGGGCCTGAATATTCCTCCCTTCGTCAGCAGATTACGTCTGAAAGCTCCCTTCCTACAATTGATGAGGTTTTCTCCCGAGCCTTACGCTCGACACCTACTTACAAGATCTCCACTACAACTTTAGAGACAAGTGCCATGATTTCTCATGGCTCTAGTGGATGTGGAGCTCGTGGTCGTGGTTATCGGGGTCATGGACATGGGCTTATTTAGGGTGGAAGTCGTGGTGGTCGTGATAGAATTCTTGGTAGCCATGGCACTCGATATTGTAACCATTGTTGGAGGGCTGGACACACTGAAGCTTACTGCTACACGCTTCATCCAGAGCGTCGACCCACAGCTGCTGCATTTGCTGAAGTCGAAGATTCCTCATCAGTTCAATCCGATCCTACTAATGTGCAGGATACAAAAGATTCAGTTACATTGACACGTGCAGAATATGAGGCTTGGATTCGCTCCAAACAGGTGACAGGAACTTCAGCTCCCACTGCCACTCTAGTACATAGCTCAAAAGGTAGTTCATCCTGTTTACTTTCCACAATGTCAGACTCTTGGGTTATAGATTCTGGAGCTACTCATCATATAGCTGGTAACTCTAAATTGTTGTCTTCGTTAAATTCCACACCTCTTGGGGTGTCCAACTCTGTTACATTAGCTGATGGTTCAATTTCCCAAGTTACTGGCACTGGAGATGCCCATTTGAGTTCCTCCCTTTCTTTATCATCCGTCCTTCATCTCAAATCTCCATATAATTTGATTTCCGTTAGTTCATTAACTAAAGAGCTAAATTGTTCTGTAACCTTTTTTTGCTTCTCATTGTGTTTTTCAGGATCTGAGGACTGGACAGATGATTGGTGGGGGACATGAATCAAATGGCCTATACTATCTAGACAAGAAGGTGATAGCTGCAGCAGCTCTGAAGCACACATCCACTGATGTCTATCGAATGCATTGTCGTGCTGGTCATCCCTCGCCAAACATTCTTCGACGATTGTTTCCAGAGTTTGAGTCTGTGAGTACTTTTGAGTGTGAAGCTTGTCAGTTTGGAAAACACCATAGAGTCTCTATCCTTCTCGCTTTCAGAGTCGTGTGTCTAGTCCCTTTGAGTTAGTTCATTCAGATATATGGGGTCCGTGCCGTGTTTCTAATACATCTGGTTTCCTATACTTTGTTACATTTGTGGATGATTTTTCCCGAATGACTTGGTTGTTCCTAATAAAAGATCGTACTGAGATTTTTCATTGCTTTCGTCAATTCTATTTTGAAGTGCTGAATCAATATAATACTTCTGTGAAAAATCTCCGATCCGATAATGCCAAAAGAGTATCTTGCCGTTGCCTCTGGTTTTCAACCTTTTCTTGATTTCCATGGCATTATTCATCAAACTTCTTGTTTATATACACCACAACAAAATGGTGTAGCTGAACGTAAAAATCGTCATCTTCTTGACGTTGCTCGTTGTCTTATGTTTCACATGCATCTTCCGAAAACATTTTGGGGTGTTGACACCTAAATTTTGGCGACCCGTTTAGTCATTTATTGCATAAAAAATTAGGGGTTAATTTTATCCTTGAAAAAAATAGTTAATTGCATAGCATATAGTTTTAGGTGCATTTGTTTTTTAATTTGCATTTTTTTTGCATTTAGCATTGGACTGACAGCGAGCATATTTAGATAAGATTTTTCACATATTCGGTAATATACACCGATGGATATATTCTTGGGTAGATAAGAAATTTTTGGATGGAATATTTGAAAAATACAAAATGGAATATTGTGCGGGGTGCAAGGATATATTTATGGGATTATGAACAAGCAAAATTGGAAGTGAAATATTTCACCAAAATTTAATTCCCACTCCTATATAATATGTTGGGCACGTACGACAAAAGGAGGCCACACAATAGAATACAAGGCCACGAAAGAGTGAGAGAGAGAAGGCTGTTTTCCTCGGTCAAAGACTTCGTTGGATCCAATTTGAATTACTTGCAGGTTTGTTTGGGTCTTGCCGGAAGTGCAACAGATTCTCTTGCAACACCGTGAGCAATGCCCACCACGGTTTCTTCCGACTTGTCATTGAGGAGCAGTCCCCACCGAGCCGTTTTTTCCTTGGCCAAGACACCATCGGGCCGGCCCCCATCACCACGAGCACCGCTTTGTCTGGTCCCCCGACCATGCACCGAGCCAATATTTTGGGTGATTGGATGCTTTCCTTGATTTTGAGTTGATTCTTTCAAATAAAAATCTGGTAAGAAAAAAGGAATGTTCAAACGGTAAGATTTGTTCTTTTCATTATTTTGACCGGTTAGGAGCTTGAATAAAAATATACACGCAAAGAGGCCTACATAGGAATAAGTTTTCTCGTTGCCATCGCTTTTCCAAAATCTCTTGCTGCCGCACCTCGAAGTTCTGTTTTGCAGACACCTCAGTCCATTCAAGCCATCTCTGACGTTGAAGTTCCACGGCTAAAACAGCCAAATTTGGTCATCGCAAGTCCCTTGCACCAGGCGACTCCGCTGCTGTTGTGGCCTTGCCACACGACGGGGCTGCTTTTCTTGTCTCGCCGTGCGGACAACGAAGTTGCTGTTCCCCCCATCTCGACGCGCCGCCCCTACTTCATCCTACCATCGGTGGCGCTGCTGGGCTCGTGTCACACCAAAACCCTCTTGGGCGCTCTTCGCATTAAATATATATATATATATATATATATATATATATATATATATATATATATATATATATATATTGCCTCTGCAGGTTAAGAAGAGAGCTTCAAACGGGGGTCAAAGGAACTGTATTGGGGGGTTATATTAAAATATAGAAAGGCTCCTAAGAGGGGACGATCGGCAAATAAGAAAGTCCACATTTGGTTGTGTCCGATAATATTGACGCAGCCCTTACTGAGCCGAGAGCCCTTTCTACCGTCGAGTGTCGCGAGCGATTCCCAAGGTGCCATCGTGAACTAGCTACCGTGAAGTAAAGTTGATCGTGACTCTTGCGATCTGATACCCGTCCAAACTAGGAAACAACAATCAAGGTAGGTAAAATTCCCATCTAAATTAATTCTCGAATATTTCGTTTGCTCAATTGAGGTATTGCATTCTTGATTGAACCCCCGAATGATGTTATCTTGGCCCATGTTTCCCGAATAGTCTTTCAAATTGGGAAATCTTTCCTAATTTCACAAAGTGCATATGATTGACAGTCCGATTTCACGCTTGAAATACGACTCGCAATCGCACGGAAAAATCACCAATCCGATCTCACGCTCGAGATATGATTCGTGATTTTATTTAAAAATTGGCCAATCCGATCTCATGCGCGAGATACGATTCGTCAATTTATTTCCCAAAATTAAATGGATACGGATGATATCTTGCTTGATTTGTTGCCGTGCCGTTCTTGATGCCTTTATTTGATTGCTTCCGTAAAGGAAAAACCCAAAAATATATTTGAGTTAGGTTAGATGCATTTTAAAATATTTCTTGTTTTAGGGTTATCTTGCATATTTAGAATAGAGATTTTATTCTGAATTTTTAAAAATAAAAATCCAAAAAAATGCATTCATTTAGGATGTTAGTTTTAAATTTGAATTATAGGTTTAATTATTTGGCAATTTTAATTTCGAATTTCATAAAAAAAAAATAGAATTAGAGCATTCTTTACACGTCATTGCATATTATGATAGATTGTATGCTTATTAGGAAAATAAAAATTCATGTGCACGTCATATAGAATTAGGTTCATACAATGCACATCATTTAGTGATTTTTGTTAGGTTCATTTAATTAGAAATTGCCCGTCATTAGAATTAGGTCATTAGATTAATTTAGATTGCATATTTAAGTGTTGGATTTCTTTAATTTCGAATCTCATGGAAAATACAAAAAATTATTTTTTTAGAATAAATCCATCTCATGCTTCACGATAGATTACATGCTTATTTATGTCATATCGCTTAGATCATATAGCTAAGTCATGTTGCTATGTCATATCATTTCATGTTAAATCAGTGGCATGCATTGCATAAAGCATGATTCTCATTAATTAAGTGGAAAAAAAAAAGAATTGCGTGTTAATTAGAAATCATATCTAGGGTTGTTGATGTGAATTCTGACCTAACAACGCAGATGCTTTCGTTGCTATGAGGTAAGTCCTGCAATTTATTCATTGCTTTCTTGGATGTTAAATTGGTGGTTTGCACACCCACATGATCGCCTCACATGTTAGGAAAATAGATTTAAAATCAATTCAAGCTGTTTGCCAAACATTTTTCGAAATAAAAGAGAAATGTACCGAAAGGGCGTTAGAGAAATCTAGCGTAACCAAGTCCCCGAACTCATAAATCTCTGGTTCGTAGGAGTAAAGTAAATCTCCCGTTGCTTTACTTGGGTTTCTAATCGACCCACCAAAAATAGATTAGTGGCGACTCCTAATTGAAAATCAATTGCATGTTAAGAACTTGAACCTAAGTCGCGAATTGGTATGGGCTTGGAAGAGCCCAAGTTAAGTATAGGCTTAACAATCCATTAGCCAAACCCTAGGTGGTTCGCACCCGAAAAATTGGTCGCGACAGCTTGGCGACTCCACTGGGGACTTGAATTAATACTCTTAGTGGACTTAGGCCAATTTTCATTTTTTGAAAAATGTTTTTTGTTTGGTAGCGAGGATCCCAGGTACGTCCCTAATATTTAAGGTGTTAAATGTTTTTGCAGGATGGGAGGTATAAGGGGAGTAGTGATTGTTAACCTTTGTCTTGCAGGTTGGAGTTGAGGATGAATGTTTTAAATTCAAGTTATTGAAGTGTTGTGTGATTTAAACTGTTGTGTATACCTTGCATTTAGCACTATACTATTGCACACACAACCCGCCGCCGGACCTGGGCCGCATAAGATCATTTAGGATGGTATTGAGATGGATACCACTCCGACCGCATGCTCGCGGTACGAGTCGCCCATCTCAATCCCGAAGTTTCTTTCATGGTGTCAAGAGTACCCACCTCGGTCCGCATGCCCGCGACCCGGGTCGGCTCTTTGACCAAGCCGGAGTCATGAGGACCCGATATAGTCCACAAGCCCGTGGCTAGTCCGATCATCCTTATGGCTCCACTTTGATAAGCCTTATAGATTAGAAATCGAGCCACTTACCATGTGCATGTCTATGTGATTGCCATTGATTCTCCTTGGTGAAGTAAGTCTTCTACCCTTATACTATGCAATTTACTTACTTTGTCGTACTTTTGGTCCATCCATGACAATCTAAGTTAGTCGTTTGATCTAATTCATTTGTCAATTAGAAATGAAATGAAGAAATTGCCATGCAATGAATAATTTGAATTTTTTTTTTTTTTTGGAGAATTTGTTTTCAATTCATGTCTAGGAAATTTGGTCTTGTTAGGGTGTCTATCTTCATTTTCCTAGTCCATTTTTAGGAAATTCCCTTCTTGTACGAACTTTTCATGAATAAAAGAAAAAAAATGGAAAAATCAATTAGATCATTGTCATGGATTGACTTTCTATTTACCCTCATGCTCACATGTTCCCATTCATTTGAATTAGGTGATTATGGAGCAATCCCGCTCACCCATCCGTTCACAATCGAGAGCTAAAATGATGGATCAAAAAGAGCTTATCTCATCAAGCAAAAGTGCTGCAATCTATCTTCAGTGAGAAATTGCGACTCCAAGAAGAGAGCCAAGAAGACCTTTTGAATCATCTCATTTTCCTGAAGTAGTCGAATTTGATGCCATCATGAAGAGGGTAGCGACATATCTAGATGGAAGAATATTTGACCTGAAGGGTTCACATCACAAGATTAAGGAGGGTGAAGAATTCAAGTACACATGATTCATGGTCCTAAGTAGTTCGATTTCCTCATTTAATTAGGGGCATGCACCTTCCCTCGTGTGGGAATTCTCATCGCTTTTTAGGGATTGATTTCAATTTCTTCTGTGTTTGAACATCACATTCCAATAAATGTAATTCGATTGATGATAATCAATAAAATTACAAATTTTGTTTTGAGGACATGATGGGGTACACCAAACTAGCCCGGTGACGATATCCAACAATGAAAAGAAAATATCATCCATAGAGAAATTCCGAGGACTAGGCTTCTTCATGCTTCCTCATCCAAAATATTCCTAAAAAAAAATCATTTTTGAAGTCATTTCCAAAAGCATGCATTAGGTTACCATTGTTTGTTTTTCTAACTCATTTACCTCATGTCTCAGAGCATAACAGAAAGGCGTGGGGGCAAGGGATCATTTCCTAGTTGATCTTGATGACATCCCCCAAGAGTGAAAAAGACATTAAGCACTACTTATCCTCTTACTTGTCCCGAGCGATTTCCTTGCACATCAGTAAGAAACCAATGGCAAGTCAAAAGAAGATCATCTAGATTCCAAAGTGTGATGTGTGACACATCTCATTACAATTTGTGAGAGATGTCAAATGAAGTTTCTCATTTCCGTGAGAAAATGATGGAACAAGTCAAAAGAGGATCATCCGTCTTGGATGAAATGGATACATTGTGTTCATGAATATAATTAATTTTGGAATTGACACTCTGTTCTTTTCCTTGCAGAAGATGAATTGGGACACTATAGATTCTAGTAGTGACATAACTGAGACAAAATCTCGATCGAGCCAAAATGGTTGTGCAATTTGAATTTACTCTAATATTGCATGGTATCTTATTCATGCACGTTCTCTTGTGCAGGGGCAAAAGCAGATTTTCAGGGGCAATCCAAGAACACCCATTCCTGAGACAATCCCCTCGTGGGGACAATTCCTTGAATGAACGCTCAAAATCATGTTTTTGAAAGCATTTTTTGAGTGTGGTAGATTGTTTGTTCTGAAGTTTGCAATTTTTCATGCTTAAAGCTACTAAGGATTTTGCATGATGACTCTTACATGTTTAGTCCACCAATTCCACTAAAGAACATCAAGATGAACTAATTCAATGAATGCTGTGGAATGGATTAAGCATGCTAAATGAGACATGTCAGGATGATGAAAGACAAGCCTTATCCTATACACAGTCCCCTACTTATACACTTGTGAGATGAGTGTAGGAAGTTCCATATCTGCAAGGTAAAGAGTTCTCTCGCAAAAGGTACACTGACTGAAATGATGAGGGGCAATTCATTTCTCTATCCCAAACACAACAGGTGATCCATTGCTTAACCACTTTAAGCCTTATACACTTGTGGAGATTTTTTCAAATTATCCTGTCAAGAACCACCCCACATCGGGGCAAGTTGGAGGTAAAATGGCATCATGAGGTGAGGAAAATGAATTGAAATTTTCTTGCTCTCATTTGTATCAATCTTCAAGTCATGCTATTACATTGAATTCATGCAGTAATTTAAGTGCCTTAGGATGACGAAGAGCATTTCTTTCTCTATCCTATACACTTATATCCTTTGCATAGCCCACTTGAGCCTGCAATTTCATTTCTTTAAACCCAGTTGGTGATCATCCCCCACACCGGGGCAAGGCAAAAGGTAGATGAAGACCCTTGAAAGTTCGAATGTCATTCAAAGTGTAATTGCTTGACGCATGCATAGAAATCAAAATAGAACTAAGGGGCATGAAAAAGCAGTGTGCCTGGTAAAAGCAAGGCCAATGCCCATGAAAAAGAAGTGGAAAAAAATGAATGAGAACTAAGGGCATGAAAAAGCGGTGTGCCTGGTAAAAGTAAGGCCAATGCCCATAGATGAAAAAGAAAAAAAAGAGAGTCAAGATAGATGACTGTCAATTGCAAGAATTGAATCACAATGGAGCAATACTCAAAGAACTCAAATGTTGAGTTTTTACAATCAATGGGGCACCTTATGAAGACAATCCCCGTGGTGAAAAAGAAAACTGGTGGCAATGCCAAGATGATCACCACTCTCACCCTTTACACACATTTTGAGCATAATGATCTTTTCATTTCTCAACCCATGAACCCAGCCTACGTTACATCCTTTACAAAGTCTCTTCAGATTAGGGCACTTGAATTAACGTATGGATTCACATGTCATAAGCATCGCTCGAAGAAGTGCGAGCAAGACTATTTCTTTCTCATTTTGCAGGGTTCTTGACTTGTAAACCCGGAGATGATTGCGAAGCTGTTCTTTCAATTGCCTTGACTCAAAGAGTCCCCTTTGTTAAGCCATTGACCAAGCCCACATTACGGTCCCTGTCAAAGACCTCTCAGATTGGTAAGATCGTACCGCTTGCGAGAATACTCGGACCCTTATCGATATGGTGAGATTGAGTGATTCTCATAAAATAGCCTTCTAAATGAGAGTGAGTGAAAGTCCTTTCTAACTGAAAGTCTCTCATTTAGTATTCTTGAAAAAGCCATGTCGTTGTCTTGAACGACAATTCCCTCCACTGGAAATTTGGGTGATGCAAATATGGTAAAGTCATTATGCATAAATCCCGATTGAATTAATAAAAACTTCAGTGGATTTTGCCGATTGAATTAATAAAAACTTCAGTGGATTTTGAAGTGTGCATTCCAGCATAGCTTTAATTGCTTATTTCCTTGGTAAATGCATTTTTGCTCTAAATCATGTCTGATGGGTAATGCTTTCTCAAAGACCCAAGAGCTCCTGACATTCAGGTTCCTTTCAGAATGCCTCGTGATATTAGAAGATGAGAAGCCTTCACGAACATTCAAGGTGCATTCTTGATGTTCCAAAATTTATTAGGAGGTGAGAGACCTCCACAGGATATCTAAATTCCAGAAGACATATCCCCAAGGAACAAAGATGTCACCAGGTAAGTATATCTCTATCCATGCCTTAAATACTTGTCGTTGCACAGGTATTCCCCTTTTGAATACATTGACACTCAATTAAGTTGTCTTCAAAGATTTTTCTCCAGATTCAGTCTGATTAAGGCGACCGAAGAACGGTTCAGGTCCTGGTCAGAATGATTTGTGTTGCAACACTGGGCGACTGAAGAATGGTTCGGGTCCTAGCCAAGCAAAATCTCCGTTTAGGCGACCGTAGAATGGTACGGGTCTTAAACAACATTAATTGCTCTAACAGGCGACCGTAGAATGGTACGGGTCTTGGAAAAGCAATTTCCCCATTCAGGCAACCGTAGAATGGTACGGGTCCTGAAAAATCAATTTTCCGTCAAGGCGACCGTAGAATGGTACGGGTCCTGGAAAATGAATCCCCGTTTAGGCAATCGTAGAATGGTACGGGTCCTAGACACAACCAAGCACTGCCACACTGGGCAACGTAGAATGGTACGGGTCCTGGGAAAGCAGTCTCTTCATAAAGTCATGTTACTATTCTAGGCGACCGTAGAATGGTACGGGTCCTGGACATGTAACACCAACTATCTCGAACTACTCTATCCTCCTTAAAGGTAAGTGATTCCAAGTAGGTTCCTTTATCATTTGTATTAGCATTTTCATCATATAAATTGCATTTTAAAATGGAATTCATTTTCCAAAAAATATCATTCACTGCATGTGCATGGTCAAAATTTAGGTCTCAATTTGTCTTTGAAGGCAACCTCTACGAGCTCACCTTCAAAGAGGGGCAATATTGACACCTAAATTTTGGCGACCTCGTTAGTCATTTATTGCATCAAAATTAGGGGTTAATTTTATCCTTGAAAAAAATAGTTAATTGCATAGCATATAGTTTTAGGTGCATTTGTTTTTTAATTTGCATTTTTTTTGCATTTAGCATTGGACTGACAGCGAGCATATTTAGATAAGATTTTTCACATATTCAGGTAATATACACCGATGGATATATTCTTGGGTAGATAAGAAATTTTTGGATGGAATATTTGAAAAATACAAAATGGAATATTGTGCGGGGTGCAAGGATATATTTATGGGATTATGAACAAGCAAAATTGGAAGTGAAATATTTCACCAAAATTTAATTCCCACTCCTATATAATATGTTGTGCACGTACGACAAAAGGAGGCCACACAATAGAATACAAGGCCACGAAAGAGTGAGAGAGAGAAGGCTGTTTTCCTCGGTCAAAGACTTCGTTGGATCCAATTTGAATTACTTGCAGGTTTGTTTGGGTCTTGCCGGAAGTGCAACAGATTCTCTTGCAACACCGTGAGCAATGCCCACCACGGTTTCTTCCGACTTGTCATTGAGGAGCAGTCCCCACCGAGCCGTTTTTTCCTTGGCCAAGACACCATCGGGCCGGCCCCCATCACCACGAGCACCGCTTTGTCTGGTCCCCCGACCATGCACCGAGCCAATATTTTGGGTGATTGGATGCTTTCCTTGATTTTGAGTTGATTCTTTCAAATAAAAATCTGGTAAGAAAAAAGGAATGTTCAAACGGTAAGATTTGTTCTTTTCATTATTTTGACCGGTTAGGAGCTTGAATAAAAATATACACGCAAAGAGGCCTACATAGGAATAAGTTTTCTCGTTGCCATCGCTTTTCCAAAATCTCTTGCTGCCGCACCTCGAAGTTCTGTTTTGCAGACACCTCAGTCCATTCAAGCCATCTCTGACGTTGAAGTTCCACGGCTAAAACAGCCAAATTTGGTCATCGCAAGTCCCTTGCACCAGGCGACTCCGCTGCTGTTGTGGCCTTGCCACACGACGGGGCTGCTTTTCTTGTCTCGCCGTGCGGACAACGAAGCTGCTGTTCCCCCCATCTCGACGCGCCGCCCCTACTTCATCCTACCATCGGTGGCGCTGCTGGGCTCGTGTCACACCAAAACCCTCTTGGGCGCTCTTCGCATTAAATATATATATATATATATATATATATTGCCTCTGCAGGTTAAGAGGAGAGCTTCAAACGGGGGTCAAAGGAACTGTATTGGGGGGTTATATTAAAATATAGAAAGGCTCCTAAGAGGGGACGATCGGCAAATAAGAAAGTCCACATTTGGTTGTGTCCGATAATATTGACGCAGCCCTTACTGAGCCGAGAGCCCTTTCTACCGTCGAGTGTCGCGAGCGATTCCCAAGGTGCCATCGTGAACTAGCTACCGTGAAGTAAAGTTGATCGTGACTCTTGCGATCTGATACCCGTCCAAACTAGGAAACAACAATCAAGGTAGGTAAAATTCCCATCTAAATTAATTCTCGAATATTTCGTTTGCTCAATTGAGGTATTGCATTCTTGATTGAACCCCCGAATGATGTTATCTTGGCCCATGTTTCCCGAATAGTCTTTTAAATTGGGAAATCTTTCCTAATTTCACAAAGTGCATATGATTGACAGTCCGATTTCACGCTTGAAATACGACTCGCAATCGCACGGAAAAATCACCAATCCGATCTCACGCTCGAGATATGATTCGTGATTTTATTTAAAAATTGGCCAATCCGATCTCATGCGCGAGATACGATTCGTCAATTTATTTCCCAAAATTAAATGGACACGGATGATATCTTGCTTGATTTGTTGCCGTGCCGTTCTTGATGCCTTTATTTGATTGCTTCCGTAAAGGAAAACCCAAAAATATATTTGAGTTAGGTTAGATGCATTTTAAAATATTTCTTGTTTTAGGGTTATCTTGCATATTTAGAATAGAGATTTTATTCCGAATTTTTAAAAATAAAAATCCAAAAAAATGCATTCATTTAGGATGTTAGTTTTAAATTTGAATTATAGGTTTAATTATTTGGCAATTTTAATTTCGAATTTCATAAAAAAAAATAGAATTAGAGCATTCTTTACACGTCATTGCATATTATGATAGATTGCATGCTTATTAGGAAAATAAAAATTCATGTGCACGTCATATAGAATTAGGTTCATACAATGCACGTCATTTAGTGATTTTTGTTAGGTTCATTTAATTAGAAATTGCCCGTCATTAGAATTAGGTCATTAGATTAATTTAGATTGCATATTTAAGTGTTGCATTTCTTTAATTTCGAATCTCATGGAAAATACAAAAAATTATTTTTTTAGAATAAATCCATCTCATGCTTCACAATAGATTACATGCTTATTTATGTCATATCGCTTAGATCATATAGCTAAGTCATGTTGCTATGTCATATCATTTCATGTTAAATCAGTGGCATGCATTGCATAAAGCATGATTCTCATTAATTAAGTGAAAAAAAAAAAAAGAATTGCGTGTTAATTAGAAATCATATATAGGGTTGTTGATGTGAATTCTGACCTAACAACGCAGATGCTTTCGTTGCTATGAGGTAAGTCCTGCAATTTATTCATTGCTTTCTTGGATGTTAAATTGGTGGTTTGCACACCCGCATGATCGCCTCACATGTTAGGAAAATAGATTTAAAATCAATTCAAGCTGTTTGCCAAACATTTTTCGAAATAAAAGAGAAAGGTACCGAAAGGGCGTTAGAGAAATCTAGCGTAACCAAGTCCCCGAACTCATAAATCTCTGGTTCGTAGGAGTAAAGTAAATCTCCCGTTGCTTTACTTGGGTTTCTAATCGACCCACCAAAAATAGATTAGTGGCGACTCCTAATTGAAAATCAGTTGCATGTTAAGAATTTGAACCTAAGTCGCGAATTGGTATGGGCTTGGGAGAGCCCAAGTTAAGTATAGGCTTAACAATCCATTAGCCAAACCTTAGGTGGTTCGCACCCGAAAAATTGGTCGCGACATGGGGTCATGCTGTTCTTACAGCTTGCTTCTTAATTAATCGGCTTCCAACTTCCGTTCTTCAGGGGGAGACACCCTTCTCTATTTTACATCCAAATCGTCCTCCCTTTGCATTACCTCTACGTGTCTTTGGCTATGTTTGTTTCGTCCATTCTCTGACTCCAGGTCTTGATAAGTTGGCTCCTCGTGCTAATAAATGTGTCTTTGTTGGGTACTCTCGAACTCAGAAGGGCTATAAATGTTACAATCCTATTATTCACCGAGTGTTTGTATCAGCAGATGTGACATTTTTTGAGGACCAGCCATACTATAGTACTCAAACAGTCTCTACAGTGTCTCTTGACACTGACAAGTGTGTCTTACCAATTCCTCCACCAATCTCACTTCCTCTAGTATCATCAACAGGATTTTAGTTTGCTAATCAAACTTACTATAGACGAGGAACAGCTCCCACTACAGAGGTACGGCCATCACCTGATTCATCTGATCCCTCATCAATTGCTATGCCATCCCCTGATCTTGATCCTGATCAACCCATTGCTACTCGAAAAGGTACACGATCTTGTGTTGGGCGTCCTGTGGATCGTTATACACTTTATTCTGGTTTGTCTTATTGTCTTCATACTCGTCATCCTATTAGCAACTTTCTGTCTTATGATCGTTTATCTCCTACCTTCTCTACTTTTGTCTCGTCCTTGTCCTCTATTTCTGTGCCTAGCAATGTTACTGAAGCTCTTGCTCATCCTGGTTGGAGACAAGCCATGGAGGATGAAATGAAAGCACTCATTGAGAATCGCACTTGGAATCTTACTACCCTTCCTGTGGGAAAGCAACCCGTTGGTTGTCGTTGGGTTTTCACGGTTAAGGTCCACCCTAATGGCCCTATAGATTGATTGAAGGCACGATTAGTCGCTAAAGGATATACTCAAACAAAATTCCATCTGTTCGTGTCTTTATTTCTCTAGCAGCACATTTTGGATGGTTTCTTCATCAATTAGACATCAAAAATGCATTTGTACATGGTGATTTGGCTGAAGAGGTGTATATGGAGCAACCACCTAGATTTGTTGCTTAGGGGGAGAATCTAGTATGTCATTTACATAAGGCATTGTATGGACTCAAGCAATCTCCTCGTGCTTGGTTTGGTAAGTTTAGTGATGCTATTATCAAGTTTGGATTAAAGCGTTGTCAAGTAGACCATTCAGTCTTCAGTTCTGTCTCCTCAGCTGGTTGTATTCTTCTAGTGGTATATGTGGATGATATTATCATTACTGGCAGTGATTCAAATGGTATTCAATGACTCAAACAATTTCTACATACACAGTTTAGTACTAAGGATATGGGACGTTTGCGGTATTTCCTAGGTATTGAGGTTGCCTACTCGCATACAGGTATAAATTTAACTCAGAGAAAATATGCTCTTGACATTCTTGATGAGGTTGGACTTGTTGGAGCAAAACCGGTTGATACTCCTATGGAACCCAATGTGAAACTTGATGCAGAAGATGGAGAACTATTACACGACCCATTGAAATATCGGAGAGTAGTTGGTAAGTTGAATTATCTTACCGTCACGAGACCTGATATATCTTTTGCCGTTAGTGTTGTAAGCTAATTCATGGGTTCTCCTCGGACTACTCACTGGGATGCTGTGCTTCGAATTATCAAATACTTGAAAGGAGCACCAGGTAAAGGACTAATTTTCAAGAATTGTGGCCACCTGAATACCATAGGTTTTTCTTATGCGGATTGGGCTGGATGTTCTACTAGTAGAAGATCTACATCGGGTTATTGTGTATTTCTTGGAGGTAATTTAGTTGCCTGGAAGAGTAAGAAACAACATGTGGTTTCTCGATCAAGTGCAGAAGCGGAATATAGAGCAATGGCACATGTGACTAGTGAATTGCTCTGGTTGAGGATGTTATCGTCAGAAATTGGGATGTCAACATCAGAACCATCGATATTATATTGTGACAATCAATCAGCTATTCATATTGCAAACAATCCCGTCTTCCATGAGCGAACCAAGCACATTGAGATTGATTGTCACTTTATACGAGAAAAAGTTCAGAAAGGAGAGATCACTCTTCAACATACAAGAACGGAGGATCAGCTTGCAGATATTTTTACCAAGTCTTTACGAGGAAATAGAGTGAATTTTTTATGTAACGAGTTGGGATTGTTTGATATTTACATCCCAACTTGAGGGGGAGTGTTAGGAAACAGTAATAAGGGTAAAATAGTCATAAGAGGGTTACTAGGGTTACTCATATATATATTCTTGTAATCCTTTTTTGATTAAGTGAATACAATACGTAAAATACTCTCTCCTTCAACAGGATTATGCCTTGACATTTTCTTGATCTAATTTTGACCATTTAGTTTTGGAAGTTTTGTGCATTACACGTTACATTCCATGGGAGGCAGATCTTGAATCCTCTGTACTACTCTTTCCTACGCAACCATTCTTGAATACCTTGTATTATGTATGTATTTCACATTTGTTGCTTTTATATTCATGGTTACACTTTTATCCATGATTAGGCTTTTTGCATTGTCTCAGAGTCAGGGTGGTAAATTGTTTTCTTCATGTTTTCTTGCCTTGTTACAAGTCATTAATGATATTGATGGAAGATCATTAAGTGAGTTTCCTCTTGTTTTGCAGAAGATGTATTTCAGAAAGGCTATTGAAGATATGGCTACTGATAGTCTGCAATGGGTTGCCATTGCATATAGATCATATGACACAAAAGACATTCCTCTAGATAAAGAACAGTAAACCAAGTGGGCATTACCAGAGGATGAGCTTATCTTACTGGCTATTGTGGGATAAAGGTAATTCTTGTCTAGCAGTGAACTGATATTAAGTGAAAAGGACATCATTGATTTCTATTTGTTCTCATTTCTGGTTATGAAAGGTTCCCTGCAAGATGATATGACTCTAGGAATGCTTAAATTGTTGGAGGTTTTCTAACATTCAGAGAAAACTTCTGCTTTGGAAAATTCAGTTCTTTTCCATGACTTTGAAGAGTTCTTGTTGGGGACCTAATGAAATTTAATGTTTTTGTTATTTCATTGACACCAGCTGGTTGATCCAACTTTTTAAATAACTTTTGTGGAATCCATAGAACTCTGTCTCGGTACAAGTGGCTGGCAAGTGAAGAAAGAAAATATTTTCTTACATTTGGCCGGATGCGCTGTTAATCATTTGCTGTACTTACTCTTAATATGTATGCAGTTTAATTGTAAGAATGATGAATTCTCTTGCACGCTCATACCATGCAGGATCCTTGTCGTCCTGAAGTAAAAGATGCCATGAAACTATGCCAAAATGCTAGAGTTAAGGTATGTTAATATTTTTTATCATTTTTTTCAGTTGGTTTATTTGGGGATATGATCCTTCATCCTTCTGCTGCTTCTTTTTTAATTACTGCAGGAACTCAAAATTTGAGTTTCTCATCATTTGCATCCTTTTAGGTGGTCATATTGGATATTTATGTTGGTTCGATGCTTTTCTTTGGAAAATGGATTGACCATAATTCATTTTTGTATAATGAAGTTGATATGAAGGGTAAGACATAGAGGTTCTGTTTACGATCGTGATTGAGAAGTACATTGTCATTTAGTCATTTCAGTAAGGGGTGCTTTCAAGATATTTTCTTAGGATGCTAATCATTGATGCTGGATTCCAAATAGTAATTTGCGGCAGCATTACAGATTGAGGATAGGTACTTATCTAGATGTGACCTCAGTATGTGATTAATCTTATTTGGTGATAGGTACGAATGGTTACTGGTGACCATCTCCAAATTGCCAAAGCAATTGCTTTGGAATGCAGGATACTAGATCCAGAAGCAGATGATATTGCGCCAAACCTTATTAAAAGAAAAACTTTCTGTTTCTTAAGTGATGAGGAAAGAGAAGAAGTTGCTGAGAAGATATCAGTATGGCATTGCTTCTCTTCCGTGTAATTAATCATGTCTTCTATTTGAAGGTGTGCTTATAATCTTTATGTGATTTGCAACAGGTTATGGGAAGATCATCTCCTAACGACAAGCTTCTGGTTGTTCAAGCATTGGGAAAGCGAGGACACGTTGTTGCTGTAACTGGGGATGGCACTAATGATGCTCCTGCTCCACAAGGTTGACACCATTTTTCTGAGGGTTCCTTTAATAATGTCCTAATTATCACCTTTTCTATTAATTCATGACTTCTGTCATTCTAGCGTCTCAAATATTCAACAGATATACCAGACAGATGCCTTGAAATCCTTCTATAGAACTGGTTCATAGTCATGAAGTCCCTAGATGCCTCGTGGTATCTTTCTGTGCTAAGATGCATTGCAATATGTTGGTAAATTTGGTTGTAGTCTTGAAGTCGCTTCATGTCTGGAAGTTGTCTTGTTCTTATATTTACTACAAGGTGGATAGATTGCAAGGTGTTAAAAAAATGTGGGACCTTAGTTTGCCATGTTTTTAGAAAAATTTTCATCGTCATGAATGGCTCTCGAGTGTTCATTTCTTTGGTCTGCTTTTACCCGTGCACTTCTGTTGTGCCTTGACTTTGAACTCTTTTCAACCAATAATATTGTTGCTTGGATGTCTCTTTGATCTTGGAGTTCAGGCAGATATTGGCCTTGCAATGGGTATACAAGGGATGGAAGTTGCAAAAGAGTTTTCAGACATTATAATGGGTAGTCTGCCTGAATTTCTAAAGCGGATTCAGCATCCTCATGACAGAGTTTATTGTTTGATTGAACTTTTCTGGAAAGAGGTGTCAACTAATGGCAATGAGTTATAGTGGAGCTTCAGTACATTAGTTACTTGGAGGGTTCTCTCTCTAGAAAGTTGTCTACTTATTTTACTAGATGGTACTGTGCATATTTACTTGACTCAGATACGTAGTCCAAATTCCTCAAACGAGTACTCCACAATACTAAAACTTCACCTGCAAAATTGGAAAATATTCAGATTTGGAAAACAGCAATAGAAGTGGGTGGTGGCAAATCTTTTTTGGGTTACTGATTAGTTGATTCCACATTGTCAACTTAATTATGGGTTATGATTTTGGATCTGGGTGCTTTTGGTTGATTAATCCTTAGAAAGTGTAGTGATGGTTGACAGACCTCCATTTATCTAGTGGGGAAGATCTGTATATTCAAATATTCATAAACTTATCCAGTGTCAGCTTATAGTGAATGTTGCAACTCTTATCTTTAACGTTGTTGCTGCTTTTTCCTCAGGTGATGTTCCATTGAATGCAGTGCAAGTACTCTCTCTCTCTCTCTCTCTCTCTCTCTCGGTGTGCATGAGCGCACATGTGGGCGCCACTACCCATTATTGCTTCTCTTTGCTCACTCTAGTCTTCTCTAGGTTAATCTGATCATTTGACACCCTTGGTGCAGTAGCACTGGCTACTGAGACTCCAACTGACCACCTTATGCATAGGCCTCCAGTTGGTAGGAGGTAAGAGTTCCCGGATGTTATTATTGGGTGCAACATATGTGAAGAATTTTGGTCACAAGCTTGGAGATCCTGTTTTTTTCTTGTCAACTCAACTCCTCGGTTTCTTTAGATGTGTATTGGGATTTCTTCACTTGCTGGAACTTGTTGTTTATCCTTACTCTTCAAGTACGCACTGGCAGGGTGATTTTCTCAATTGCAGAGAACCTCTCATCACAAGTATCATGTGGAGGAATTTATTGATACAGGCATAGCCACTAACACTTCATACGAAAGGGTTTTTGCTGGCTTCTTGCTCCTAACAGTGGAGTTTTGGGTCCTTAGCCTGCCTATCAAATGAGTGTCCTGCTCGTTTTCAATTTCCGTGGTATAAGCTTTTACTGAAATCGGAGTATGGTAGGATCGGTCATGCTCACAAAGTGAAGGATACCCTCATCTTTGCCTTTTGCCAAGTAAGTTTGGTTCCTTAGTCAAAGAAGACCAAAGGATTAGTGGTTCTGGGCTGCTATTGTTGGGATTACTTATGCGTTTGCTTACGGAATTGAATGGGTCAACGGACAAGTGTGCTAGATGGCACACTGCCTCAGGAGGCGTTCTCTTTGGAGGACAAGTGTTGGTTTGTTTCCTTGCCCAAGAAAAAGATTCGAGATTGAAGTACGGTTCGCGTTTCGTTCAATCTTCTCAGCTGTTGAAACAATTCTATTGCCAAATGTTCTTACTAGAGATCCGCGAGCTCCGGCCTCGACCTTCCTTTGTTTGTTGTGCGCGTCCTGGATTGCTTGTCGAGGGTTCCGGCTCGGGTTTGAGCCTCGTTTGAGCGGAGGATCTCTCTGTTCCATGGCGCATTCCACCCGCTCGACGAAACGCCTGAACTAGAGATCTAGCATTCGCGTCTTTGTTTCGGGCCGGCGTTGATTTGTCCGGGCATCGTCTCGTCCGGTCGAGGCATCCCGGCGACGCAGGGCTTCTGGGCGTCGGCCCGTCTGGTTGGTTCGACGCGTGCGCTCCGTCCCCTCCTCCATCGTCGAACAGAGCAAAGGAGGAGGGGGCCGCTTCGGTTATCCCACGAGATCCCGCCACGGCCGCACCCTCGGCCGCCGTCTCGATGTGCCGGGACTTATCTTGGCCGGCCGCCCAGACCTCGGAGCCCCGGCACGCCCTCGGCTGAGCCGAGACGAGCGGCGACGCTCGGCGCCGTCGTGTTTGTCGCGGCGAAGCGGACGCGGCCAAGGAGGGCCCAGTCGGGTCGGCACGCGGATCCGGTGGACCCGGTTGGCCCCGGTTCTGGGCTAGGGTTTGTTTGGTCCCGGGCTGGGCTATATTTTATTAATTGCGTTTCTTTGCAGGTGGGCATGTTGGGCCTCTTCGCCGAAGCCCAGTTCAGCAGAAGACCTGGGCTGCGCGCTCAGGCTGGCCTCGACCGGGTCGGACGCGGGGGTGCGATCCGGATCCGTTTTACATAATATAATATAATGTTATATTATTATTTTAATATTAAAAATATTTAATAATAATAAAAAATCTAAATTCAAAAATAAAAATAATAAAAAATGATTTACATTTTCCAAAAAATCAGAAAAATCCTAAAAGATGGATTTTATTCTCCACAAATGCATGGAAAATCCTTGAAAATCCTTGAACATTAGGGTTTAAATAAAAATATCTATCGAAAGAGCATTAATTGATAAACGGGCATAATCAAGTTTTCGATTCTAATTTCTCTGGTTACCTAGGAGTAAAATATTTATATTAATATTTTATTCGGATCTCTAATTGACCCATCATAAATTAATTAGTGATGACTCTTATTTGAAGTTGATTTGCAAATTAAAAACTTAAATAATAAGTCATGAATTGGTGGACTTAAGAGAGCTCACACTAAGCCTAATACTTAGTGAGCCATTAGCCTTCGCACGTGCCTGCATGTAAAGAGTGCCAAAAGGGCATCAGCTCTTCACTAACGGTCTTTCCTTCATGGTTTGAAAACAGTTGGCCTCTGGCTCTTGTTGGAAAGCTAATACCCGTCCCCAGAACTCCGTTTGCAAGAATATTCTGTCGTCGAAGACGACGAAGACTCCAAAGTCACCGAAGTAAGAGTTCTTCGCTGCTTTTCTGTGCGAGCCAAGTTTTCAAGATTTTCAGTTGCCTTGTCGCTAATTTTCCTTTTCCTCCTGCAGGGTTTCTGAGTAAATCTTGAATAAGCTGGGACAGTGTGTGTCTAGTTTACAGGACGACATGATAGGTTGACAGCACACTCCTGACGTAGATGGTTTATCACGTAGTTCTGACACGATGGCTCACTACCCTTTTGAGATTTTTCCGATGCATTTGCATGGCTTCCGGTGAAAGTTTCTATTCACACCTTGTAAGAATTGGACATGACTTAGGGGGAACTTTTTCATACAGAATTTGTTTCTCCTCTGTTCCAGTGAAGTTGAATGTGGTGAAATGAAGGTCGTTACGTGCTTGCAGTTTGACAAAGGCCTGTTGACTAAAAGACTCGACTTATCGTGATTTTCATAGGAGAAGACGGGTTGTTCTCAAATAATATCAAATAAGTCTGATTTCAGCCAAGCCATAGTCGCATTTGGCTTTCTCATGAACTTTACACAACTTTAGGGTTCTTTAATTTCAAAAGGCCTTTCACTGTTTTCATCTCTGAGGCCCCCACCTTTGCGTTTCTTCCATTTTGGGAACAGAGAGACCGCTGGCTAAAGCATCTTTTTATCCCCTAAGCAAAGCTAAACCGATTTATAGACACATTAGAATTACATTTGTTGCAACATAAAGGAAAATAGTTAGGCCATGCTTTTGAGAGTTACTTCTGCTAACGCCTGGAGGGTTTTGTTAACCAAACATGATAGATTCAATAAGCTAGGAGGAGGTTAATATCTCATATTCTGGAAATGAAAAGTTAAAAAAGCAAGGACTAGGTTTTTAACCCTCGCTGTACAAGATATCTGTGACACACCCTTTTAGCTTGCGATAGAGCAGACCATGGAAATGGTACATGGCATTTCCGACCGTCGGCGAATAGTTTCCCCTGCAACAGGCTGGAGATTTGAGGCCTTTTTGAACGCCTTCACACAGAACAATATCTTCCATCTGCAATTCCCCAAATACGTGAGGATCGTAATGCCCAAGTGTTGGTTCTACGGAATGGATATATGTTTTACTTTCTTATACCTGGACTCTTTCACTATCTTGCAGAGTGTTCTCTACGAAAATCTAATCATCCTGTAATCGACAGAAGCAGATTAGATGAATGACTGAAAATAATGGGAAATTTGAAGGAGAAAAAAGCTTGAACCTGAATGGCTATGGACATCTAACTTGACCATGTTGAGAAAACTTGCATAATTAATTCCCCATGAACTGGAACACCATCATAAGATTCAGCGTCATGAGAAAGCGCTAAATGTGTGGAATGATGAATTTAAGATGATCCCATAGGACAAATGAATTAATGGATGTGAGTAGTGTCAAAAGTGACAAGGGATGAACTAGAATATGAAAACAGAGTTTCTGGAGGACAGTGAAAACTGATTGTTTTACAGGATATGATAGTAGAATAAATGAGAACATGTACAGATCCGTGTCTTTAGCTACTTAGCTCTACTTTCTAAAGGCATGCTGCACTATGACGTACTCTATCGCCGCTAACCTTTCCTAGGGTAATGACTATCAGCCAAGGGCTGAAGGCATGCATATTCAACGCCACATCTTGTGATATGAGTTCATGTACGAGATTAATGTTCTAGTTTGATGAGGTTACTGCTTTTCGTAGATATTTTGGGTTTGCTATGTGCACGCTATTCCTTTTCTTTCTTCTCTTGCATCAATTCTGTAAAATTTTGAAAGAAAATTCACAAGTTGCCAATAGGAGATTGGTGGTTGCAGTCCGTTTTTGATACCATTGGGACTAACTGGAATTCAGATCACCTTGAGAGAATCTTTCAGCAAATAGTCAAATATTACGCGGCATTTCCTTGGTCCCAGGGGCAGTACAAGATTTGTGTCCATCCATGGCCCGTACCTATAAAAACAGTAAACCTCAGCTAGAGAAGAGAAGTCAAATAAACTCCTTCATCCATACCAAAACCTGTTTATCATGGAATTGGGATAAATGAAAGCATAAAGAGCTTTCGCTCCAAGTCAGTCAAAATCATCGGCACTATTGGTTGATCCACCTTCACATATTTGTAGACTCACTTTTTTGTGTACTTAGTATGAAGCAATTACTAAAACGAAAACCATAAACATTTTCAGATACTAAGTAACCATCATATTGATATTTAATTTTACTCAATAAAACATGAGGATGATTCCAGGAAAATGCAGGACAACGCTTAATATATGGAATAGGCATTATGAAAATGTACAATTTGTGGCCAGTCATACTAGTGTAGAGTAAGAGTCAAGCTTGGAACCAGAGTCAAGATTTGAAATCTGAATCTACTTAAAAAAAATTTAAAAAGAGGGTCAAATGATTTTAAAAGTTGATAATTTGATCATCCTTGAAGCATTTGACAATCGGAGCGGCAAAAAGCGGTAAACAATTACACTATACAGACCAGAACCAAGGATGCTGATTAAAAAACGATAAGAGGTGGAAAATTAAAATAAAAATGAGCAGCTACAGACCTTCCAGTTACACTCAAGGGTGTATTCAAGTCTACAAAGATAAGTTAGTGATGGATCAATGCAGTTATTGCCCAGAATATCTACACAGCTACCAGTCCATTCCTTTGCTGCTGTGTCACTTTCGACTTCATCGGGTGAAACATCTTTCTTGAAATTGAGTAGAACAAATGGGCTCCAGCTACTTTTAGCGGGAGAACCCAGACTCCTGCATCACACAGCCGCACGAAACCTCATTATTATGTCATTTGAAAATGCTGCACAACAAGAGGACTGAGATATAAGTAACAATTGCCTGCCTTTACATCAAAGTTCCGGATTCCTTTGATTCTAGTTGCTCTGAGAAGGGCTCCATTCAGTGCGTAAGTCCACCCCTGCCGTAAAAGGCAAGATAAGTTAGTCTGCATATCACACGGTATAAGTAGATTTACCATCACAAAGCTTGTATATTGCTGTTACTCCCCTCAATGACGCAGAGTATTCAAAATTGAAAGAGAAGTTCAACAAGAAATAGCAAGTGCCAACATAGACTTAGAAGCATTCCCATAGTGCATCGGCTTAAATGATCTACAAAAACTTTGAATACTTTTTTCATGGGTAGATTCCTGGTCTTTTGGCTTGTAAATACATTCCAATTGTTTTAATAGTATGATAATGGGAAAAAACTGCTTATAGATCTGTTACCTTCACCCAGTACGTTTTCTCACCAACTCAATTGCTATGTGATGCGTTTATCAAAAATCAAGTCAGGATAAAAATTGACTTGGTATTGGCTTTAAATCTCAAGGTAGAGTAGAGATCATAATAGGATAATTTGGTATTCCAATGTGCTACTCTGTAAGCAATTTTCGAAGCAATTTTCAACTATGCTACTCTCTGTAAGCATTTATCACATGAGTTGCAGCACACTGAGATGCATTCCAAACATGATTGAGTAAAAGTTTGCTTGAGATGAGCCTTTTGCTTTATCCATTTAACAAAGCATTAAATCAGATTGCCAAACTATCGGCTTCAATTTCCTTTTTACCAAGCGTCATCAAGGAACAAAAATTACAAAAAAATGGAAGAACCATATAACTCTTGAATTTTTAGCTTTAAAATGAAAGTGGAAATGCACTAACATGATATGGGCACACAAAGCACGACTTCCTGCCACTTCCTGATGCAAGAAGATAAGCATGGTGGTGACAGACATTGTGAAAGGCATGGATCTTTCCATTATTATCACGACACACCACGGATTCTAAATTTCCCAATATGCAGCATTTAACCATAACTGGGTTCCAGGAAGTCATGCACAAAAAGAGAAACAAAACGGTAGTTTTAACTAGGAAAGGTGCTGTTTTGTAACTTACGCATAGTACACTTATTTGAGGCGTGAAACCTTATAAAACACTAAATATTGGCATTGAGAGAGGGAGAGAAAAGGTTATTTTAATAACTGCTAAATCTTGATTCCAAGGAACTCAACAAAAACATGAATAAACATAATTCTTTGTTAAAATGATGATCCAATTTCTAGAGTCCATAAAAGTTTAGAAAAAATCCTACAAAAGTATCTAGTGCTTGGGTGGCAAAAGAAATGTCTGGAGTCCACTAAATTTGTGTAGAAAAGGCCACAAAAGTTATCTCTGCAAAATGGTAGAGATATTTGACTTGAAAGTCGGTTCATAAAGCTCTATGATAGAGCTGGCTAAGGATAAGAGCAGCAGAAAATTCCGACTTGAGCAGAGATTTTTGCATGAGTAAGTCAGTGACGTAGGTCCGTAAGTAGGGAGTGGAAGTCCAATCTTGCTCACTCAAACCAACAGCAAAACTCTCCTTCCTTTGTAATACCATCTAAGATAATAAAAGCCTTCCTTTCTCTTGTTCCCTTGTGCTCCCTTGCCGTAATAGCCCTCTCATTTATACATCCTTGTTGTTTCCTAGCCATATTTCACACACACATACATCAAACACTTACCTTCCGTAAATACCAACAGTGGTATTAGAACCTGTCTTTGGTTGGTATTGGGCATTTGTCTCATCCACACGTTCCTCAAACTACCCATCCAAACATCCAACAACTAAATTATGGCCAACTCTACCTCATCCTCATTTCCCATTCTTATTTTTTATGGGAATGACTATGAATATTGGAGCATAAAAATGACTACCTTGATGACCCAAGACTTATTGAACATCATCGAAAAAAGGTTACGAGGCTCCGCAAGAAGGTGCAAGTGTTCCGAAGGATCAACTACAAAGAGTGCAAGGGCATTATGTGTTATTCAGCAAGCACTCTCAGAAATAGTATTTCGGAGAATAATTGGAGCGAAGACTACAAAGAGGGCTTGGGAAATACTATGAGAAGAATTTCAAGGATAAAAAAGGGTACGCGCAATTCAACTTCAAACTCTGAGAAGAGATTTTGAGAATTCTAAAATGAAAAATTATGAGACCATCCAAGAATATTGTGGAAAATTAAAGGAACTAATTAATCAAATGAGAGCCTATGGAGATGAGATCATTGATCAAAGGGTTGTTGAGAAAATATTGGTGTCACTTACAAATAAGTATAATCTCATTGTCACAACTATAGAAGAAACTAAGGACTTAACAACCCTGTCTGTAAGTAAGTTAATTGGCTCTCTAGAAGTACATGAGAAAAGACTGATGGCACAAGATGAAAAGTTAGTTGAAAATGCCTTTCAATCTAACATAAACATGTAGTCTCATCAATCTAAAAATGGTGGAATGAGCTCATGGAAAAGTAAAAGAGGAGGAGTAACTATTCAAAAGGAAAAATATCCACATTGTGGTATTTGCAAGAAAACAAATCATTTGGAGAAGGATTGCTGGTTTAGAAATAAGCCACAATGTTGCTTTTGTAAAAGATATGGCCACATGGAAAAAGATTGTTGCTTGAAGGGAAATTATCGAGCCAACTATGTCGAAGAAAAGGAAAGTGAAGACAATACATTCTACGCAAGCCAAGTGGCAAATGATAAGAAAAATGATACATGGTATATTGATAGTGGGTGTAGCAATCATATGATGGGGGACAACTATATATTCACCTATATTGAAGTCGATAAAATCCCAAATAAAATTGGGCAATGGCGTATTAGTTGATGTGAAAGGAAAATGGACTATCGCCGTTGAAACAAATAAAGATCCAAAATATATTCATAATGTATATCTAGCCCCCAGTCTTGCATAAAATCCCTTGAGCTTGGACCAAATATACAAAGTGAGTATTCTTTATACTTTAAAGGAGATGCCTACCTTATCTATGATAAATATAAAAATATCATTGTCTCTGTTAAGATGGAGAATAAGAATTTTCCTATTTGATAGAAATATGTTAGAGATATCCATGAAAGCTCAACTTGATGATTCATGGCTATGGCATCGAAGATTTGGCCACTTCAATTTTGCTAGGCTAAAAATTCTCCATTAGAAAAATATTATGATAGACTTTCTAGCTATTTCAGAAATTTCAGAAATTTCAGATGTTTGTGAGGGTTGCCTCCTTGGAAAACAATAAAGGCAATCCTTCCCATCTGGAGGTGCGTGAAGAGCTAAGAAGCCATTAAAGCTAGTTCATACGGATGTGTGTTGTACAACGAGGACCCCCACACCTAGTCAAAATAAATATTTCATCCTATTCATCGACAATTACACAAGAATGACATGGGTTTACTTTCTTCAAGAAAGATCGGAAGTTTTTCTTTATCTTTAGAAAATTCAAGAACCACGTCGAGAATCAAAGTCCTAAGGAGCAACAAAGGCACATAATACAACTCAAGAGAGTTTAATAGATTTTGTGAAGATGAAGGAGTCCATCATCCACTAATTGTTGGCTATGCCCCAAAGCAAAATGGAGTAGCAAAAGGAAAGAATAGAACCATCATGCATATGGCAAGGTATATGCTTAAGGAGAAACGCCTTCTTAACTCGTTCTAAGCAAAAGCAATCTACACGGCAGTGTACATCTTAGACAGATGTCCAATTAAAGCAATCCAAAATAGGACTCCAATCGAAGCATGGAGCAGATGGAAGCTTTTGGCGAAGCAACTCTAGGTGTTCAACTACATCTCAAAGAAGGAGTAAGCTCGATGAAAAGATAGAAAATGGAATATTATTTGGCTACAGTGACCAATCAAAAGGCTATTGGGTTTACAACCTAAACTAAGAAGCTCATGATTAGTCAAGACGTTGAGTTTGACGAGAATGCAGCTTGGAACTAGGAGGATGAGAAGATCGAGAAGAAGTATGTCAGCTTGCTAGACACACTACCTATTCGAGAGGGACCAACATCAAAAGAAGAAGGTGAAGTGTCATATTCCACTACTCGTGACATAACACCACCATCCTCTCCAAGAGTGACGCAGGAAGAATCTACTTCGAAGTCTCCAATTTTGAGGGTAAAAATGTGGCACCCCTCGGGTTTAAAGAAGGACCGAGGTCCATAGGCATTTTTTTTTTTTTGAAAAGAGTTTAGCGCAGCTTATAGCGAAATTAAAGATGAATCTCACGATCCCTCTACTCTCTTAATGATGGTACAATGCACACCAACTACACCTCGAAGGAAAACATAAAGTCGAGCCACTTTTATTTACATTTTTAAGATGGACATCTTGGGTCGGTACAACCAAAAAGCCAAGACTTTCAGCTAAACTTGGCTACGGCTCAAAAGAGAGATCTCGACCCCCTACATCGATCATGTATAACCCTCCATCTACAAGTGTTGGATATCCCAAAAAACGTCAGCTCCCACTCCTCACGCGGGCCATCACACCCATCTTGGTGCATCAGACGGTGGCGGCGGCAACATCCCCCATATCACTCCATCACGGTGGACGTGGATAGACAAGAACTCCTGGATGACCGGGCCCCCAGCCAGGCCCACATCATACATTACCAGCACACGAACCCGTATGAACGTCAAACCAGGGATGGTGGCACTATCAAGCTCCATACAATCGACCTCCACGTCAGATGGAAGGCCGTAAAAGGTACCCCGCGTGACCGGAGGGAGGGGCATCTTTCTAATCTGAAATGTTGGTCCCCAAACGGGGTGAGTACAACCACTCAGCAGGTAAAAGATCCATTAAACTACTCAATACATCACACAAAACAATCATAACATCATAGCAGGGTACATATCATTCATGCATTCAAGCATAACTTACCTTGCAGCCATGCATATGTCATCATACCATATATGCATACACCATCATGCACTCATCATCAAGCATTCATGCATATACCATCATGCCATAGGTGCATATACAACCATTCACTCATCATCTTATATCATACAGCCATGCATACATGTCATCATACCATGCATGATTCAATTTCAACTTTTTATCTTTCAATCGAGTCACCACATTTTTCTTCCCTGGGACCAGTAATTGCATCCCACATTTTATCGCTCGCACCCAACCTGACATCGCGAGGAACCTCCGGCACACACCTCCGAGCATCCGGCACCCCCACATTCCAGGCATCTCGTACCCCAACTGGCATCACGAGGTATCCCCTCGGCACACACCTCCGAGGCTTCCGGCACCCCCACATTCCGGGCATCTCGAAACTCCCGGGGACATCCGGCACCCCCACATTCAGGGCATCCGGCACCCCCCATTCCGGGCATTGTCGGCTCACACCTCCGACAGTCTCCTCATTCATCATAATTCATATTCACATTTGTGTCTCAATATCAACATGGCACATGATGTGATGGCAACAAAGTCAATTTCATCTTTTGATTTTATATGTAATATCAAATATCATCACATGTGCAGCAAGATTCAATCACTTAAAATAATATAGTTCATGGGGCTCATACAAAACAGAATAGTCCATGCATTACAGCCTTTAAAATTCGCACAATCCAGCTTGCACAGTTTTAGAAAACATTTTAATTAAATACCCAAATGACTTTAAAAAATTATTAAATTCGAACATGTAATAGTCAAGACATAAAGGCAGATTTTTCATGAAGAACACTACACAAAAAGATTCCCATATAATTCGGTATAGACCATGCATCACAGCACTACCATTCTAACGGTCCAACTTGTACAGTTTTTGAAACATTTTTGGTTAAATACCCAAATTACATTCAAAAATTATGAAATTTTACTATGTGATAGCCAAGACCATAAGGTAAATACTTCATGAAAACATCAAAGTCAGATTCGTTCTAGATAATTAAATATAGGCGGTTAAAACTTCTGTTCCTAGTACCGAACTTTCCAGATCTAGTCTTTCCAAAGAACAACGGTTTCACCTACTTCTACTTGTTTATTTTGTCCCAAATTTGAGTATGTTATACTCCAAGAAGTCCTTAACAACTTTCATTTAGAAGTCAAAGCCAAAATCCAACTTGAACATCACATGCAAGTCACTATAACATCCAAGGTCGAGCTGTTTTCTCAAGAACAGTACACTAGGCTAGAGCACCACCCTTATAACTTCAATTTTTCACATTCTAAACCTCCGAAATCTTTACCATTCAGTCACACACACTAAGCACAGCATGCAAGAGTAGATCAAGAGATCCCACTTGCCTCTAGACCGAGCTAACGGCAAGCACAACGGCAGCGGGACACGGCGACGACGGACGGTGACGCACGGCCTCTCCTCCTTCCTTCTTCCCTTCTTCCTTCCTTCCTTCTCTTTCTCACCTCTCTCTCTCTCTCTCGGACGAACTCTCCTCTCTCTTTCTCACTTAAACCGGCTACTTTCCCCTCTAATTTTCTTCCCATCCATCATTAGCCATCATTAGTCTTGCATGGGGGACACTTGGCCATCTCCATGGGACAAATGGGGGAGGGCATGCAACCGGATTCCCCCCCTTCCTTCGTGCGGTTGACAGCCCTTTATGGGCTTATGGGCCGGCCATTTTGGCCCATCTTAGGCCCAACACTCTTGGGCCTAAGACCCAAGCTTAATTAACCCAAGATTACCCCCAAAAACAGCTTAATCCTTGTTTAAAAACTAACTAAATCCCTATTAAATCAAAGCACTTAAATTACAGATTTAAATGACTATAATACTTGGTAACATAGATTAATAAAATCCAACTTATAAAATTTATGGCCAAAGACACAATTTCCTCATAAAATAAATCTTGATCTTACATGGGCATAAAACATGTTTCTAACAAATATTCACCCATTAAGTGCTTGGCCATTAATCTATTACACTTCTTTGGTCTAAAGACCATAACATAGATCAATGATGCGTCCATCGCCCTTCCAAAGGTTGTAAGGCATCTAGAGGTTGCCACGGAGTTTTAGGATGCCACAAAAAACCCTTAGAAGAATTTACGACACATGCAACTTTGCTGCTTTAGAACCAAAAAACTACGAAAAGACATCCAAAGAAGAAGTTTGGGTAAAAGCCATGAAGGAAGAAATCAAAATGATCGAGAAAAATGAAACTTGGGAGCTCGTTGATCGCCCCGAATACAAAGAGATCATTGGAGTCAAGTGGGTCTATAAGACGAATCTAAATGCAAATGGAACTTGCAACCACCGAGTATTGACTATACTGAAACTTTCGCTCCTATGACTCGCCTTAATACTATTCGGGCACTTATAGACCTAGTAGCACAAAAAGAATGGAGGATCTATCAACTAGATGTGAAGTCAACATTCCTAAATGGATATCTTCAAGAAGAAATATATGTGGAAAAACCACTAGGCTTTACTATCAAAGGCCAAGAAGAAAAAGTTCTCAAACTCAAGAAAGCCCTTTATGGGTTAAAGTAGGCACCACAAGGGTGGTATAGTAGAATTGATGAATACTTCACAAAGCAAGGATTTAGGAGAAGTGTGAGTGAGCCAACGCTCTACATTAAGACCAAGGTAAGTCTAACACTCTCGTCATCTCTCTTTATGTAGATGATCTCATATATACAGGGAACAATGAAGAGATGATTCAAGAATTCAAAGAAGAAATGATAAAGACATTCGAGATGACGGACTTGGGCTTGATGCACTACTTCCTCGACATCGAGATCGATCAAAATGAAGGAGTCTTTATCTCACAGAAGAAATATACCAAGAATCTCCTAAAGAAATTCAAGATGAACTATTGCAAAGTAGTGGTAACACTACTAGCGACAAATGAGAAGCTACTAAAGAAAGATGAAGCAGAAAAAGCTAACACCTCCCTCCACAAAAGTCTAATTGGCAGTCTGTAATTTCTAACTGCTACACGACTGGGCATCATGTATGCGACAAGTTTATTATCGCACTTCATGCAAAGTTCAAGCCAAATTCACCCTGGAGCTGCCAAAAGAAATTTCAGATTTTTATGAGGAACAATAGACTATGGCATTTGGTATTCACCTAGTGCAAGCACCAAGCTCATTGGCAACACCAATAGTGACTGGGCAGGTTCAACTAACGGTAAGAAGAGCACTATTGGCTATGCATTCACACTGGGTTCCAGAATATTCTCATGGGCATCCAAAATACAAGACTCAATAGAACATTCTACTTCAGAAGCTGAATACGCCGCATCCGCTATGACCACCAATTAAGCATTATGGTTTCGAAGAATTCTAGAAGCATAGATGGAACCAACTCCGATACTTTGCGACAATAAGTCCGTGACCGTTATATCAAAGAATCCAGCCTCTCATGGAAGAACCACGTGTAACGACATCAAACATCACTTTATACGAGAGGTGCATAGTAATGGAGAGATCAAGCTCAGATATTGCAAGACCGAAGATCAAGTAGCGAACATATTCACTAAAGCACTATTGCTAGCCAAATTTGAGACCTTGTAGAATATGTTTGGAGTATCACGAAATTGGATCAGGGAGAAGTGTTAAAATGATGATCCAATTTATAGAGTATAGAAAAATAAAGAAAAATCCTACAAAAAAATCTACTGTTTGGGCAACAACACAAAAGTCTGGAGTCCACCAAATTTGTGTAGAAAAGAACATAAAATTATCTCCACAAAGTGGTAGAGATATTTGACTTGAAAGTCGATTCATAAAGCTCTATGATAGAGCTGACTAAGGATAAGAGCGGCAGAAAAATCTCTGACTTGAGCATTTTCCATGTGTAAGTCGGTGATGTAGGCCTATTAGTAGGGAGTAAACGTCCAATCTTACTTATTCAAACCAAGAGCAAAACTCTCATGCCTTTTGTAATACCAAATAGGATAACAAAAGCCTTATTGGAAGAAGATATGATTGAAGATTTGTATTGATAGTAGTTGTGATTATTTTAGGACTAGAAAGATTAGAAAAAGATTAGAAAGGTTTATTTACCTTTCTTATTGAGTCTCCTTGTGTAATATATACACCATTGTAACAGAATACACAATTGAATGAAGTGAATACAAATTTTCTTCTCCATACAATTTCCCACATTATCTTTTGCTCGGATTTCTGACATGGTATCAGAGCAACTTCTGATCCTGGCATAGTTTCTGCACTACTCTCCGAATTGCCTCCAGTTCTTCTCTGTTTCTTGTTGTTGCAACACTTGCAAAACAAAAACAGCCTCCGTCAGGAATTCTCCCTTGAGCCTTCTTTTTTTGCCAAGAAAACCTTCTGCATAACAGAGTTGTTGTAGATTCTTTTAGAAAATTCTTCATCATGACAAACCCACAAAGACTTACCTCAGCCTCCGGTGATTAGTCCGCAGGAGAGACGACGCCTCAAGCATCGTAGATCCAAGAATCCTCGACAATTGTTACTGTGTCCGAGGAGCAGATCCAGCCGCAGAGTCAAATTCAGCATGCGCAGTGGGCACCTATTCCGGCTCAGTTCAATATGGGGCAGCCCTTTTCGGGCCACCATCCTTACCAATGGATGCCATATCCTTGGTACTATGGGCCAGGCCCAAATACATCATCGCCAAGATATCGAAGTGGTGTGCAGACTGATGGAGGCCCACCAACCAGCAACGGGGCAAGCTCAACCATCAGCCCACAGCAGATGAGCGGGTCAACCAAACCTGGTATGGGAACAAATCCCTACCCGGGTTCATTTTTTTCCAATGCGGGTCATACAACCGGATCTAGCGGATTGGGTTTAGGAGCAAATCCCTACCTGAGTTCGCCGCCATGGTTTCTTCCATACCAGATCTTCGCTGCCAGCGGTCGGTCGGAGCCCGGCGACCCCCTTTTCACAACTAATGCCAACGGACCAGAACTAAAGCTTGTTTCTCAGCAGTTAACCGAACCAGACAATTACTCAAGTTGGTCGCATGAGTTTCGGCGCGCACTGGTAACGAAAGATAAAGAGGGCTTTATTGACGGAAAGGTTCTGATTCCATCCGACGAGCGAATGGCACGACTTTGGAAGAAATGCAATCAATTGGTCCAAACATGGATCGGAAATTGCATCGCCTCCAAAGTGGTGGCCGGTCTTCCCCTGACGGAGGACTCGAAACAAATGTGGGAAAACATCAAGGAGATTTATGGAAAATTAGATCAAGTCAAAAAAATTTCTTTGACGCAACAGATCTCGGATTTAAAGCAAGGAAACATGACTGTTGCTGTGATTGATGCGGGACAGGGAGAAAACAACAAGATTTCTCCTCATATTGAACGAAACTTACCTTTCGTTCCGATCGCAGATTTTAACCATGGAGCCGATGTCGAGCCTTGGCCGCATCTACCAGCTCGCTATCCAAGAGGAAAGCCAACAAAGAGCAGCATATCATGGGAAGGACGGCGAGAGCATGGCTCTGGCGGCGAAGGTTTTCTCTCACCCGCTACAGAGAGCCACGGGAGGAAGAGAGAGTTGCGGACTCCCTCTAGGGTTTCACGAAGAAAACCCTAGAGGATACCATAAAGTGACCAATGGCCACGATTTTTTCGATCGATTGGACGGCTCCCGATAGTTTTTTGGAGCCGCAGGATCTAACAGTTCACGAAGTGGCGGGACTATTGAATCCAACGGTCCGCATGGCCTGAATTTATATGGGTCAGATGGCCCACGCGACCATTTCCTTGCTGGATCCGACGGCCCAAGAAGCCATTTCCTCGCGGGATCTGATGGCCCATATGGGGCAACGACGGCCCATGCCGTAAGCAGGCCTTCTTCGGTCACAAAAAATATCAACCAAAAAGGAAAGGGTAAGCTCTATTGCGAATATTGTAAACGCCCACACCACACGGTTGAAAATTGCTGGAAACTGCATGGTAAACTTAGCGAGAAAGAAAAGGGGAAATTTTCAACTGTTTTTCAGGTGTCAGGTAAATCAACAGACAAGTCAATTACTCATGGGGAATATCAGGAGCTGATGGAAGCTCTTAAAAAATTGGATGCTTCTGACAAGGCAGGGAGTTTCGCAGGTATTTCTTATTGTCTAATGAACTCGATTTCGAAAGATGCATGGATTATTGATACAAGAGCTAGTGACCACATTGTCTGCAATCCAAAATTCTTTTCCAACATCGAGAAGTTATCATTTCCTATATCAGTACAACTCCCGAATGGAAACACCACACATGTTGGAATGACTAGCACTGTGAATCTTAGTCCACTCATCACACTTAAAAATTTCCTTTATGTTCCTAGTTTCCATTTTAACCTCATATCAGTCTCTCGAGCTTGCGAAGAAAATTCCTGTCATGTCTCATTTGACTCTGATAAATATCTATTTCGGGCCCTTTCAACTGGCAAACTGATGGGCTTGAGTAGAATCTATCAAGGACTGTATTTTTGGATCAATCTTCCAAGCAACTTTAAAATATCTTCTGTTGCATTCAATAAACCATTGTGTAACATTGCTACCAATGACAAAAATTTTCTTCATCATCAAAGATTGGGTCACACTGCTTCTTTCACTTGTCCTCAATGTCCCATTTGCCCTTTGGCAAAACAAACTCGTGCCCCCCTTTCAAAACAGTAACACTCAAGTAGACAGCATTTTTTCTTTACTTCATGCTGATGTCTGGGGACCATATCACACCTTGAATCATGATGGTTCATGATTTTTTCTTACAATCGTGGATGATTTCTCACGTGCCACCTGGGTTTTTCTCATGCAATCAAAAAATCAAGTTCTTTCTCACCTTAGAATCTTCCTTTCCTTATCCAAAACTCAGTTTGGAAAGTCAGTTCGTCGCATCCGCACTGATAACATAAGAGAATTTTTCAATGGTGAATGTGCTTCTTTTCTTTCCTCAAATGGAATTTCGCATGAAAGTAGCTGCACTTATACCCCACAGCAAAATGGAGTTGTTGAGCAAAAACACCGTCATCTCTTGGAAGTGGCACACGCTCTTAAATTCCAAGCATCTATACCAAAAAATTTTTGGGGAGATTGTGTGGTCACAGCAGCATACCTGATAAATCGTATGCCATCACGCATTCTAGAAGGCAAGACTCCGTTTGAATTATTGTATGGAAGAAAACCATATCTGAGTCATCTCCGAGTGTTTGGTTGTCTCTGTTATGTGACTACAGTAGGGCCCTGGGATAAAATGGGCCCTCGTGCTCGCCAGTACATTTTCATGGGATATCCCAACCTAAAAAAGGGTTATCGAGTTTATGAACAGTCTACCGAGGAATTTTTTATCAGCAGGGATGTGGTTTTTCATGAAGATATTTTTCCTTTCCGAGATATCACTTCTATGTCTGTAGATGATATGGGCACTAGTCATCGATTCTTATCGGAAGAAGATCTATCTTCTGGAGAGTCATATCTTATTACCTCTCCTCCAAGACATCAGATGGTAGATACAGTATCGCCTTCACCACCCAATGAGCATTCTACTGGAAATTCAGTTGAGCAACATCTCATAGAACAGGAACACCAGGTGACAAATTCCATAGAACCTACAAGTATTGAAGAATCATCTTCGGAGGTGCTGGATGAGATACCGCGACGATCTGGTCGGATCACTCGTCCACCAGCTTGGACAAAAGATTATGTCTGTTCTTCATCAAAATCGTCAGGTACTCGTTATCCTATCTCCTTGTATGTGTTTTTTGATCGGTTGTCACCAGGACATTTATGTTGCATTAGCCGAATTTCTGAGGAACGAGAGCCTTCTAGTTATAATGAGGCTGTACATGATCCACGTTGGCAAAAGGCAATGGAGGCAGAACTTAAAGCCCTAGTTGACAATCACACTTGGGATATCGTATCGTTACCTCCCCATCGCAAGCACATTGGATGTAAATGGGTATATAAGATTAAATACAGAGCAGATGGCTCTGTGGAACGATATAAGGCCCGGTTGGTGGCCAAGGGCTTCACGCAGAGAGAAGGTTTTGACTACCATGAAACATTTTCTCCGGTAGCCAAGGATGTCACGGTTCGTTCTTTCTTATCGGTTGCTGCTCTTCTCAACTGGTCACTGCATCAAATGGATGTCCACAATGCCTTTCTTCATGGTGACCTGGAAGAAGAAATTTACATGGATCTTCCACGAGGATTACGGAGACAGGGGGAGTCTAAGGTATGTCGTCTCCGCAAATCTCTTTATGGATTGAAACAGGCTTCTCGACAGTGGTACGCGAAGTTCACTAATGCACTTACGGGTGCCGGGTTCAAGTAGTCCAAGCATGATTATGCTTTATTCACTTGGGCAAAAGGTACGTTGTCTCTTTACTTGATGATTTATGTTGACGACATACTTATTATGGGAAATGATGATTCCGCTGTAAGGAAGCTTAAGGAGTATCTACATTCCTCTTTCCATATCAAAGATTTAGGGTCACCTAAATATTTTCTTGGAATAGAGATAGCTCTTTCTGATCAAGGGATTTCTCTTAGCCAACAAAAATTTGTGATGGAGATTATATCAGAAGCGGGATTATCAGGGTGCAAACTAGCAATTATTCCCATTGAACAGAATGCCAAGTTGACCAGTGTTGATTATGACGCTGGGATATCTTCCTCTGACGATCCATTATTGAAGGATCCGACAAGTTATCAGAGACTTGTTGGAAAACTTATCTACCTCACCATGACTAGGCCAGACATCTGCTATGCAGTACAGACTCTTAGCCAGTTCATGCACAGTCCAAAGCAATCACACATGAATGCAGCCTTGAAGGTGGTAAAATACCTGAAGAAAAGTCCAGGACTAGGGATATGCCTCTCTCGAAAGTGCAATATGGAGATGACAACCTATTGTGATGCAGACTATGCTACATGTCCCATGAGCAAGAGATCTATCGCTGGTTTTTGTATCAAATTAGGGGAGTCATTACTTTTATGGAAGACGAAGAAGCAATCTACTGTATCGCTATCATCAGCAGAAGCTGAATATCAATCTATGGCAAAGACTGTTTGTGAGGTGGTATGGTTTTTTTTTTTTTTTTGGTCAGTATGAGGTGGTATGGTTACAAGGCTTACTTCTGGACCTTGGGATACAAGTTAAAGGTCCAACATTACTCTTTTGTGATAATGATTCAGCACTCAAGCTTGCAGCAAATCCCATATTACATGAGAAGACAAAACATATAGAAGTTGGTTGCCATTTTACTCGAGAGAAGATCAAAGAAGGCATCATCGAAACAAGAGGGATCAGAACCATGGAGCAGCTCGCGAATATATTCACTAAACCTCTTTGTCAGAGACAACATACATATCTTCTAAACAAGCTACGCGTCTTGGATATATACAAGCCACCAGCTTGAGGGGGAGTGTTGGAAGAAGATATGATTGAAGATCTGAGATCTGATTGAAGATTTGTATTGATAGTAGTTGTGATTATTTTAGGACTAGAAAGATTAGAAAAAGATTAGAAAGATTTATTTACCTTTCTTATTGAGTCTCCTTGTGTAATATATACACCATTGTAACAAAATACACAATTGAATGAAGTGAATACAGTTTTTCCTCTCCATACAATTTCCCACATTATCTTTTGCTCGGATTTCTGACAAGCCTTTCTTTCTCTTCGTCCCATTGTGCTTCCTTGCCGTAATAGACCTCCAATTTATATATATATATATATATATATATATATATATATATATATTTACTGTTTCCTAGCCATATTTCACACACACATCAAACACCAAGCTTCCACAAATACCAACATTCTTCTTCTCGAAGATGTAAGGGGATATGTGACTCGACATGGGATCGAGTATCCGAGTCCTCTGTTGATTTTTCTTTTTTCATTGGCATGTCATCCAATAGAGATGCAATTTTTTTTTTTTTTTTTGGTTCGGAAATGTTGATAATTTCATTAACTCAAAGCAGGTTTGTGGACATCAGAAATTAAAATTTCCAACATAGGTTTTGGGGATAAGACAGTCGAATAGTGGGGAGTTCTCTTTTTCGCTAGGCTTTCGCCACCTAATCTGTAAGCTTATTCGCCTCTCTTGTACAATGAGTTAGACCCACAAAACTGAGATGGGCCAACTTCATTTTGCAAATATAGGTCCAAGCCCTAGTATTCCATGGGCTTTGTTCTTCTCTAGCCACATGAATGGGACAAGATCAAAATCTATACCCGACTATGTAACCTATTTAAATATGTTCATAAGAATAAAGGTTGGTCGAGTTAAATCTATTATCAAATTAAAAATGAAAAATTACCAAAATCAAAAATACAATTGGAAAAAAATGAAAAAACCAATATAAACATATCAAATAAACAAGCTAAAAATTGAATAAAAATTGAAAAAAGAAATCTCATCCTGTTTGCAAGTCTACAACAACTCTAATGTTTAAAAATGAGCTATGATCTCCATCGAATCGAAGCCTTTGTCGAGCTACCACCATGGTTGGGCGACGTAGCCAATGATATTCTACTATGGTCATGTTGCTGACACCAATGGCCATTGTGTGTGGCCCCTACCTCCTCTTCAAGCCTCCTTTTCTTTTTCGTTTTTCATTTACGTGTCATCCAACATACACATAAACGGGACAAGATCAAAAAGGAAACATGGATGTATATTTGTTGGTGTGTTTATCACACTATCTAATAATCCTCCTCAAGTCTTCCCACTCAACCAACCCTCTCTCTTTCTTCACCGTTAGCCACCGTCTCCAACTGTTGTGGCCACCTGTTATCACTGTCACCTTGTTCATGTCTCGCCGGAATTTCCGTCATGTCATCCACAACAATTTAAATTGAGCCATATTATCAAAAATGGTGCATTATATATCCGTAGGACTCATCAAATTTGATGATTTTAATTCAGTTTAGTACATACATTGGATATACTTATTATTTTCCAGTGGGAGATATTATCATTATTATCATCATCACATGGACTATTTTAAGCAATTAAGGAGGTCCAACCAATGCAGGAAAAGAGTTGGAAAGAAAAAGATAACAAACCGAACCGCCCAAATTCGTCCGGCGATGCCGCTTGTCCCATCGTTGACTTTTCTTTATTCCCACGAGCCAAGGATTCTCCTCTTCTTTTTTTTTCTTTTTTTTTCTTTTCTCTAATAAGACAGTTACGCCGTTGATATTTTATAACATATTTGAAATGTCAGGTTGCTTCTATCTCCGGCAATCTTGGAAAATAGAAAAGTGGCGATCCCATGCATAGAATCTACGTGTCCTACGCCTCCAATATTTCATCTTTTAAATTCTATTGTGTATTTTTTTTCTTTCCTTCTTTTTTTTTCTAAACATAACAAGGAAACTGCAAATTCTAATCTGTAGAATATTTTACTGACCTCAATAATCAGATAGGACACATATTAAAATATCGAACGAGTGATCCAAACATGAGATTATTTATACTAGTAATGTATGGAGTCAAACTAATGTCTTGCTTTTAAACCATACCCTTGTGTCTATTCTTTTGTTCCTAAGCCAAAATGAGGGATTGCATGTAATCATTTATGCAATCAATTATGATATTATTCTTGAATTGGTGGGTCTTCGTCAGTCGTGCCCCATAGCAAGAAGTTTAATTATGACATCTTTCCTGAAATTGCATAAAGCTACTTCATTATGAGTTCCATTAGGTCAATAATTTACTGCCGTCTTCGTCGGTCATGCCCCAGCACACTCCCGTTTTAGTTCTTAATACTTTGTATTAACATCAAACCACATCATCTACAGCTTTTGTAAAAAAAATTTAGTGATTGATTTAGGCTAAAAGTGTCAATCGATGTTATAGATTAATCATAAACTTGATCATAAGTTTGACAAGTCGCAGGCATTCCGATAAAATGGGCGGTTTTGATTGAAAATTGTGCGCTTGCTGGTGGGCTCAAACAACACATTTGAGGGCCTTGTTAGTGAGTGGCCTAGGCTTGAGCAATGGCTTTGAGGCTTGGCCTAGTTTGCCCATTGATTTATCAAAAATTACATTGATAAAAATTTATTTAAGTTAATCTACCTTGTAATACAAACTTCATAACTATTGGAAGAGAAAGTGAGGCTTAAAACAGAAAAAGAAAAGTATTTTACGACACACTTAAGTAAAATACAAATATATTATGGAATTATTTTTTGTTTATGTTTACATTTTATCTATGATTTAGCTCAGCTTTTTTTTGCTTTAAAATGTAAGACGTTGCCCGTGTGATTGGGCCAATAAATTTCAGCGAGTGAGCTTGGCACTTGCCAAAACCCGCTGGATTGGGTTTGGAAATGGCCCCTAAAAGTTCAAACCGAACTTGTTCAGTAAACAAGTCCCATTAAGTTTATCCCATATTCAGATATGTTTTCCCCTATATTTAATGTTTTATTTCATAAAACGTTCCCATCATATGAAATTGCATCTACCAGCTCTGAGAATGGATAGGACCTGGTCTTTTGACCATAATTAAAATGGTGATTGGGACTAGGCCCCCTTATTCCCTCCATCGCAGGGTAAGAGGTGAGCTAAACTAGCAAGTAATTGCATTAAAAGTTAATTAAACAAGAATGACGCGACAATACACTATGAGATAATTTGAATGGGAAATAAAAGTGTGAGGACTCACCTTTTAATCCACCAATGGAAGCTTCACGAATCATTTAATAAAGAGGATATATCTAACATCAATAAAGAAGGCGCCATATAATATTGTCGAAAGTTATTATCAAATTTCTAATCATAGCTCAAAATAAATATCATACCCACGTATTTTATTTTTGGAACTCGCTTTCATGCAAAGATAAGTTAAAAAATTGATATTGCATCAACTTGACTACTCGAGCAAGATGTTTCAGCTTTTGGCGCCTGACTCATAATTGACTTGGACTATAAACGTATGAAAAGCCAAAATGAAAAATCAAAAGTATGGGGGAAAACTTTGACCCAAGACACGACAGATGTAAATGGGATTTTGTGAAAAGCGAGAAAATAGTTTCGAGATAACTTTACCTTTTAATGTGTCCCACGTTCATGTAAAGAATCGATGTAGCCATCATTTGTCAAGAATATGAAAGCTTCATCCTATAACTAAAATTTATAAAAAAGGAATAAAATATAGTGGGAGCGTACGCCAGCAAATGACAAGAATATGACTGCTCGATCCTCTCGTGATTGACGGAGAATATAAGGCACCAATTTATTCAATCTCTAGTCGTCGGTCTTCATCTCCAAGGGCTTCGTACAATACAAGGCACCGATATTAATATTACTTTCTCTCCCCTCAACTTTTTAAAGGTGTGTCCTATCAGACAATGGTATCTTATAGATTAGTATTAATATACCAAACCACATGGTAGATTATAAGTGAATAATAAGCCATTTTCAATAATTAAAAACAATATACCTCGTCACCTAATGTAGCATATTTATGAAACATTTTTAGTGTGTTTTGACATTTCTCTTTCTTGTTTTTGTTGTCCAAATGAAAACTAGCAAGACACTAATATATGGATGACACTAAATGTATTTAGACTTTACTCGAATTCACTAAATGAAATGATGCACGATGTGGTATGGACCCATGTCATCAAATAAGTGTGGAATCAGCATTGGAATGAAGTTTGTCAAAAGGCAGAACGAGATAAATTGGGCAAGATCAATTCAAGGAAATTTAGTTTTCTATTCCACCATCATTTCTTCTCAAAATTACACGAAGTGCTTTTTCAAGCATTATGAGCTGCCATTCAAGTTTGCCCGACAATCGTGGAAGCAATTGTCATTCAAGTTTGCCATTCACGAACGGGTAGGCCTAGATCAAGGGACCGCATTTTCTGGTTCGATGAGGTGCGGGCTGAAATTTAGGGCGCCCCCTTGTTTTTTTTTCAGGCGGGTCTGCACCTTTAGCTAGAGCATCTTTGGGATCTTAGGCCTTTGGCTCGAACTGATCAAATTATATATTAAAACTAAAAAATTATAATATAAAGATTAATAATTAATAAAAGAAAACGTGTTGTTTTATACTCCGAACACTTTAATAAAGTCATAAGTAAGTTAAAATATGAACATATAAAAAAATGACTCTTGACGGCCAAAATATGTTTAATTCCTAAAAATGAAAAAATCCGAAAAAAATTTGGGTACATATATTAAACTAGACTTCTTTCCTTTTTTTTTTTCCAAAAAAAGGCTCTCTAGTCTCTTTGTCCCCTCGTCAGTACCATGGATAGTTTGTTGTGTTAAACAGTGCGAAGTGGTTGGACTACTTTTCACATAATGATCCAGAGCATTAGCAAATCAATTAGACTATTCTAATGAGAAAAACACTTGTAGTTTTCTTGAATCCAAGTGCACGGGACGCAATCTCTTTTCATTGAGGGGCCAAAGGAAATTCCCAAGTGCTTCTTTGATGACTTGAGCAAGAAAAGCATTGGACTAATGGCACGATGTACTGCACTCGAGAATTATAAAAATGATTTTTGCTTCAATAATGATAAAGAACACAACACTCGCACATCACACCATGATTAAAGAAATTTAAAGAATACTTTTGTTGTAGTAAAAGTGAGTTTTACTTTCACATTTCTAGATTGAAAGATTCCAAAACCCATTTCATTCGACCAGAAAAAAAAAAAATTGGTGGATGACTTTTCCATTCAAAAAGAGATTTTGTGGAAAATCTTTGCCTTTTGGAAAAGGAGAAAAAGGACATTATTATACAAAAAGTTAGTTGATTTGTGATCATGATCTGATCTTTGTGTTCATATTGACGGAGTACAATATCATCAAACTATCATTAAACGAGGGTTTCATTCATTTTTCTAGAGGTCATCCGTAGAAGAAGGGTCATTGTTAATTTGAGGCACCGATTTGTCCTTTATATGGGCCGTTTGGTTTTGCTATTTATTTTGTATTATCCTCACTTTCTTCTTTGTTATTACCATGATTATTGCTTGCTATGCTCGATATTAATTTAATATGCTGAGCTACATGGCAAACTATAAATGAAAAATAAGCCATATTTAACAATTAATAATAATATGCTATGTTACTTATTATGCCTAATTTATAAAACACACTTAGTGGGAGCGCACACCAATAAATGACAAGAATATGACTGCTTAATCCTCTAGTCGTCGGTCTTCATCTCCAAGGACTTCCTACGATACAAGGCACCAATGTTAGTATTACTTTCTCTCCCCTCAACTTTTTAAAAGTGTGTCCTATCAGACAATGCTATCTTATAGAATAGTATTAATATACCAAACCACATGGTAGATTATGAAACATTTTCAATAATTAAAAACAACATACCATATCACTTAAAGCACCAAATTTGTGAAACATTTTTGCGCGTTTGACATTTCTTTTTCTTGTTTTTGTTGTATGAATGAAAACTAGCGAGATGTTGATATATGAATTATACATGTACTAAGACTTGAATTCACTAAATGATATGGTGTGCAATGTGGTATGCACCCATGTCATCGAATAAGTGTGGAATCAATTTGAAGTTTCTCCAATTCAAGGAAATTTAGTTTTCTATTCTACCAACATTTCTTCTCAAAATGACGCAAAGTGATTTCAAGCAATAGGAGCTACCATTCAAGTTTGCCTGACAACCGTTGAAGCAATTCGGTGATGCAAACTATATAGACAATCCAACTGATCTAGAGGTGGCCCCAAGGATTCACGAGGTGATTTTCTCCATATGGCACTTTCCCATTACAAGGTTCAAGAAATAGCTCCTAGAGAGTAGGATTTTGTCCCACATGACACTCAAGTCTAGGGGTGAAAAAAAAATGGAAAGAACGGGTAGGCCTAGATCAGGGGACTGCGTTTTCAGGTTCAAAAAGGCCCGGACTGAGATTTAGGGCCCCCCGTTGTTCTTTTTGGGCGGGTCTGCACCATCAGCCGGAGCATCATTGGGATCTTAGGCCTGAAATGGCTCGAACTGGTCAAACTATATATTAAAACTAAAAAATTATAATATAAAGATTAATAATTAATAAAAGAAAATGTGTTGTTTATACTCGAAACACTTTAATAAAGTCATAAGTAACTTAAAATATAAACATATAACAAAATGAATTTTGAGGGCCAAAATAATTTTAATTCATAATAACGAAAAATCCCAAAAAATTTTGGGTACATATATTAAACTAGACATTTTTTTCCAAAAATAGGCTCTCTAGTCTCATTGTCCCCTCGTTGGTACCATGGATAGTTTGTTGTATTGAACAGTGCGAAGAGGTTAGATTACTTTTCACAGAATGATCCAAAGCATCAGCAAATCAATTAGACTATTCTAATGTCAAAATCACTTTTAATTTTCTTGAATCCAAGTGCACGGTACGCAATCTCCTTTCATTGAGGGGCCATAGGAAATTCCCAAATGCTTTTTTAATCACTTGAGCAAGAAAAGCATTGGACTAATGGCACAATGTACCGCACTCGAGAATTATAAAAATGATTTTTGCTTCAATAATGATAAAGATCACGACACTTGCACCTCCCACCATGATTATAGAAATTAAAAAAAAGAAAAAAAAAAAGAATACGTTTGCTGTTGTAAAAGTGACTTTTGCTTTCACATCTCTAGATTGAAAAGATTCCAAAACCCATTTCATTCGACCAGAAAAAAAAATTTGTTGGATGACTTTTCCATTCAAAAAGAGATTTGTGGAAAATCTTTGCCTTTTAGAAAAGGAAACAATGAGATTTGAACAATCTTTCAAAGAAAAAAACGAATGCGGGGTCTCACAATCCCCCGCCACACACAGCAAGCCTAGTGAAAAACTCTTTTGAAGAACAAAATACCACGTGATTTTGGGCCCTATTTTAACCTTCAGACAAAAAGGCTGACTACAGAGGACTTTGGGCCCCATTTTAACCTTCATAGCTTTGTCTGAATGGCTCTTCCCAACTAATCAATGGATGTCGTGGACTTGAAACTTTTGAGTGAAGCCGATGATCAACATCAAGAGATTAGGATCCGAGATTGCACGGTTTCCATGTTAGAAGTTGGAGTCACATGCTCCATGAAATCACCACAAGATCGGATGGATGTGACCGGGGCAATCAAGGAATTATATTTGATCAAGCCAAGTTACGAAACTAGACAGTGACATTCAAGCATGTAGCAAAGTCAATTTGTCGCTTTATTTTAGAACTCTTTCAAAAGGGCATGGATATGCTCTAAGTAATCTACCTACCCATATTTATATATCATACAAAGTGGATGTAGGGAGTTAGAGGCTCCCTATTTCCGCCATTTAACCATGTAAAATTTGAAGAATTTGCTTTCTGAACAGTTCTCTATTGACCAGTAAACAAATTTTTTTTTCTTCTGTGTTCTTCTCTTTTTACTAGAATATAACCACACATATATACACCGACATAAGCAACCCTAGAATCTCCTACAAATCAGGAGATCTCCTACAAATCACTACAAATCAAGAGATCTCCTACAAATCAGAAGATACATATATACAAAGACCTTAAATAGAAAAACTCTCCTGTTGAGGCCCTAATTGACAGCTCATGTTAACACTCCCCCTCAAGCTGGTGAGAAAATATCTTTGATACCCAGCTTGACAAGTGAGCTATGGAATGCTAGACTCGATACAATCTTTGTAATTATGTCTGCCAACTGGTCTTCAGATTTGATAAATGGAAAACTCACCACCCTATCATCCAGATTTTGCTTGATAAAATGCCTATCAACTTCAACATGTTTAGTGCGGTCATGTTGAACTGGGTTGTCGGAAATTTGAATCGCGGCCTTATTATCACAAAACAGTTGCATTCCTGACTTAGGTGGAAAACCAAGTTCTGTCAACAACTTCTTTAGCCACAAAAGCTCAGATAGTCTTTTAGCCATCCCCCGAAACTCGGCTTTAGCACTTGACAAAGCTACTACTTTCTATTTCTTGCTCCTCCATGTAACCAAGTTTCCTCCCACAAATGTGAAGTAGCCTGACGTCGATCTCCTATCTGAGGTATTGCCAGCCCAATCAGCATCCGTAAATCCTTCCACCTCATGGTGATTATTCTTCACAAAGAATAGTCCTTTCCCTGGTGCTGACTTCAAGTAGCGTAAAATCCGAACTACGGCATTCATATGATCTTCACTAGGAGCGTGCATAAATTGACTTACAACTCCTACAGCATATGCAATGTTAGGCCGAGTGTGTGATAGATAAATTAATCTCCCTACCAACCTTTGATATCGGTCTTTATTGGTCAATACCTGATTAGGGAAAACTCCAAGTTTATGATTCTGTACTATAGGGGTATTAGTAGGTTTGCAATCCAACATCCCCACCTCAACCAACAAGTCCAACACATACTTTCGTTGAGATAAGAATATACCCTCCTTTGATCTGGCCACTTCAATACCCAAAAAATATTTCAGGCCCCCCAAGTTCTTCATCTCGAACTCATTTGCCAGTTTCCTTTGAAGTTCTGTGATCTCCTCAAGGTCATCCCTTGTGATGATCATGTCATCTACGTATATAATCAATGCTGTCACTTTGTCATGCTGCCGTTTCAGGAACAACGTATGGTCCGAATTACTTTGAGTGTACCCATACCTTTTCATTGCAGAGCTAAAGTGACCAAACTAAGCCCGTGGAGATTGCTTTAATCCGTACAACGACCGCTCGAGTTTACATACCACTTTCGATTTATCAGCACACGCATATCCTGGTGGGATTTCCATGTAGATCTCTTCTTCCAAATCTCCGTGTAAGAACGCATTATTTACATCAAATTGATGTAAGGGCTAGTCCAAATTTGCTGCAAGCGATAACAATACCAGCACAGTGTTTAGTTTTGCAACTAGAGAGAGTGTTTCTTGGTAGTCCACACCATAGGTCTGGGTATATCCCTTTGCTACCATACGTGCCTTGTACCTCTCAACAAGACCATCTGCTTTATATTTGATGGTGAAGACCCATTTACATCCTACTGCCTTCTTTCCCTTCGGTAACTCGACAAGTCTCCAAGTCTTATTTTTCTATAAAGCCTCCATCTCTTCTTGCATTGCTTGAACCCACTTGGGATCCCTCAATGCCTCTTGTACTCCATTAGGAACTCTACTTGCAGAGACATTCGAGACAAATGCCTTTAAAGGTCCCGACAACTGCTTTGTCGAAACATAATTGGTGATCGGATACTTCGACCTTCATTCTTCCACATCTGGTGAGTACCTATTAGGAGCCTTGCCACGATTATGTCTGTTAGGCAATTTATAACAAATAGCTACATTAGTATCAACAAACAAATTCTGTGTGGTAGGAGAACTTACCTCAGGAGTATCCTCAGGAGAATTGTCAGGTACTAAAGAGGGGGTATTTTGAAGTGGAGGGAGCTGTTCTTGAGATTGTTCATGTGTCTCTTGCACCAAATCAACCTGATGATCAAATTCCTTAGTGTACTGCTGCTCATTTTCCGGTGTCCCACCATGATCCGTGACCACACCATTACTGGCCAATGTTGCCTGCCGCAGGATGTGAACCCACTTGTCAACTTGCACCTTAGCTTGTGTGTTACCAGTCCTTGTGTCACCAGGTGTTGGCACTGCAGGGTCATTTTTTTTAAAGCAAAATCAGCCGCAACCCCTGCCATCACACCACATTCCCACCAATTTGTCCTTTCACTAGAAGTCTCCCCCTGAAAGGTACAATTGGGTGTGGGAAAAAATAATTCGAACTCAACGAAGGTGACGTCCATTGTGATGTGGGTTTTCTTGGTAGTCGGATTGTAACAGCAGTATCCTTTCTGATGAGTGCCATAACCAATGAAAACACACTTCACCGCACACGGATCGAGTTTTGTTCGTTGGTTCTTGTGGAGATGGACGTATGCCACACACCCAAACACTTTGGGAGGTAGTGTCATGATGGAAGGAAGAGGAACATAGGATGCAAGTGCTTGAAGTGGGGTCTGAAAGTTCAACACACGAGAGGGCATTCTATTTATCAAATGTACCGCTGTAACCATAGCGGCATCCCAAAAACGAGATGGAACCTGACCACCTATGAGGAGTGCCCGTGCCGTCTCGAGGATATGGCGGTTCTTCCTCTTAGCGATACCATTCTGTTGGGGTGTCCTAGTGCAAGACGTTTCGTGTATAAGCCCATGGTCCTGAAAGTAAGCTGCAAGATGCTGGTTAATATATTCCCCACCATTGTCGCTACGAAGGATTCGAATCTGAGTTCCAAACTGCGTTGCAATCATCCGATGAAACATACGGAATATTGCTGCCATTTCATATTTATGCTTCATTAAATAAAACCAGGACATCCGGGTACAATCATTCACAAATGTTACAAACCAACGAATCCCAGATAGAGTAGTAAGCGGTGAAGCGCTCCACACGTCCGAATGAACCAAAGAAAACGGCCCGGTACTCTTATTAAAACTCAAAGGAAAAGAGACATGATGACTTTTTACCAAAATACATGTCTCACATTGGAATTCAATATCCGACAAATTATGAAATAAGTTTGGAAATAAATGTTTTAAATACCCAAAAGACGGGTGTCCTAAACAACGATGCCATAACCAAATCGCTTTCTCTTTATTAGTAGACCCACTACTTGTGTGATGTGCTCGGCCTGCATGAAAGTCATCAACATAGTACAGCCCCCCCTTTTAGTATCACGACCAATAATCTCCTTCGTGAGGATATCTTGAAATAAGCAAAAAGATGGATACATAAGAACACAACACTTCAAAGCATTAGTGAGTTGGCCAACAGAGAGTAAACGGTTAGACAGAGAGGGCACTAATAAAGTGTGAGACAATGATAAAGAAGGTGTAAGATCAACATTGCCAGCCACAGTGACAGGATAACTAGTGCCATTCGCATTATAGATACTCTGTCTCCTCGGAGTGGTGTAGCATATAATATCGTTACAATTTGGTGTCATGTGATCCGTTGCCCCAGAATCAACAATCCACCCCTCCCCGCCACACTAAGAATTACTAACAAGTGCACATCCAGTGTTACCTTCAGGAGCCGCATCAGAAGTATTGGTAGCATCTACCTGCAGTACCAAAGAAAGGGGTGAGGTCCCGGTAGCCAACGATGCCTGCCCCTGTCCTATAGCATTTTCTGTCTTTTTCTTGTTCTGCAACTCCTTCCACCAATCCGGATAACCGTGCAATTTAAAACAAGTATCTTTTGTATGTTTAGTATTACCACAATGAGTACAACCTCCTGGGTGTTGTGGTTTAGCCTTCGAACCTTTATTAGTCCTCCCTCCACCAGACGCAGTATTAGGAGGGACCATCTGGAGAGCTTTGGACTCATTGTTGGCCTCGACATGCGACACCAGGGCTGCCGCGGTGCTAGATGGTTCAATTGAAGATAACATAACAGCTTGGCGTACATCCTCCCACCTCACCCTGGCATAGGCTTGCTCCACCGTCGGGAAGGGATGCATCTGTAGAACATCAGCTCTAACTTTGTCAAGGCGGTCATCAAGCCCGTCCAGGAAAAGATATATACGGTCTTCTTGCACAAGAGCGTTGTAGCGCTTGATATCACGAGGACAAGTAATGGGATTAGGCCATCGAAAATCAACCTCCCGCCATAAACCCTGAAGATCATTATAATACTTTTCAATCAGGCCGCCTGCCTGCTTCAGTCGGGACAAACGTCGCTTTTGATCATACACTTGGGAGACATCGGTGCCAACAAAGAACGTAGTAGCCACCGAATCCTATACTGCCTTTGCTGTTGGGAAACGGATAAAATTTCCAATCAACGCCGGGTCCATGGAATTGATGAGCCATCCTTTAATTGTATTGTCGTCAGTCTTCCACTTCTGAAAATTAGGGTCGGTCGGAAATGGGGGAGGAAAATCCCCATTGATATATCCCAATTTGTCTTTCCCGGAGATATACATCTCGACAACTTGGGACCAAAGGCCATAATTACGGCCATCCATGTGACATCCTGATTTTCCAATTCTATTTTCAATAAATTGAGACGGGCATTTCGTTGGCACGCATATAGTTATTTTCCTTGAGTCGGCCACTCATGTGAAAAATAGTCTATCAGGTGAAGCCGTTAAGAGATTCTAATGCATCAGACTCGAGAATTTGACCAGGAAGCGACCTTTCAACCGAGCCAATCTGCAAGGGTCATTACGACACAATTAAAAATCGATTAGAGACCGGAGATAGGTCGACTCGATAGAGACATGTGATCAACTATGGGTGATTCCACCAGATCGCACAATTCTTGTCGATCGGCACTGGACCGACGTTTCTGTCAATTGGGTACCCTGTGTCCGCATTTAAAATCTTGAGATTACCCCGACAACCGAGAGTCGCCAATGTGTCAAAGATATACATTGTGACTTGATCAACCACAGGTCAAATGCATGAAAATTTCTAAAAGCCACCCGGTAGATCAGGACGCGCTAATATCGTGCCAAAATGAAATTAATCGTGAAATTGAAAGCGAATTCAGAAAATTGGAAGTCTTGTTGTGTCACATATCTTATTAGGAATATTGGATTAATTTATGGACTTCAATTGAACTCAATTGGAAGAGAATTGAATGGAATTGAAGAAATCAATGTACAAGATTTCATGCCACGACGGAAAAGGAAATTAGACCCATTGGAATAATGTTGTGGGAGATTGAGTTAGTGGATTGTGACTTCACAAGTGATGTCATGGTGTGGGGCAAGAGTGGCTAGGATGTTGCCAAGTGGAGGGTGGAGATTGAATCTCAAAAAGTCACCCATCAACATCATCTTCAACCTCTTGCTTCTTGGAAAATTTGAAAGGAGGAGAGAAGGAGAAGCTGCCCGTCCGACGCCCCCTCCCCCGCGCGACGCCCCTTCGCCGTCCGCCCATCCGTCCGTTCGCCGGTGCCGTCGTCGTCGCCGCCGTTTGCGCACGCAGCCGCGCGTCCGCTCGCCGTCGTCCGCCTCGCCTCTCCGCTGTCGTCTTCTCTTCCAAGCGGCTGTTCGGCCAGCTCGAGCCACAGTTCAGCCCTCTCCGGCCACTGTTCGGGTCCCGCCTTGGTCCGGTTCGACTCCTCAACTTTCCCCCGACCCATCCTCGCCTCAACCCGAGCTTATCTTCTCTTTTTTCAGCCACGGACAGCAGCTCACCGAGTGGGTATGGCAGCCTGATTTTGGCCCGTTTTGGCTGGCTTCCCGACCCCGGATGCTCGGCCCGCCTTGAGAAAAGTCGATCCCCTCGACGTCCTCGTCGTTTTGGTCCGATCGGTTCGTTAATCGAGTGTGTTTAATTCCCTAAATCTTGATTAGAGGGTTAATGATGCCCTAAGTGTGCTTAGTCTAAGTTAAGTAAGCTTAGGTGGTTAGTTTAATTTATTTAATTGTGATTTAGATTAAGAGGTTTGTTTAATTTAAAGTGTGTTTAATTAAGGCTAAGAGAGTTTATTTAATAATAAACCTTGATGGGACATAGTGGGGTTTTATTTTTGATTTATTTAAATGTTTCGAAATTCTGGAATTTTTAATAATATATTATATTACGAAATTATTAAAATATTATTATTTTTATAAAAAAAAAAACTGAAAAATTATTTCTGACCTCAATTGCTTAGAATTTCGTGCTGATTGCTGCTGTGTATTCGGATTTTGAAATTGATGGTTGGATATTATAAATTGAGTGTGGATTTTGAAAAATATGGATATTATTATTTAATTAATTTTCGGAATAAATTTAATTATTTAATAAATTCCGAAAAATATTTTGGGACCCTAAATTCTCATAATTTCGCCGATCGCTGCTTTGTGTATTCAGATTTTGAATTTGATGATTAGATATTGCAAATTGAGTGATGATTTGTGCATTGATTCTTTGAATCATGGCCCGAGTGGTGATTGTGAAAAGTATATAATTTCTTCAAAAAAATCCCTATGTCGGGTTTGACACCGAAAATGGATTTTAAGTATTATATCAAGCAGTGGGGTTTGAAAAAAAGAATGGTGTTAGTTTTTCCGGTTCGAATCCGATTGTGTACCCACTCACACAACTACTTTCTCAGATGTTTTTAATATGAAGAAAAATGGCCGGGATCACTATTTTAAGTGGAAGTATTGAGTGAAATGCAAAGTGTCTTAGGGCCGAGTATGATTTTGTTATGTGATAATTAAGAGGAATTTGTCCTGGGCTGTTGAGCCGGACTTGCCCCTATATGGGATGCTCATGTAGTGGTTGCGGGTCGCAGTTGATTCTGGGCCCATGCTCCTTCGGGAACGCCGTCGAGGTACTGACGAAGCCGTGCTCCAAGGTGGGGAGACAATGCTTGGCTATATGCTAGTAGATAGCCGAACTGCGAGTAGGCTATACCCTTGTGTGGCAGTGAATAATCAATTGGATCGCATGCTGAATGTTATTGACGAGTTGGATTATGGGACAGAATCTTGTGGCATGGTCTGGGACGTGTCATAACGATTTGGTCTTATAATCCGGACTCCTGTGGTCATTTGAAATGATATTGTTGGCGTTCCAGTTGTTTAAGTTCCTATTACTACCTGTGATTGAGTGATATGAATTGTGCTAACCTGCAGGAAGGAACTGAGGCGAGGTAAGTCCTCTATGTGGTGTGGCTAGGCCACCCTTGGGCGTATTTTCTTTCTAATAGGGGTTTAGGGGGGTTGAACTTGCTGAGACAATGTCTCACCCCGTTGTGAGCCAAAAATTTCAGGTTCATAGATGGTGGAACCCCCAGAGGCTGATCAATCAGAAGTGGGATCGAAGAGTGAGTCCGACTAGTGGTCATAGGACTGATCCCTTTTGTAGACTGCCCCATTTTTGGTATATGTGTAAACCCTAGTGTGGTTACCTTTGAAAGCATGTTTGTTTATGAATGAGTTGGTTTCCTACTTTCCTATCCCGTGAGTTTTTGTCAGGGGTTTTATAATACGTTCCGCTTGCGCAATAATAAATGAATGGGGTCGGCGACACTACCTGGGAATGTCGCATTTGCATGACCATGGCAGGATGTTGACGCGCTCGAGGTTCGGGGCGTGACAATCCAACTTGACTGCAATTGGTGGGGCGGAGTTTTCAGCATGAGAAGGTGAGGCTTGATGGTGAGTTAAGATTTGTGTCAACTTGGACGTCAAGGTTTCAAGGAGTACATCAGTAGTGGAAGTCCCTCCCGGAGCCTAATGCGGGACTATAGTGCCCAGAGACTTCGTAGTGCCTTCCGCTGAAGTCGGAGGAACTATCTCGATGGGTGGACATGGTATAAAAAAAAATTGTTTACTGGTCAACATAGTATCAGAGTAAATGATCTAGGGACTCTGTGTTCTTCTCTTTTTACTAGAATATAACCACACATATATACACCGACGTAAGCAGCCCTAGAATCTCCTACAAATCAGGAGATCTCCTACAAATCACTACAAATCTAGAGATCTCCTACAAATCAGAAGATACATATATACAAAGACCTTAAATAGAAAAACTCTCCTATTGAGGCCCTAATTGACAGCTCATGTCAACATTCTCTTCACTGGTGCCACTGTATACCATACGATCAATACACTGCCTTGCTACCTAAATTATGTGATCAATTCATTATTAGCAATTTAATGGCATGTTGCCATTTCGCTTGGAAAAATTAAATGACGGGTTAATAATCTTGGGAGGTTGTTGAGTTTGTCAAAGGCTCGATATGATTTAACCTTCACGAACCACTTCACTACCCAAAGAAGCTCCGGCTTGAAAGCAACTTGTGCAAAAGCTGTTGCGCATTGGTGCATTCATTTTCTTGCTTGTTAGCACTAACATTTTATTGCGCTTTAGGCTTCACTGAAAACATAGAAAGGACTTTTCTTGCTTGTTTGAGATCAAAGTAGGCTTTATTTTGGAAAATTGTCTAAAAAATATTAAACTTATTGCACTTTTATCAATTTAGTCTTAAAACTTTCAACTTTGCCGATTGAGTCATAAACCTTTCAACATTTTGCCAATTGAGTCTATCCAACCAATTTTGGCTAGAATTCGCGACGTGGACAAAAATTTTTAATATCTTTTCAATTTTATTTTATTTTTTATGGTTTTATTTTCTTTTTTTAATTTCTTCTCTCTCTCTCTCTCTCTCTCTTCGTTTTCTTCCTCTGGCAGATCACCCAGCCTCCGGCGATCGACTAGACGCCATGACCAGTGAGGGTCGGTTTCGCCGAGATCTAGCTAGGGGCGACGTTGGGCGATCGACCAAAGGCCACAACCGGCGAGGGTTGGCCTCATAGAGATCGAGCAATGATGGCCCTCGCTAGATCCGGCAAGGTCAAACCTCACTAGAGGCCAATGAGGGCGAGCCTTGCTCGCGGTCTAGCGAGGGTGAGCCTCGCTCGCGATCTGGCCAGGGACGACCTCGTCGAATTTGGCGAGGGTGAGCCTCAAGGCCGCCCTCGCTGGCCTTCGGTGAGGTCAACCCTTGCTAGCCTTGCCCAAGGCCGGTAAGGCCGACCCTCGCCGATCGTGGCCTTTGGCCGATCGCCGGAGTTGGGTGACCGGCCGTAGGAAAGAAAAAAAAAAAGGGAAAAATAGTAAAAAAAAAAAAAAAAAAAAAAAGAAGAAAATAAATTATTAGAAAATAAATAAAATTTATCCACATGAAAGACGTTAGGCTGTCACGTAGGATGGTCGACGTTCACATCGGCGAATCCGCCAAAATTTATCGGATTGACTCAATTGGCAAAAGGTAAAATTGTTTATAACACAATTGGCAATGTTGAAAAATTTATGATTAAATTAGTAAAAATATAATATATTTAGAATTTTTTGGATAATTTTGTCGATTTTTTTTCATCGGCAAAGAAGAGATGGATCATAAGTCTGACAAGGCTTTAAGAGATAAGGGACTCCGGCAGTAACAGAGTCACCCCGTGAATCGGTGGATCCCACACTTGTTGGAGACAAGGGCAGAGACGGACAGGTCTGACGCTGTTTAGAAAGTATACAAGTGTCGAAAGAGTGAAGTCTGGGGACAAGGGCAAACGTGAGGAATGGGATCTCCATGCCGCATTAAATAAGTTCGCAAGCAAGGGACACGCCGAAGACCCACCTTTCCAGCTAAATCCAACACGAGGACCCTTAAATTGACTATGCCATCCGTGGTCAGCAAGCAACGGCTGGCAAGGCCCGGACTCCATAAAACTAACAAACATTGTTGAACATGCTATTCAAGAAATGATATGTGATAGGTATTGGGCTCCAATTGAGCCTCCCTACATTAAAAAAAGGAAAAATCGGCAAGTAATTTTGCAACGGATGCTTAAAATTTAATTATAAGTGTGAAGTAGCAAATGAATGATTGAGTTTGGAGGATCAGTTGGAAATGAGTTGACTCATTTTGAATCATTAAGACTTATTTCTTCCATAATGACTCTATATTCAACCTAACCCATCAAAATTTATACCCACCGGTTTAACGAACTTTATTATTATAATAATAATATATGTTAGTTGAGTAAAATCTAACACCAAATCAAAAAGAAAAGTTACCAAATTGAAAATATGTTGGCAAAAAAAAAAGCAGATCTGAACTTCATATAAAAAAAAAAAATCATCTCGTTTGCAAATATGCAACAACTCTAACGTCCAACATTGAGCTGTCAGGCTCCTGGATCGTTGTTGTGGTCAAGCCGTGGCCGGGCACGCGTGCTTGTGCGCTAATCACGAGCTAAAGGCCAACTCTTGGTTTCGTGCTTGACTGTGAGTTTGCAGTCAATTGAACACCAAGCTTCATCCAATAGTTACGTGAATATTTCGATCAAATCCCCAGCACTGTAACTTCTAGCCAAGGTTGCTGCGCTTACCTTAGACGACATTGCCGACGGAGTTCATTGTTGTGGGAGATATTGCCAACACCAACGGCCACTGTGCGCAGCTCCCCTTTCTTTTCCTTTTTTCACTACCGACCTTGCCATATAGGATGGTTGACGTCTATGTCAACGATTTCCGACTAACATTGGCTGGATGGAAAAGATGGAAAGGTTTAGGACTCAATCGGTATAATTGAAATGTTTAGAACTGAATTGGCAAAAACATAATAAGTGTAGCACTTAATAGGTAATTTACCCAGATTTAATGCAAATTATTAATACATTTAGCATTTCTATAACCTCAATAAAGAGGGCACCATATAATTAAGCCATTTGGTGCTTCTTATAATTGACTTTGACTTTAAACCATTTTCGTGTGAAAAGCCAAAAGAAACAATCAAAAATAGGGGAGAAAACTTAACCCAAGACACGGCAGATGGAAAAGTAATTTCGTGGAAAGGGAGAAAATAGTTTCAAGATAAGTTTACCTTTTTATGAGTCTCATGTTCATATAAAGAATCGATGGAGCCACTTTTTGTCAAGGATATTAAAGTTTCATTCCCACCGGATCTTCTCGTGATTGACGGTGAATATAATGCACCAATCTGTTCAGTATCCAGTCTTCGGTCTTCGTCACCATGGACTTCATAGAATACAAGGCACCAAAATTAATATTGCTTTTCCCCTCAACTTTTTAAAGGAGCGTCCTATTGGACAATGCTGTCTTATAGATTAGTATTAACGAACCAAACCACATGGCAGATTAAAAGCGAATAATTAGCCATATTCGATAATTAATGACAATATGCCACGTCAATTATTACACCAAATTTATGAAACATTCCTAGTGTTTTTGACATTTCTCTTTATTGCTTTGGTTGTAAAAATGAAAACTAGCGAGATGTTGATATATGAATTACTAAGACTTTACTCGAATTTTCTAAATGAAATGGTGTGCAATATGGTATGCACCCATGTCATCAAATAAGTGTGGAATTAGCATTAGAATGGAGATTGTTAAAAGGGGGAAAGAGATAAATTGAGCAAGATCAATTAAAGGAAATTTAGTTTTCTATTCCACCATCATTTCTTCTCAAAATTACACAGTGCTCTCAAGCATCATTAGGAGCTGCCATTCAAGTTTGTCTGACAATCGTTGAAGCAATTCAATGATGCCTACCATATACACAATCCAATTGATCTAGAGCTGGCCCCATGGATTCATGACGTGCTTTTCACTATATAGTACTTTGCCTCTTTACAAGGTTCAAGAAATAGGTCCCCTGGAGTAGGGCTTTATCCCACATAACACTTAGTTCTAGGGGTGAAAAAGAAAAAGATTTAAAGAACAGTTTGGCCTAGATCACACGGCCAACTTTTTAAGGTTTGAAGTGGCCCGGGCTGAAATTTAGGGTCCCCCCTTATTCTTTTTTGAGCCAATCCGCACCTTCAGCTTTAGCATCTTCAGGATCTCAGGATTAAAATGACTCGAACTGGTCAAATTATATATTAAAACTAAAAAAATATAACCAAAAGATTAATAATTAATAACACAAGATGTTTTAATTATACTCCGAACACTTGATTAAACTCATAAGTAAGTTAAAATATGAACATATAAAAAATGATTTTTTGAGGCCCAAAATATAATAACTAATCTATTTTTAATTCATAAAAAATGAGACAAAAATCGGCTAAAAATATTAAACTTATTTTTTTCCCAAAAAATAGGCTCTCTGGTCTCTCTTCCCCTTATCGGTACCATGGATAGGATGTCGTATTAAACAGTGACAAAGAGGTCAGATTGCTTTTCACCGAATGATACAAAGCTTTAGCAAATCAATTAGAATATTTTAATGCAAAAATCACTTGTAATTTTCTTGAATCCAAGTGCACAGGACGCAATCTCTTTTCACAACATAACTCATGTACATTTTTTTTTTCTGAAAAATTACCAAAAAAGTTCTAAACCTATTACCAAAAAAAAAAAAAAAAAAAAAAAAAAAAATTCTAAACCTATTGCGTTATGTCGATTCGATCATAAATTTATTTTTTTGACTAATTAAGTTCTCAACCTTTTTACAATTATGCCATTTCAGTTCATCCAATTAAATTTGGCTGGCCGACGTTGACTTGACCGTCAATCGGCACTAACAACAATTTTTTAATAATATTTTATTTTTTCAAATTATTTCATTAATGTTTTATCTTTTCTTCTTTTTCCTCTCCTTCCTCCTTTCGGCTCCGGCAACGGGCCAAAGGGGAGGACTAACCGGTCGCCAGATTGAGGCGGCTGGGTGAGCTCGCCCAGCTAGTGGTGGGGCGAGCCCTCCGTCGACCAGCCTCCTCGGCCTATAGATAGGACGGCCGTGAGCTCATTTTGAAAAGAGCAGGAGGGACAAAAAAAAGGGGACGGCGGCGGATGAGAGAGAATCGAGAGCAAGGGAGTGTTCTCCGTTGACAAACATACTCGAAACTGGTCGACGACCCACCAACGTTACCCCACTTCCCGAACCAAGCTCACTGTAGGTTGTGTTCCTATTTTTCTTGTTGGTTGTGCCGACGCAGGGCCGGCGGTGGCCGTTGTTCCGGCGACATCGGTCTGGGAACTGTTGGAAATCTAACGTTCGAGTGTGTTCTAGCCGGCTGTGAAGTGTTATGTGCCTGGCCGGAGTTTTGATGTTCTTGGATCGGCAAGCGTACCTTCGGGTGTTCTGGCCGTGCTCAAAGGAAACAACGATGAGGGTGAAAGAAAAAGGAATAGAGGAGTAATAAGGAGAAAAGGAAAAGATGACTGTCGCGTGGGGGTTCGAAAAGAAAGAAAACAGAAGAGGGAGGAGGGGTGACAATATTGTAAAATAAAAAAGTCTACATTTTGTCTCTTGCTCAATAATAGTGCACAAAAGTGTGGCTCTCTTCTCCAGTCTGACCACACGCAGAGAATAGGACAAGACACGAGAGAGAGAGAGAGAGAGAAGTGAAGAAAGTAAAGAAAGGGAGAAAAACATCGTCCTCTTCCTTGGGTCATCATCCCGACGCCGATGCTCACTCCAGGCGAGAACCCACCAAGCCGAGCTATACTGACGACGAGCCGTGAGCTTCCGGCGACGATTCTTGATACGAGCCTCACCGACGGACCGTCCCACGAACTCTTGCTGCTTCTCGCTTGACGACGGTGTCGTCTTCCGGTTCGCTGCCCATCGTCGCCGCGTCCTCTTTGCCCGCTGCTTTCTGTCCAGCGAGCCCAGTGGCGTCCGGCCGCTGCCCGAAAAGTGCCGCTGCGTTCGACCCACCTCGTCTTTCGGTTCCCCCGCTGACGTTTTGGCTCACGCGCCGCCGTGGGCGCCGGCGACCCCGGCACCGATGGGAAACAGCAGCCTAAACGGCCGCCTAACCCCCAGCCCGGACGGGCCATAGCGTCGCCAGCAAGAGGGAGGTCGCCGGCCTGGACCGGTGGAGGACGGTTGTCCGTCACGGTCCTCCCCTCTCCTCAGATCGCGCCTCAAGCGATCTGAGGGAAAGAAGGATGGAACCAGGTCGGGAAGCCTGGTTCACGGGTTTGACCGACCCGGTCTCCTTGCATTAATCTGAGATCCGGGTTGGGTCCGGAGACTCGACCCGGATCCACGCGCTTTCTTCTTTTTTTGCCTTTCGCCAATCCGACCCGATCCGGACCCGAGTCGGGTCGGATCCTGAGACCGGACCCAGATCCGCCGGTTGGCACTTATTTATTATTATTTAAAAAATACAAATATAAAAATTTTCAAAAAATTCTGCAATTAGGACAAGGTTGAAAAATAGTTTTTGAGTAGTTTTCTCCAAAAAAATTGCATGAAAAATCCTTTAAAAAAAACAAATCTTATCTTTAGTGAATATGGTGATCTTCTTCTCAGGCCATTTGGCTTGCATCCAAGATATCCATTCATTCATCCTCTCACTAGTTAATTAACTAGTGTAATCAAGTTTCCAATCATAATTTCTCTAATCACAATATTTTACTTAGATTTTTAATCAATCCACTATAAATCGAATTAGTGGCGACTTGCAAGTTAAAAAAAACGAACTGTAAGTCACGAACTAGTGGACTTGGGAGAGTCCGGACTAAGCCTAGACTTAGAAAACCATTAGCCTTATGTGCCTGCAGGAGGCTTTGAAGAGGTAATGACAGATTTGTTGCTAGGTATCAAAATTTCAGCTTGCGAACACTATTAGTGAAGTAACCTCAATATTGAGTAAGCAAATTATCGATTGAATAAGTAATTGGCCACCTCTTCTCGCGATTATAAATGCTAATAATAGTAAACCACACATATGATAGTCAATGATGCATCAAATACCACCGATATACTTGGTTGGTTGCACTTGAAGGATATTAAAGGTAGCTCTCATTGTTTTGAGATGTGGTTCTTACTATGTAACACTTTCCCTTTATAAGGTTCAAGAGATGGCTCTTACGATATAACACTTTGTCCCACGTGAAGCTTAGTTTCAAGGGTAAGTAAAAAAGATTAAAAGCTCAGATAAGCCATCGGATGGCCCAAATTTTCAGGTCCGGCTGGGTCAAGATTTTGAGCTCCCGCTTACTTATACCCAAAGTACTTTGATAAAGTCATTAATAAGTTAAAAAATAAACATATAAAGAAGTGATCTTTGAGGAGAAAAATCCAGTAACGATATCTAATTTTAACACTAATAAAAAAATCGGGCTAGGGCCCAACCAGCCCTGTATCTCTATTTCGACCTCTACCGAGCCTGCAAATTCCATGAAGTTGTTAATGCTCGCATAATTGACGGGGTACTAAAAGACTTCTCTCTTCTTCTTTTTTTCTTTTTGGTTGGGTTATGGTTGTCTGCTTTCACGACGCACTTGATGGAATGTCGAGTCTTCGTCTCCATGGTCTTCCCAATCCTCACGTAATTGATAGTGAATATGAGACACCAATTTGTTTAGTCTTCAGTCTTTGTCTACATGGACATCATGGAATACGAGGCACCAATTTGTCCTTCACATGGACCTTTCGCTTTTGTAATATATTTATCTTAACATGCTAAATCACATGGCAGAAAATAAGTGGACGATAAGCCATGCGCAATAATTGATAACAATACGCCACATCATTTATCTTACGAAATTTATAAAATAGTCTTAGTGTGTTTAAAATATTAATTACAATATTCGTTTATACTACCACACTTTGCACCCTATAATTTCTACTATTTCATGGACTTCAAAGCATAGAGTGTACGTTACTTCCCATAGTGGAATCAATCAATAATTGAATTTTGTGCAGGACCGGAGAGTTAAATGCAGCTAAGACTGAAAGTGAAGATCACAAGAGGAGATGGGGAAACAGCTGTTTCTTATTCTTCACTCTACCCTCTTGTGGTGGTGGAGCTCAATCACAATCTCCGGAGCATACTCGCAAAACCAAACAGATCTGCTCGCGTTAAACTCCTTCAAAAACGCAATACACAAAGACCCATTTAGAGTCTTGAGTTCTTGGAATAATTCTACTCATCATTGTGAGTGGCAAGGTATTTTGTGCAGCAAAAGACATCCTGGGAGGGTCACATCTTTGGATTTGAGATCACAAGACTTGGAAGGCTTACTATCTTCTCATGTAGGTAACCTCTCTTTTCTGAGGATCCTATTTTTGCAGAACAACAGCTTTCATGGTGAGATCCCACCACAGATCGGCTACTTGCTTCGGCTTCGTGTTCTTGTTCTTAGTAACAACTCATTTGGTGGGCCGATACCCTCTAATCTTTCCCGCTGCTCGAAGCTCGAGACCCTGAATCTCATAGATAATCAACTTGTGGGGGGAATTCATTCTGATCTTAGTTCTTTAACAAGACTCAAAGGCTTGGGCTTGGCTATGAACCGTCTCGTAGGTCCTATTCCTCGTTCAATTGGAAACCTCTCGCTACTACAAAAGCTCTCCCTGGGAGCAAATGTGTTAAGCGGAGAAATACCGGAGGAATTGTCCAGACTCAAGAGATTGACATTTTTCCAGCTATCTTTCAACGAACTAATCGGTGAGGTTCCAGCGGGGCTTTTAAACATCTCTAACATTGTTTTATTCGATGTTAGTTATAACCAATTGCGGGGAAGCTTTCTCAGTGATGTCAGCACCGCTTCTCCTTCTCTCAATTTCCTTGCCGCCCGTCATAACTTGTTCACCGGGATGATTCCGTCAACGTTAACGAATGTCACAAGCCTTAGATGGCTTATCCTTGAACAGAACAACTTCCATGGGCCAATACCCAAAAATCTAGGAAGGCTAAAGGGCCTTTATGGGATTGAATTCAGCAATAACCAATTGCAGGATGACTTGAGTTTTATCTCTTCTTTAGTTAATTGTTCCAACTTAGCATATCTTGAGATGGATATGAACTTGTTTTACGGATCATTTCCGAGATCCTTCTCCAATCTCTCCACCATTAAAAGGATTTCTATGTCAAGCAATCGGATCCAAGGATCTCTTCCTTTAGCCCTTGGACATCTCTTCAACTTGTCTTTCTGGGATTTAAGTAATAATTTTCTAACTAATTGCATTCCTCATTCCATCGGAGCACTTTCCAAATTGCAGCAACTTGATTTAGGCAGGAACATGTTTACTGGAGAGATACCGTCTTCCATTGGTAACATTACGTTGCTAAATCTCCTTGACCTTTCCTCCAACATCTTCCAAGGCCACATACCACAAAGTCTCGGCAACTGCAGGCAACTAATTGGGCTTAATCTTTCGAACAATAACCTAATTGGCTCAATTCCTATTGAAATCATGGATCTTTCTTCCTTGTCGATCATCCTTAGTTTAGCAAATAATAATTTAAGTGGATCTGTTCCATTGCAAGTTGGATCTTTAAAGAATCTTGGCATATTAGATCTGTCTCACAACAGATTGACCGGCTTAATTCCGACGTTCATTAGCGAGTGCTTGGTATTGGAACGACTTCACTTAGAAGCTAATTCTTTTCATGGTCAAATCCCAGAAGCTTTACGTCCATTACGGGGTCTACAAGAGCTGGACCTTTCCAATAATAATTTTTCTGGTCCAATCCCGAGCCTTCTCGTAGGGCTCTCACTACTCAAGTACTTGAATTTGTCCTTCAATCAACTAGAAGGACAAGTTCCAGAGGGTGGAGTTTTTCTTAATGCAAGTTCTGTATCGATTTATGGAAATACGGAACTCTGTGGAGGTGTTCCCGGTCTGAAGCTTCCTCTTTGTAAATCATCAAGCTCTAAGAAGTCTTCTTCGACCAAGGCCAAAGTTATATATGTGGTAGCTGGCAGTTTGTTATGTTTAGCTTTGTTGCTCCTATGTTTGTCTATCTCCTATTGCAAAAAGAAGCAGACGACAACCAATGCCTCCACTTCATTATCTTTTGGGAACCAATTCTTGAGGATTTCTTACGAAGAACTCTTGAGAGCGACTGACCGATTCTCCAAGACCAATTTGATTGGTAAAGGGAGATACGGCCCAGTTTATAAGGGGATTCTTGATAGCGGTGCCACGGTGGCGACAAAGGTGCTCAATCTATTGCAAAGAGGTGCTTCGAGGAGCTTTATCTCCGAATGTCGAACTCTAGGAAGCATTAGACACCGAAACCTCGTGAAGATACTAAGTGTTTGCTCGAGTGTGGACTTTCATGGAAATGACTTCAAAGCTCTAATATATGAGTTCATGGCTAATGAGAGCTTGGAGGAGTGGCTGCACCCTGGGACTATAGGACGAGATGATGAGCACAGTGAATCGAGAAATCTGAGACTAGTGCAGAGGTTACACATTGCCATTGACATAGCTACTGCAATCGAATATCTCCACAAGAGTTGTTATTCAACAATCGTCCATGGAGATTTGAAGCCAAGTAATGTTCTTCTGGACAACGACATGGTGGCTCGAGTTGGAGATTTCGGGCTTGCAAAGATCATTTCAATGGTGTCTGTTGAAGCCACAAGAGTTCAGGACCGGGGTAGTTCAACTTCAACCGCAATCAGAGGATCCATTGGTTATGTGCCTCCTGGTATGAATCTATCATATTTTCTCGATTAGTTTTTCATTGAACAAACAAGGTCCTTGATATTATGTTATGCTTCGTATGCTCTACCACGTCTTTCTCACAACATTATTTCCTTTTTTTTTTTAATTAATAGCTTCAACTGAAAAAGAAAATACATATGTTTGTGTATGAAAAGATTAATAGTAGCATTTTGTAATCGTATTGAAATTAAGCCAAGAATAAATCATTTTAAATTTGATCATTGAATGGAGATATATATATATATATATTATCAAAACTTGTGAATTCGTACCAATAGATAGATTAAGCATATTGTGTCCTATCACATTTGCATTTTCTTTCTATAATTTGTAATCTATCTCATGCCATGTTGATGCCGTGAAAATGAATTGTGTCTAATATTGTTATAAAGTCACAATATGAGAAATTGATGAGAACTTGTGATTCACTTTTGGTAAGCCATGACTTAAGGTCTTGACAGTAAGTAATTGATCCCTCATGGTGGACCCTTTCCTTTTGACTTGACCTATAATTCCATATTTCTAAAATTTGTTTAGATGACATGACATTTAAGTCTGAATCCGCCCGAGGTCTTAAACCCATAAATGCACAATAATATCACACAACATACACTAATTCACAGCATGATGGACTCCATTTCACTCCCCTAAACTTCTTGTTTAGAGCATATTTAGACAAATTTACGCATTTAACAAGTATAAATCCGTTAGAGATAACAAATCACTCAAAGTCTCTTCTTTTTCCTTAGTCTTCTAGGCATTTTCTTCTATTCTTTCTTGTAGAAAAGAAATAGTGTGGTATAGGCATTAAACTGAATTTGGATCATGAAATTGATGAGCCTCATGTGCATTCCCAATGTGTGTCCAGTCAAACCTAGCGGTTCAAATTTAGTTAATACATGTACTAAGTGCACTAAATAGTTTCCGCCGAGGCCTTCATTGCATATATATTCTTCTTTTTTCTATTTTCCCCCTATACCCTACTAGAGGAAAAAGTCACTCTTGATGTTTAGGCAATTTTTTTTAGTGAACATGTGACAACTTTGGGTGCACTTATTAGTTTTGGAGAAAGAAGAGTTTATATGTTGTTAACTGGTATTTGGTGCACTTTTTACATCCTAAAATCTCATTTCTCTATGGTCGATGCATTCCAACTTTTGTGACAATTTTTACCACTTTAGCATCCGACAGGCGATAAACATCGACCATAGCCAATAAACTAAATGAAAGTCAAACAAAAAGATATGAAAGAAAAAACCAGTAGAGGGTTTTATGACCATCTACCTTGCTCCAACAAAGGATCACTTGGCCTCTGCCATGCATAGCGAGTCGGACTGTGAAGTGAGTGAGGGCTTGCAAGCCATCGCTCTATGTTGTGCGCAACTAGCGAGAGCCCTCACAACTGTCCTTGGCAAGCTCTTGCAAATGGACATCAAACCAAATCCCATGTGACTTAGAAACTTTTTCTAAACAATTAACTTCAATAAAAAGTGTGTTTTTTTCTATTAATGTCTTAATGAAATTTTCAGAGTATGGCATGGGACACGAGGTTTCCATACTTGGGGATACATACAGTTATGGCATTCTATTATTGGAGATGTTCACTGGAAAGAGACCCACTGAAGAGGCCTTTGGGCACTATCTTAACCTCCACAACTTCGTCCTAATGGCTCTCCCGGATCGAGCAATGGACATTGTAGACTTAAGGCTTTGGAGTGAAGCTGGTGATCGACAACAAGAGATCAAGATCAAAGATTGCATTATCTCTGTATTTGAAGTTGGACTCGCATGTTCAATGGAATTACCATCGGATCGGATGGACATGACTAAGGCGATCAGGAAATTACACTTGATCAAGGTGAGTTACGAAACCAAAGAGAGGAGGATAGGTATGTAGCTAAGTCAGTTTTCTCATTTCATCTTGGAACTCTTTCACTAGTAGAGAAAATCGTCGTGCAAAGGCAATGCTAGCAAATTGACATGAATGTTTCCCTAACTAGTGTGCCTACCCATACCTATTATGTGTGTTTTTAATGATGACACCAATATCTATATTTTAAAATCATAGAAAATGGATGTATGGATTTATAGTTTTCGCGATCTACCTTTTTTTCCTAGAGAGGAAAACACATAAGTTTAGGTATATTGCTTAAAAGGCGGGCCTATAGCCCTTAATTAGGCATAGGCTCTCCCAAGCCCATGCCCTTTTCGACATTGGGGTGTTTAATTTTAGTTTCAATTAAAGCTATAAGAATTTTCTAATGATGAGTCACCACTCACCTGTTGGGGTTAGTTAAAAACCAAATGAGACATGGGAGTATATCTTATTTTCTATGCAATCAGAGAATTTAGGAGCGATGACTTAGTTACACTAATTAATCAACCAGTGTCCTTGCGTGGTACATAATCTTGTTCATTTTGTCAGGTGGCTTTGATTGATTTTAAACCTATCCACTAATATATGAGATGGTCATGCAGGTGTACAATAATTAAAATAACAATCAGCAACCAAAGAAGTATAAAATAAATTGCAAAGTTAGAATCTAACGCTAAGTAGGCTATAGGGAAACCAAATTCAACATATCAGAAGTGCACAACCAATTGGCAATTGAAATCATCTTATAGAACATTCAAATCTTGGGCTAAAGGTCTAAGAGGTTATTCAATTTTGAGCACAATTTTTATTAAAGATTTTCACACATTTTAAAAAGAAACTACTCAAAAACCGATTTTTAAGCTTTTCCCAAAGATTTCTGATTTTTCTGAATTTTTCTGAATTTTCTAAATATTTTATGATTTTTAAAAAAAATATATATAATATAATATAACATAATATAATATACTAATCCAACCGGGCTCGTCGGCCCGAGTTCACTGTTGGACTCGGCTCAGCTATTGAGCCCAGTCCGGTGAAACCCAAAACAAAATAAATATAAAAACTCCACAATGAAATAAACCTAAGTCGAAGCGTCATTAGACCCACTGAAACCATATCAATGCTCAAGCCCAGCCATTTGATCCGAATTTTTGTTTCTTTTTTTATTTTTTAAGTTTCCTTATTTTATTCTTTTATTTCTTCCCTTCTTATCCTCGTCGTCTTATTCACGACGTCCCCTTCTCGAGCGATGTCCTTCACCCCAAGCTCCGAATTTCTTAGACAAGCCTCGGGCCAAAGATCAAGGTCCCGCCGAGTCACCACCCTTCATCAGTCGTCTACTCCGACCGCCACTCGTCGGCCGACCTCCCCGCTGCCGGCCGAGGACCATACCACTCGGCCGGCACCAACACAATAGGAAAGACAACAGGGCCAAAGCGAACAAAGCCGCGGGCGGCCCCCGAACAACGTCAAGCTCGAAATCGCAGCAAAATGATAAGATTAACAACACGCGGGAACGTCGATTCAGCCCCGAACCAAGAACACCAAAGCGGATCTAACTTAAGCATTTCATCGAGCAGCTAGAGCGCACTGTTTAAAACGACAGGAAAACGTACCGGCCGAGCTCAAATCGCCCCAGGACTCATGAAAATCAACATACAAATACACAGACACAAGACACAAGGACGAAGTGGGCCGGAGCTCGCGTGAGCCGGAGGCCGCGAGCTCCGGCCCGGCATGCCCAAAAACAGGGCAAAAACAGGGTCAGGCTTACTGGAGTTTTGGCGCGGGAAAGGAGGCACGGCGGCTGCTCGTCGGCCGCGATTCCGACGCGCTGGCCGGCGGTCTCTCCCTCCAAATCTGTTCCCTCGCTTGAACTCTCACTCGCTGCTCTCTCTTTCTCGGATCTCTCTCCTCTCCCCCCAAAAATTCCTCTCTCCTTCTCTCCCTTTTAAGCTCTCCAGCCGGCGCGCATGGCGTCCTGCCATGCCAGCTGTCACTGCCGGTCTTTCCCCGACCACCAACTCCGGTACGATGCTCGCCCTGTCTCCTCTGTCTCTGTCGCGTACGCCGTCCTTTCCTCCGCTCTCTGTTCTCTGCAGAGGCGTGAAGAAAAGGGGAAAGGAAGGAGATGGGGACCGGGCCAGGAAACAAGGAGCGGGCCGGCCCAGGTGGAGAGGAAGGGAAAAAGAAAAAGGGGCCGGGGAAGCCCACCCTTGGCCCGGCTCCGCTCGCCCCCTTTTTTATGATTGAAAATTTTAATTTTTAATATAAATTTTAATATTGGTCATGCAAATGCTCTTAATAACCTATATGCTATGCAATTTAATGAAAATTATTTTTGTTAGGAGTTAAATATTAATCCCTAATTTCCCAATACAATTAATAAATGATTAAATAGATTGTCAAAATTTAGGTGTTAACAATAGTTTATCTAGTCCACCAAATAGCTATTTAAAAAATGATGAATATGCTTATTTGCTAGGTTCTCTTCATTTCTGACGACACTATATACCATAGGATCAATGCATTGCTTAATTACCATTGCCAAGCCATTGCCCTTGCCCCCTTCTCTCTTGATCTTCTCTGCGCTCATGCGCTTGTGCACTAGAACACGACCTCACCGCGAGGTCACCAACTCAAGGCCAACTCTTAATGTCACGCTTAACCATGAGCCCACGGTCAAATCCAAAGAGCATGAAGAGGGAGGCAACCTCATTGCGAGATTATGAGCTCAAGCCCAACTATCGATATCATGGTTGAGCGAGAGCTCACTGTCCATTGGAAGCCATGCTTGATCAAATTTGGCCGACGTTGCCAACGAAATTATGTTGTGGTCATGTCGCTGACACGGATGGCCACTAGAGATACAGAGTTAACAAACACACAAATGGGACAAAATCAAAAAGGAAACATGGACGCATATTTGTCGCACTCCTTGGTGTGCTTATCAAACCGTTTGATATCAATTGGCGTAGTGGAAAAACTCGCAATTTGCTACACGAGCAAGTAACTCGCAAAGCCACGGGTGAAGCATACACGCGTGAAACGTAGAGAGAGGAATTTATCAAAATTTTTTTTTTTTGGTATCAAGCTAAATTACAAGAGAACATAATCTATACTTGTATTAGATAACCCAGAGAATATCCAAGTGTAAGACATAGTATAGATATACTAATAAGAAAATTTATCCTATTGAATATTGAAAATCTAAATTAAAAACTACTAAAAGTTGAAACAATTCACCCAATATCCTAACGTAGTCTCTAAAATAGAAAGATTAGAAAATATATGCCTCGTCTCGTTATTATTGTCATCATCCCATCATAGACTATTTTCCACAATTTAAGGAAGGCAAGACAAAGTGATTAGGGCTATTGAGCCGACAAGTCTGTTGAAAGACACTGTGCAAAGCATATGTCGATCCATCGGAAACCCTTTTGAATTTCACTTTGTCATCTAAGCACGAGAGGCCATTTTATGTGCCTACTCGGCATTAGCCATTTCTGAAGAAATGACGACATGATGGCTCGAGTTGGAGATCTCGGGCTTGCAAAGATCATTTCAACGGTGTTTGCTAAAGCCATAGGAGTTCGAGATCAGGGGAATTCAACTTCAACCGCAATCATAAGATCTATAAGCTATGTGCCTCCTGGTATGAATCTATCATATTTTCTTGATTAGTTTCAATTGTTTGTGATAGTAATATGAGAGATTGTTAAAAGTATTGAATAAACAATGATCCTTGATGTTATGCGATGCTTTGGATGCTCAGAAACATCTTTCTTACAATGCAATTTCTTCTTTACCTTATTAATAGTAGCATGCCCTAATCGTAAATGAGAATAAACCATCTTAAATTGGATTAATGAATGGAAATTTTTTTTGATCAAAACTAGTGAATCCATGCCAATAAATGGATTAAGCATGTTGTGCCATCTCATATTCGTATTTTCTTTCTCTCATTCATATTTTATCTCATATTATGCTCATGCTGTGAAAATGGATTGTGATTAATTTTGTCATAAAGTCAATTACGATATGAGAAATTGAATTGATGAGAACCTGTGATTTACTCTCAGTATGCCATGACTTAAGGTCTTGACAGTAAGTAACTGATCCCTTACGGTGTAGAGAAGAGAAAAAGGAAGGGAAAAAGAAAAAGGGACCAGGCAAGCCCAGCCTTGGACCCGCTCCGCTCCCCTATATTTTTTTCTTTTTGGATCAATAATTTTAATTTTAATTTTTTTTATATAAATTTTAGTTCTGTTAATGCAAATGCTTTTAATACCTATATGCTATGCAATTTAATAAAAATTATTTTTGCTAGGGGTTAAAAATTAATTCCTAATTTTTCAATGCAATTAATAAATAATTAAATAGATTACCAAAATTTAGGTGTCAACAATAATCTATCTATTTCCATCGGTAACAATGTGAAAATATGATGAATTTGCTTATTTTTAAGGTTCTCTTCATTTTCGCTAACACTATATACCATAGGACCGATGTGTTGTTTAATTACCATGGCTGGGCCATTGCCTTTGCCTGCCCACCTAGCCCCCACCAAAAAAAAAATAAAAAAATCTTGATCATCTCTATGCTTATGCGATTGTGCACTACAATACAACCTCATCGTGAGGTCACCAGCTCAATGCCAACTCTTAATGTCGCGCTTAACTGTAAGCCCATGGTCAAATCCAGAGAGCACGAAGAGGGAGGCAACCTCATCGCAAGATCATGAGCTCAAACCCAACTCTTGATGTCACGGTCGAGTGAGAGCTCACTATCAATTGGAAGCCCAGCTTGATCAAACTTGTGCGACATTGCCAACAAAATTGTATTGTGGTCATGTTGCCCACACCGGCAGCCACTAGAGATATAGAGTTTTTTTTTTTTTTTTTTTTTTGGTCTGAACTAGAGATATAGAGTTAACATACACATAAATGGGACAAGATAAAAAAGGAAACATCGACGCATATTTTGTTGCACTCCTCGGTCTGCTGATCACATTATCTAGTAATATTTGTCAAGTCTTCTCACCCAACCAACGCTCTCTCTTTCTTCACCATTAGCCATTGTCTCTGGCCGTTGTGGCCACTTGTCATCACCGACGCCTTCTTCATGTCTTGATTATTTTGAAGATAATTTTCATTAGAAAAAATCATCTTCTAATTCAGAATATTTCTTTCGAATTTAAATTACAAAACTTCGGTTACCCCATTGCCAGAGCCAGTTTACGCAAGGGTTGGCCATGGCCTCGACATCCCACCTGCGCCACTTTGTTAACCTGACCCTATTTTCTCTTTAAGCCATAGGCGGGGACCGCGAAGTCATCATGTTGGGCTTTCCAACCGAATAATCGTCGCATTTGGTCATCGTTCTATAGCTTCTTGAGATACATTATTGTCAAAGATCCTACACCTCTGAATCTTCATTTGCGTGATGGTTGTCTCCAAACATTGTGTTCCCATGATCTTTCCACTCCGATACTAATCGATGTAGTGGAAAAACTCTTAATTTGCTACATGAGCAAGTAACTCGCGAAGGCACAAGTGAAGCATACACGTGTGACACATATAGAGAGAAATTTATCAATTTTTTTTTTTGTATAAAGCTAAATTACAAGAGAACATAATCTATACTTGTATTAGAAAACCTAATGGATTTCTAACTATAAGACATAATATAGATATACTAATAAGAAAATCTATACTACTGAATATTGAATATCTAAATTAATAACTACTAAAAGTTGAAACGAATCACCCAATGTCCCAACGTGGTTTCTAAAATAAAAAGATAAGAAAATATGCGTCTCCTTTCATTATTATTGTCATCGTCCCATCACAAATTGTTTTCCCCGGTTTAAGAAGGGCAAGACAAAATAACCGAGGCTATTGGGCCGACGAGTTGGTTGAAAGATACTGCGCAAAGCATATGTTGATCTATTAGGAACCTTTGCGAGTTCCACCTTATCACCTCAAACACGAGAGGCTATTATGTCTGCATACCTGGCAATAGCTATTTTCGAAGAAATGACGGGGCATCTACCTACACCTCCCAAGGCCCCCCAAGTTTCTAGATGAAATCTTTTTCTTCCCCACCTAGGAGGGAATACTCTTGAGATTTTACATTACAGAATTTAGACGAAACAATTTAAGGACATATCTAAGGAAAAGACGACCAAGAAAAAAAGGGAGAAAAACGTGACAAATCAAACCACGGAAATTCCTCCGGGGATGTCGCTCTTCCCATCGTGGCTTTCCACCAAATCTCCAACCTCGTGGAAAACGTTGACTTTTATGTATTCCCAGGAGACCCAACTTTCTTGTTTAGACTGTTTCTTCTCTTCATGATTATTTATATTCCTGAAACCTTTTGAACTCCTGAATTTGATTGGCTTGAGCCACGAATTTACCCTCTCTGTTTAATAAGACAGTTATGTCGTTGGGATTTGATGTCATATTTGATGTAAAATGTTGCTTTTGATGCCGGACAATCTTGCAAAATAGACAAACTAAAGCTCTCCTGCCTCCAATATTTCATCTTTTGCTTTCCGTTGGATACATTGAGCAATTGAACCAATTCAATTTACGAACCGAACTGAACTAGCCTTACTCGATTGGTTTGGCATTTTTTTTTTTTTTTGGGTGGTGATCGTTTCCACATTTAATCACTTGGGGATCAGGTAGTTTTTGTTTCCAAACAATCCCTAGTTCCAAAACACCAGGAACTAGGAACTGAACATAATAAGATTTAGATTTTTTATCTGAATCTATCTATCCAGGAGCTAATCTAAATTCTAGCATAAGACAATTAAGCTTTTTTTTTTCCATAAAGAGAGGAAACCGTCTTTAATAAGTAAGTTCGGAATCCATGAAATATTAACCTCAATAATCGAATAAGACATGGGTCAAAACACTAAATGCGTGATCTAAAGATGGAATTATTTACGTTTGTAACTTACAATGTCGGACTAACATCTGGCTTTGTTGGTAGAGAAAAACAAAGAACTAATGTCTTGTTCTTAATCTACACACTCATGTCTATTCTATAGTAGCTAAGCCAAGATGAGGAATTGCATCTAATCTTTTGTGCAATGAATTGTAATATTATTCCTGAAATTGCGGGTCTTCATCGGTTGTGCGCCCATAAAGCAAGTGGTGGAATATATGTTGAGCGAATATTGGAGGGCAGAACTGACAAAGACCCACATTTTCAGGAATAGAGTTATTTTGTACATAGCGAACACTCGGAATAGAAAAACTTTTCACAAGTGGCTTTAATCACCGTGCGAGCATCAGCTCCTTAGTCAGCTTATTACTTATATGTAAACTCGCACGATAATCAAGGCCGCTTTGGTAAACGCCAATTACCAGCCGAAATTTACGACATCATGACCTTTAATGGGTGGTTGTTGCGCTAGTTCACTTTGGCCGGCTAAATACGATCAAGCCTCTACGTCATACAAAAAATATGTATACCTATCCTTTTCTTTTTTGATCTGACCCTTACACATTTATCTATATCTATATAAATAAAACCAAAACACCATTTTTCTCAATTTTAGATTTCCTAGATCGTCATTCAATTTCTTTCTCTCATACCCTTATGTTTCAGAAATAACCATCCATTTTTTGTATCTCTTCACAATATTAGAATTCTTCGTTACCCTTGTTTCCGTTATTGTATATTTACCCATTTCATATATAACTACTCATTCTCTTTCCATGCATAATTATCTCATTATTTGCTCACGCGTGACGCATGCCTAACATAACAATAGCGATGATAACATGGATGAATGACTATATCCATTCGAGCAAAGTGATTGCATTTATTGTAATATGAAGATATTTTCAAATGGACAATATACATTCTCATGACAAAATAGATGATAGTATTTCAACGGTGGTGATACATTCTTATGCACAAAACACGTGCATCCTCAGTCAATGCCTAAATCATAGGCGAGATGATCAAGTAGATTGAGCTTTTCAACCATCATAAAGTAAACTACGAGTCTATATCAGCTGTGTCACCAATATTTATATTCTCTTTTCAATTTTATATAAAGTGTAGGTCTAACCATGGATTTGGCGACGTGCATGCGCATCAACAAAACCTACTGTATGGGTTTGGGGAAGGCCCCTAGAAGTTCAAACCAAGCTCGCTCAACAATTAGGTCTACTTGTAAGAATTTTTCGAATGCGCGCTAATATTAATTAATATTGTAATTTATCGTTTCACATAATTGGTCTAATAACGTAAGATATAAGATTTCTTAATTAGTTTAACATGGGACTAGTTAGTATGGGCTGAGTAAGGCCCGACTTATGATGAGATGGTCTGTGGCTTAAAATTCTATAAATAATGTTTAAGTCTCTCTTCTAACCTTAAAGCATTAATATCCTCATGTAAGGAGCGTTTACAAAACATTAAGGGTGATAGACAGTCTCATTGACCTAGTAACATAGAAGGCAATAGAGGAGAAGAACGGTGAATTTCAAATTAGGTGCGCAAATCTCTTTACTTGATTATATGTGTTTTTTATTTTACTTATGGAGATCTTGGGATGCTGTTTTCGCATATTATACTAAATAAATGTAATACTTAGATTTAAACCCCTCTCTATATATTATTATATAGAGTTCATGTGAATGAGTGGTTTGTAGTATTGCCTTCTCTAAGAAGGGATGGGACCATAATTGACATGGGGATTGGGAGTAGACCCCCTTTATCCCCTCCATCCTAGGATGAGGAGTTAGCTCAACTAGATAGTAATGTTAGGACTGTTACAATTGCATAAACATTTTCTTAATTAAACGATGCGATTACACACTTGGAGATAAATCAATGGGAAATTAAAGCGAGAGGACCCAAACAAGGTTATAGGCTTCGTTCAATCTGCCAATGAAAAGTTTATGAATCAATTGATAAAATGGATTTAATGCATATTTTTAGTACAGTTAGCATTTCTCTAGCCTCAATAACTATGCACCACAATTTCAATTACCGACTATTGCTTTGTCAAAGCGTATAATATCTTTGGAAGTTAACAAAATTTCTAATAATAACCTAAAATAATCATCACCCTCACATATTCAATATTTTCCAAACTCGCTCACATGCAAACATGAGTTGGACAACTCAATAATGCATCAGCTTGACTAGTTGAGCCTGATGTTTCGGCTTTTATTGCGTGACTCATGATAGACTTGGACTTGAAACCAATTTCGTGGAAAAGGCCCAAAGAAAACAATCAAGAGTAGGGATTTACCCAAGAGACTAACATATGTAAAAAAAAAAAAAAAAATTGTGTGGAAAGAGAGAAAATAATCACATGAAGGCAATACTCGTCCATCAATCAATTTGACCAGCAACTCTAGTCATCGCAGCCTATTTTTGAACATTCGACTTTTCCATGCACAGATTACTCCACATGATCACCCTATAAATACCCCTTTAGCTTTTGCTTTTCTCTTCATCAATCAACTGAGATCCTTCCTTCGCCAATTTTCTTTTGGTCTCTCACAATATGAGTTCCCTTATGACAATCCCTCTGCATCTTATTTTTCTCGTCGCGTTAACCCTAGCATTGATCCCTCTGTCCATCGGCCAAGACTCGCCCCAAGACTATGTCGCGGCCCACAATGCGGCTCGCTCTCAGGTTAATGTGGGCCCGATGGCGTGGGACGAAAGCGTCGCTGGCTATGCCAGGGATTACGCCAACAAGCATGCCAGCGACTGCACGCAACTCGTTCATTCAGGCGGACCCTATGGGGAGAACCTTGCGTGGGCTTCCCCCGATCTTACTGGCACCGGAGCAGTGAACATGTGGGTCGGAGAAAAGCCTGACTACGACTACAATTCCAATTCATGCGCACCGGGAAAGGTGTGTGGGCATTACACTCAGGTGGTGTGGCGCAACTCTGTTCGGCTTGGATGTGCAAAGGCCCAATGCGCGACAGGAGGTACTTTGGTCGCTTGTAACTATGATCCTCCTGGGAATGTTGTTGGCCAGAAGCCTTATTGAATTACAAAAAGTTGTATGTCGATGATGAACTATTATGTCAAAATAATGCCTCCTTATGATGAGGCAAGAGCTTTTAAACAACATCATATGAATGATGAAGGTAAATCTCTTTACTTAAGAAAAAGTTAACCTCTTGGTAATTATTTTTTCCTTTTTTTCTTTTGCAATTTCTATTTTTCAAGCGAAGGAATTTCGATCATTGATCTAACCTCCTCAGCTCCATGCTCTCGAGCACATTACTCTCCCTTTGAGGCCTCATCACACTGTGAAAGAGAAGCTAAGCATGATCTCTATTACACATTTTACTCTTGAGTTCATTGTATTTGCCGTTTCTATTGATTGTATGTAGTACATAGCAATGGCCGTCTTGACAATATAAAGATACGTTCCAGTCAATACGGTGATCATTCATGGCAAAAAACATTAAGAAATGGACCAATATTATATAATAATATGGACTTAATGGTATATTCGTCGATGAATTTTATGTATTGATAAATTGAACTCCTTTAGTTGACCAAGTATATAATCTCTAATTAATCAACTAGGCGTCGATAAGCACCAGTCAAAATTGCCTAATTTTGTATTCTATTTCAATCCGTATCGCAGCCTAGTACTCTAGAAAGGTCATAGACTCGTCACAGTTGGAAAATTCATCCCCGGGGATTTTATGTACTTGGATATAACCACCTAAAATAAATTTACATGTCGACTCAAATTATGATGTTTAAAAAATTAAGACACAAGAACATGCCAAAATTTGCGGTCAATGAAATATGATTTATAAGTTTTACACTTGTGGAGTCAATTGTTGGAATCGATATGAGTTTGTTGTATATGACTAAGTGGATAAATTGATTAACCTATAATTTGGGAAAGTATTGCGAAAGCTCTAAAAATCTTGACTGTTGAAACGGCATAATACAATTCTGAAACTTTCATCTGGAGAATAGAAAAACAAAAAAAGAGTTCAAGTCCGAACCCATTAACAAATTCTGGTGGATGATGACAATGTTTATTCATTTTATTTGCAAATCATGGTTCTTACGTTCATCAGCAGAACTGCATGCATGTTAAAAAATTAATAATCATCTTCGTCCTTCGTATTTTAACATTACATTCAATCTGCTTCAATGAAATTTTTTTATGTAAAATAATTGATAAATTTTTTGATGTAAATTACGAGAGAACATAATTTATATTTATGTCTAAAAAAACCTAATGAAATTCCAAGTTTAAGACAGGATATAGATAAACTAATAGGAAACTACTACATATTATATATTTAAGTGGCTAACTACTAAAAAATTGAAACATATCCCCCAATATCCTAACGTTGTTATTAAAATAAAAAGACAAGGAAATGAAGTCTACCACTGGCTACCACTATGACGACCATCATCTCCCTCCCTCCAATCGACAGTCTCTTACAACCTCAACCCAGGCTAATACCATAGATCGAGCAAGAACTACCTCTTCCTCCCACCATGCATGTAATAACATTCCCTTTTTAGAAGACAGAATCGACCGCGCTCAAAATAAACCCACTTAATTAATGAGACAACTTATTGCTAGTTATCTTTTATATGCCTACCATGCTCGTCCGCTAGACGAGACTTTAGACAAAGCTCAAGTGATTAGAGCATTATTCATATGATGCTCTAACTTTTAGATGTGCTAACTTTTAGATGCAAAACGTTTGATATGGACCAAAAAGATTAATGTGGAACACTTTAATGTTTCATATGTACACATCTAACTACCTCACGTGTTATTCAAGCAGCTATTGCATGATAATTACCATCATTGATGTACGTAATTAGGTCCAATCTCTCGGGATGGTTGACTCAGGCATGGACTTCTTGTTAAACATACGTGACGAAATATTTCAGCCATGTCAGGTTCGTACTTTGTATTCTCTAGGCCTCACACAATGGGAGCATGGGTGAAAATCTAGAGTTTTTGACACCTGATCATCAGATCTGAAAATAGACCCAAAAACAAACAAATCCTACCAGACCGTTATAGTGCATTGTAAAATTATAAGTATAGGAGAGAAAAACCAATTCTTTGCATCATCTATCGTTATATGGCTATCTTAAATTTCAGGCGTAAAGTTCATGGTTTTTAAATCCTCATGAGTCATTCATGGTTTTTAAATCCTCATGAGTCATGAATAAAACATACATAGCTTTAAGGAGAATTTATGCAATCTGTTCGAACTAAGGGGATAGAGGGGCATGTATTTGTCCCCAAACTATCAATCTGTTTATGTTGTCTCTTGAGTTCTCATGTCAGTGGTTAACGTAAAATCAGACAAAGTTCTGAGGACATAACAAAGTGAAAGTTTAGGATCGACGTTTAAAAGTTCATAACAAAGTGCATGTCACTTCCAAAATTTAGAGGGCTTACATAATTTTTCCTTAATTAAAAACAGAGATAAATGATGTAAAGCAGATAATGAAATTGTAAGGGAAGAAACTATCAAATGAGCGTGGCATCGACACTAAATTGAGCCATATTATTGAAAATGGTCGATTCCATGTTTGCAGGTCTCCCATTGCACTCATCAAATTTGATGATTTAAATTCAGTTTAGTACATATTGTTGATACCTAAATTTTAACATCCCATTTAGTAATATTGCATAGTAAATTAGGAATTGACCTAGACCCCTAAAAAAATATTAAGTTAAATTGCATATAAACTTTAGGAGCATTTGTTATTTAGTTTATATTTTTTATTATTATATTTGCATTAGATCGGTGACGGATGGGTTTGAATCAATGGTTCTTTGCTTGAATTTAACGAGTTGGACTGAGTCCGCGGTGAAAGAGAATGTGGCAAAGCCCGTCATTCTTTAATGGCTGAAAATTAACTTCTGAGGAGTGTTGGAAGATTGGTTTATTTTGAAAAGGATTGATATTATTCTTACAATATTCATTTAGGAGCATAGGAGGAAAATTTGGCCAACGAAAAGAAACAAAAGAAAGAATGAAGTGGTGGTTAATCTAATTTTATCTCTTCTGTATATTCATGCAATTTAAGGGAAATAAAGATAGAAAAATAAGAGGAAAGTGTGCTAAGGCAGAATCAGCCGACATGGGCATATACATATATAGAGTGATATGTCTCGTTTTGACGCGTCCATGCTCGTGAAGGTTTCAGATGAGTAATATTGGAAAATAAAAGGGAATGATGCATGTGGGGGGATATGTTTGGTGTCACTCTTTAGGCAACATATATTTTGGTTAATAAAAGAAACACCAACGCAAGAAAAGAGGTCTTCAATCCTCAGTAGGCGTGAGCAGAAAGGAAGGAAAACAAAATGAAAGTAAGGAGATTGTGTCTTGACCGTACCAGACGTGATTGGAAGGAGGAAAGAAATTTTGTTTCTTCCTTTGGCGGGGTCTCTTTTTCCAGTCCGACACAGGCCAGGAATAGACAACAGAGGGAGAGGAAAGGTATAGAGAGTTGTCTCGGCCACACTCTCCGGCCTCCGCTGTGTCATCACCCTCGTCGCTGCTGCTGCTCGCTGTTTTGCTGAGCATGACAATGCCAAACCTGCCGCTGCATGACAACAACGAGCCGCTGCTCCTCATCGTCCGAACACCATGCGCCTGAGCTACTGCTGCTTAAGCTCACCACCGATCTGCTGCTGTCCCATGGAGTCCCGACGACGCTGTTGTTGCCTATCAACTGCCTGCTGTGGTTGTCCGTGAGCCACGGAGACCCGATCCTTGTTGCACGGAAAAGCCACGACCTTTACCACGACCAAGCTTTGAGCCGTTCCGAAGAATTTCAAGGCGGTGTTCGAGTTCCTCTAAGATTTGGGCCACTACCTGTTCACGTGATTCCTTACGCTTGACCAACATTCGACACCTGAGGGGAGGAAATCGGGAACAGAGAGAGATCCACTCACATTGGTCACGTACAGAATACGCCCGAGAAAGAGATAACAAAAAAGGAGATTTTGATGTCCTCATGCTCGGCGAGTTCTAAGTGTCATTGTTATCCAGGTTGCTGTGCTATTATTCTTCTTGCAGATTGCTGGCCTTGTGCATCTCCATCATTGCGAATCACCACCAGTAAGCATCACCGTGGTTGTCCAAAGCCGTGACCCGAGACACCCGCCGCCGGTCACACCGTCTATCGTTGTGAACAGCCGTGCAACCACCGTTCAAACCTGCCGCTGTTCAAGTTGGAAACCTTATCTTCAAATTAGGTGACAAATCCTATCCAAATTTGAATTATTAATTACCTAATTTGAATATATTGTGATCTTAATTAGACGTCTTGAAGATATGCCATAAACAAAAGATTTTTCAAGTATTCGTGAATTAGGATAATTTCTTAATTTTACAATATGCAATGATCAATAGTCTGATTTTATGGTCCAAATACGACTCGCGATCATGTGAAAAACTGGTCAATCTAATCTCATGTCCAATATACAATTGGTTGATTTTACTTATTTCCAAATTTAGATGGGTATGGATGATACCTTGGGTGATAGATGTTTTCCATTGCTTGATTTTATTTGATTTGATTTTTATTTTTTATCTAAAAAATCGAAAAAGATTAGATACAATTAAAGTAGATTATTTTTTAGGTCTGCATGTTTATTTTGATTATTTTATAATTTCAAATTTAAATAAAAAAATCACATGCAAATCATGTAGATTAATTGCATCATGCCTACATCATCGCCACTATGTCATTACTACGTGTCACATGCATCGTGTTGTGTGTCATCTTACCATGTCATTCATCGTATGCGATGTCATTTGCTGTCACGTCATTGCTTGCATGTCATGTACTGATCTATATGTTTTGGTCATTTAATTAAAAAATCACCTGTCATAAAATTTTGCATGTTAAGTTTATTTATTTCAGAAATTCTATGTCGAGGTTCATCTAATTAAATTGCATGTTATGTAGACTAGTTTAATTAGGACTGCATGTTCATTTTGCCTGTCATTAAAAATTGCATGTTTAGGTTTGTATACTTAGGAAATTTTGTGTCGTGCTAGAATAATATATTTAATCATCATTAGAATTAGGATATTTAAATAAGTTACGTCACATGTCACGTTAGATTAGTAGAATGCATTGCATAAAGCATTATCTTCATTAAACAAGTTTAAAAAAAAAAGAATCTGAGGGAAATTGCATGTTAATGAGAAATCATATTTAGGTTGCTAATGTCATTTTCTAACTAACTACATATGCTTTTGTAGCTTCGAGGTGAGTAATTCTTCCATTTCCTTGCAATTTATTTAATGCTTTGATTGTTGAGTGTTAAATAATGGTTGCACACTTGCTTGATTACCTCGCATGTGAGTGAATTAAAATCAATACAAATTGCCTACGATACATTTTTCTGAAATAAAAGAGAAGATGTATCGAAAGGGCATTACAGAAATCTAGGGTAATCAAATACTCGTACCCACAATTTCTAGTTCATAGAACTAAAGTAATTCTCCCGTAATTTTATTTGGGTTTCTAATTAATCAATCGAAAATAGATTAATGGAAACTTCTAATTATAAATTATTTACTTGTTAAGAACTTAAACCCTAAGTCGCAAATTAATATGAGTTTGATAGAGCTTGAGTTAACTTTAAGCTTAATAATTTATTAGCCAAATCTCTAGGTGATGCACCCGCTTTGGGGAGGTCGCGACACATACGTTAGATATAGTTATTATTTTCCGATGGGAGATATTATCATTCTCATCATTATCACATGGACTATTTTCCGCAATTAAGGAGGACCAGACAAAGCAGGAAAAGACCATCTCTTTGCCCGGCTCTTGGCTTTTTTGGGCTCTTTCCCCCTCACGAAAGGGAGAAGTTCGAATCCCGGAGGCATCGTTAGGAATTCTTACCTGGAGTACTGTGGTGGTGGGTCCTGCAGTCGCTCCCTCAGAGTTTGCTCGCCGGCTTACAGGTTCCCTGGGTCATAAAAAAAAAAAACAAAAAAAAAAACAAAGCAAGAAAAGAATAAGAGAAAGAAAACAGAAATCACCAAATGCATCCGGCTATGCTGCTTGTCCCATCGTTGACTTTTCTCCCGCGAGCAAAGAATTTTCCTCTCTTTTGTTTTTTTAAGACATTTTTGCCGTTGACATTTTTGCTCAAGCCTGACAACCAGAAGTGGGAGGTGAGCAGTCGGTTATTAGGCTTGAGCTAAGCTCCCTCACCTTACAGTGGTTTTGACATCATTGTATCTCCCCCTAGACGCGAAAAGTTATTATACTCCCATATTTGATGGTAGCTAGTAACAAAATAATAATGCATAGTCTATCTTCCCACCAATAGATCCCTTGATTCTAACCCAAGCTTTTCTTCTTGGGTGGATAGGAGTACAAGAGGTGACATTGCAAGGTTTCCCACCCCGCTCTCCTGTTTCTTCTCCCTTAAGAATAAGGAAGTTATGCTGTTGATGTTCTATAACATATTTGAAATGCTAGGCGGCATCTATCTCCGGCATTTTGGCAAATAAACAAATTGCGATCCCATCCCTGCAATCTACGTGTCCTATGCCTCCAATATTTCGTCTTTTAAATTCTATTGCATATTTTTTTCTTCCCTTCTTTTCTTCTAAATATGATGAGGAACCGCAAATTCAATCTATAAAATATCCAACTAACCTCAATAATCAGATAAGACATGGATCAAGACATCAAACGAGCAACCTGAATATGAGATTATTTATACTAGTAATGTATGGATTTGAGCTAATGTCTTGCTTTTGATCCACACCTTTGTGTCTATTCTTTTGTCACTAAGCCAAAATGAGGAATTGCATGTAATCTTTCTGCAATCGATTGTAATGTTTTTCCTGAAATGGCGGGTCTTCATCGGTCGTGCCCTAAAGCAAGAAGTTTAATTGTGACATTATTCCTGAAATTGCATAAAGCTACTTTAATATAAGTTCCATTAGGTCAATAATTTACTGTCGTCTTTGTCGGTCGTGCCCTAGGACACTCCCGTTTTAGTTCTTATTAATTTGTATTAACATCAAAACACATCATCTACAACTTTGGTTAAAAAATTTTAGTGATTGACTTAGGAAAAAAGTGTCAATTGATGTTATAAATTAATCGTAGATCTGATCATAAATTTAACGACTTGCAGGTATTCCGATAAAATGGGAGGTTTGATTGAAAATTTTGCGCTTTTCGGCAGGCTCAAGCAATGCATTCTAGGGCCTTGTCAGTGAGCGGCCTAGGCCTAAGCAATGGCTTTGAGGCTCGGGTTAGTTTGCCCATTAATTTATTAAAAATTACATCGATAAAATATTTATTTTAGTTTATCTACCTCAAAATACAAACTTGGTAAATATTGAAAGTAAAAGTGAGGCTTAAAACAGAAGAAGAAAAGTATTTCATGGCACAACTAAAGTACAATACCAAAAAATTATGGAATTATTATCTAATTATGTTTCCATTTTATCTATTTTTTAGCTCAGCTTTTTTTGCTTTAAAAAGCAAGACATTCCCCATGTGATTGGGCCAATGAATTCAAGTGAGTGAGCTTGGTACTTGTCAAAACCCGCTGGATTGGGTTTGGACATGGCCCATAAAAGCTCGAACCAAACTTGTTCAGTGATAAGGTCTAATTAAGTGTATCTTGTCACATCATTTTCAGATATGTTTTCCTCTGTATCCGATGTTTTAGCGTTCGTGTCATATGAAAGCGCCACTACCAGCCCTAAGAAAGGATGGAATAGGTCCCTTGACCATGGAAGAAGTACTAAAAAGTCATAAACTTATGGCATTATTATTAATTTAGTTATAAACATTGTAATTAGACCAATTTAGTCCTAAACTTTTTCACATTAATATCAATTTAGTCCATCCGATCAATTTTACCCTTGCGATGCTGATGTGTGGCCAATGAACACTGACATGGCAATTGCCCCACTAGCTCGAAGGAACTCCTTTGTTTCGGATTTCAATTGCAGCCGCTACTTCCTTTCAATTTAGCCAAATTTTAACCTATTGTTTAGTCCGATTTCATGGCCAATGTAAGGTCAAGGTGACGAGACTTAGTGGGGCACAGTGGTGCCAGGAGTTCCTTCGAGCTTTGAGGGCCTTATGAGTTCCGTCGCTCCAGATCTTCTGTTGTGGGGCCTGAGGTATTAAAAATTACCTTGTCTCTAATCACTAGATGCAATGAAATGAATGCAAAATCTGGTGGGGTCGGTGTTTTTTGAGGGATCGAATTTCACCGTTATCGGTTAATTTGATTCCTATTATTTTTATATAATATTCATGATCAATAATATTTTTTTTACTATGATGCTTCTAGTTTTCAAATGCAGAGAAATGAAATACGGTCCAAGATGCTGCAAAATCAATCAATTTTTGGTTAGGGGTTGAATTCTAGACTTATCAGCGAACTTGGTCCCTAATTTTATCTTTTTAAAAGAATTGCAATAACAATCTATCCATGAAAACTTAGATGTCAATGACTTTACAGATCATTGTCGACCTTCATAAAACATCGTTTTATATACATATCACATTCCAAAATTAGTGTCCCAATAATAAAACACCAAACTAGTCTTAAATAATGTAATGATTTTAGCGATTGACCTCGAACCCATCTCACTACCTAGCACCAAAAACTCGTTTACCTAACATTAGGGTGATCGGATCCCTGATTATGTACACGCCCGCTTCCTTCCCTAGGGACATTCTTGACCATCGACTAAGGACCTTCACCAAATATGGATCTCTAAGTGGGGAAATTAATGTTAATTTTTAGAGCAACCTGTTTTAGTACATTATGTACTTATTATACTTCAAGCTAAAAAAATCACTGGGGTTTGCCCTAGTGGTCACTCTTCCAACATGGAAGGGGGATGTGGAGGGTTCGAATCCCCACCTTATCAGGGCGGGTTGTGGGTGGGGATGATTTAGTTTCAGAAGTGGGTTTCGACTCCCATCCTCTGCAGGGAGGTAGGGCAAAAATCTGAGAGTAAGTGTTAAGAGTAGGAATAGAGTAGAACCCACCAAAAAAAAAAAAAAAAAAAAAAAAAAAAAACTTCAAGCTAAAACAGAATCAAGAAATTCCAATTTCGATTTATGATACTCCATTCAATCCCTGACGGATTTCCGTCACACGTTTCAGGTATAAATTATGACGCATGTCGTTCTCCAACCTTTTAAACTTCAATATATACTGTTTTGCGCTGAATTTCAAGTATAACCCAACATGTGTCATCTTATTGGAAAACGACATGCTCCTTTTGTCAATCTAAACATGTAGGAGAGGAATGTTGCGATGTTGATATCTCCTCGTATTTTCAGCAATTCTCAAATAGAAAAACTCTGTCATCCGATCTTATTTATTCATGAAGTTTCGTACGAACACTAAGACTCTGTTCGTTTTATTAAAAACAACTTCCACAAAAACGTTTCCTAAATATTTCGGCGTTCAATTCACGGGAAATAAATTAGCTAAGGTGCTAATAGAAGAAACAACTTTAAAAGTGGGGAAAATATTTTTCGCTTTTCAAATAGTGGAAGACATTTTCCATCCCCTTTCTTTCACTTCTACACCAAACACTTTTTTTAAACCAAATATAGTTTTGTTTTTATTTATTTTTGAAAAAGTTGAGTTCTTAATTATTTTTAATTTTTTCTTTTCTTTTTTTCTTCTTCTTCAGCCGGTCGCGCGCCACGGCATGAGTTGGCAATTGGCTATAGAAGAGCACAAAACTCGTTAGATTTAACTCGCTAGATTTCAGTGAGGTCAAGCCTTGCCAGATTTGGGGAAGCCCAAGCTTGCTCAAGGTCATCGAGTGAGCTCGGGTCTTACTAGATCTGATAAGCTAGGAGGGACTCAAGCCTCACTTAAGGTTGCTAGAGGTCGATGAGGCTCTGGCTACCTTAGGTGAGGCTTGAGACTGCTTGTGGCCAATAACCGACTATCATCGTGACTGGCGATCGGCTGAGAAAGAAGAAAAAGAGAAAGAGAAAAAGGAAAGAATGGAAAGAAAAATAATTAAAAAATTCAAATTCTTTTGATAATTTTCCTCAAAAAATAAAATTATATATTAAATGACGAAAAATATTTTTTAATTTATTTTCAAGTTTAAGTTATTATCATTTTTTTGAAAAATAACTCTTTAAAAATTATTTTTGAAGGACGTAATATCTTCCATGAAATTGACGGAGTCTAACCGTTGTATGATTTCACTGAGTCTATCATGTGCGCGCAGAAGTCAAAATGAATCGACATAAAGGGGACCGAACTGAAGAAACTTCGGAACGAAACGCTGATCCACACGTTGAAGTTGTCGTCCTCACCAAGCTTACTGCATAAGCCTTCTCTCTCTTGGGCGTGTGGCTTCCTTTGGAAGCTGAGGACCGACTTTCCCGTCCACACGCAGTACGTCGGCGGATCCAAGGGCCCTATGATTCAGACAGCCAGTATCCTCCTCATTTCTCGCTCTCTGCAACTGCTTCCTCGGAAGCGACAAGCACATAACTCACAATTCTTTGTCTCGGTTGGGCGAGTTCTCTTCCTTTACAGAGAAGAAGACGCGTTGTGTGCGTTCTCAAAACTTGATTGCCATATGATTCCACCTATGAAGTAATTATTTTAGATTGAGCTTCACAAGAGGAATTTATCAGATCTTTTTGTGGTGGGAAAACGACCAAACCGTTGTTTAAGTTTTCGATTGAGCATATGAATGTAAGAAAAGGCAAAAAGTACCAAAAAATTCCTTCACAAAAAAAAAGTACCAAAAAATTCCTAAATTTATAGCATTATTAATTCAGTTATAAACTTTTCAATTGAATTAATTTAATCCTAAATCTTTTCATATTTGTACTAGTTAAGTCATTTTGACCAATTTTGACCGACTAGTGCCGACGTAAATTCTAGTAAGTGAATGCTTGATATGGTAGTTTTTAAATAATTTTTATTTTTCTAATTTTTGTATTAATTTTTTCTTTTTCCTTTTCCTTTTCTTTTTCTTTTTCTCTTCTTCTTCCTTGGGTTTCTTCTCTCTATAGTGGCCGGCGAGGCTCGTAATTTTTAAATAATTTTATTTTTTTTCTAATTTTTGTATTTATTTTTTATTTTTCCTTTCCCTTTTCTTTTTCTTTTTTCTCTTCTTCCTCCTTGGGTTTCTTTTCCTTACAATGGCCAGCAAGGCTCCGACGAGCCTCGGTTGGGTCAGGCAAGGCCTCCCTCACCCGATCTGGTGAGGGCACCCTACCCTCGCCGGCGCCCAATGTCGATGAGGGCAGCCCTAGCTAGCTCAGGCGAGGACCACCCTCGCCTGACGCAACCGAGAGCTGCCATCACCTAAGTTTGGCTTCCCTCCATCATGGCCGGCGGAGGGAAGAGAGAAGAAAAAAGAAAGAAAGGAAAAACAGAAAAAATAAGACGAAAATGCCATTGGTGCGGTAAATGTGTTACGGTTAGTAAAGTTTGGGGTTTTTCATATCACAAAAAAAAAAAAAATTTAGGGTAAATTTATCACTTTGGGCAAAGTTTGAGATTTTTGGTGATCTTTTCCTTCAAATAAATATCATAACCCTCGCACATCACATCATGATTAAAGAAATTAAAATTAAAGTACTTTTGCTTTGCTTTTCCATTTCTAGATTGAAAAGATGCCAAAACCCATATCATTCGACTAGGGAAAAAAAAATTTGTTGGATGACTTTCCCATTCAAAAAGAGATTTTGTGAAAAATCTTTCCCTTTTGGGAGAAAAAGAATATTAATATACTGAAAAGGTTAATTGATTTGTGATAATGATTTAACCTTTGTGTTCATATTTACAGAGTAAATATCATTAAATCATTAAATGAGGGTTTTATTCATTTTTCTAGAGGTCATCCGGAGGAGGGTCATTGTTAATATGAGGCACCAACTTGTCCTTTATATGGACCCTTCGATTTTGTTAATTATTTTTGTGTTATCCCCACTTTCTTCTTTGTTATTACCTTAAATATTACTTTTTCTTCCCTAAACTTTTTAGGATGTTTCTTAATCGACAATGCTATGTTATATATAAATTTATGTGCCATGCTACTTGGCAAACTATAAATGGACAATAAGCCATATTCAATAATTCATAACAATAGAACCGTTGTGGTAGCTGGAGAATACAGGTTTTTTCTCTCGATTATGCAGAGCTTCCCTCTACCGTTGTGGTAGCTGAAACCCTAATATTTTTTCTTCAAAAGTTCTGTATCTACACCATGGCATCGCCAATTCCATTGCAGTTCGCCTTGTTGCTCTTCAGATTTGCTCAGTACATCTGATTCCTCTTTGCTCGCTGCTCTGTTTCATCATCGCCTTCATCTTCTTTCTTTGCATCTGTTTTGATTGGGTTCGCCTTTCATCTCTGGCCCTCCTTTTTGTTGTTTGCATGTTCCATTTTGGCCATGTCTCAGCTTTACCAGGTCCTTTCATTCCTTGATTCCACTTACTCGAGCTTTCACAGGTTCGATCTCACCTAGTTTTCACTCTTTTACCTCTCCATTCTGTCCACTGCTCTTATGGCCCAAGAAGACAAGGACAATTCCTCCCGCCTTGCTGCTCTTTGTCAACGCCTGGGACGATTATGCTCGCCTCATGAAATTGAGGTCTGGAACGATGCGCCATCTCTTGCAAAATTGGATGAATGCCGATTAACTCTGATAGGTAAAATTTTCTCTAATACCCCTATCAATTTTCAAACTTTCCAGAGCACGATAAAAAGGGTATGGAGAATAGAACAGGTTGACATCTCATAGCCAGAGGATAGTGTCTATGTGGCAAAATTTAAATTGGAGACAAATAAGAACAGGATTCTAGATGGTGGACCTTGGGTATTTTCTGGCCATCTCGTAGTTTTTAAAGCTTGGATTCCAGATACCCCGTTGCATTGCTATGACTTCTCCACCTACGCCTTTTGGTTGCAAGTTTTTGGCCTGCCATTGGAGTGGTGCACTGAACAGATAATTTCAAGAGCAGTCAAGAATGTTGGCAGAGTGCTACAAGTAAAGGCAGACAATAAAGATAATTTTAATATGAGATCGGCTCGCGCAAGAGTCGAACTTAACCTTCAGGAACCTCTGCAGACAGGGTGTCTAATTCGAATCCATAACAAGCCATTATGGTTGGACTTTAGGTATGAGCGGCTTTCACATTTCTGTTATTCATGTGGGAAATTGGGGCATTATGCCATGTCTTGTAAAGATATTCCATTTGACAAAGACAAATTAGATGGAAAGGAGAAGCCGCCATATGGACAATGGCTCCGTGCCGAAGTTAGGGAGCATAGCCCTTACTGGAACGTCTATTATGAACCGGCGGACAAGGAGGAAATATTGGAAGAAAGCGTACCTGAAACACCTCCTACCATTGCTCACCCTCTCCCTTTATTGCCGTTGATAAATACTACAGAAGTAGCTCCTCTGTTGTAGTCTATGGTAGCAGCCACCCCTGTTTCTACCGTTCCGCAGGATCACCAAGGACATTCGAGTCCTCTGCAAGGTAGCTTTATTCACACGGCAATGATACTTGCATCAGCAAAGCTGAAGGGTGTTCAGGTGTAGACCAGCAGCTTACAAGTTCAGAAAAAAATCAAGAACATTTACCATAAAGCGAAAACTGGTCTCGCCAAGAAGCTTAAACGCTCTAACCCCTATGATATGCGAGGTTTAGCCCTCGAAGACTTAGATGAATCGTTACTTTTGGACACTCCCATCATGGAAGCATCTCAAGACGGGAATTGGGCAAAGGCGGCTGGCCCTCAATAGCCGCCTCATCACAAATGAAAATCCTAAGTTGGAACTGTCAGGGTTGGGGCAATCCCCTGACAGTTCAAGCACTTAAAGCCCTTGTGGCTAAGGAAAAGCCCGATCTTTTATTTTTGATGGAAATTAAAAATAAAGAAGCTGTTCTGCAACGTGTGAAACTCCGGTTGCATTTTTTGCATCTTTGTGTTTACAACCCGGTTGGCTTAGCAAGAGGTTTAGCAGTGTTATGGAATGGTACCACTTCTTTAACTTTTATCAGCTCTACTTCAGACTATTTTGATATTATATGTAAGGACGAAGTGGATGGCAACACTTGGCGCCTTACTTGTCTCCATGCCCCTGCTGTTTCTCACTTACGACATCAGGTATGGTAGGATCTTATTCAAATCAGTATAGCTAATCTTCTTTCATGGGTCTGTATCGGAGATTTTAATGAGATTCTCTACCATTGGGAAAAGCAAGAGGGAAGACCAGCAGATTTCAATCGCTTAGCATCTTTTCAAGTTGTTGTGAATGATTGTTTTTTAATGCACATTGAAGCAAAGGGCTGTGCGTTTACTTGGATGAATAATCGTCAGGGGGATGAGTGTATTAAGGAATGTCTTGATCGAGTCCTATGCTCTATGGAATGGCGCCTACTCTTTCCTGGGGCTGAAGTTCAGGCTCTCCCTGCTGTAGGTTCTAACCATAGCCCTCTCCTTTTAAATACTAAACCAGCCATTAGGACAAAACAACGCTACTTCATGTATGAAGCTTAATGGAACCAGGATGTGGATTGTCGAGACATTATTAATAATTCATGGAATTCTGATCAGGTGAAGCATTCAGCTTTTATACATAAGATTCAAGCAGTGTCAGGTGCTCTAGCAAAGTGGGATCGCACCAAATTCTCATATAATCGACTCAGGGCGAATGATTTGCAGCAACAACTGCAGCAGCTCACAAACCAACAGCATATATTTTATGACAAATTGGCGGCAACAACTTTAAAAGAGGAATTACAAAGGGTGTGGAGTCGAGAAGAACAGTATTGGGCTATGAGATCAAGAATCAATTGGCTGAAATGGGGCGATAAGAATACTAAATTTTTTCACGCCACTACTATCCAAAGACGACAACACAATAGAATTACTATGTTATAGGATGATAACCACATTTGGATACGGGACTCTACAACATTAAAGGAGATGGCGACATAATTCTTTTCACGTCTATATACCACCATTGGAAGTCGCAGCTATGCACCTATCTTAGATCAGTGTCCTTCTATGGTTACGCAGGATATGAATGGGGGTTTAACTGCTATGGTGACCCTTGAAGAGGTCCGTCAAGCTACTTTTCAATTAGGAGCCACCAAAGCTCTGGGTCCAGATGGTCTAAATGGTTTATTCTATCAAACGGACCAGGACATCATTAAGAATGACCTCTTCACAGCGGTAAGCAATTTTTTTACGTCTGGAATTATGCCCTCATCTCTAAATATGACTCTTATCTCATTGATTCCTAAAATTCCCCACCCTGAAAGTCTAGATCAATATTGTCCCATCAGCCTGTGTAATTATGCTTACAAAGTTATTTCCAAAGTCATAGCCAATAGATTGAAACCTTACCAGATCTAATCTCAAAAGAACAGTCCGCTTTTGTGGGAGGTAGGCAGATACAGGATAATATTTTACTAGTCCAGGAAGTTCTCCACCAGCTCAGGAAAACAAAAGGGAAGCGTACATTTCAAGCTGTTCTTAAAATAGATATAAAGAAGGCGTACGACAGGGTGGAATGGGATTTTCTACAAGCTTATCTTCTCAAATTAGGATTTCACCCCATGTGGGTCCAGTGGGCTATGCAGTGTATCACAACCCAATCATCCTGCATCAAATTTAATGGAGAACATCTAAAGTATTTCCACCCTAATAGAGGTCTTCGACAGGGTGATCCTCTATCCCCATATCTTTTTATCCTGATGGCTAATCTCTTATCCTTTCTTATTAAGAATGCCGTCAACATGGAAAACCTCAAAGGTATCAAACTCAACAGGTGGTGTCAAGTTTTATCACATTTGTTTTTCGCAAACGATGCTATTTTCTTTCTTGATGGTACTGTTCGTGAATGTCAGAATTTATCAAATATATTACATCAGTACTATGTAGCTACAGGGCAAGAAATCAATCGTGATAAATCTAGCATCTTTTTTGGAAAAGCCTGCCCTGTTAGTTTGCAGCAGAATATGGCCATGGAATTGCGAGTACCTATTTTACATAAGTCTGGGAAATATTTGGGGATACCTTCTGATTGGGGACGTTCAAAAAAGGGCATGTTTTCATGGATAATGGGGAGAGTTCATTCCAAATTGGAAGGTTGGAAAGAAAATCTGATTTCAAAAGGTGGGAAGGATATTCTCCTTAAAACTGTTGTACAGGCTATTCCTTAGTACGCTATGTCTATTTTCAAGTTACCTGTATCTATATGCAGATCCATTGAGAAAAGAATTGCTAGGTTTTGGTGGCAAAATGATAAGAGTAAATCAGGAATCCATTGGCGGAGTTGGGAAGTTCTGACAAGAAGTAAAGAAGATGGTGGTTTGGGATTTAGAGATCTCATGAAGTTTAATAAAGCCATGCTAGGCAAGCAGGCTTGGCGTTTATTTAATCAACCTTTATCTTTATGGGGGTAAAGTCTTTAAAGGACTTTACTTCCATTCCAAGACCTTCTGCAATGCCGACAGAGGCTCTCGCCCATCTGGGGGCTGGCAGAGTCTTCTAATCGAACGAGACGCCATCCTACCCAACATTCGTTGGTCTGTAGGCGACGGGAGATCAATCAGAATTCGAGGTGATAGGTGGCTTCCTATTGGCATATTAGGCGGACCTACGGTCCGCGAGGAACCTCAACTGGTGGCTGACCTTATAGACCAGACCACCAGCACCTGGAATGTTAATTTGCTACACCGATTCTTTGATACACAGGTAATAGACCAGATCACCACCATTCCAGTGAGACCCAATTTTGTTAAGGATCAACTTATATGGACTGCAACAAAAGATGGTTCTTTCAATGTCAAAACTGCTTATCATACTCTTACAGCTTCAGTAACAACTCAGACACCAAATTCGACTTCCATATCTTACTAGAATCCACGCTGGCTATGGAAAAAAATCTGGAAAATGCATTCACCCCCAAAAGTTCGAACATTCCTATGGTCGCTATGTCAGAATGCTTTAGCCACAATAGCAAACTTATACCAGAGACATATTATTGCCGATCTGACTTGCCTTCTACGTAACCAGAACACACCAGAAACCTTAGAACACTTATTTCTGCTATGTCCGTGGACTAAAAGGGTTTGGTCTCATCCCCATTTTGCTATTCAGATCTCACCTCTTGACATACACAGAATCGACGAATGGGTTGCAGAGAAAGTTCAAAGACAGAATAAATTACCAGGCTTGGAGACTCTTGCATCTGTGGCGAGCTCGAAATGGGTTTATCTTCCAAAATGAAAGACTTCAACATCTTCGAGTGGCTGAGGCAGCGCTTGCTGGAACCCACGTTGCTCGGCTAACAGCTTGTTCTCTGACCAGCAAAGGCAGATCGCTCCAGAACAGGGGAGCCCTTTGGAAGCCGCCAGATCTGGGTACCTTGAAGGTCAATATCGGTGGATCACA